>BLBF01000021.1:11721394-11732222 GCA_015471245.1 Laticauda colubrina | reverse complement strand
TCTATCTATCTATCTATCTATCTATCTATCTATCTATCTATCTATCTATCTATCTAAGCTATATTATATATTTTACATGTGGCCCAAGACAATTCCTCTTCAGTCAGTATGGCCCAGGCAAGTCAAAAGGTTGGGTGCCCATGGTTTACAGCAAGGGTCTACAAATTGGCAAGTTTAAAACTTGTGGACTTCAACTCCTAGAATTTCTGAGCTAACATGATTGGAGAAAGGAATTCTGGGAGTTGAAGTCCACAAATCTTAAAGCTGTCAAGTTTGATGACCCCTGGTTTACAGGAATGACCCATCGAGTGGAAAAGAGAGACTGCTATCCTTCCTGAGCTACTTTGTTTAAATGTGCCTGTTTAATAGAGGATTGAAAGCCAGGCTATCTAGCAGCTTAAGCCACTGGGTTAGAAACTGGGAGACTGTGTGTTCTAGTCCCACTTAAGGCACAAAAACAGCTGGATGACTGTGGGCCAGTCTCTTATTCACTCTTGGGAAGAAGAAGACTATGACAAACTATTTCTGAAAATGTTGCTGACCTGCAGGGACTTGTCCCCATAGTTGTTGCAACAGGAAGAAACAAATAGCCATGAATGTGTTCAGCAGAAGTAGTCAGAAATTATAAGACTTTAAATGTTAAATTAATTTTACGTGGGAAATAATTAAATTTAGAGGCAGTGGTGGGAATAAGCCCTAACATATTTTATTTGACATAAATAACCACATTTAATTTTTATCCCAGCTCTGAATTTCTGTGAGAATAAGTTTCAAAATGCATGAACAAATTGTATTAGAATGGCAGCTCATTTATGACATGATCAAGTTCAGCTCTATATAATGCCACATTTTGGAAAAAAAAGTGTTCCATGCCTTCATAGCTGGCATTGTCTGTCTTAATACAACAAATCATTTTTCAAAATCTATGTCACACTTCAAATCCCATAATTTCCATACAGCTGAGAATTGTGGGAACTAAAATCCAAGGCGGCTGGTATATCTCTGATGTACTTTAACAGTCCACAGGTTTCAGATGATCTCACATCTACTTTTGCCAATGATTTGCAAAAGAGTCAGAACATGAGACATGAGAGAGAGTCTAATGCAGAGTCTAAGTTTAAGTTTGTTGGATTACCTTTCCCTGTTGAATCCCATCAGGGCTGTTACTTGCTCCCACAAGTCTGTTGTACCCTCCCTGCCACCCCTGAGAAAAAAGTTAGATCTGCTGCCCACCCACTTCATTCTGAAGAAGACCTTCTCTGCCACTAATTTACCAGAGAGGAGGAAAGTTGGCAATTCCTTGTGCTAAGGTTTATGTGTAATGATATGTGGGAATGACCTTGGGAGACAGGAGGAAGAGCTACAGACTGTCACTGGACAACAGGTGTACAAAAGACCTGATAGAAGACCTGTTAGCCCATAGAAGCATGAAGGAAGTCTCTTGGAAGGGAGCCTCCTAGTTTTCTGGAAAGTAAAAGGAGAGGAGGGGAAAAATATTTTAAATCTTGCAAGATTCTGTTAATGTAACTTACAATAAATCAAGAGCTAAGATTCATTCTTCAGCTTTTTGTCTGGACTTATGTTTCCCAGATGGAATACCATTGCTTCTTTACAAATTCTAAGTCTTCATTATACATATATATGAATTAATACATGAAGCAGTCAGGTAAAATAAGTTTTCAGAAGATGCACATTTGAAAACGCAGAATGTTTGTCTATTGTGATGAAGTCCCCCAATCTTGTGCAAATGTCAATAATCCAAGAATAATGTTGGATATCCTCTCAAATAGGCCATTTCTGCAGCATCCACCACTGATTGCTGACAGTTGTTTAAGTTCTTGAATGGTAAATTACTTGGAGACCTTTTACACTTGCTGTTCCAGCATTGGGAAGGCCTATTTTGGTCTCAATGGATGGCCCAAAGAAACAGCTCTATAACTTATGTATATTTTAGTGAATCTGTAATTTTCAAGCCATCTTCTCAACATATAAACATATAAACAACTCAACAACTCAACATATAAAGGCTTACATGCTCTTGCCTCAAGGTAATAGAGCATGGGTAATTTTCTCTTGATTTAGAGGTGCACCATTTCAGATGATAAAACGGAGCCTGGCCCCCAAAGCTACCTGACTTTTGGAGCCTATAAGCAGCACAGTATTAGAAGAGTATAGTTCATTCTATAAACTGGTTGAGTTCTGAAACACCCTTTCCCTAAACAGATGAATCACCAAGTAATAAAAAAGGAGGTGATTTCAAGAGTGTTATGCAAATTTGCATGAATGGTTAACTTCACTGTGAATTATTTAAAAAAGCCATGGCTGGATATTCAGTAGCCAATTTTTAAGAATATTGAGAGTCCAGCTAAATTAAAAGAAATCTAATATAGCATCCTGGTTTGCAAAGTGACTAATGAAAATCAAGTAAGGAATGTGACCAAACAACATATAGTTGTTCCCCAGCAATTAGTGAAGATATGTTCTCTCTGAATTTGGAGGAACCATTTAGATATTGATATTCTCTCTGTTAAGTAGGGTGCAGTGCCTTAAATTTGTCAGAAGATCAATATTTGTCTTGTAATTAACAATGCTAGTTTTACCATCATCCCTGTTCTCTTAGACCAGAACAAGCTTTTACTCTTCAACTGGGAATGAATATTTTTAGATTTTGCAGTCATTTCTCCAAAACTGTGCCCCGAGAAAAATGGAAAGGGGCATCATCAGCCCACCAGCCATTTGTCTTTACATTAAATATGCACACAATGCATCATAATAAACATTACCTTGCAATGTTACATCAATAATTAATTTACAATAAACTGTTCTTCAGTACCTCAACACACAACATGGTCTTATTTAAAATATTTATGCTTTACGTAATTCTCCACAGAGTTCTGGATGAACACAATTTCTAAATAATTTCTATGGCTCTGCAGACCCTCGGAGGTGGCCAGTTCATTGAAGCTTTGATCAATTCGTCCCATCAGGTTTGGGAACTGAACTGAACTTGGTGAATTGTAATAAACCTGCTTGTTTAAAGCAAACAGTGTGCCTCTTCTTTTGCTTGGTTTGGAACTGTGACACTTGGTGAACTGCTAAATTGTATTAGGTGTTTTCAGTACAATTCACAGTCTTTCAAAGTGCTTTGCAAATCGCATACTTTAAAAAAAAAAACTGCTTCTGGGTTCATTTCAGATCATATCAAATGTTGTATCCTCAGTTCCATATATGAAGACTATGAAGGAAATGCTGAATCGTATGATCTACTTTATGATATTGATGGCCTGTAGGTAGCCAGTTTTGACATGTCATTAAATTCTGCCTATCAGAGATCTTTGGAGGTGGCAAGAAGATGAACATTCATTTGCGCCACCCTTCACGTTCTCAACTCCTAGCTTCTTTAATGTAGTTAGCCATCAACTTCAACTTTGTGCTCTCTTGCACTAGTGAATTCCATTCTGATTTTACCCACAGAACTAGAAATGTAATGTAATTCTGAGCCCTCTACACCCTGTTAGGACACAAGCTTACTGCCCTCACCGTTTATATTCTTTACAATATAATTCTCAATTGGCAAATCATTTCTGATGAAAAATAATCCATCCTTTGGAGATGTTGTGTCATGACTTGTCTACATTAAAAAAAAAAGACCAGTGGCATCCCTTTTGGAACTTCAGTCTACTTTGATGAGAAATCTCTAATGAGCACTTTCTGATTATTTAGCTTGTTTGTTAATGTCTTTGTCGAATCTGCTGAAACCAAAGTACAGTATATATATCATAGAGCTCCTTGATCAATACATGATATCCTATTTATTTGTTTGATTTATATGGCTGCCTATCTCATATTCATGACTCTGGGGGGTCTAACAATATTAAGAACAGTAAATACATATGCAACACTCCCCCACCTATCACAGCATCCAAGAGAAATTACTCAGCATTGATCAGCACAACAAGGAAGTGTGCTTTGTCTCTCTGACACACACTCCAGACTGGAGCACAGAACAAAGTCTTCAAGGCCTTATGGAAGGCTAGCAGGGATAACCTGATCTCTGGAGAAATAATCTCCCCCAGGATGGGGCCTTGTCAGATGGTTTTCCTTTTAGTCCGGGCCAGATGACGTTGAAAATGTCCCTCCTGCCTGCCTAGATGAGATGTGCAGAAGCAAACAGAGATAGGGTCAGACTGACAAGACTTGTGCTTGATACTGATTTCTGTCAATCAGTGCATTGTTTTCAAGGTGCATAAAGGCTTCTCTCTTCATAATCTGCTGTAGGAACTGTGCTGAGAATCAGTGCCAAAATGACTGGTTTGTAGTTTTTCCTCTGTTTCAATGATAACAACACCTATCATTTTCCAGTCATCTGATACTTTATCCATGTCCCAGGGTTTTTCAAACAATAAAAGGTCACCACCACCCCCCCCCAAAAAAAATGGCAACTTGGGAACCAATTTGGTGTTGTGGTTAAGGAACTGAGCTAGAAATTAGGAGTTTTAATCTCATTTGTGTCCAATACAGTGTGTCCAATCACACTTGGCCAATAAATAATTCTATCTATCTATCTATCTATCCATCCATCCATCTGTCTATTTTAGCCAGCTGGGGAACTTTGAGCCACACATTCTCTTTCAACCCAAATTCATCTCACAGGGTTGATGTAATGGGGAAAAGAGGAGGAGGAGGAGGAAGAGGAGGAGAAAGACAAAGAAGGAGTATTAAGTGTTTGCAGTCTTAAATCATTTATAAAAATAACAAAAGCATGGGTAAAATAAATAAAATAGAAAAATGTTTTCTTAAGGATCAAAAGTTGTAACCAAAATATCAGGGAAAAACCAAAAGCTCCTCAGAGCATTAAGAATGGCACGATACAGTATAATCTTTCTATTCTTTTGTTGCTCAAACTAATGGATGTTATTTTGATGGCAGAAAGATCAAATATATTTTTAGTTTGCTGATTTAAGGCACAATCTAGAACTAACGTCCTTGAATAAATGAACATTTCCATGTATTTGGATAAAATCATACATTTATATTTGAGCATAAGTTTCCATTTAATTAGCTTCATTTTTATTTACTACATGATAATGTCCTCTCTCTGTTATTAAAAGTATCATTTCCTATGTAAAATCCAAACAACACAAATTTCTCAGCCGGCAATATCTACAGACTAAACAGCGGACTGCATAACTGAGAATCAGATACTTGATCGCCATGAGACGAGCCCAATTCTATTTGTTCACCAGTAAAATATAATGCATAAAAGCAGGTATCAGACCTGATACAAAAAGAACAAAGAAAGCTAGTCAGCTTAAGAATCTCAAATACAGCCAAAACTGTATGTGCATATCCCTTGTTTTGTATTTATCTTGCCATT
Organism: Laticauda colubrina; assembly: GCA_015471245.1. Taxonomy (NCBI): domain Eukaryota; kingdom Metazoa; phylum Chordata; class Lepidosauria; order Squamata; family Elapidae; genus Laticauda; species Laticauda colubrina. Next base: position 11,726,845 of record BLBF01000021.1, on the reverse strand, counting down.
CCATGATATATTTTTATTTTAAAAAATCCTTTCTGAGTTCACCATGATATTGCATCTAATTTCACTCAGTTTTCTCCATATTGATGGAGAAAATAAATTTTGAATATTTGAACTTTCTAGTTTCTGCTTTCTTCCTTATTAACCATCACAATAATGCTATGAGATCCTTTTTGTTCATCCTTGATATTCTGGCACACAGCATTTAGCCTGCTGATGTTTTGTCTTCATGTTCCATTCAGCACCATGCCACTGAATCGAAATATTACAGATCTGTAACACAAGTTTGTGGCTTTGTAAATGCAAATTTCTCCAAACCCCACTTTTGTGTACACAAAAAGATAACAATTAAAGCATAATAATTTTGAATTGCAAGATGGGATATATTATAAAACAGAAGATGATTCATAAATTATCTAGTAAGATAACAGAATGTTAAGAAAATCTGATGTCTCCATATCCTCAGTGTAATTTCTATACTATATATTGATTTTGCATAGGGCTTGGCATAATTTTTCTATATGACTTTGATTACTTTTTTTAGCACGTTATTTTCATGTTCAGAATTGCACAACCTGAGTTGGCCATTTAGTTGCATTTAGTGTTTAATCCTACACACAAGTATTTAGTGTAATTCCCATTGAAATGCATAGGCTGTGTTACTTGATATAATATGTGTACACAGGACCACAATGGATGCCCATGCAAAGTTAAATGGATTAATAGACCTAGTTCATGCAAACTGCAAAAGGAAAATTTTAATCAGTAAATGAGATAATGAGTTCAAACCAATGTCTTTATTTTTTTTGATATTTTTCTTTAATTCTTCTTTGCTACCATACTTACTAGGGAACAACACTGTTTCAGTCTAAGATGTATTTTCCCTAAAAGATATATTCTTCCTAAAGAATACATATATTAAATAAGACAGGACAATTATTTATACATCAATAGGTAAGCAAAGCCATTTCAAAAGAGCTCAGCCTTTGATCCCCAATTAAACTTTGCTTCAAAAGTCAAATTTAAAAATTACTTACAATTTTTCCAAAACAGCTAATATTTTCTTTCTCTCATAAACTTCTCTATCGCTATAAATGTGTTTTGTTTCATTGTGACTATTTTTTTTAATGAAAATAAACCAAATGGACTCCAGCTCTAGGAATATAACCCCAAACAGAATTGAAACAGAGAAAACAATGGATGTGACGAGCTTTATAGCCAGAATGCAGATATTCATATTTGCACTGGGGTTGGGGGGGGGGGGGGTTGTAGGACTTCTAGCCATTGCCGAGGAAATTCGCCTGGCCTTTTGAGCCCCCCTTCTGAATTAAGACGAGGGGTGGGGGGTGGGGAGTAGAGCCGGGTATCCCAGGATCCGAAAATCCGGAGACCATCTCTGTGAGAAAGGGCCCCTCCTGTGAAAAGACGTATCCTATGGGATAAAAGGCTTCTCCACACGGCAGAATGGTCGGGCCGCTTCCAGGGCTGGAGGAAAAGGATTTCTGGAGCAGAAGGCGACTCGAAGCCTCGAACAGACCGCCCGCCGGTACTGCTCCGACGGTCCTTTCCAAAATCTGTGCCACGTTACCACGGGTGTTTTTTTTTTTTTTGGTTGTTGTTGTTGTTGTTGTTGTTGTTTTTGTTGTTGTTGTTGTTGTTGTTCCCTTCAGGGAGAAGGGCTTACTCGACTTTGTGGCGGTCTGGCCACCCGCCAGAGATTGCTGAGAGGACTCCCCGGTAAGTAAATGAAATCATATTTGAACGGCACAGACGGGGAAGAAAAAGGAGGATGCGGTGATTTTATTAGACGGGTGGGGGTTTAAAAAAAAATGTTTGAAATTTCCATCATTGCCCCCGCCCCCGCTAAAGCTTAACAACGTCGGAAGTCCTGAGCGGTGACTATGCCTCCTTCACACGTTCCTTTTTCCCGTCTCCCGCGGACTCGCTTCTTTTTTCCTAACTTGTAGGCAGGCTGCACTGCGATATTTGCCCGTTACAATCCCCCCCCCCCCCTAAACGGCCAGAAAGCAATATTTTAGATGCCTGGACTTGGGCAAGCATTCTTTTCTATTCTATACACACGCATACGTGTATATGTGCATAGATACCCTCCGTGTGCATGGATGTGGATTTCTTAACAATCAGAGAATTGTTAATATGGTAGAATACCTGCTGTACATTATTAAAATGTCTAGCTATTAAACAGTGCAAGCGTGAATAAACTGCACCTTCATTAAAAAATAATACGACTTCATTCATCTTGTGGGTGGGTGTACAATGCACGCATGGTCATTGTGTGATTCAGCACCCGTCCCTCCCCCCCATACACAGGAACATTTATTGCTGATTAGGATGATAAAATGAATAAATTTAAACAATGACTTCTCATCAGAGCAATACATATATTCTCCAAAGTGATGTGTTTAAATTTTTTTCCAAAGTTTAATGTTACTGTAGTGACTCTCACAATGTGAACAGTTTTCTTTTTCCAAAAGATACAAATGTTTGTTCAGTCATAACTCACTGGGAGTTACCTCCAAGTAAGGGACATTTTCTTAGCTCGTAATAGTCACTTATTTGGAATGCTGGTACTGTACTAAAGCTCTTTGGACTTATAAATACAGTAGACGTAGAAAGGATCTTCAAGTTAGTTATTAGCCTTTTGGAAGTTCTGTTGGCTCCAGCTTGAGATGCACCATGGACACCTTTTAATTACATCTGGAATTGTGAATAAAAACAATTAAGGAAATTAAAATGAACGACTTCTTCTTTGACCCCAAAGACATCAACTTGGAAGCAATTCTCAGTTATTTAAAATAGAGCCATACCAATCAAAGATCTGTTCATTTAGACTTGTTGCTGAATTGTTCAGGTATCTCCTGTGTCTTTTAACCGTAATTTGATGTAAGGTTTATCTATTTTAAAGAAGGAAAAAATGATTTTAAAAAAGGGGGGATATAAGGTTTTAAAATACACAAGTGAATAAATGGATTGTACCATTTAAAACTTCAGACATTGAGGTTTTTCAACAATTTGATTGTAAATGAGTTTAGTATATTGTTTTTAAAAAAACAGAAAATGTGATTAGGCTCTAAACAGAACATAAATATCAGAAACAGCCAGCACTGCATAAATAATAGGTTATAAACTAAGACTGTAAATGATTATACATTTTGCTAAAAGTCTGGTGTGGTCTGGTTTAAGAAATCTCACAGTACTGAATATTAATACACTGCACAGAGAGAAATTTTGGATGTCGTCCAAAATTCTGCATAAAATTGTAATCTCGAAATTGTTTCTGAATGGAGTCTGTGTCAGGGTTACAAAATTATTTTAAGCATCGAAAAGATAATGCATCTCTTGAATTTTATCGTACATGGATGTCATACATTGACATACATACACCCTGGTTTTGACCACCAAAAAGTTATCTTTGACTTCTTCCAGCATTTTTTAAAACTTCCTAATTCATCTATAACTTTGGGTATCCTAGTGTCTCTCATCAAGTACTGACTGGGTCAGACTCTGCCTAGTCTTTTTTTTTTTTTGAGATTAGCCACCATCCGAGGGGTGTGCTGATTGACATGGAAATATGTCAGTTCTATGCAAGCAATAAAACATTAGTTATATCGAATATTGATATTTCCAGCTTTAACTGTGCCTGCTTCTGCAGTTTTGCCTATATTTCTGCGGCTAAATAAAAAATGAATAATTATACACAATTAAGGATTCATATTTGTGTTTGCTGCCTGCAATATTTATAGATAAAATGCTCTTTACAGTCCAATTCCATATATCCAAAGTGTGGGATTTATTTATATCATGTCATTATTATTTTTAAAATTAACTCAAAGTGGCAAATATATCTCATACTCCTTCTTTCTCCTATTTTCTCCACATTTTCTTCACATCACCCTGTGAGGGGAGTTGGGCTGAGAGAGAGTGACTGGCTCAAAGTCACCCACGTGGCTTTCATGGCTAAGATGGAATTAAAAATCACGGCCTCTCCCTAGACCTAGAAATCATGACCACTAGACCCAATTTACTAATTTGGTAGATCCCCCTGCACACATAATTCAGATTTCTCTAATCTTGGGCATAGCATTGTTTCTCTCACCCTCTAGCAAATAATAATGACTAAAATTTAAGTCGCATGATTGTATCTTAATTTTGCCAAACTGTGTGGTAATATTTTCATCTTTGAGAAATACTCTTGGGACTGTATTTAAAAAACAATAATGAGCACTGAATGTTGCTCAAAATATTGGAAAAGCAATAAAAAGAGGGAAAGGGAAATTTCATTATATTTCTACATTTCTTTTTAAAAAACACTCCAACTTAGCATTGTAATAAAACTACAAATAGCTATAATACAGTAGCTGCAGTATAATAGCCCTATATCACATGCTAGGTATATCATTAGAAAAGAGAAAGTAAACTAAGCATTTCAACTTAGTCCAATTCACATTTTCTGGTTATGCTAAAGCTCTGTCTCCACTTCATATCCAGTTTTTAAACATACTTTTGGAATACTTTGCAACCTATACATTCCAAAAATGAAATTGCCATTGAAATGATGCTAAGCTTTTGCATTAAAAAAAAGTTTGTTTCATGTATTCTGTTCAGTTCAGTTAAGCACTGGACAGTTTATTTTAAAGTAATATTTTCATTTTCCTTTCTTTGACAAAAATGGATACGTTAGATACTTAGAATACATTAAGATAAAGTCTATTTGATTAGTTTGGTCATATTTTACAATAGATTTAATACATGTAAGTTTTGACTGGTATATCTCATACCAGTCAAAACTTACATGTATTAAATCTATTGTAATGAGATACAGTTACGTGTGTTTATGTGTGTGTGTGTGTTTGTGTGTGAGGTATTTGTTTTTTCTTTAGTTTTAAAACAACAGCAAAACAATATATGTGAAGCAGACCAAGCATGCTTTCCGGTTGTAACTTTTCCAAGGGATATGAAATTATTCAGAACCAATGTAAATTATTCTATTGTAATCCTCCCCCCACATATTGTTAGAATTGAGCAAAATAAAATGTATATTACATTCAAATGGGGTACAAGTCTTGCTGTATTGGATCTGTGAGAAAACTATTGCCAATTTTGAATGTGAATTCTAATGTGCAATACAATCTCCCCACCCCACCCCACTCCCCAAGAGACAAGAGAGAGAGAGAGAGAGAGAGACTTAATAATACAAGATTTTTTTCAGATCACTAAGTTCATGTGGGAAAAATATACTCAATGAATATACTCAACAGTTAGTTACAGAATTAAAATGCTTTTAGTCGTGGTGAGAAATCTGAGTCAATGGTTCTCAAACATTTTGGTCTCAGGAGCTTTTTGGGAGGGGTTTGCAGACCCCAAAAAGCATTGGTTTCTCTGTATTTTCCTTCCTTCCTTCCTTCCTTCCTTCCTTCCTTCCTTCCTTCCTTC
>BLBF01000021.1:11708658-11721384 GCA_015471245.1 Laticauda colubrina | reverse complement strand
TTCCTTCCTTCCTTCCTTCCTTCCTTCCTTCCTTCCTTCCTTCCTTCCTTCCTTCCTTCCTTCCTTCCTTCCTTCCTGTCAATCGTGTCCTATTCTCAGAGACTGCCAGGAGAAGTCCCTGCAATTTTCCTTGCAAAGTTTTTTTCAGAAGTGATTTGCCACTGCCTCCTTCCTAGGGCTGAGGGAAAGAGACTGGAGTGGAACAAGGTCACTTTTGGGGCTTTGCCCCTAAGGTAGGATTAAACTCACAGTCTCCAGGTTTCACCTGGATTATATGATCTGTTGATATTGGTGTACTAGAAATTACAACTGAGAACTTTTAATATGGGCATTTGACTTCTTGGACTCCTGAAAGAATCTCAGGGACTTTCTCTGTACAGTTCGAGAACTGCTCCTTAAAAGTTTGAGTCTTGTTTAAAAACAAAGGAAAACTTCCTTCTTAGGGCATTTTCCCAGAGTTTATTCGAAGCCACATCACTTACTCCTGAGAAGATTAATTAATACAATTCCCTTTTGCTCCAGGCTAAGTGGTGAACTAGATTATTAACAGTAAATGTGATCCCGAACATTTACCGGCTCCTCAGCTGACTCACTCCATCCATTATTCCTTGCGGGAAGATTTAGGCTACCGCAACGTTGCTCCTCCGATGAGTGAGGAACTCTGCTTTCTCCAAACCGGCGCCCTACTGGCAATTACAAGAAACATACCTTCCCATAATCCCTATCGATTAAAATATGTGGGTTTTAAAGGTTCCTGGCGGCTGAAACGACAAGACCGGGTTATAACCTCGATCCAAGTGATGGATGCCGAGAGAGGACGTGGGTCACACGGGTGCGTGGGACGAAGGAGGTCGGTCGTGATGCGATAAGGAAAGCTGGGGCTAGCGACTTAACTGACTTCAGTTCGCCCAAGGCAGAGCTATACGGCCACTACTATATTACCCAGTTTTACGTGCCGCCCGATGAGCGGAGACTCTGGCCAGTAAGAACGTGGGAGGCGTTTGACTCGTGGATGACAAACCGGTGGGTCTCTCTGAGCAGTTTGCCCCGACCTCCCTCTGAGCGAGAGACTTTTGGGGAGACAGAAAGAGCGCTCTATTGGGGACTAGGGTACCTTCCACCCCCCCGATGCGTCCATCCGCTGGAGGGCGGGGCCTTTTAGGGTGGGGGTGGGGGTGGGGGGCGGAAAAGACCAGAGTCCCTCGGTCTGCGTCCTGCATTCTCTGTCTATGGGATTGCCCCCCCCCCCCAATTTTCCTCTTGAAGTCAGTGCCCAAGTACGCGAAAGCACATCGACAAACCCTCAATATCGAAACGGCGCTTGGGAATGAAAAGGAATGAAAAGGAATGAAAAGGAAGGAATGAAAAGGAATGAAAATATCGATCTCTCTAAACACCGCCCCCCCCCCCCCCCGATTGGGACAGCTCCCTTTATGGGTGGGTTGATCTCGGAACAATGGGTCCATTGGTTCTCTCTCTCCCACCCCCCCATCCCCCCAAAAGGAGGGGATTCTATCTGACGGGTCTCCCCGGATTTAATGGAAAATAGAGGGCGGCATTGAAGAGAAGAGGATTTCTCCACGCAGACATAGTTGGTTAGGCGGTGCTCAATTCAAACGTAAAATAATAATAATAATAAAAAAATGCCCGATCCTGATTGTTTTCGAAAATAATATAATCCTAGCGGTCTCTTTCCCAGGTAAGTTAAAGGGTTGGATGGAGGAGGGAAATAGCATAGGCTGTTGCAAGATGTGGGCTGGGAATTTCAGTGCCAACACATATACAGAAGAGAGAGAGAGAGAGAGAGAGAGAGAGAGAGAGAGAGAGAGAGAGAGAGAGAGAGAGAGAGAGAATGAGTTTTCAGATCTGTTCTTGTCTTCTGAAGCACTGCTCACTTCAGCTTCCTTTACCTTTAAATGTACGATTGAGAATTATGCACACCCATTGCATTGTAAACATTCAGTTAAGTCAATCTTCCAGAATGTGGGCTTTTGGAACGAGCCGACAACTCTTTCCATGATAAATGTCTTTTTTTTATTTTATTTCAGAAATATATGCTAGCTTTTGTTCCTTGTTTTATGGCTTTCCAGGAAATGGCCCAGAATGTACTAAGTTACGGGAAACAGTCTGTTGGAAGGAAGAAGGTGGGAACAGTGGTTATTTTTTAGATTCTTCAGAAGATCGCCATGCCTACCACTCCGGTTTTAAGGAATAAAAAGACAGGAGCTCTTTCTTTGTAAAGTTTTCAGTCAAGAAATTTAGCAGGAGAAGAGAATCCCTGCAATAATTGAGAAAAGCCATGTGGAATTGGAATGTGTGTTCCCCCAGTAACCTTATATGGGTGACTCTGTTTCTCCATAATTCTAACTCAGTAGAAATTTAACAGTTGTCCATTCATAAGATACAGGCACCCCTATCCTCATTCTTAGGGCCAAGTCATTCACAACTGATGTAGTGGACCTCTCCGCATTGATTAAGAACATTTTAATTTAAGTAACTTTCGAACAGGAATTATGGGAAATCATGTCTCTGTCAAGGGGCAGAACTGGTTGATCAATGAAGCAGAATCATATCAAAAGATAACAGTTGAAAAATTGCTGTTAAGGTTAAAGTCCTGAGGCACAATAAAGATTTTTTGTGTGTTTTATTATTTTATTTATCAAACTTGTATGCCACCCATCTTGCTAAAAATGACTCTAGGTGGCTTACAAATATTGAATAAAATGCATCATACAATATTAAAACAGTAAACAAGGATCTTAAATTTAAAATTCAATTAAAACTTTAGATTCCAAAGTTTAAAAATTTAGGGGTGTGGGGGGGAAGCTACTCCATTGCAATACAATATTAAATGTTTCAAAAATAATTCCTTCCCACAGACCTCAAAGAAACATTACACTTTCCTTTCAGAAAACATGACAGGGAAATGGATGAAAAGATTTCTCCTACAATCCTCTCAAGTCTTCTTTTGAGTGGACATACAATCATTTCGTCGTTGTCCCCCCCAGGAGGAACTGACAATTGTTGGCTCATTGAAGAATTGTAATGTAAAATATCCAGATATTATCACTAAAGAGCAGGGGCCTCTAAAGACCCTTCTTGCCTGATGACTTTTGATCCATAGAAGTTCCATCTAAACTTATCATCACATATTACAGTACTTATCTAACTTTGGCTGTCTCAGAAATGTCAAGGAAGATAAAGTTAGTAAATTTATTTCATTTATTAAAATTAATGTTGTCTATCTCCTCTAATGCTTGGATGGGGGGCTATTAAGAATCCTCTGGGTGTTAAGCTTCACAGGTTTAAATAAATCCAGAAAAGAACAAACCATTTCTAAATATTGCCCAAAGAACTAAATGGATGCTTTTGTGAAATCACCAGCAGTCAAGCTCAGCTTGCAAAAGATGTTAGCATTATAGGAGAAATGCTATATATCTGTGTCTTCATGTCATTTTGACTCCTAGGAACTACCTGAACAAGTCCTTGAAGTTTTCTTGGCAAGATTTTTGGAGGTGGCTTGCTTTTACCTACTTCCTAGGGCTAGCTTCGTGCCTAAGGCAGGACCAGAACTCAAGTCTCCTCGGGTTTTAGCTTGATGCCTTAACTTCTAGACCAGAGGTCTTCAAACTTGACAACTTTAAGACTTGTCGACTTCAACTCCCAGAATTCCCCAGACAGCATGGCAGGCTGAGGAATTCTGGAAGTTGAAGTCCTAATGTTGCCAAGTTTGGGGACCCCTGTTCGAGACTAAACTGACAGTCATAGAGAACATATTGTCACTAATTCATTTTTTGATTTTTGTTGCTTTTTATTCCTACTATGACACTATCATTTTCTCTCTCTCACTCACTCTTTTGTTTCTAAATATTTTCCCTTGATATACATTTTGAATATAATACTATTCTAAAATCTATAGCTGCAGTCTAAAGTTGAAGGCAAATTCTATAGAAAACCCAGTGGTCAACAATTTCCATTCCATGAAAATACCCTGTTGAGTCCAAGAAGTACTGGGAGTTGAACTTTATTTCAGGAAGATTTCACTTTTTTATTTAAATCTATCCTGGGGAAGCCCAAATTTGTTTTCTAGTAACCATGGGTAGACTTGTTTTTCAGCTCACCTTCACTTTCAATATGGGTTAGAAAGTAACCTCTCTGGTTCCTTTATAGTTCTCAGGAGTGTACATATGATTTCCACATTGCACAAAACATGCCATGAAAATTTAAAGGTGTTTTTCAGAATATGGGGGAACCCTTCAATAATCTGATAGGTAAATTTCCTCAAATCTCAACTCTGTTTTAAGTGTAGAGTATTCAAAAATATATAGTTGGTCTTCCCCCTAACCCCATTTTTTTAAAAGAAGCCTTACACCATACATTGCAGCAGTTTGAACTTTACTCATTGAAATGTTATTCAAGTTAAAACCTTGATAGCACAACCCCACACTGTTTAGAAATAAACTCTACAGAGATCAATGATTCTGAGCCCTTATATCTGTGTTTAAGAACACAACTTAATTTGTTATACTCCTGGTCTGAATCTATCCTTATGAAGTATTAACAACATTACTTACTTGGATGTAATCTGGTTGAATCACTGGACAAAAGACAGGTTTCTCTCTAATACAGGAAATACTATTAAGCTAATATAGTACTGTATTGGTCCACCCAACCCAGTATTGCTTGCTCTGAATGGCAGGGATTCTCTGGGTTTCAGAGTTGGGACTTTTCCCCCACCCTGCTTGGAGATTGATGGAAAGGATTAAAGCTGGGATTTTCAACACTTAATAGATGCTGCTTGGGAAATAAATAAAAACCTCAGTTTTGAAGTTGGCAAAAACTGCAGCTTATTATCTTTGAAATAAGATAACATCCTGGGATTTACCACTGAATCTACTTATACAGGTTTAGAATTGCAGAGCTTCCTGTTCCCCTTTCTAGCCCCACCCCTCAAGCTTTTGGAAGTACATAAATAGCACAAAGTATATTTCAATCTCATTTTGGCTAACATCTGGAATTTTCCCAAAATTCTTCTTGCAAGAGGAAATCTTACCAAAGTTAAGTATAAAAATATTACTTTTTTTCTTCCTAGCATTTTCCTGGAAGTGCAGAGACTATATTTTTTGGATCGATTGAGTGTTAATCCATTGCTTACAACAAGACGTGATCCACTGGCTTGCTATTGTAGGCTGAGAGAGAGAGCAACTGGCCCAAAGTCACCGTGCCATGCCTAAGGTAGAACTAGAATTCACAAGTCTCCAGTTTTCTAGCCTGGTGCTCTAACCACTAGACCAAAGTGCTTCTAAAAGCATTACTATTACTATTCCCTTCAAGATTAGATTATTAATGGATTTCAGCTAGTAAAAGAAATATGTATGGGATAACAAGTCTTCTCCAGATTAATGACTTTCATATTTGCCTTGATCAGGTACAAATATCTGGAATTCCATAAAGCAACAAATTATTGATTCAATCTGATTAAAATAATACTGCACTTTTTTTCAGCCAAAGTTCTATAGGAGTTCACATGACTACCTGTATGTTTTAGCTCCATTATGATATGTCTTGTACCTCCATTATGAGATACTTGGTGGTAAAGAATGGAAATTAAATTCGGTCCTGCTTAAGCATTTCTTAGTAAACTATATGTGCATACATTAAAAACCATTATATTATGCATTGTGATGCATTATGTACATAATTAAGAGAAGAAGAAGGAAATGGAAGTGGTGAAGGAGGAGAAGGAAGAAGTCATCCAAATTTGTATTAATCAATATATTGAAAAAATAATGAGCATCATGAGTTCTTTTTCATCAGTTTTGCTGTTACTCAAATCACGTTTCCTACATTTCCAGGGTGAGCTTGGTCACTCTTTTTTGATCCATTGAGTGATCAAATCAAGGCACCATCTGACTATAGTTAGTAAAGAAATCATACATTCCATAAACCACATGTATTCAAATTCAAACCTTTATTGTCAGTGCACAACATGTGGACACTGAGTTTGGCTGAGCCTCTCTTAGTGCATCCCCCCAGCACAATACATCTCAATAACTCACAGTGCAAAAAAGAAAATCCCTAGCCCAGTGATCATACTAACAAATACACAATCTTCCATACATATATGCACATTACATTACAATATATTATTTGCACCAATGTGAACATGTTACATGTTGCGCCGGCCCTGCTAGTCTATCATACTACATAACTTAGATGTTATGTTGTATCCAGGAGTCTGACAGCCCATGGATAAAAGCTGTTCTTCAGCCTGTTTATACAACTGGTTCTGCTTCTATATCTCCTACCTGTGGTAGGAGAGTAAAGAAGTGCTCACCTGGATGTGAGTCATCCCTGAGGATTTTCCTCACTCTTCTCAGGCAGTGTGCCTAGTGATTTCATTTAGTGGTGTCAGGGGACAGCCTATGATTTTTTGTGCTGTGCTCATCACCCTCTGCAATGTCTTTCTATCCATGACTGTCAGGCCAGCATATCATATCGTAATACAGTAAGTGAGGACACTTTCTGTTGTGGACTGGTAAAAGGAGGCCATCAGTTCTTGTTCCACCTTGTTTTTCCACAAGACCTTGAAGAAGTGGAGTCTCTGTTGTGCCTTTCTGGCCATCTGGATTGTGTTGTTTTTCCAGGTGAGATCTTCACTAAGATGGACTCCCAGGAATTTGAAGAAGGAGACTATCTCCACACAGCCCCCCTCGATTTAAAGCAGGTTCCTCTCTCTTCTTCCGGAAGTCTATCATCCTTTGTCTTGCTGATAATCAGGTGCAAGTTGTTTTCTGAGCATCATGTGGATAATTTTTGAACCTCCCACCTGTAGGCTGATTCTTCCCCAATGTATCCATTCTGAAAGCAAAGAAAAATAATGAAGAAATAATTTAATGTTCCTCTGTTACGGGCCAAAACGCATCGGTATGTGAGCTTCCTATATTACATAAGAAAAGGACTGTCTGCAGGCAGAACTATTTCAGAGAGTTCTGTTTACAAAGGAAAGATTCCCAACTTACCATATTATGTGAATGGTTTTTATATTAAGAATTAAAAATCCATAGTTGGGAAATATGTGTATTAGGCCCAATCAAAAGAAAGTAAAAAGCTTTCAAAAATTTTTCACTGGGTGAGGAAGATTAAAAAAACTGGCCAAATAGGTGGAGAATGGGACATTCAGAATCAGCCAGGATGATGGTTGTAAGATGCAGAGTCAGTGTTTAGTGTCCAAGGGCAAAACAATTGTTGCTTCTTCCTGTCTAAAAATGCAAAAGCATTCTATCTATTTATTATATTAAGTAATCCATTTATATGCTTTGTCTACTAGAAAACAGAAATCATGGTCTTTCTATAAATAACACTTGAAAATAATAGAGTAAACAATTTAATGGGATACTATAAATACTATTCATTTATGTTATACACTGATGCCAAATGTATAAAAGTTTAAAGACTTTCCAGTGTAGCAGTAATACCACCAATCAATATAATAAACTTACTGAAGAAATATTAAGTTCTGCTAATGTCCCATAATGTGAAATCCTTCAAACAGGATAGGTTTTTTTTCCTCAGACATAATTTTTTGAAGGCTTCTGAGTATAATGTTTTAATTATGAGTGTTATTAAATGACACCCTGGAACAATCACCAAACTTTATGGCAATGGAATGCCATCAACAGGTTAGGAATTCATTGCTACTAAGGGCTTAGTGCAGAGGTCTCCAAACTTGGCAACTTTAAGACTTGTAGTCTTCAATTCCAGCCATCATAGAATTCTGGGAGTTGAAGTCCACAAATCTTAAAGTTTCCAAGTTTGGGAACCCTGGCAGTGTGAAAATAAAAAATGATTCTGAAGTACCATAAAGACAGATAGATGGCAGCCAACATATTAATGAAACTATAGCCTATTGCATTATGTACTTTGTGTTTTAACTTTAGAATAGAATAGAATAGAATAGAATAAGCTGAAAGGGACCTTGGAGATCTTCTAGTCCAGCCCCCTGCTCAAGCAGGAGAACCTATACCATTTTAGATAAGTGACTGTCTAGACCAGGGATGTCAAACTCAAGACCTGGGGGCCAGATCCGGCCCACAGGATTGCCCTGGAAACAGTGAAGGACTGGCCCACAGTGCTGGCCCACCAGTTAAAATGGAGCTCGAGGGGGCTGTGTGTGGCCCTCCCAAGCTCCATTTTCATTGGCAGAGAGTTGTAGGCCATCCTTGCTGAAAATGGAGCTCAGGACCCTGTTTTTGCTGGCAGAGTGCTCGGACCACCAGAGGTGCTCCCTGACACACATGACATCATGCTGGCCATGCCCCCTGGCCATGCCCCCTGACCCTCCCCAGGTCAAACATAACCCCGAAGTGCCCTCAATGAAATTGAGTTTGACATCCCTGGTCTAGACTCTAGACTCTTCTTAAAAACCTCCAGTGATGTAGCACTTACAAATTCTGATGGCGAGCGGTTCCACTGGTTAATTGTCCTCACTGTTAGGAAGTTTCTCCTTAATTCCAGGTTGCTTCTCTACTTGATTAGTTTCCATCCATTGTTTCTTGTCCTGCTGTCTTGTGCTTTGGAGAATAATTTGACCCCTTTGTGGCAGCCCCTCAAATACTGGAACACTTCTATCACGTCACCCCTAATTTTTCTTTTTTCTTTAGTCTAATCAAACCCAAACCCTGCAGCTGTTCTTCATATGTTTTAGTCTCCAGGCCTTTGATTATCTTAGTTGCTCTTTTCTGAACTTTTCTGATTGCTCATTCACTCTCTATATAAAAGAGAAAAAAACCTCAATGCAAATATCAAAGGGAAAAGTCATTGCAACCTGGTGTTTAATCTATTTTTCTCCAAAATGTGACATCTCAAGCAAAATAGTCTGTGAAATTGGTTCTAATCCACCAAAATATAGAGTAGCATGGAGGTTGAGAGAATAATCTGAATTAGAGGTACATGCTGCCTGATAACCCACACCCCATTATCCTCCCCAACCTCTTTTTCTCTAGATCTCAGATGCCCAAAATCCTTGGCATTATTTCCCCTCTTTTGAGGCAGGCAACCTTAGACTAGGAAGCTGGAGTGTGTTATGTCACCCAGCTATGCATCAGTGCTGAATACAAGTTTTATAATGGTGCAGAAATGTCCAGGTGATATTGTATGAATATATAAATCTTTAGTGTGGTCTTTGGCCATAGCTCAAAAAAATGGGGAGATTGAACTAAACTTATCCTCCTCTTCACCCAACCAATAAGGCACCTAGGAACATTTACCATAGTTCCTCTTCTCAAAGAATTGAAGATTTCTTCAACAAAACTGATCTTCCCCCCAGCTGAATAAAGTATTGGGTGACTGTCTTGTCTCTGAATCTTTGGCTGTCATGAGTAAGACTTTTCTTCTGGGATCTGTTTTAGGTGAATCATCTGTTATTGATGGTCATTACAGTCTCACTGTGAAGATTCTAAGAAGACGACTTGTAGAGGCAGTCACATAAATAAACTCACTGTCTCTTCTTTCCAATTTACGGGAAGAAATATTTGTGATGCTTATGTATTCTGCTATGGAAATTACCTTGAAGAAAACCTCCCAATTTGATACATAGATTCTTGTAAGGAATAAGAAATGATTATAAATATGTGTTTTTTTTTAATTTTATCCCAGTGAGCAGAGCTTATCCAATGAGAGCAACTTTCTGGAAATGAAAAGAGTAGCTTGTGATATTAATTTAATGCTTTAAGATGATACTATGATATTCAATGTCAAATTAAAAATGGCAACATCAAGCTGTGGTTCTGAGTGAACAACATAGGTCAAAAATTGAACATTCACTTTTCTCAGCCACAGTGCTTTGAAATTTTTCATCACAATATAGAGTCATTGGGACAGAGCTAGACATGTCTGCAGTAATTTCTCTGCATCAGATTGATGGCTATGGCTGATGACTGCTAGTTCAATGATGAACTGATTCAGTAAGAAACAGTGTGATTAACTCATCAATTGAGGAAAATGGCTACAGACATACAGTGAGTAGATGCCTAAATTTTTAATGAAGAAATGACATACGATGAGAGTCAGTCAGTCCAAGAAGGTTATCTAGCAAGACGATTAGGAAACTGGTCTTCTTTCTGATATTGATAGACTCCAAATCTTTATAGTCCTGGTCTAAAGTCAGGGAACAATCTTGCAGATTTTGGAAGGCTAATGTCCCCCCCACCCAATTCCCATTTAAATTTAGACATCAGATACTTTGATTAGAGAAATGGATAATTCAGTCCTTTGGAAGTAGTCCTGTTTTCTTTGATGCAGTGATTCCATGCTAGCCTACCTCCATTCACTGGAGCTACTGTATCTTGGGTGCACAACTCCAGATGACCAGCAGATGGCAGCCAAAGTGGCATTCTCATTCTTTGCTGCTGTCTCGTGGTTTTCCAGATTGGTAGCCCTATTATAGGAGAGCCTGTTTGGTGGAGTAGTTAAGGCACCAAGCTACAAACTGGGAGATTGTGAGTTCTAGTCCTGCCTTAGCCACAAAGTAAGTTGGATGACCTTAGGCCAGCCTTCTGCCTCAGCCCTAGGAAGCAGGCTATGGAAACAATTTCCAAAAAGTTGCCAAGAAAACAGGCAGTCGCTAGAAGGCATCCACACACATAAAGCCCTACTATGCACCAAGGCAAGCTAGGACAACTCAGAGAGAGGAAAGGGCCACAGATATACATATGACCAAATGCTTGCTCTATCTTTAATATGTTGCTCATTTCTTTGGGCTACTTAAAATTCTACTAGCATTTTTGAGAGTTCAGTGGTTAACAAAGAAGGTCCCCACCACCAGTCTTTGCTTTTTTAAAAACCTTTCCCTGATGTGATCCTGTCTTAGCATATTGTTACCCAAAGAAACAATGGGTACAATATCCTCTGCCCCCACCAAACAAGTGTAGAGTTGTAAACTACACAAAAAGAAGCAACTTGTACTTTCCTTAATTGATTTAAAATATTCAGTGATAAGGGAAGATTTTGCAATTAGATTTTTCTTAGGTCAGCATTCTTAGATCAGCAAACTTTTGTTGTAGACCTCAGTGAACCAAATGGAGCTTCAGTTGGGCTACCTGATCTGGTGGCAAGAAGCTAGAGCACCACTAGATGTCAGCAGAGAGATATCAGTCTCTTTGCTACCATCTAGCAGTAATTGACTGGATTTGAGCAACCCAGATTGAATAGCCTTAGCTGAAACATGAATAGTTTTGGAGAGGTGATTGGGGATTGCAGTATCAAGTTGGCCTGCCTGCCAAAAATAACAGGACAAATTCACCAGTAAAATCCACCAAACAACTTTTCCTTCTCCTTTTGGATCTGATGGCTCTTTTAAGAATTTTAGGCCCAAGTATATCTTATGGTTTATGTTTTCATTTCTTCTTCTTCGGTACATGCCTCTCCCTTTCCCCAGCAGCCTTCTCCTTTTATTTTATTCTTAGTTTAAATTCTAATTAATTTTTAAGTATCTGTTTATTCCTTCTCCTGCTGGGAAATGGAGCTAGTTTAGCCCAAGATCCCCCCCACTTCTCGTTTTCCCTCCACCTTCTATCTAGAGCAGGCAGTTCAATAAATAACTTTAATGAGGGTAGTTGAATTGCTTTTGGATGTTGACTGTAGACGAAACATTTGGCTGAATTATATCACAGAACTGAAATGGAGGGGTCCGAGTTTACTTTTCTGGTTGTTGTTGTTATTGTTGTTCTTATTGTTATTGTTATTGTTATTCTTATTATTATTGTTATTGTTATTGTCATTGTCATTGTCATTATTGTTGTAATTATTATTGCTGTTGCTATTGTTATTACTATTCAAGCTGCCCCAACTGTCTTCATCAATATTTTATTCTCTACTCGGTTTGAAGATGCGGCTACGTTGTCCGACGGATGCCGCCAAGGTCATGAGCAAAGCTCGATTTATGTTATGGTTTTTCCTTTATTGACTTTGGCCAGTGCCAGGAATGAGGCAGATTTGGCGAAGGGGATGGCTAATTCTCTCCCGGAACCCCTCCGCTCTTTTTCTTTGCCCCCCGCCCTCCCTTTCCCCGGGAGCTGACTTTTCCCGCCAGTTTTTAATTCTCCCCCGAAGCCTCCCATAAACAATGTCAGTAAGGAGAGACTCCGAGTCACGCCGGCTGAGGAACGGACCTTGCCGATCGAACCAGGCCGTGTGGATGGATGATGAGCCCGGGAAGGGCATCCATTTGAGAGAGAGGGAGAGAGAGAGAGAGACGGGCTCGGGGAAAGGCGAGCAGGCAGGCGTGGATTTGGGGCGGGGCGGGGTTTCAAATGGATGGCTCGGCCAGGCGCGGTGAGATCAATCATAAAGCGTCTGGAGCCTGCCTGGTGAACGTGGGGATGCGGAGCTGAGCGACCGAGCGCCGGCTGCTGCTGCTGCGCCTGGGGAGGTTCCGCAGACAGGCAGGCAGGCTGGCTGAGTTGCGTGTCGCCTGCCCGCCTTCTGCTCAAACCCAACTCAAGTGGGGAGCGAGCGAGCGAGAGGCAAAGGTGGTAACAGGGAGGGAGCGTCTGGGTCATTGAAGGGTTCTGGCACTGAGGGACTTCTGGCTGACTTGCAGGTAGAGAGCTAAGGAATCCCTACTTCGGTGACACAGAAGGGTATAAAGATAACCCCCCCTCTCCCCCTCCTCTGTCTCCTCCTTCTTCCCCCTCCCCTCTCCCCCCTAACCCCTCTGTCTCTTAT
>BLBF01000021.1:11642312-11708648 GCA_015471245.1 Laticauda colubrina | reverse complement strand
CTCCCCTCCATCTCTTTCATCCCTCTTCCCCCGTTCTCCTCTCCTCTCCCTCTCTTTTCTCCTCCTTCTCTCTCTCCCCTCCCTCTGTCTCTCCCTTCCTCCCTCTCTGTCTCTCTCTGTCTTTCCTCTTTCTCTCCCCTCCCCGCCCTCTCCCTCCTCCCTCTCACATCTGGAGCGTGACAAACCTGTCCAGATGACAAGTCCCCATGTGTTGTAGTCCGATAATCTAGAAGTCTCTTTGACTATGGAAAACCATCATGAGGAGAAGCAAGAATGGATCTGCTTGTGAAAGATGAAAGGATAGGTTTTGGTGCCAAAAGAGATTTCTGTCCTAGGCATGTGCCAAAAGACACTCTTGCTCCCCAACATTTCCTTTTGTTCTTCTCAAACTAGACAGTCACAGCTGGCAATTGGGAGACATTTACATTTAATAACATTTTGTTGCTGGTCTTGTCAGCCAGATGTTAAGAGTGGATATGGCATTTTTCACCTATTGAGTCCTCCCTAAAGTTCAGGCAGATGTTGTTTAATAAATAATATTAAAGGGATCCTTGCAAAGTGTAAGCTGTTCCAAGTAAAACTTCATTTTGCAATTGACTGAAGGTGGTTTTGTCAATGCTGGTGGTGTTCAAGTGGCGCTCTAGATGTTTTGGAATTGCACCCCAAGTGCCTATCACTATTGGTATTATTTTTTGCTTTTTTTTTTGGCTGCATTTATTCTAATTCTCATGAATGAAGGTGAATATACATGTCATATGTTTATTCTCATTGTTTGCACAAAATTTATATTTTGTGGTTTTCTCCAGTTCTTTCTCTTCCATCCTGCTGTCTTTCTTATTAACAATTCTTAAGTCTGGGGTGTTACATGGCAGGCATTTGTCTGTTTGCATTCTAAAGTCCTAGAGTACTTTAACTTCCTTTTCATAACTATTTTGTAGTCTCACCAGTTCTCTCTTGAAGGCAAATAGTATTTTTTGCACATATTCAAATGCACCATTGTGGCCACTTTGTCATGTTGTTGTTTTGTAAGTCAACCTGTGTGATCCTCTTGCAGCAGCTAAGTGGGTGTTCACTATTTGTTGAGCTTCTTTACTGAGGCAGCATTTGTCTTCTCAATTCTGGCTTTATCTGCATTTGTTCTTAAGACTTGGTCTTGTGCAGCCAGAATTAGCTCCTCTGTCTCTTTCTTCAACTTTCCTGCTCTTAGCCATTGCCAGGTCTTGTTGTCTGCTTTGTTTTTTGTTTTTTTAATGTAGAGGCCATAAGATTTACCTTGCCATGTGTTTCTGTTCTTCAATTGGTTTTTCTTATAAGCCAGTCTCATCTCTTAATGTGCAGTAAGCCTTCCTGCTATGCTCGCTTCAGTGCATATTTTTCACTGTCCTTCAGATATTCTTCCAATGCCATTTTTCCCCCCTTTCTTCAAATGTTTGGCGTACTTGCAACGTTCCTTGCCCACCTATTTTCTTCAATAAGTAGAGTCTGTCAATGTCACAGCGTAGATGCAGGGCATGGTTTTATTGTCATTATTTTTCTGATCTTCCCATCTAAGGCTTTTAGTTCTGCCTGAATCTACTCCACTATTCCAGTTGTGTATCTAATACATTGTTGTTGAACATTTTAGGCCTAGTTTGTCAAAAATACATTAAAAATGCCTAATTTGGGTCTGCTTCTCTGTTACCCTCTCCAACTATATTTGTAATATTACAAATTATGAATTTCACAAGAAATGAGAAATATTTATGTGGTCAAAATTCTGACACTTCCTAGCTTTGCCAAGGAGACAGACTTGTTCTGTGGAAGAGTATCTTCCATATGACAAGCAAAACAGGAAAACTTACTAGTCACTGTGATTGGGCTCCATCAAAACTAGCCTTTAAAAAAAATTACTTTCAGCCTGTATCTCCTCTGTGTGTGTGTGTGTGTGTGTGTGTGTGTGTATTTGTTTTTTAAAGTTTTTGTGGGTACTTACATGAATGCAGTTCAGCTTCCTTCGGGTATTATCCCACGTCATTGTAGTTGTGCTTTTAAAGTTGATAGCCTGACCCACAGACGAACTCAATACAGAAGCCTGATGATGGCAGATGAGATTCTGCTGAAGCATTGCTACAACTTTAAAAGCACAACTACAATGATGTGGGATAATACCCGAAGGAAGCTGAACTGCATATATATATATATGTCCTGGTCAGATGGTGGGTTTCCTCCCCGTAGAGGAACAATATTTGTTTTCTGAGGTTTTCGCGGGTATTTGTACGTGGATCTTTGGTTATTGGGGTTTTCTCCCGTGTAAAATTGGAAGTATCTAGGCAGCGTTTCGATGAAGTCTCATTCATCATCTTCAGGCTTGTTTCTTCGGCTCTGTGCTTCTCAGAGTAATGTGAGCTGCTTCTTCCTTTTAACTGCTAGTGGGGGTGTGACTTGATTGGGTGGGGGCTTGGCTGTGTTGTGATTGGTTGGGGGTGTGTTCTCATTGGTTGGGGGTTTGGCTGTGTTCTGATTGGCTGGGGGTGTGTTCTGTTCAGGTGGGGACTTGGTTGTGCTCAGGTTAGTCTTAGCTGCTATTTTTCTGTCTGTTTTGAAGGCAGTCTTGATGTGATACCTGTGTAGTATCTCGCTGATTTTGTCTGTTGTTCCTCTTATGTAGGGCACGACAGCTGTTCCATAGGTCTGTTCATCTTCTGGGTCTCTATTGTATTTCAGTGTGTTTTTATGGATCAGGTCCGTGATTTTGTTTTTGTGGAAGCCGTTGGCTGTCAGTATTTTGGTCAGGGTGCATAGTTCAGTCTTTATGTGTGTCTTGTCTGCCAGGCGTTTGGTTCTGGTAATTAGTGTTTCGGCTACGGTATTTATCTATGCTGGGTGGTGGTGGGATTGAGCGTTGAGGGAGCGGTTGGTGTGTGTTTTCTTCTGGTATATGGTGTGTCCTAGTGTGCCATCTGTTTTTTTTTTGTAGATTAGTACATCTAGGAATGGTAGTTGTTTGTTTGTTTCTATTTCCATGGTGAACTTGATTTTGGCTTTGTGCTGTTTAGGTCTGTTAGGAAATTGTTTACGTTTTCTTTTCCATGGGGCCAAATCACAAATGTGTCATCAATGTATCTTAGCCCTGGTTTGGGTTTGTGGGTGGCATTGGCTAGGGCTCTGGATTCGAATTCTTTCATGAACAGATTTGCAATAACGGGTGACTGGGTTAGGGTTATGGGATCACCACTATCACCCGTTAAAATCAGTCTTTAATGTCATGAATATTACTATTTTTCCAATTTCTCATAATAATTCTCTCTGCAAAACCCCAGGTCTGATACAACCATAACTCCTTAAAAATAGTTTCCAAGTTTCAGGACATAATTTAACATCTTAATCAGTAATATGAATTGGGGCATATTACTCTAATCATGTCTGATCCTTTATTACATACAATCCCTTCTGGCTCATAGG
This sequence comes from Laticauda colubrina, assembly GCA_015471245.1. NCBI lineage: Eukaryota > Metazoa > Chordata > Lepidosauria > Squamata > Elapidae > Laticauda > Laticauda colubrina. The sequence goes on along the minus strand of BLBF01000021.1, from coordinate 11,705,207 downwards.
GACTCCTTTTTCAAGAGCAGGTGCCCAAAAAGACAAGCACCAAAAGTTTCCTCCAGGCCCATCAATTTCAGTGTTTTGGCTCCCCCAAATGGAAGCAACCAGGCATATGAGTTTTTTCATTTCTTGTATTCCCCCTTCCCCCAATCATGGGTGTGCTGATCTGGTGCAAAATCTATTGGCTCCCGCTAAAGTAATTCTCAGGAATGCAGCCATAAGCAAAAAAAATGATTACCCCAAATAAAAGAATACATAGAAGTGTATGTACATACAAGTGATCCCCAACTTATGATTAAAATGGAGCCCAAAAATTCTGTTGTGAAGTGAGACATTCGTTAAGTAAATTTTACCCCGTTTTATGACTTTTCTTGCTAGAGTTAAGTGAACCACTACAAGTGTTCAATTAATAACACAGTTGCTAAATTAATCTGGCTTCCCCACTGACTTTGATTGTCAGAAAGTCACAAATAGGGAACGCTGCAACTATCATAAATACAAACCAGTTGCCAAGCATCCGAATTTTTATCAATGACCATGGGGATGTTGCAATGGTCGTAAATGTGAAAAATGGTCATGAGTCACTTTTTTCTTGAGATGTTGTAACTTTGAACAGCCACTAAATGAATTGTTGTAACTTGAGGACTGCCTGTATTCATTAATTAATTATTACAGCTGCTATTTTTTTGCTTATAGATAGAATATAGAATATAGAATATAGAATATAGAATATAGAATATAGAATATAGAATATAGAATAGAATATAGAATAGAATAGAATAGAACAGAATAGAATACTTTATTGGCCAAATGTGATTGTGAGGAATTTGTCTTGGTGTAAATACTCTCAGTATACATAAAGAAAAGATACATTTGTTAAGAATCAAGAATCATAACTTACAACACTTAATGATAGTCATAGGGTACAATCAACAATCAAATTATACTAGGAAACAGTCAATATAAATCATAAAGATACAAGCAATAAAGTTACAGTCTTACAATCACAAGTGGGAGGGGATAGGTGAAAAGGAGTGATGAGAAGATTAACAGTAATAGTTAATCTATAATAATTCCCTCAACACTTGAGGGAATCGTTTTGAGGGAAGGAGTTGAAACAGTTTATGTCCAGGATGTGAGGGGTCTGTAAATATTTTCACAGCCCTTTTTTTGACTTGTGCAGTATACAGGTCCTTGATGGAAGGCAGATGGGTAGTAATTGTTTTTTCTGCAGTCCTAATTATCCTCTGAAGTCTGTGTCTGTCCTGTTGGGTTGCAGAACCAAACCAGACATTATAGAGATACAGATGATAAACTCAATAATTCCTCTGTAGAGCTGGATCAGCAGCTCCTTGGGCTGTTTGAGCTTCCTGAGTTGGCACAGAAAGAGCATTCTTCATTGTGCTTTTTTGATGATGTTTTTGATGTTAGGTGTCCATTTTAGGTCATGTGATATAGTAGAACCTAGAAATTTGAAGGTCTCTACTGTTGGTACTGTGTTGTCTAGTATTGTAAGAGGTGGTAGTATGGGAGGGTTTCTTCTAAAGTCTACCACCATTTCTACGGTTTTGAGTGTGTTCAGTTCCAGATTTTTCTGGTTACACCATGAGGCAAGTTGTATAACCTCCTGTCTCTATGCAGATTCATCGTTGTCTTGAATTAGACCAATCACTGTTGTGTCATCAGCAAACATCAGTATTTTAACAGATCGATCATTTGAATGCAGTCATTGGTATATAGGAGAAGAGAAGTGGAGATAGCATGCAACCTTTGTGCTGATTGTACAGGTATGGGATGTGATTCTGCCGAGCTTCACCTGCTACTTCCTGTCTGTTAGGAAGCTTATGATCCACTTACAAGTGTGTTCAGTTACCGCCAATTGATTTAATTTACTTAGAAGAGTGTCTGGAATGATGGTATTGAATGCTGAACTGAAGTCTACAAAGAGGACCCTTGCGTAGGTATTTAGAGATTCAAGGTGTTGTAGGATGAAATGCAGAGCCATGTTAACAGCATCATCTGTTGACCTATATTATTTTGCAGATGTTTTTATTGTTTTAATGTTTTTTAAATTGTTTTATAATTCTAGAATTGTAAGCCGCCCAGAGTAACTGATTGAGCTATAGAAATAGAAAAGAAATAAATAATAAAGTTCTATTTTAATTATTCTAGGAAGAAATCTTGTATCTATCCAGAGGATAAAAGGCAAAATTGAAATGCAAAGCCTAATGATCACTGCAATATTTTTTTAGAAAAGAAAGATGTTAAGCGCTAACAACATTTCAGACTCATAAATGATCATGGAACTGCACCCATGGAAAGTTATGAGAAGAAACCAACATTACTGAGAGAAAGAACATAATCAGAGGAAGTGGAAAACAAGCAAGTTCACTTTTTGTCTTTGTTCCTTTTACATGACCAACTACATTAAGTACTGTGTTGGGATCCTTTAAGAGCGCTTTATTTCTTTGGTCCTTATTTTGATATCTGGAAATCAATGGACAGTTATTTTTGCTTTAACAGAAGTTTTCTTTCACATAACTTTGGAATGATGGTCATGTTAGCTCTCAGCACTGACTCTTCTAAACAAATATGTATTTGTTCAATTTATTTTTTTCACCAGCTTCCAAGATCATGTCCTTCCTAAGACAGCACATTGAGCATAAAAGCAACCTTAAAAGTATGATAAAATAACATCTAGTAGTAATCGTTTCAAGCAAAGCCAGGACCAACAAAAGAAGTTTAAAATATGCAGTGTAGCGGACATTTAGAAACAACTATATTAGACAGGTGCAGTGGGAATCTTCTCTCTTACTCTACCATCCACCTCCAATGTAAAGTGCCTCACTGAAATGGCAAGTCAATTGGGTGAGTCAGGCTTTGAGGCCCATCTGGAAGGCCAAGAGGATGTGGGCACATCTCACCTCCAGGGGCCAGATGTTTTCAAGGGAAGGGGTCACAGTGGAAAAGGCTCTTTTCATAGACATCACTCGTCAGAATTAAAGCCTGCAGCATACCCCTTCTGCTGGAGTGACTGCAGTGGACTAATCCCACCGGGGTGAGACAGCTCCACAGGTAATGAAAGTATTTAAAGGTGATAAATAAGATGGAATGGGAGGCACAAGGGGAATCTAATAAACAAATAAAACACACATAACATACATATAAACACATACACATATATACTATGCATACTGGTATGTACATACAAAAAGAAATAAATCAATACCTTGAATTAGATCCAGAAGCAAACTGGCAACCTTTGCATGTTACGATACTATTCAAGCCAGTATCTTCTGCCAGTTACTTTATTTTTTATTAATACAATTATGTACCAATAATTATGTGAAACCTCTCACTACCGAGAAAGTCAGAGGATGTGTTGGTTATGAACACGTGTCAGATTTGCATGAAGTAAAGACAAAATAATAACTATATTATAAACATGATTTGTTTATAAACATTTGTTTATAAACATGAATAAATAATAACCCTTCATTCCTGAAGTAGTTAACATATTCATAGAACCACCAGTCTTTTTGTCCCTGTTTTCCCCCTCATCTCTCCCCAAATCCAAATAGCTGCACATCTGAGAATAAAAGTGCCTCCAGGAATTCAAGGATGTTTAAACACTAGCAGTGTTTATTATATGGGTCATTCCCAGGTTTTGACATCAGCAACCCTTGATATTATCCAAGGCTCCCTAAATCCTTATTATTTCTTAATATTCAGTTAAGAACATTGTTACATAATTACATAAAAACATAATTACAGGTTGCATAATTAGTGCTGCTTGCAACTGGAGTTTGATGGGCCAGATAATCTGAAGCAGTAGTGCAGGTACAGTTTCCAAAAACAGAACAGGAAGTGTCTGTGTTTGTGTGTGTGTGCATGCACGTGCATTAATATGCACAGAATGTGCATGCCCTTGATGACTTACTAGGTTTTACTTGAAAGATCATAAATCATGATTGGAATCCAGAAACCAAAAGCTTGATGCATTTAAACCATTGTCTGTATCAGCCTATATATAGATGCTAGGGGGTGATGATTGAAAAATGCTACTTTGCAGATAAATTGAATGTTGAGACGAAAGATGAGGTGCGGGATATCTAAAAAGAAAAAGAGACTTAAGAAAAGGCTTGTTGATTTGAAAGTCTCTTCCTATTAAATTAGGACAAATTATGAGAACAAAAATTCATTTCATAAATTTCAATTCCATCCATTACAGGAACAATAAGAAACACCTGTAGTTAATGTCTTCTAAAAGATGAACTTCTGTTTCAGAATTCCAGTTCTTTCCACGACTTTATAGCAGCAATGATGCCTGCATTATCTGGTCCAGGCCTGCAACCTCCCATTGCTGTGTTAACACACAAAGACATAAAGTGGTTAGCTTGGCTTTGGCTTAGCATGCTGAGTGAATCCAGTGAGGTTTATAACAGTACTCCACATGTACTGCTCATTCTGTTGTATGACTATGATACTATGGCAAAGGTGCCAAAATTGTGGACTGGCATTAGTCCTAACATAAGCTCCAGGGTTGATAGGGTCTTGTTTTGAAATGTTGGGAGTTGGGTGGACTTTGATGCCACCAGCTTTAGGAGAGTAGCTTGATATGAGGTCTGATGCAAGCTATCGGAAGTTACGTGTGCTTGCACTATGGTTTGTTCAAGACTGCTTGAGATTTCCACACTTTACAAACTTATAAAAAACATTAAGATCATTTCCTTTCCTAACTACCTTATGGCAACCTGGTTAAGCATAGTGCCCTCCATATATGTTGGGATTGCAATTCCCAGAAATGTCCACTTTTGCGGGTTTCCAGAACAAAATTGAATAAAGTTGTCTTATAGTATTATGCAGAATTTGTACTGATATCTTTCCCTAATTATGCTTCTAGTTTTCGTGATTGATATTTCTTACATATAGTTTCCCTTCTTTTCTCATTTTTCCTTAACAGTTGGATTCAATGCATACTTTTAATATAGATCTATTATATTTTATTTTATTGCTTTTATATAAAGTGGCAAACACATTAACTGGATTGGAAGCTCTTTATTGTTATTGTCTCTTTTATTATGACTGTTGCTGGTTTACTGGTATGAGGTTTATATATTTGTGAGAGCGTTTAATATAGCCATGTTGAAATATTTATGACATACAGATCAGTATAATGCACAGATACAATAAATTACTGTAATATAAAATACCACTAACCCTGTGGGCACAATATAGAAATCACTAATGTCAATGGCAAATGTCCAATCACTTTTAAGAGATCAGAATTTTCCCCTTTCCATTCATGCTGAGAACATCCAAATACCATTTCAAAAGTCCATGAATTAATTACTATGACTCATTATACTAATAAGATGGGATTTAAGAAATGGGCCATTGGAAACTTTTGAGTTGTGCTTAATTGACATGCATCTACCCTGAAGAGTACAAATATGGTCACTTTTCCCCTGTTTACATAATCTTTACCAGGGAATCACCTTCTTTCTTTGATTTTCTTTAGAGATGGAGAGATCAAGCATTCTAATCCCTATATGGATATCCATGAACCCATCTACCTCCTTCCTATCAGCCTGATCAGGGCATAAGTTTGCCTTCCTGAATTGGTAAGGTCTTTACATTTTGTATTGTTATTAAGAATCCTTTCATCATGATCCTGTGGTTTTGGTGTAATTGCCTTACTTGCTACAGACCAACCTCTTCTTATATCATAAAAATGTTATCTAGACTGTATAGAATTTAGAACAGAGCAGGATGGTTAAAGGTGTTCTAGAACAGGGCTCTCCAACCTTGACAACTTTAGACTTGTGGACTTCAACTCCCAGAATTTCTTTGCTGGCTGAGGAATTCTGGGAATTGAAGTCCACAAATCTTAAAGTTGCTAAGGTTGGAGACCTCTGTTGTAGAATGTTCGAATCTACCTTTGGTATAAAATCTTGGGCAATGTGTGTACTGTTGGAAGACCTGAAATATCAGGTTTGGAGTAGACTGTCATGGAGAAATCTATCTATGTAGTTACTAAGAATCAATATTGTCTTGATGGCAATAATACCTGGGATGTAAGTGGATGTGGCTCATCTCTTACATCCTACCTCTTTGTTTCAGAACACGGTCAAAACTAGTAAACTCGACAGGAAAAGAGTTTCAGGATTATCTGGTAAAAGGAAAAAATACAATATTTCATAAGATGACAGAAAAAAAGAGAAAAATAGGGTCAGGAGAATTGTAAGGCTTGAAGGCTTAATGCCACCACCATTGCTTTTACTAATTAGTGATAATAATGCTCCAATTAAACATGGATATCTGACATTCTAAAATAAAGTTAACTATCCTCTATATATGCTACTTACATTATAAAAGCCTATAAAACAAACTATCCAAAAGACTCATAAAATCAAATACAAGTTAATCAAGACTTCAATGGCTGGAGTGTTGAGAACTCTGCAGTAGGAAGTTCCACTAGAAAAATCTATTTTCTCCAGGGATGAAACATCCATTTTGAATTCAGAAGCAACACTTTCTTGATAAGAAGGTGGAGAACAAGGAATTTGTACCAGGATCATAAGAAGTAGAAGGGCTTCTTATCAGATGAAGCATTTGAAAGGCAGTCCACTCCAAGACCTATTTAAATATTAAATAAAGGAGACCTGAGGCTTTCAAAGTACCTATCTGTAGGTAGTTTTTCAAAAGCAATTTAAACATGTCTATTATTTAGTCTCAGCCTTCTTACTGGGAAGCAATATATGATTATCTGTCTGTATCAATTTACATCATGAATTATTGGGATTATCTTTGTTCCCTTTGTGCTGTTTTATGGAATGAGTTGTCTTCTTTTGGCAGTGAGCAGCAAACTCCTTTTGAGTTTTAACCAGTGCTGATAAAATCAGTGTTAATCAAAGAACCTGTCCTCACTGCTGAGCTTAAAGTGCTCTTCAAACATCTTTGCATCAGCAGAAAATTATGCTGGCATGACATTGGCTATTCCATGGCAGATCCCTCTCCTGTTGCTGATTCAAGTCATTTGCAGCCTTTTATCCTCTCTGCAAACTATCAGAATGTATAACACATGCTGACAAAGCCTAATAAACACTATTCACTTAGAGCCTACCCTTGGGCAAATATTGGGACAAGGGTGGAACAGCCATTTTAGCAGCAATCAGCTAAGGACAGTTGAAGCCTGTCTCACATGTAGGCTGAGGATGAAATAAAATTGCATGAAAAGAGAGATTGTTTGGTTGTATAGTTGTGTCATGGTTGAATGCTTGTTGGGTGGGGGACAGCCTAAGGTAGGAATATCAAAGATGGGCCCTAAAGACAACTGCTAGATAGTAGCAAATCATTTTTCTGCATCCCTTTGCTACCACCTAGTGATCATATATGCTATACCTATCTATAGCAGCCTGGTATCTTCCAGATGTAGAGGGATGTCCAGTTAGTTACAGGACTAAATTTATCTAGAGATCATCAGTTTGGCAAGGATGAGCCTAATAATTACAGTATATTCTACAACTTCCTTTTTTTTGGGGGGGGGGGGGGGAAGAGAGATCCATACATTAACCTTTCCTGTACTACAACCACCCCAAACAAACCAGTGTACATTGTAGTATACAAGGGGAAAATACTGTAAGAGCAACCCTTGTCTGTTGTAGTTCAGCTGTTCTGTTCATGAAAGAATCCACCAAGTGGATTTCTTCTTGCATGAGTGTTTTCAAAGATTCCAGAGTTCACCATGCTAAATTTTTGCAAATTCATATGAACCTCAGAAAATGTCAACAGTTGAACTAGGGATAAAGGTTTCCAGTCTCCTCTTTCCTGCCCTCTGCATGCTCACTAACATTTGCACACCAAAATAAAAAAGCAACAAAATACTGGATTTCACAGCAACTTGGAATAAGATTTTTTTGAAAAAAGTCAAAATGTTTCAGCAGGTATTTTAAATCATGCTTGAGACCTCAGGGTACTATAAATTATCCATGAATACAACAGAAGAATGCAGCCGAGCAAGAAAGATCACTGAAGATTGTAGGTGATTAAGAGGAAGGAGGCTCTTGAACATGAAACCTCTGAAAAATGGTAACACGGAATATATCTTTCAGCTGTCTCTCTCCTAGCATTATTTACTGACTCTCAGAGGCTGCTGAATTAATAGTTCAGCATACAGTGAAATTGTTCCTAGACACTTTTCCATGTGAAAGATTGCGTGGTTGAGTATTCCTTCATTTAAAAAAAAAAGTAACATTCTGTACATGCGGTATAGAAAACTAGCTTGGAAGGGTGAAACCTAGATTAGAAACCTTCCCACTAGCATTTGGTTCTCTACATACCAATGATTTAAACTACAAACTAACCACATGGGGAAGCATGTTAAGATTCTTGAACTCACACTGGCACGTGATGATCTCTTCACCTGGAAAACTTTACAGTTGAAAGAGTTGGAGCTGTCATAGGGAGTTCATGTCTAATTTGTAGAAGACAAATTGAAAACATTATTCATTCACTGAGACATAATGACAAAGTTAGTACAGTGTTTTTCATACATGAAGGAATAGAGAATTCCTGATACACACCTGATGTTTTTGTACTGCTGACAAGTCCAGTGTTTTGCACCCAAATCAATTGTCATCATGGGGGATTGAATTTTGTATGCCAACATAATAAACCTTGGATTGCTTCATGTTGTAAATGAACATTTTCATATTTTCTATGAATGGCTTATTAGTTGAGTGCTCGAAAATTTAGGAGAGGACTCTGCTCTTAGCTGTTCAGCCAACTATTTATTTGAAGACTAAGAGGTAAGTGTGTAACTCAGGGGTCTTCAAACTTGACAACTTTAAGACTTGTGAACTACAACTCCCAGAATTCCTCCTCCAGTCATGTTAGCTTGGGAATCCTGGGAGTTGAAGTCCACAAGTCTTAAACTTGCCTTCCATATAGTTTGAAGACTCTTGGTGTAACTATATGGAAGGATGTGTGTGTGTGTGTATCCTTCCATATAGTTAGAGTCAGATGTGCTAATCAACTCTCTGGCAGATACTGTATATTAGCTATTTATTTTTATAGGAGGACATTCCAATACAGTTTTGACTTAATGTTCCCTTGTCTATCTATTGTTATGGCTGGAAAATGTATAGAGGAGTGTGGCAACTTCTATATTTATTTATTCTAAAATAAGCATATAGCTATGTTAAATTTACCAGCTTCTCTTCTTGGATACAATTGACTTGGCTTTGGTGATCCATTCTATGGTTACATTTTGAACAAATGATTGTAATCCATTTCACTTGAGATGGCTTTGAGAGAAACTCAGAAGCTCCAGTAGTTTCAGATTCTAGTAGACAAGCTTCAATTGGCTGTTCCTCACTGGAGCCACATGGCACTTATCCCAATTGCATTGGTCACTCATTATTTACCAAGCCAAATTAAGCATGCTTGTTTAACACACAGTTCCCTTCATAGGTTGGTATCTGCCTGCCTAAAGGAATAACTCCCATATTGCATCATTGACTGAAGTCTGCTAAGGGCACTAAGAAGGCTTGGCTGGAATTAACTAGGGTCCAAGTCTTTTATGTGGCAGCCTCCACACTATGAAATTCCTTCCCTATATTGCCTTTACCCTCTCTATTGTTTATAAACATAATTTGTAACCATTTCATAAGGCAAGAAGCAACAGATGGAAATTTATCAAGGAGATGTCCAAACTAGACATCTCCTGACAATGACAACTAACCAGTGGGATGGCTTGCCTTTAGAAGTTATGGGTGCTCCATCACTGGAGGTTTTCAGAAAAGACTTGGCAGCCATTTGTCTTATATGGTATAGGCCAAGGGCTCCTGCCTGAGCAGGGGAGTGGACTAAAAGACTTCCAAGATCTCTTCCTATCCTCTTATTCTGTTATAAGCTTTTATTTTCTACTTGAGGTATACTTTACATTAAATATGGTTGCTTTAATGTTTTTATGTGATATGCCCTCATGATTGCCTTTGTTTTATCCTCAGCCCATAGCCAAGATAACTTAAAGTAATTCCCTCTCTGCCTTTTCTCCCAACATATTTTGCTCATAGATATCTTTTAAAATACTTTCATAGAATCCTCGAGCTAGAAAGGATCTTGGAGGTCTCAGAGTCCAATCCATTGCTGAGGCAGGGGGCCGTATTGCATCCCAAACAAATGGTTGTTCATTTCCAAATTATGCACCTGATGACACCATCAGGGGTTGGGGTTTGCTCAGTACTTTCTGGTACTTTAGTCTCTGTGGGTATTTCCCCTTCACTATGAATGTTAGTGGCTGGCCATGTTGGGCTTGAATTGCAAGAGTCTGGATAATTAATTGGCTTCTGCAGGAGCAACTACCTGTAGAGGGCTTAACTCACATCTTCTGATAGCTGTTCCTCATACATAGATTTAGCAATCTTCTGGGGAGAAACCCCCCCATTAGACTTGTGTTTCAAATCAAGAACGATGCTTTGTTATGAGAGCAGTAGTTCCCTGCTGTATAGAAGGTCAATGTAAGTTGTGAAAGACAGCTTGGTTCTCCCAGCTGTGTTTTTCTTGTGCATATTAAGCTTTCCACTATTTCTCAACTACTTTAGAATGCTTGTTGATTATTGAGAGCCACAATGGGACAGTGATTAGAATGCAGTACTGCAGGCTACTTTTGCTGATCACCAGCTGCCAGGAGTTTGACAGTTTGAGTCTCACCAGGTTCAAGGTTCCTTCCATCCTTCCAGGGTCGGTAAAATGAAAACCCAGATTGTTGGGTGCAATATGTTGACTCTGTAAACCACTTAGAGAGGTCTGTAAAGCACGGTGAAATGGTATATAAATCTAAGTGCTATTGCTATTGTTTGCTCCCCCTTGCTAATCCCACATACAGTACAGTACTTCTCTGTGTCTAGTACCTGACAGTCCTTGATAAAGAGGAAGGGAATGGCATGAGGTAGGAAGAAACACTTATGATCCTTGCAAGCCCTCTTTAATTCCTATGACATGGCAATTTGAATATTTACAAACATGGATCTTGTGCACTTTTAAATGAATACTAGACTCATGTTCAGAGAAGACATGAAGTACCTCTCTCCCTTCAATTTTTCACTTGGCAATTTGAAAGGTCCCAAGCATCTATCTATACTCCTTCATCCCTGAGCCACCATAATTTAAGAAGATCAAATGGTGACAGTTTTTCCTGCCACATGTGATGCTTGGTGGGAAGTAAATGGAGCCAGGGTACTCCACAAAGCATAACTTGCTTACATTAAACGTCATTTCCTATCTCGGTTCTTGGGACCTAAGAGAACTTAGCAGATAGGACAGTTCATGTTTTTCTGGTTTCTCAAGGGTTCTCTTTGGAATCAGCAGAAAGATCAGGGAAACTGCCAGGCTTTCAAGGTTTTGTTATTATAGCCTTGTTAAAATGTTAAATTTTTATTAGCTGGAATAGTAAAGTGTACAATAGGCCAGAACACACAGTTATAGTTGGTTAGTAAGTGAGTGCTGAGTCATGCATGATGCAATCTACATTATGATGGGTTGCTGTAAGTGCAAAGGGGGAATTTCCCCCTTTTCCTTGCCTTTTTCTTCTGTGTGTTCTGTATACTGTTTGATTTATGTCATGGTGTTCCTGTTTTTCTGACAATCTTGAGTTAGTTCTCTCTGGATGATAGACAAGACTGCTGTACATTTAAATCATATATATATATATATATATATATATATATATATATATATAGATAGATAGATAGATAGATAGATAGATAGATAGATAGATAGATAGATCGATCGATCGATCTTTGGTTATTTGGGTTTTCTCCCACGTAAAATTGGAAGTATTTTGGCGACGTTTCGACGAAATCTCATTCCTCATCTTCAGGCTTGTGTCTTCGGCTTTGTGCTTCTCGGAGTAATGTGAGCTTGCAGCTGTTTTTTCTTTTTAACTGCCAGTGGGGGTGCGACTTGACTGGGTGGGGGCTTGGCTGTGTTCTGATTGGCTGGGGGGGTGTTCTCATTGGTTGGGGGTTTGGCTGTGATCTGATTGTTTGGAGGGTTGGCTGTGTTCCAATTGGCAGGGGGTGTGTTCTGTTCAGGTGGGGGCTTGGTTGTGCTCAGGTTAGTCTTCGTTGCTGGGGGATTTGAATTGGTGAGCTGTGATCCTGTTGTTTGGCTTTGCGTTCGTGGTCGTGCCACATCTTCATGGTGGGTGTCAGTTCGCTTGTATGGGTCAGAGGGGTTTGAAGCGGGTAGTGGTGCAGCTGCGGTACGGCTTCTGGTCTGTGGTCGTGTCTCATCTTCTGTGTGGGTGTGAGTCTTTTTTCTACGTGGAAGTGTGGCGGTAGCATCTTGTGTGGCACTCGTGGGTGTGGGTCTAGTGTCATTCTTCATGTTAGGTATTCATTTGTTAATGAGGGCGGGTTTCCAAATGGTTGGTAGGCGGAAGGCATCATCTCTTTTATTCATGCTGTGTGGGTGTTTTTCTGTCTCTATGGCTTCTCTGATTATTCTGTTGTTGAAGTGTTCTGTTTTGGCAATAGTTCTGGTATTTTTAAAGTCAATTTCATGTCCTGTGGCTTTGAAGTGTTGGACTAAGGAAGAGGTTGGTTCTTCTTTTTCGATTGAGTTCTTCTTCAATGCGTGCACTAATTCTTCTGTTGGTTTGCCCAATGTATGTGGCGTTGCAGACGTTGCAAGGGATTTCGTATACTCCTTGCTTTTCTAACTTGATTAAAAAACCTCAGAAAACAAATACACACACACACACACACACACACATATATACACACACACACACACATACACACACACATATATGTGTGTGTGTATCTGTGTGTGTCTGTGCTGTTCAGCTTCCTTCGGATATTATCCCACGTCATTGTAGTGCTTTTAAAGTTGTAGCAACGTTTCAGCAGAATCTCATCTGCCATCATCAGGCTTGTGTATTATGTTCGTCTGTGAGTCAGACTTTCACAGCCATTCTGTTTTAAATTTGGGGCTAGCCTACTGCTGTGCCAGAATGGCTTTTCCTTCATCCTGATTGGTTGGGAGTTTTTGGTCTGTGTTTCTTGGTCTTGGAGTTTGTTAGGGATAACATTGTTTACCCTAACTGGTTTAGGTGAAATAATAACTATGATTCATAGTTGTGTATGTTAAAGTGTCTGCAGCTTTAACTGTGGGATCGTAATTAAGGGAGTGGTTATGAAAACAATTTAAAAGAAGCAAGACTACAGCTTGCTCTCACTCTGGCTTTGATGATCCCTGATTACTGCTTGGAATCAAGACTGCATTGCTCGAACGGGAGAGACAACAAAGGACTGATTTGTAATTGAACTGACATAGGATATTCTACATGGACTTTGCTAACTGAATATCCCTGAATGGACTGACTACTTGATACATGACTATTGGACTGTTATTTGACTATGCCATGAACTTATAATGGAATAAACTATATTCTTGATAGCACAAGCATATCTGTTATTTTTACTGTATGTTAATAAACATACAAGCTTAGCTCACTCATTTATCTGTGTGCCTATCTGACTAACGCTGCACATTCTGTTTAGCTTGTCTCCCTAACCCTGGTTGGGGAACCCAGGCTTAACAGAGTTTGCTGTGTTCAGCTTGATTGGTGTTTCTAATATCTTCTTTCTGTTTTGTGGCTTTTTTTGTCTTGTTTGGCTGGCGACATTGTGTTTCCTTTATTGGAGGCTTTTAGTGCGGCTTGGCTCTGAGTAAATGGACAGCTATCATTTATTAGGAAGCTAGGTTTCTGGATGCCTGGTTAGGGTGTGTTTGAGCTGGAGGTATCAGGGGGAGTCTGTTTGTGCCCAGGTGTTTGCCTGGCTTGTGGTGTGGATATTTTTTTGTTTGAAAGTGCAGGCTTCCAGATAATTGACAGTCTGGTGGAGTCATCTCTTCTATTCATGCTTTCAGGTCTTTTTCAATCTCTATGGTTTCTCTGATGATTCTGTGGCTGGGGTTTTCTATAGTGGCTAGGGTTTTGGTGCCATTGAAGTTGATGTTGTGATCTTTGGCTTTCATTTGTTGGACTAGTGAGGAAGTGTGTGCCAGCTTTTTTGCTGAATTTTTGTGTTCATTCAGGCGGGTACTTATTCTTCTATTGGTCTGTCCAATGTATGTGGCAGGGCATGCACAGGGGACTTCGTATATGCCTTGGTTTTCCAGGTCAGTTTTATCTTTGTGGTTTCTTACCTGAACAAAGCTGAATACCATACATATATACATACATACATACATACATACATACATACATACATACATACACTGCTCAAAAAAATAAAGGGAACACAAAAATAAGACATCCTAGATCTGAATGAATGAAATATTCTTATTAAATACATTGTTCATTACATAGTTGAATGTGCTGACAACATAATCACACAAAAATTATCAATGGAAATCAAATTTAGCAACCCATGGAGGTGTGGATTTGGAGTTACACTCAAAATTAAAGCGGAAAAAAACACTACAGGCTGAACAAGTCAAAATGAGGCTCAGTTATGTGTGTGGCCTCCATGTGCCTGTATGACCTCCCTACAATGCCTGGGGATGCTCCTGATGAGGTGGCGGATGGTCTCCTGTGGGATCTCCTCACACACCTGGACTAAAGCATCCCCAACTCCTGGACAGCCTGTGGTGCAATGTGGTGTTGGTGGATGGAGCGAGACATGATATCCGAGATGTGCTCAATTGAATTCAGGTCTGGGGAACGGGCAGGCCAGTCCATGACATCAATGTCTTTGTCTTGCAGGAACGGCTGACACACTCCAGCCACATGAGGTCTTGCACTGTCATGCATTAGGAGGAATCCAAGGCCAACCGCACCAGCATATGATCTCACAAGGGGTCTGAGGATCTCATCTCAGTACCTAATGGCAGTCAGGCTACCTCTGGTGAGCACATGGAGGGTTTTGTGGCCCCCTAAAGAAATGCCACCCCACACCATTACTGACCCACTGCCAAGCCGGTCATGCTGGGGGATGTTGCAGGCAGCAGAACATTTTCCACGGCATCTTCAGTCGTGGTTCTTAGCAATCACGTAGATTTTTTTCCATGATGATCTGTCTTCAACCTGATCATTCACTGTTGGAGGATCTCATCATGAAAGTATTTACATAAATGTCCAAAGTAGAATGCCATGAATCTGGTCATTTGTGTCTGATATAATAATCTGAGTTGCAAAACAACATAAAATACATTTAGACAAATGTATGAAAACAGGATTAAAACAGCATAGATACCTTTCTGCCAGCAATTTTAGCATGCAGATTACAGCAACCTGTCCCCAACACTTTTTTTTAAGAATACCAAGAAAGCAGCATAAAAGGAACAATATTGCATCATTTTCCAGGTACCTTTAGTTATTTCTCATCCTTACATCTAGATTGCTCTGAGAGTTTCTGTTAAAGGAGAGGATATACCTGCTTGGAAAAAATAATAGGATGGGAATACACCTAATTGCAGAAATGTCCCCCCCCCATCTAATATTCTTGAAATTAAAAATCTATTACATTTTTTTCATTTCAAGAAGGTTTGAAAAAGAATCTTTATGTTTAATGTTAGATTTATTTGACATTTGGGTCATTTTTTGTTAGTGTTGGAGTACATTTTTCTGTTTTATTGTTTTGTATTTTACTCTTGTTGATAAAACAATATTTTCTTGATAGGAGAGGTATCTTTATTAGGAATGGTTGGACATGCTTTTCAAATAGGCCAGATTTGGAGTTGAAAGCTACAGTTGACCTGGGATTTAACAGAATATTCAAACTCAATTGATGGTAACCATGTTTAAGATGGTATTAATTAAATAAAGCCTGTTTTATTCCTGTCCAGACTTCCTGTAACTTTCTCACATGCCAAGCTGACAACAGGTTTTGGCTGGTTCTGCAAGTGGAACATGAAGATGTGTGTGTGTGTGTGTGTGTGTGTCACAATTTGTGTATTTGTTTTAGGATATGAAATTGACACAATGTCCTGATTTGTGAAACTACAGGTTGGTGTCTTAATCGCTGTATCTGGCTTTTATTATTTGACTTTTTTTTTTTCTTTCAATAGAAGCAGAAGCAAGTCTGACTTGGAAAACTAAAGGCAATATCATTAACACAAATGACATTGTGCAACACTGCAAATAAGGCCAGTGTATGAGGCAAATGTCCAGGATTAGGAACTATTTATTTCCTTTTAAATTTATATTTCTTTATTAGGTATAAATCCTGTCTTTCCCCCCAGGGCTTGAAGGCAGGGTATATAATACTCTCTTCTTCCATTTTTCCATTCTTCAGTGTAGTCAAGGAAAGTTTATGTATACATGAAAGCATTTTTCACCTGTTGGCAGAAGAAGGAAATCTACCTATAGTTCTTTTCTATTTTGCTCTGAAATTGATACATTATATTTATGGTGATGCTGTTTGTATGGGCAATTTCAATGGTTATTGGTTTTATATTGGTTTACTAATTTATATACTGTTGTGAGTGGCCTTGCAGTTAACAACATGCTACTTATGGATGGAAAGAAATAAGAGATAAAGATTAGATGGTGAATCTAAGAGGGTTGGGAAGTTTCAGAAGAATGGAGGTTTCTTGGAATCCTGGACAGGAGGAAATCCACAGCAAAAAAAAAAAAGGAATATTCTGGATTAGATTTAAGGGGAGAGAGGAACAATCACCTTCTTTGTTGCAAAAAAAGACAACTCAAGTGCTTTCCAAGTGTTTGGACCATAGTTCTTGAAACACAAAGAGTTCAAAGTCTGTCAGGCAAGTTTCAACAAGGAAAGTCTTGATTTGTCCTCCTGGTAACTTTCTTCTTCACTGATTGCTTGCAATGGGATTTACATATGTATGACTGGATCAATGCTTCTCAATCTAGGTGACTCCAAGATGGAAAGACTAACAGAATTCCCCAGCTGTAATCCTCAGACCTGGAGATTCTGGAATTGAAGTCCACAGAACTGGAAACTGGTCAGGTTTGTAATCACTACTCTACCTACTTACATAAGGCTTGTTCATCAGTCACAGGTTTTCCTTAATGTAAGACCAGTCTGCCTGCTCTATGTTAATTTTTCCATAGCATTCAGATTTGCAATATTAATGTCAGACCCATCAGATCAAGAAATCAATCAGAAAACATGGCTAATTTTTTATTGGCCTGGCTATGATAACAGAATCTTGCAAGATTAAATGAAAAATCAAGAACTGAGTTTTCTATTTTTCTATATTTAATACAGGGATGTGCAGCCTTTGTCAAATGTAGCCCTTAAGCGGTAGATCAAGGGCTGAATTTGGAAAGCATACATTATTTCTGGTTGAATTTAAATGCAGCTGGTTGAAATGAAATTAATTAAACATGGTTAATAGGATTGCTCCCATCTATTTAACCATGCCTGCTCTATCAGATTTGCAATTTGGAGTCAATGGCTCAGAAGCTGCACTCACTGCATTGAGGGCAGATCTTTGGGGCCAGAGGTCATGTATCCCTGTTTTGAAAAGCCAACCTGATATTTTAGAAGCAGCTAATAAAGCTTCTGAGACATGAATATGAGCAGCTTCACCAATTAACATTTTTCAGAATAATGCCTTCAGAGTCAGATTAAAGGAAAAGATAACCCATCAGATTAACATGCCACAATTTAGCCGTTCTTAATCAAAAGCATCTAGGATAATCTGTTACTGATTCTATAGTCTAACTATATCAAAGAAAAAAATATATTTGTTGATCTGTTGGCTTATTTCTTAATTGATTTCTATACCACCTTTATTTTTAGTTGACTCAAAGCAGCATACATCCTATGCCCTGTCACACTGCCCAACGGATGCAAAACGTTTGTAAAAAGGACACAGCGGATGAGAAAAATGTTCCATCCATTGTTATCCGCTCTCAAAAGGGGCAAAAATTTGCATAACCAGAGCGGATAACATGGAAAGGAACGGACGGGGGGAGGACGCAGGGCAGATGGAAAGTGGATGCAGAGCGGATGCAGAGCGGATGCGTAGAGGATGCAGAGCGGATGCGTAGAGGATGCGTAGAGGATGAATAGAGGATGCATAGAGGATGCATAGAGGATGCAGAGCAGATGCAAAGTGGATGCGTAGCGGATGATGCAGATGCGATTTGCATCCGCTTTCATCCTTTCTCCGTCCGTGCTACTAACGCTGTGTGTCCGTTCCGCTTCCTCCCTGCGTCCATTTACCATTGGAACGGATTTGAGTTGCGCGGATGTGCAGTGGATGCCTAGCGGATATAGCAGATGCGTAATGGATGCAGAACAGATGTCCCACATATGCCTAGAGGATGCAGAACGGATGCATTGGATACATTTTCTGCTCAAAAGATTTGAGCAGCTCAAAACCTTCTGAGCGGATGAAATGTCAGTAGACGGATGCTGGACGGATAGAGAGGAAGCAAAACGGAGGCAGTGAGTACAGAACAGAAGCATCGCATTAACCAACGGATGGCAAGTGTTTTTCTCCGTTTTACATCCTCTTTCCATCCGTTGGTGCAGTGTGACAGGGGCTTTACCACCTCCTATTTTACCCACAGTAATGATAACCCTGTGAGATGGGCTGGGCTGAGAGAAAGTGACTGGCCTTAAACCACCCAGTTAGCTTCTAACCCTGCACTACATTTCAGTCACTACACTAAATTTCTCATTTCTCATTCCTCATTCTCATTATTGCTGCATTTTATAGGAATATAATAATTGCGTTTTTGCTTGCTATTTAATTTTTATGAACTATTAAATAAGTTCAGTAAGTGGCAGATTATAATTATTGGGCTGGCCTTAAGTTTCATCCAAACACAAGACCATGAAGGATTCATCCATAGCAAAAAGAGATCAGCAAGCAATAACCCTTAGACTGAATATAAGTCAGTCCTTCCTTCCTTCCTTCCCTCCCTCCCTCCCAGAAGAAAGATAGCAGGAGGAGAGATGGGAGTCATTTTCATACTTGAAGTATACATTCTCTTCTACCTTCATTCTCCCATACATACCTGTATTAATGTAAAAGTGATGCACACTGGCTTTATAGCACACAATGATAGTCAGGTGATACAATAACATGTAAGAAATTTCCAAGGAGAAAATGGCCAGGGACAACAGAAGAGATGTTTGGAGGGTGAGCCATCAAATTGACAAACAGACATGGGGAAAACAAAGTAAGCAGACTATCTCAATTGTCTAAAGGCTATTGCAGTAGGAAATATGCAGAAATGTTCCCTATGAAACAGTCTCCTGGATGGGGAAGATAGTCTGCAGGCCTTAATACATGTTTGGGTAGAAAGTTGCTATTTTCCAAAAAATCTCAGAGCAGAGCAAAACATAGGCTCTAGCACAAGGGTCTTCAAACTTGGCAAGTTTAAGACTTGTGGACTTCAACTCCCAGAATTCCTGAGTTAACATGACTGGAGGAGGAATTCAAGGAGTTGAAGGCCACAAGTCTTAAGTTTGAAGACCCCTGCTCTAACAGAACATAAACTACATAGAACAGCATAGAACTGGCTGGTAGAGCCCCCCCCTTCCTCTTCATCCTCATCCTCCTCCATGTACTGAATATCTGTGAGTATGTTTCTAAAAGGACAATTTCAGGCTTTTTCTCTCTCCCAATAAACTATCTTTAGAGATTCTTCTGTTTCAGTAGAACACACGTACTTGCAAGACTGGTGCTAATAAAATCAAGGTGATTTAAATATAGGTTGGTGCTTTTTTCATGCAACAGGCTTGTGGGTGCTTGAATGGGAAGGGAGGAAGCACGGCAAAGAAGGAGATTTTGGAGCACAGAAATAAAAAAAACACCATTTATCCAGAATGAAGATGAAGGAGATACATTTCAGGAGATTGTCCACCTCCAGATACAGATGTATTACCAACATATTGGCAGCCTGGCCCATATCGCTATGCTGTACTGAATTTCAGCAACATTGAATCATTTTTTTTTTCAGTCCTGGCAACTATATTCCAAGAATCTTAATAATACCCTGGGCTCAGGGAATCCAATTAAGCAAGTTGGGATAAGAACAGCCTTCAGCTGGTTCAGCCTGCACAGACAAGAGGACAGACATTTTTTAAAAAATAAAAAGCTTGTCTTGATATGGGAATTTTGCTGAGTTGCTTTGGCAAAGGGCTGTTGCAATAGGGCTAGCTTCAACTATTGGCATTTAAGCTTTCCACAGTTTATCTGTATGCTTATTCAAAAAACTTTTTTTGCTTGTGTGTGTGTGATAAATAAAATGTTGTTCAATGTAGAACTCTAAAGCATTCAAAGTTGTGTTTGACTAAAGTTGAATTAAGTGGACGTTGGTTGTTATTTTATTTAACTGGAATATAGGGTGGTGGGTGTTGCTGTTTTTGAAATTGTCTGAACCAAAATGGCAAAGCGTTATTCAATTTATCCCTCAGTGAATGGCTCAGGATAGCAATGCTAATGCTCCAAATTGCAAGACTGATTAAATATTGTGTTTTAAAATCACCCACAATTAAATCCAAGCAATTGTTCAGTTTAGAGGGGAAGTGAAACCTGATTTTTCATTCTTCTAGGCATGAGAATTCAGATACAGTAGATTATAAGGATTTGGTCCAGTCCAAGAGAAGTACATAGTGGGTGGCATGTCAGCTTTGTGGTTTTCATTTCCTTTAAAATGGGCTGAGATGAAACCTGTGTTTTTTCATTGTTCCTTGTAGTGTTTGGGTTTTTAGGGCAGGCGGGTTCATCAAGATTACACTAAAGAGAGAGGTCCGATAGCAAAATCTTTAAGAATCCCCGGTCTAAGCTGAGAAAATACCAGCGGATTTAAGATCTTTAGACTCATGAATGGGCATTTTATACTTAAGAGAACTACAATTAGAGTAGGGAGCGAATGGGCTACACAGTGAGACTTCAAGGTAAACATTATATTCCGTCTCTTCTGAAATCCTCAAGTGAATCAGTCTCCTGGAAGAGCACATTTTAAAATCGCTGTGGATGATGAGCAGTGTCGTGCAAACACTGGATCCTTACACTTTTTTCGACATATATTAGTTTTCGTACTACTGTATATCTAAGCAGACAATATCTTCCCATCTATGAAAAGGAGCCTTCAGAGCTTGGAACGGGATAGCGACGGGAAAGATACAGTCGTAATTCGAACGATCCTGCGTCAATTTGCGGAAGAAAGCAGAGCACAGTCGATCCCGCG
The DNA here is from genome assembly GCA_015471245.1 of Laticauda colubrina. NCBI lineage: Eukaryota > Metazoa > Chordata > Lepidosauria > Squamata > Elapidae > Laticauda > Laticauda colubrina. The sequence goes on along the minus strand of BLBF01000021.1, from coordinate 11,684,017 downwards.
GCTCAGGTGACCTCGTCTCAGCGGGCAAAAAGGAAACCACAAGCCATCGAGGTGCAATCTTATGCAGGGGCGGGCGCTTTCCCGTATACCAGCCAGCCAGAGCTAAATTCCCCGCAGGAGTCAGCCCAAGCCCCACTGAAAATAAAGGGGCTTATTTCTGAGTTGGCACTCGTGGGGCCGAGCGAAGCAGAAGTGAATGAACGTGGGAGCCTCTGCCCTCTCCAGAGGTTTGAGGCGGGTCTGCCCGGCGCAAGAGACGAATCTCAAACTGGTTTGGTTTGAGGCAATGACCTCCAATCTTACTCTCACTATTTGCAGAGAAAGGAAAGAGAGCCCTCTTCCTCGCCCTCCTTGTCGTCGCCATCGTCTTCCTCGGCTCCCAACTTTTAGCCCAGGCAAAATCCAGAGCTCCACGTCCCAGTTTTACTGTGCTTAAGTTGAAGCGGCGGGCGGCGGGCGCCACACTAGAAAAAAAATGTTTGTCTGGCTCCACTCGCCGAAGTGCTCAAGTAAATTGCAGATTCATCAAAGCCTCCGCTTAAGAAGAAGCGGGCGGGCTAGTGGAGACCGGGGCAACCGACCCAAACCAAGGTCTGCATGTCTATATACCTGTGTGAATCCACAGGCCCTGAAACCCATAGAATTAAAAAGTGTCCAATTTTGTTTGACGCTTCTTTTATTTCCCTTCTATCTGTATTATAAATTATATTTTATCTGTATTATTCCCTTTGTCTCACTTCTTTTGTATTTTCCCTCTTTACATCTTTTTTGTTTGTAATGAGCTTTTTGAAGGAGAAAGGTACAGCTGGAATGTTCCGATAATGACTGAATCATTTGCCAATCCTCCATAAGGAAAATGAAGGCATGACAGTCATTCTCCAAAGCAAAATTCAGACTCTTAAGTCAATTCAAACCCAACTGATGTATCAAATTAAAATAATTGGGGAAATAACAAACTCCAACTGACATAAAGGAAAGAGTAACTTTGTAATTGTTTATTCCATTTATCCACAGTTTCCCAAAATTTCTTAATAATCCCCAATAGCCTATAAGATTTAGGAAACAGATACCTCCAGAGAAAGGCAACAACAATGAAATGTTTGACAATTATATTCCCTCTATAGGATGATTGAAAATAATATTGTTGACTCTCCAGCCTGCCTATTTAATTTGCTTACAGATCGATTAGTGAATCACTGCATTTCCAGACTGCCAATAATGCAGTGCTTTAGTGCAGTGTTTTGAACGATGTGTAAATCAATTAAAACAGGCAAAAAAGCATAAATGCCAGAAATAAAGAGGATTAAAACACAAATTAAAATAATAATAATTAATTAAAATAATTATTGTAGATATTGCTAAAATAATTAGCAATATCTACAATACATTTGGGACATATTTCATCATAGGAAAACAATAGCCCGCAACATGAAGTTCTAAGAAATCTTTAATGTATATATATTCTATGTAAGATGATTTTATTCAAATGTTCCCCCCCCCCCCGCTTGATTTACCACTTCAAATATTTACCATCAGTTCATCAGATAAGGGAATTCTTGAAAATTTGATGTTGTGCAGTTACCTCTTTACAATAGAAGCAAGTTTTATTCCGTGCTCTAGAGATTGTTCCTGTGAACTACACTGAATTCTCAGTTTTTCATTGTGAAAATAATTCTTAAGATTCCAATAGAAGAAAATATTTATAGCTCAGATTTGAACTGTGTTGTCCTTGGTGCTCTTTGAGTTGGGTTGTTTGCAATCCTTTTGTTACCTAAACAGGCAACATCATCAGTACAATCATAAATTTTTTTAAAAAAATCAGTGCAATCGGTGCAATTATTTTTACAGATATCAGTTTTTATGATTGCATGCAAAAAGGAAGCAAAAAGAGCAAGACTTCTAAAAGTCTAATTTACTGGATGCTTTAAAAATAAGAAGGGCCTCGTCATAAATTAAAATTTTATAAAACTCCATAATTGTCACCAATTGTGCTTTTACAGTTGAATATCACTAAATAGAGGCATTACCAACCTCAGGGGGAAAACAATGGAGAGTTTAATATAGTCTTCTGTATTTATTCCCATATTGCTTTATTTATTCAGAGATTAACTGCAAGAAACAATGAGTGGAAACCTCATCATCTATTCCTAACTGCCATGTATGGGGTAATTGGTATGAAATGCACATTAGCAAGTAAGTTCCACAGAAGTCCGGGAAAACCATTACCAGAAAAAACAAGAAAGTCCAGTTGCCTCCTGAAAAAGCACCTTTGGGACAAACCATGGCCTGGATGACTGAGAATTTCTACAGACCATTACCAGAAACTATTCTAACATTCTAGGAAAGCAGGCTTACTGATTTCCTTGGCACTAGGTATGCTTAAAGGGAATATCCCTCAAACCAGGAGCAAACCCCCCCCCCCGCCCCAGAGGTACGGCCTCTAGTTTTCAAAAGATGCAATATATTTGTGTATGTGTGTGCATACGCACAAACATTAATGCACCGTATAGGAGTCCAAAACCCCTTGATGCGGTTTAATCGATCTGAATGTAATTTAATGCGACTGAAGGGAAAAACAAAGAAGGAGAGTAACCTTATCCGTGTCTCTCATTCATTTAATATTAATACAGTTTATATGAAATTAGGTCACGTTTAGCTCTGGGGCAATGTCAATTCGCTCAGAATTGAAATATGTCTTTTCCAGCAAAAGGTAGTCTCCAGCTTCTGATTTTGTGAGTTTTCCTTGGCTCTGTCTATTCGTTTTTTCCAGCTGATCTGCCGCCTTTCCGCAATACACCTTTTTCGGGAGGCTGGGGCAAAAATATGGAAACTCTGCCTGCAGCGCAGTCCATTCCTACGGTTGAAGCAAACCCCCCACAAGTTTCAATGGGACATTCTTTTGGAAAAGGCACATATTTAGGAGGGTGATCTAAACGCCTTAAGGCTGGGATCTACTCAGCCGAATTAGAGCGTAGTCTCTTACTTCTGAACAAACAGGTTTAGTTCGATTCAGATTATAAACTATCCCGAGTAGTAATCCTTTCCCCAATGTTTGGGAAAGTAGCCGGGAGTAAAAACAAACAAACAAACAAGGCGATGGATTGAAAAGTTTAAAAGTGAACGCCGCCGGCGAAGATCGAGACAAGAGAACCTAAAAATGAATCCACACTTTGGAAAAGGCGCAGACAGTGAATCCCCGTCTCCACGTCCGCGGTTCTCTCTTCCTCCCCAAATATGCTTTTTCCTCAAATTATGCCGGTTGATTAGCTGAATGCGGTGGATGCTTAGGTTTCTAATTGTCGTCTTTTCTAAATCAATGCTTAACCTCCTTCCTTAACCTTGGCTATTTTAAGATATATCTGCCGTGCTGGCTGAGAAATTCTGGGAGTTGAAGTCCACGCCTCTAAAAAGTTTGAGAAACGCTGTTCTAAACTTTAAGGATCTAAACTCTGGGTGACATTATGGACACGCTGTTGTCTGAGGTTTGTTTGTTTGTGGTAGTAAAGTGGAAGTGGCTTGCATTTCTTTCTTCTGGGATATTTTGCAATTTCCTAATGTAGCCCAAAGCCCTCAGGCATGTTCCGTTTGTTATGGTATGAGATTTCTTCTGAGTCCATTCCTTCCCGTTAGAAAGTCCTTGTGCGTCATTCCTCGATGACTTATTTTCTCACTAGTGAAGGGCAACATCATGCAGAACTCCCTCTAGCAATGGAAAGCTTCTCTTCCTTACCATTGACACAATGATGTAAATTAGTAATAAATAAATAGCTTTTTCTGAATTCAGCAGTCCTTACTTTTGGGTAGACGCATAGAGAGATTTCAAATATGACAGAACTTTCCTTCTTTCTTTCTTTCTTTGTCTCTCTCTCTCTCCCTCTCTCCCTCTCCCCCCCCCTCTCTTTCTCCCCCATCCCTCCCCCCTCTTTCTTTCTTTCTCTCTCTCTTTTGGAATCTCAAAACCCATCAAAAGTGTATCCAGTAGAAATTATTATATCATCGTCATAGGACTGAAGTCAATTTCCTTTCAGTACCAGAGTCGAACAAAACTCCTAATTTTTTCTGCCTATCTGCAAATTTCTTCACTTTTGCAGAACATTTTTTTGAAATTGTTCAAAGTAATTTTAACTTAAAAATAATTTTTTAAAATGTATTAGAAATCAGAAATCCTTGCAGGATTACTGCAAAATCAGCCAGGGATCTCTCAGAAGAATCCAATTTCCTTCTATCCCAACCTTAGGGCATAGGATTGTACTGCTGTATTATTCAAACTGACTGCTGTTATTAATAACAGATAATTTATGAACAACAATAACAATTTGCTCTAACAGTCATCCCAATATAGTGCTGAGAGTGAGACAATTGCCATGATGGTGACTGTAAAGTTCAAAACACTTTACATATATTATCAGAATAATTGCTTTAACCTTTTATGGAAGAGCTTGATTATTTTTCAAGGCACAGATGGGGAGCTGAAGGGTTAAATCTGCTCACTTCCAAACATGTTGGGATATAAATAAGTACCACTGTTGCCCGTTGGTCACAGTGGCTGGGCACAGTGGAAGCTATGATCCAAAATATCTAGAGGACACTTAATTGAGGAAGACACCTCAATTTTTCCATGATATCTATAAATTGTGTTTGTTTGAAAGTAATTCCACTGAAATTAAAGACCCTTTCTTCCACTTATTCAGAGAATGGTGGTAACAGAGGGTGCATCAGTAGGTGGAAAAGGCTATTCAGAAAGAAGGAGGATTGGGAAAAGGATACAGAAAAATCCAGCTGCGAAAGGAACAAGCCAAAAAATGAAAATCCTCTCTGGAAGTAAGCAAATTGCTGGAGTTATACAACATGTTGAATTGATCTAAATTGGGGTTAGATAGTTTGTGATTTATCTACTCTGGGAATCTTATCATGTTGTGTAGACTAGGCCAGTAGATTAAGATATCATACAGTTTAGCTCTGGCCAAAGCATGTTATGTGAAATTACTGGCCAGCATTCACTCCTATTTATTTTCTGGTCTTTTGTCCTCTCAGTTAGAAAATACTTCTTTTCTTTCCCTTCCCCATTAAAAATTAGGATGTTTCACTTTATATAACTCCTGTAGCTTCAATTATCTTTCTTTTGTACACCCTTGCCACATAAACACAACAACCCACTGTAAGACACCCCAGAAAAGAAGTACTTTTCAAAACAGCAAGGTCTAGCTTTGAGAAATCCAGAAAGGTATTGAGAAAATATCTCTAAATGATGAAGAGGTGGAAGAATAGAAGAGCCTCACAGTGAAAAGGTGAAATGATGCCAGTCCAAAAGTAGTGGTCAAGATAGATGCAGCAGACTCATACTTACTCTGATGAGTATATGTTTGCCACCATCAGATGGCACTGACAGAAGAGAAGAGTAACAGTACCAAAGGGCTAGGCATTGAAGAGCAGGCTTAATAGTGTACTTGCACAATTTGGTCTAGACAGAGGCATAAGCAGGTATGGATGGTGGAGGAAAACTTCCAATGTTTGGTTGCAGGTAATTGGGATTATCCAATGACTTGGAAAAGTGCCATTGTTCTGCTCCTCAACTGGTATGAGGGGGAAATAATCTGTTTTGTTTTCAAGAAAAATAAAAAGAGAAAAAATATTCTTCTGAAACTTTTGCAAATTTGTCCTTTTTCAGCTGTGTCCTACATTTTTTCCAAGAAAATATTATCCCTGTAAATATAAAACATGATATCACAAGTGTGACTTCATTGCACAAATCACATAATTCTTACCTGCGCAATGATGTCATGACATGCATGATGTCATGCTCCCCCCGATCCATAGTTATCCTTAGATTACAAAAATACCAAAGCCAGGTGCTTTTTCTGTGAGTTGGCCCACTTGCTAAGAAGAAAAAGAAAAATCAGAAGCAAGCCGGACATGGCAGAAACATCTTGATGGAAGAGTGGGCAGAAAATGCAGCTGCACCATGAGTTTGTCTTCTGGTAATTGATCGTCTGTGACTGGCCATGCTCCCAACACTTCAAATATGTCTGCTATGGCTGGGAAAGTCATTTTTCCCTGCTGTGTATGCATGTCTACTATGTATGCAGATTTATTGAACATAACTGAAGCTTGCATAGGGATAGGATTCAACTTTGTGGGCTCACTCCAAGCAAAATCTTGCTCCTTATCAGGGCAATAAATATTCCTGTTGAGAAATGAGAATGAATTAAAATGACAAAGTAGAAGCTTAAAGATAGACACATTAATTTTCATTCAGCTTTCAAGGAACAGAGTTCACTTGATTTAAGAGTCTGTGATCCATAGGAGCTTGCTGATGATAAATGTGTAATGCTTAGATATGGCAAAACTCTGTTTTTGCTGCAGAATACTTGCATGTCTGTCCTTCATTGAATTAAATGGATCTCACTCCCCCCTCCTCCCCCCAGAAAGTGGTGATGAAATGACAGTCAAGAATTCCACCAATTCTTTCAGACAAGAAGTTACAACGTCATGTTTGATATTCTGGTTCAGGCAGGATCATGCGCTTACAAGCTCATCTCCATCATCTCTTCATTATTCTTAGGATGACACAGGCTTAAATATGCTTTCTTGACTGCCACATGGACATGTACTCCTCCCATTTTTGAATGGCAGAAAATTTGCTGTTATAAATTGTATTGCTAAGCTTCATTCTGCCTCAGCTACAAGTCTGAGGTGTTGTCCTTTGACCTGGAAGGGAGATCAAATTAAAAAAAGTGATTGGTGCCTTTGTCCTCCCATCAAATACCATCAGCCAATATGGGGAGAAACTGGATCTTGAAAGGAAACAAGTTATTGTCAGATAGCTTGATTGTCTGGTATGTATCAAAACTACCATTGATTTTGCACAAATGTTTTGCAAAAGGAGCAAAATGGGTGGACACACATATAGCAATATTCTGGAATAGCGCTATTCTCTTTGGAGCAGCTCGAAATTCATACAGAACAATAGCTTAAAATTAAGGTGATGAGGCTAAGGGTCCTTTAAAAGTGGTCAGTGAGTCATCTTCATACCTCAGTGGGAAGAATGTGAGGATCTTCTACTGTTTGAATGAGTAAATGGAAAACATCTTCATGAAGATGTCCCAGAGCAGGGGTCTCCAACCTTGGCCACTTTAAGCCTGGAGGACTTCAACTCCCAGAATTCCCCAGCCATCTGGCTGAGGAATTCTGGGAGTTGAAATCTTCCAGGCTTAAAGTGGCCAAGGCTGGAGACTCCTGTCCCAGAATACATCACATGCAGTTTCATTTATCATTTGAAACTTGCTGTTTCCTATTTCAGATGGGATATAATACAGGGCTGATAAATTATCCTGGGATTCTTTACCAAAACATCATTTCATATTAGGGCGAACCTTAACTGGGCTGCTGGATATATATTTAAGGATTGTCTTAATGATTGGGACAAATGATTAGTGGTAATAGTTGTTGATGGATTCTGATGAATCAGATTTTGAAATAGTCTATAAAAGTGTAAAAAAGGATAAAGAATTAGGTCTGGGAAAGAGAGGATAAAGATATCAGAGATATACTTCATCCTAAAATTCCTTCATCCGTAAGGGCCTTCTAGGTCTCTCTGGCTATTGTTGTCGTACTCTGATTTATAGAGAGATGGAATAGTGTGAATAGTGTGAATATGAAAAAGTAATCGTGAAGCTGTGCTTGGAAGCTACATATTTTACTGAAATGAACTTAAGAATAAATATCAATGTAAAACAAATGGTGTGTTACAGTGAATCTTTGCAATGTGAGGGACCTCACTGATTTCTTAGAAAGCAGAGGGACAGAATACAGTTTCTGGTTTTACCTGATTATTACAGGATGTTGTTCTTTTTGTTAATTTGTATGGGTTCAGATAGTGGTAGCAAAGCATGGATTCAAGAAACAGGTTTGAAATACCTTTAGAATAAGGGCTTTCCAGATGCTGTTGGGTCTATCAAAACTTCCAGCAACTGCCACCTTGAAGATCAATCTACATCTACACAGCAGCCCATCCCTGTTTACCACCTCTGTTCAGGGTTTTGCTGCTAAATGTCTATGGAGTTTCTCAATTATCCAGGTCAGTAATAGGATTCAAATTTTTTTACTACAGGTTCTGTGGGCATAGCTTGGTGGGTGTGGCAGGGGAAGGATACTGCAAAATCTCCAGTCAGAGGCTGTATTTGCGGTTTCTCCGAGCTACTCAAAATTTCTGCTACCGGTTCTCCTAAACTGGTCAGAACCTGCTGAATACCCACCTCTGATCCAGGTCATGGTTATCCTGAAGGTGCTGTTGAAAAGGCAACTGGAGTTTCTTGTTTGTTTGTTTTTTCTTGAAAATATTTCACTTCTCATCCAAGAAGCTTCTTTGGTTCTGGCTAAATGGTGGGGAATTTCCTGCCAAATGTAAGAAAAATATCCAAGTACAATGCACCAACACAGATGATGAAATATATTTGGGACAGTGGCTGATCCACTTGCCCTATTTTCATAGGAGCTGGGTCAACCAAGAAAATGTGGGATATTGGGAAATGGATGGGATTGTGTGATTTGAAGTAACTAGCAAAATAGCTGCCTCCAGGTCTTTGGTTGAAAAGGACAGGCTGAACGGATGACTTCTGGTAACATGTGGCGAATTTTGCCTGACATTATAAATCTATTATCTTAAACATGAAACTAATATCATGCCATTTATGGTAGGGTTGATTAACCCAGACCAGGAAGCATATAGCATATAGGAAGCTAACTGCTATACTCCAATTTTGATCTAAACACCCACCATGCCAGTGGAAATTATGGATTATTCCACAAAACATGTGGAATTTCCCAGCTGTATTGCACATATATGCTTTATATGAGCATGGATTTATGATTCAACAGGGAAGAGAAATGCTATAGTCCCTTGGGATGCACTCTTGGTTTCCTTTCAAGAATTATTTCATCAGTCAGAATTCAGGATTTTTAAATTTGGAGATGAAATTTCCAACATGAAAGTAAGAGTTCAAAACTCAGTTTGAAATGTCAGATTGACATATTCAGCACAACACAGTTAATTAGGTCACGGGAGTTAGCTTCTTCCTGAGCTTAAAATAATTTCTTCCAGTAAACCAAGCCACCTGAAGTTAAAGAGAAAAAGACAGCTGTTTGCTTCATTTCACCTCCCTAGTTTCTCTCTAGGGAGAAATAAAGAATGGGGCAGAAGTACTTTAACTATTTTGAAATGCACTCTGGCATTCAGGTGGACATGAAGCCCAAACAATAAGTGGCTGCTTAGACAACTAAGAGACCCCCACAGCGTTTGACAAATCATCTAAGATTCCAGTTCATTGCAAAGCCAAAAAACAAATAACAGAATAACAGATAACAGATTAACAGAATTGGAAGGGACCTTGTAGGTCATCTAGTCCAACCCTACCACCCAAGCAGGAGACTCTACACCACTTCTGACAGAGTGGTCCAGTCTCTTATTGAAAGCTTCCAGTGATGACGTTCTCACAACTTCTGAAGGTGAGCTGTTCCATTGGTTCAAAGGGACCTTGGAGGTCTTCTAGTCAACCCCCAGAAGATCCTGTACCATTTCAGATAAATGATTGTCTAGTCTCTTCTTAAAATAGATACATAAATCATAGAAAACAAATCAGTCCAGAGTTCTTATTCAAAGTGCAAGTGCACAATGCAAAATAGCATGCTCAAATGATCATGTTCTGGATACATTATGCTAAAGAGCTACCTCTCCTGAGAAGTCTATAATCCGGGGAAAGATAAAAGAAGAGAGAACAACCAGAAACAGGTAGATAGAATCTATTTATTTATTGGACTTGTTTGCTACCCATCTCACCTCAAAGAGACTCTGGGTAGCTTACAACATTAAAAGCAATAAAACCATAAAAAATAAAAGATGGGGAGGGAGGGGATAGGATAAGAAGGAGGGAGTGGGATTTTTCTCTTAGCCTATCAACCACCTCCAGCATGGCTCTCCTGCATTGGGGCTCCAAGCCAACTGGCAGAGCCAAGCCATCAGGCCCTTACAGAAGGGTGGGAGCAGATCTCACCTCAGGGAAGGGGCCAAGATGTTCCACAGGGCAGGAGCAATTGGTGCCGTGTTGGAAGACCTGATACATATGCCTCCTACATTGGAGATATATCATCCTGAAGATGGTTTGTCTATCTACTTCATTGACACTAGCCTGATGGCACATAATCAAGGTTAAGATGTGTTTGGTTTTTGATTATTATCTTAGAAATGCAACAGGAGAAACTGGAATTGTCAGTGAAGGCTTTGTTGAATACAGGTTCAGTTTTCATTATTAGGGAAACCCAAGAAAAAATAAGTGAGCAGCCTCTATTCTTTTGTTCAGGAAAAAAGATTTGTTTGTTTCAGATACATCAGTTAGTTATAATTTTTTTTATATGTACATATGAGAGAATAGTTATCATTTCAAAGCATAATTGAAAAAATAATAATAAAGGATCTCAAGATGGCAGGAAATTCTGAATGTGGGTGTCTGCATTATGCCCCTGGCATTGCCTTCATAACCAATACAGGCCGAAGTTGGATCTGTGTTTAAAGCAGTCGTCTAACATTCTCCAAGGTAACTTCAAGGGCTTGAAAATCTATTGTTCCTTTTCTCTCTGGAGGGAAAGAGCAATGGTTGGGAAGAGAGACAATAGTATAGAGATTGACCTTGGGGCCAGCAAGTTGCAGATTCAAGAATGAATGGAGAATATTTCATTTAACAGTGGAGAAGGGCTTTTGGTGGTAATAGTGGCCTTCCTGAATGAAGCTCATGACAGATGTGCTGGAATGCCACTGCTGGAATTCAGCTATTTTTGGCCACTTCTGGGTCAAAGGAAAAGGAGATATTTTCTTATATTGTTATATGATCAATTAGTTATCACTCTTCAAGCTTTTTCTAAACCATAGACCCATCACAGTCCTATTAATCAATGAGTTCATCATAATAACTTGCATTTCACTTTATTAAATCTAAGTCCAATAAAGTCATGTCCTTTTGACTATTGATTTCAGAGGAATCAGGACTGAAGCCAAAATTCCCATTTGGAAATTAATATTCTATATTGTTTTTAATTAATGTCACTCATGTATGTGCAATATTTCTATTATATAAGTTAAATAATATTCTTTAATAAATCTTTCGCACTTGTGAACATCCTTAGCAAAACCTAAAACAATCTCCGGTGCATACAGAACTTCCTTCAATCAAATTTACTCCCAAATGAGGTTAAGATAGTATAAATATTGAAGAAAGAAGCCAGCTACTGGGGGGGCGGGGGGCAATGCATTTTTGCATATTTACAGTTTACCACAATGACCACACATTTTTATTTTTAAAAAAGATTAAAAATGTAAAATTGTAACAAACATGATCCATTTCAGTATAAATGCCACTGTTATTTCATCTAGCTCTAAACCTTGATTTGATGTCAATTACAGCATGTGGTACAATGTCCATATAACACATAGGTAAAATTCAATGTCTATTCAACTGATGGTGTTGGATTAGATATAAAATGACCCCATCACTGGTCGCATCCCAGTGGTCTTGCAAATATTGATGCTGAATATTCCCTGATATTATTTACTGCATATTTGGCATACAGACTTGCCATCTCCTAATATCTGATATCCACCAATATTTAAATAACTATTTAGATTTGTTGGTTATGCCCAGTATTTCTGCTTCACAGTTGCTATGTAAATGTTTCTGACTTTTTCTCTAAGGAGAGAGATAGGTAGTATAATATGTATGTATGTATGTATGTATGTATGTATGTATGTATGTATGTATGTATGTAGCTCGGTAGGGTAGGTAAAGAGATAGCTAGATAGATTGTCCATCTAATGTTTACCTCTCTGCCATTAGTTTTTATATCTCTAGTGCAACTTATGGTTCAGTTAAAGAGTTTGTCCTTTCTGGGTTTTTTATATTTGCAAAGCTGCTGAGGATGCTTTGAATTTATCTGGCCTTGCTCTGAAAAGGTGTACAAACAGTACTTCAAAGTTAGGACTGTCAGTAACACTTCAAATGAAGTGAACCTATAAACATTTCCAGCTTCAGGAAGGAAGGGGAATGAAAAGAAAGGAAAAATTCAAGCAGGATTGACGTAGTGAAAAACATAAATCCAAAGTTTGGTGAAATTCCAGTTCTAGGCTCAGTTCAAAACTGATTTGAGTGACTCTCCAAACCATATTTATTTTCTGATTTGATGATTCAGAGTGAGGTGTCAAGTAGTTCTAGATAAGGGGTGTCAAACTCCCGGCCCACTGGCTGGATGCATCACACACTGGCCATGCCCACACCCAGTTTAGTGAAGGGGACGCCACTCTGATGACATGAGTTTGACATCCCTGATCTAGATGCTTCCAAACAGATTAAACCATTTTTGCATGCCAAAACCCTTTTTCTTCCAATTATCTTGACCCATTTCAATGGTTTGATTTGGAATGTTAAATTTTATTGAATTTCTGAATCAACAAGGACTGTCAACTCAATCATCTAATGACATTTATTTATTTATCATATGGCATATCATACATGGACTAGCAATATATATTAACATTTCACCTATATTATTAAAACACAATAAAGTATGTTAAAAAGATCAATGTTCAAAAAAACATCTAATGGCGTGAATTGGATCAAAGCTGTTACCTATATCTATATAGATGCAGATATATACTTAGATGCAAAAATAAAAATGATAACGATGTCAGTCAAAGGATGTGTTTCTTTTTCAAAAAAATTAATTTATGTTATTAAAAAAAACAAAATTACAAATCTCTATTTACATTAACAGCATTTGTGTCATTATTAATACACACATCTTTTGTATCTAAATATCAATTCTTATTTCTATCTTCCACCCATTTGTACCACCTATCCCAAATCGCATAATAGTCCGAATCATCTTTGCCTTTTAGTTCTGCTGTGAATTTATCCATTTCCACACAGTCCATTATTTTTTTTTATCAAGGTCTTCTTCAGATGAAAAGGGCATTGAAAAAGGGCATTGCTCAGCTTATGAATTATAGACGGAAACCTTACCTCTGAATTTTTATGTAATTCTCCAAGTCAGACCTATGGGGAATGCATAGATCAATAGTGTCCACTAGTTCTTGGAATTCACAAACAATTTTCTTAAAATACTCCTCTATTTTTTTCTCTGTGGCTATGAAAGCCACTTAGGAATGTCAGGTTCCAAAACCCAAGAAAGATATTTGATTCTTCCAAGCAAATGTCTTCATTGTTCCTCACCTATAGACAGAATCTTGCCAAACTAAAGCAAACTTAATCCTAAGGCATATACACTCTGGGAATTATTAAGGAGGAGCCATCTTCATCCTCTTTCTCTCACAAAAACTATCTGAACTGAGCTGTCTGTTGTTCCTTTGGAAGGCACTCTGTCCCTCTTGGGAATCCGAATTATATTCCTTTGCAGGGGTTCTGGAATGTGATCGTGCATTTTCTTTACAACAAGTTAAACAGCTTGTCATTTGCATTGTCTAGACTGAAATTATAATGGATCAGAAGAGAAGAGATGGTATGCTTTAAACAGCTCGTAGCTGATGTGTATCTCAGCATGTTTCACCTGAAGCTGCTTAATTGACCAGAAATCTTTTAAAAGTTGCTGGAAAAAAAATTGGTACTTTTATACCTAGCAGCCTCATGGGATTCACAAAGTAATGCCAACAACTGGAACAAGGTATCTTGTTTTTTGTACTCCCATGGGCAAAAAAATTCTGATGATACCGGTAGTTCTTGACTTACAACAGTTAGTTTAGTGAACATTTGAAATTACAATGGCACTGAAAAAAGTGATTTATGACAATTTTTCAACTTATGACCATTGCAACCTCACCATGGTCGTGTGATGAAAATTAAAATCTTTGGCAACTGACTCATATTTATGATGGTTGCAGTGTCCCGGGGTCATATGATCCCCTTTTGCAACCTTCTGGCAAGAAAAATCAATGGGGAAAGCAGATTCACTTATCAACTGCGTTACTAAATTAAACAACTGCAGTAATTCACTTAACAACTTTGATATGAAAGGTCATAAACTGGGGCAAAACTCAATAAATGTGTCACTTAGCAATAGAAATTTTGAGCTCAATTGTGGTCGTAAATCAAGGACTACCTGTGTTTTTGTACCAGTTAAATTTCTTAGCCTAGCTATAGATTTCAACTCATTCAGAACCAGACTGAGTTGATGTGCTGCATATGACATAGCAACTCTATTTTACCTTCTACATCACTTATTTCTTGTCATTTTACCTTGAGGCATGTAAACCAAATTATACACATTCATCAATATTTGCATTGACAATGGTGGTAACATTCAATTCATTCAGTGTTGCAAAATCAAAAGGCTCCTTTTAAGTAACATTTTTTAATCAACTGTTTGAATAAAACATACACTAAGTGACAATTATTCTCCTTTTAATTAAGTCTGTTCTTTCATCAGCGTTGGAAAATCTGGTTGAGATATTGAGACTGAGAGTTGTTCCTTATAATTTAGCTGGACTAGCACTCTAGTTTGACATGAAAAGCTTACCGTAGGTTTGCGCCTGGTAGGTAAGACATTAGCTGCATCTATTTATGTGCTTTTTAAATATAATTTCATGCACACTTAGGACAACTTTTGTAAGTTATGAATGATGTGATGAAGGTACTCTTTTCCCTATAATAACTAGGCTTTGAGAAACCAGAAATGGCTCTTTTGAAGTCAGAACTCATCAAAAAAAAACAAAAAAACAGAAAACTAGTCTAAGAAGGCTAATGAATTTGAAAACTCCAAATCGTCGTGCATTGAGAAATTCAAAATCAAAGATATGGGGATGTGTCCAGAGGTGGTATCCAGCAGGTTCTGACCAGTTCTGGAGAACCAGTAGTGGAAATTTTGAGTAGTTTGGAGGACTGGCAAACATCACCTCTGACTGGCCCCGCCCCCATCTATTCTCTGCTTCTTGAGTCCCAGCTGATTGGCTGGGTCTTCTTTTGTTACCCTGCACAGGAGAGCAGAGCTGGAAAGCAGGTTAGTGGGGTGGGGAGGGAATGAGATTTTGCAGTGTCCTTCCCCTGCCCACCAAGCCACGCCCACCAAGTCATGCCCATAGAACTAAAAAAAATTGAATTCCACCACCGGCTGTGTCCAGCAGAAATCATGCTGGATCAGTCTATAATTACTGAAAGCCAAAGATGCTTAGGAGTCCTGAGAGAAGACCTCAGATCTCAGAAGCAACAGTCCATTAATTCATGATTGTGTAATTCCTTCTTCATTTGCAGGGACACCTACAAAGTATACCTATGGCTATCCATCCACATTAAGTTCCAATAACTGTCCCATATGAATGATATGGAAAATGCAAATGACCTTCCCTGTGCAGGTGGATTTTGACTTATGACCATTCATTTAGTGACAACATTACAATGATATTGAAAAAATGACTTAGAACCAATCCTTGCATTTATGATCATAACAGCGTTCCTGCAGTCATGTGATTATGATCCAGGTACTTGGCAACTGGCTTGCACTTATGTTCAGGTGCAGCATCCCATGGTCATGTGATCACTATTTGAAACCCTCTCAGATGGCTTCCAACAAGCAAAGTCAATGGGGAAGCCAGCAGGCCAGAATGGGACAACTTGCCATGGCCAATTCACTGCTCCCAACTCGTCATGGTCAACTCATTGTGGCTAGCTCCTGTTGCCTCATTTAAGAACTGCATGGCTAAACAATAAAATTTCTGGTTCCAGTTACGGTTGTAAGCTGAGAACTACCTATATCATTTACTTGTTAGCAAGACGAAACAATATAATTATTAAAAAAAACCAGAAAGTAAAGAAAAATAGTGAATGCATAAGAGATTAAATACCAGTAGAAATAGACAAGAAAAGAAAAAAATTATAAACAAGTTTTATGACATTGTCAATGTTTTTGACAGCATTATTTATGTATTTGTTTGTTAAATTTATTTGCTGCCTATCTTGCTATAGGGCTACTCTAGGTGGCTTACAGCGGAGAAATGAAAAGAAGTGCAAACGTAACAGTGGCAAAACAATGGAACAATAGAATGAGCAATTAAAAAAAAAATAATGAGAATACAACAATATGAGAATAAAAGGTGAGAAAGGTGAGGAAGCAGGGAGCAAGGGGGAAGGTGGGGTTTACTATCAACCTGTCAGCCACCTCCAATGCCGTACTCCCTGTTATGAATGCATTTATATTTTACCTGGTCTCCCTGAAGTCATATCATAATTTCCTTCTTCCATAAGGTATTCTTTCTAATCATAAAACCCATAAATCACAAACCCATCTTTTTTTTTTCTGTGGCAACAAGTCCATAAGAGGTTTCCAGTCACTATAAATGTAATACTTGATTTTTCTCAAAGCCATCAAGTTAATTTGGCTATTTCTGCTAGTTCTATCACCTCCACCAACCATTCCTCCATATATTGTATACTGGAGTCTTTTCATTGTTGTGCATCTAATAGTCTGGCACAATTGTGTTTTCCCTTTGTTGCCAAACAATCAACATCTCAGGGAAGTGGAGTTGTTGTTGCCAAACAATCAACATCTCAGGGAAGTTCCCTTTGTTCACATATTCCTTTGATGTTCCTTTTACAAAGAGATTTATAAAAAAACTTATCCTTCCAATAATTGCTAGATATCGCGGCTGATCCAACACTGCTTATCTACAGGGGCTGCTTCAGGATGAACAGTCCATAACTACCGCGTAGATGGCCAGATTCTGTGCAGTTGCATTGGGGATTCATCAGAAACATGTGTCTAATCCACCATATTTTGTATCACAAATGTGACCACCCCTTTGCACTGCTTATTCCTTTCCCTTTTAGTATTAAACTTATGGGCCACATAGTTTATGGATTGTAATTTTAATATAGTTAGACCATGTGTAATTGACAGACTGGGTTTTATCATAGACTTTAACTGTTATTTATTATTTTATTCTAGAATTCTTAATTGTATATTTACTGAGTGTTTTTATTTGTTCTGGTCTACGGTCTATGACTTGAATAAACGGAATTGAATTGAAACAATCAACATTCCCACAAAAGTCAGAAAAGGTATGTAAACTCATGTTTGAATGTCAATCTTTCTAGTTCGCCAAAAAGCCTTGCTGAATGTCACTCATCTTGGTTCCTTGTCATTAAAAGCTTCTTTCCAGCAGCTCTTCTTCGTTTGTTCAATTATTTCTTCAAAGTGTTGATCTCAGCTGGAAGAACTCCAACAGGGGAATATTTCCTCCCAACAGCAGTGTAAAAATCTTAAAACAACCCTTCCCCTTTAAGAAAGTTCCAGCAAAGAAAAAAAAACCTCCTTCGGAGACAATAAGTCTGCCAAGAATGTAATAAGGGTGGAAAAAATCAAAAGGCGATTTCTTCCAAGAACTGGTTCTTCAAACTACTTGGAAAGTTAATAACCGGCTCTAGTGAATAGGTGAGAACTGGTAGAATTCCACCCCGATCATCTAGAATGTTTATTCTTGTGAACAGGCAGTTCTGCTGGGAGACTTAATTTAATTAATTATATTTGTGTTTACAGATCTTATCCTTGGATATCCATGGGTTAGGTCTGGGTAACTTATTTGGAGGTTTGAGGAAATTTGAATCAAAGATTTCCCCCCGTTTGTTATTTTTTCTTGATTAGTTTTAGCTTGACTGTCAATGATCTAAGGGAGATACTGATTCTCAATCCACTGTGGATTCTGTTAATGTTTTAAGGGAAGATGGAAACAGTATAAAGAATAAAATATATTTTGATATTAAATTTTTCACAACTTTGTTCCAAATTTCACTGAACTCTGTACTTTCATGTTACACAACTTATACTGACACTCCTGTATTCTCAGGATTCATGACAATGGCATTGAATCAAACAATATATTAAGGATTTCCTCCTTGTTCTGATTCTTCCTCCTGGAAAATGAATCTTCTGGCTTTCATCTTTTCCTTCTATCCTTTCCCAATTTACAGGCAGAGGAGACATGGTAGAATCAGCAATAAGGTCAAAAGATCAACCGCCAGACAAAGGGCTTTTGGTGTTTATAGTTGTGCTATTGTTATACAGTCCAACTGGGGAGAAATTCCTCTTAGGTTTCTAGCCCTGAAACAATCCATTGCTTGTCTTCATTTGCTTGCTAAAAAAAAAAAAAAAGATACGACACAGGTGCTGGAATCCCATGTCATGTTGTCTCCAGGCTGGGCTGAAATTGCTCTCCTTTCTTATTCCCTTCCTTTGGTCTGTTGAGATCAGTAGAAGGTCGAGTGATTCTTCCTCGTTCTTCCTTATAGGGTATTTAATTTTTTTTTAAAATCCCATCTTTCTTCACATACAAATCAAAATGGTGAATATACCAATACTCCTTCCTCCTCTTATTTTCCCCACAATTACAAGCCTATCATGTGGGTTGGGCTCAGAGTCAGTCACTGATCCAAAGTCACCCAGCTGGCTTTCATGCCTGTGGCAGGACTAGAACTCACAGTATCCTGGTTTCTAGGCCAGCAACTTAACCATTACACCAAACTGGCTCTACATCAAACTGGGATTCAGCAAAGCAGCTTGTACATTGCTTCTTCTCAGTCCACAATGCAATTTCCAGCTGTGGCCCTGAAGACTATGTTATAGCAATAGAGCTTAGATTTATATATTGCTTCACAGTGCTTTACAGCCTCCTCTAAGTGTTTTACAAAGTCAGCCTATTGCCCCCCAACAATCTGGGTCCTCATTTTACCGTCTTCGGAAGGATGGAAAGCTGAGTCAGTCTTGTGCCAGTCAGGATCGAACTGTTGGTAGTGAACAGAATTAGCCTGCAATACTGCATTCTAACCACTGCGCCACCATGGCTCATTAGATGTATTACTAAAAGAAAACTTTCCAGCACTGCATAATGCTGTTGTATCTGATGGTGAGAAAAATTCACAGACTCAGATCTGGTGTAAAGTACTTATCAACTCACCTCTAGGTGATAGGCATTGCATAATGATGTAAGGAACAGCCTTCTTGGTGGTTTGGCCTCCCTAAGAAGTCCATTAATGGTCTTTTCACTGTTCCATTCTGTAGAGTTAACTAGAGATAATTAATTGTATGGATTACTGTGCTGAATAGTAACGAAAGTTAAGCAGTAACCAAAGTTAACCAATGATGGAGGATAACGAAAAATGTATATAAATGCAAGATTATACTCCAATAAAGATCATCATGATTCAGTTGTTCATGATCAAACAACTCGACTGCTTTGTCATTACAACAAGTGCAGCCTGAACAGGGACCTGCTTACTTCGTCCGGCAAGGATTTGGTGCACCTTCAACCCTTTTTGGTTTCTGTAAGTATGGGGTCTTCGCTTTCTGAGGAACAAAGGAAGCATGTAGATGAATTAGGCTATATGTTGAAGAAGAAGAATACCAAGGTACCACAGAGAAATCTCTTAAGGCTGGTCCAGGAGATTGCAGCTCAGTGCTTAAGGTACCCAGAAAAGGGGTCTTTAAAATTAACTGATTAGGAATGTATTGGGAAAATATTGCATACTGAACCTCGAACAAAAATAGAAGTGTTGCATGTGTGGCATTTATGTAGGCATGTAATTGAAAAATTTGGTCACAATGAACTTTCTCTTTTAACACTTCCACCTTCACGTTATACTAATGCTGTCATTTGTCCCCCTTCTTCACCTGCATATATGTCTTCAATTTCCTCAGCTCCTGCAGATACAGGGCAAAAGCCTCCTGACTCTGTTGTTCAGTCTTCTTTTCAGAAAATGGTAGAGACTTGTAAAAGGGATGCCTCTGTCTCAGGAACAGAACTTGCAGAATTACTGTCTGTTTGTCCAGTACAATATCGTCCTGGTCAGGGGCCACAGCTTGGACTGCAAGTAGCAGAATGGGAGAATCTGCCTTATCAGATCTTAAGAGAATTTAAAAAGGCAGTTACAGACTATGGGATTAGTGGTAATTTTACAAGAGGACTTGTAGAAGGAATAAAAAAATGGTTATACAATGATCCTTGAAGATTGAAAGCAAATATTTTGCATGATTTTAACATCCATGCAATATGTGGTTTGGGAGAGTGAATATATGAGACATGCTCAAGCTGCTGCTTTAGGAGGAGGAGGAGCATATACAGTTGAGCAGCTATTTGGTTCTGGACCGTTTGGTACAATTCCTACTCAAGTTGTTCTTCCTCCAGCTATGTTAACTATTGTTTCTAAATGTGCCTTTCGTACTTTTCTTAAGGTACCCCAAGCTGGAGAACCTGGAGTAAATTTTTCAAGCATTTGACAGAATGCCAATATGCCTTATGCTGACTTTGTTGAGCATCCGTCCAAAGCAGTTAGACAGCAGTTTGATCATCAGGAAGCTGCTGGTGAACTTCTTCGCCAGTTAGCTATTGAAAATGCTAATGCAGATTGTAAAAGAGCTTTACAGCCATTAAAGGCTACTTCTCATTACACTCTGGCAGATATGCTGTGAGTCTGCCAGGATATTGGATCACAAACTTATAAAATGCATATGTTAGCAGCTGCTATTCAGAAAGGACAGCGATCAATTGGTAACTGTTTTAAGTGTAAGAAGCCTGGCCACTTTCAGAAGGACTGTCGTTCTACACCTTCTATGCCTCAGAATCGTCCTTCTAAGAGGTGCCCTATTTGCAAAAAGGGATTTCATTGGGCCAATCAATGTCGGTTTCGGTTGGGAAACTTGCCAATGGGTGTGGCACCCACCCAGAATCCAAAGCATGCCTTTCCCATCACAGCAGTCTCTCTCACTCCTCCCCAGCCACAGCCGGTAGTGCTGGGATCGATTTAATCACTAAAGAGGAAATTGAGTTTAAATTTCCCATGGAAGTTAAAATAGTTCTATCTCAATTTAAAGGTCCTCTTCCTTCGGGATTAGTTGGCTTAATTTTGCTGGTTCTACAGTTTTGAGGTTCTACAGCTAATAATTTTGAGGTTCTACAGCTGCTCGGCAGAGTGTTCAAGAAATTCATGTTACAGCATCTGCTGGTAAGTCCTTTTTCCTACAACCATACATTCTAGATACTCATACTAATATTTGGGGCCATGATATCCTTTCTCTTCTTAATGCCCATTTGATTCTTGATGATAGCTCTTCCTCTTAAATGGCTCTGTTCTACGCCAGTTTGGGTGGAACAATGGCCATTATCAAGGGAAAAACTCGCTGCTTTACAACAATTGGTTCAAGAACAATTGGCCGCTGGTCATACAGAACCTTGTACTAGTCCTTGTAATACTCCTGTTTTTGTTATAAAAAAGAAAAATGGGAAATGGCATTCCCTTCAGGATTTAAGAGAAATGAATAAATGTATCCAACCCATGGGTCCTTTACAATGTGGTCTACCAAATACTAACTTAATTTCTAATTTTTATAAATTATTGGTAGTTGATCTTAAAGACTGCTTTTTTTACTATACCTTTGCAGCCTCAAGTCAAAGAAAAATGTGCATTTACTGTCCTAGTTTTTAATAATAGCATGCCCACAAAACGATATCATTGGTGAGTGTTGCCTCAGGGAATGCCTAATTCCCCTACACTTTGTCAATATTTCGTGGATAATGCCCTTCAACCCTTTCGGAATAAATTTCCTTCCTATTTATGGATGATATATTGATAGCAGCCCTGGATTTTGATGAATCTAAGTTGTTAAAAGAGTTAATGGATATTGTGGCACAACAGGGATTGTATATAGCCTCAGACAAAATTCAAAAGGCGGAACCTTATATCTACTTAGGACATAGAATGTTGCACAATTCCTCCATTCCAATTCTTCCTGAATTACAAGTACAGAAATCATATACATTAGTACAATGGCAAAAATTACTTGGCATTATTAATTGGGCACACCCATTCTTCTACATTACAACTGGTGATATGTTGCCCTTATTTCAGTCTCTGAAGGGAGCACAATCACCAGGAGATCTAGTTGTATTAACTGATCTTCAAAGAACATGCCTTCAAGAAATATTGAATAAGTTTAAACATCGTTATGTGGACAGGATGACATCCTTAACAGTAGGACTTTGCTTAGCTATTCTTCCCACTACACCCTTACCCACGGGATGCCTTTATTCTAATGTGTCCCCGCAAGTGGTCAACATTCATGAATGGATTAATTTGTCAGCTACTCCGCCTAGAAACATTTATCCTTATAATCAGCATTAGAGGATTTGATTATTAAAGGTCATAAACGAGCCTTACAGGACAGGATCTAATTAGCATAGCTTTCACTTGTACAAAAGTTGAACATGAACATTTGATGCTGATTTCAGAAGCATATCAGATAGCCTTTTCTCAATATGTGGGAAATTTGTTGTATTCTTGATCCAAGGATCCTAGAATAGTGGTAACTACTACTTTAAATCTGGCCTTTTGTTCCATTTTTGTGTGAAATCCTATTTCTAAAGCTCTTCCAGTCTTTACTGATGGATCACCTATAAGGGGTGTGGTTGTCTGGCAGATTCAACAACAATGGTATTCTAAATTTACTGCCACGCAGATTTCAGCTCAATGTGCTGAGCTGGTTGCTGTGATTTTGGCTTTACAATTGTTCAATGACCAACCTATTAACTTGATCATTGATACTCAATATGTGTATTTAGCTATGCAATTTCTTCCCTTTTCTTATTGTGCTCTCTCTTTGGATAAGAATTTGTTATCTTTGTTTTTATCTTTAAATAATAGTTTGGAAACTCGCTTGGATTCTTTGTATGTAGAACTCATTTGAATTCATACTCCCTTTACTAATTCCTTGACTGAAGGAAATTGGAAGGCAGATGAATCCTTAAAGGATGTTGCATCTTTGTTTGTTGATCCTGTTGCTAGTCATTCTTATTTTCATCAAAATGCCAAATCGCTTGCAAAGCAATTTAAAATTTCATTATCTCAAGCCTGGGATATTGTCCGTACTTGTCCAGCTTGTCAGCAACTGGCAGTTCCCTTTCCAGTAGGTGTCAACCCACGAGGAATCCAAGGTAATCAAATTTGGCAAATGGATGTAACTCAGTTTTCAACCTTTAAGCCATACTGTTATCTTCATACATCTATTGATACTCATTCACACTTCCTTTGGGTTACTGCTTCAAAACATGAACGTACTTCAGATGTTATTTCTCATTGCCTATCCTCTTTTGCTATAATGGGTCAGCCTTCTCAGTTTAAAACTGACAGTGGCCCTGCTTATATTAGTAAGGAATTTCAAACCTTTTGTCAGAAATGGAATATTACTTTAGTGCACGGAATTCCTTACAACTCTAAAGGTCAAGCTATAGTTGAGTGAGCTCATCGTACTTTTAAGGCATTGCTTCAGAAAGAATTACAAACTGAGTCTGGCCCTTACCATCTGAGAAAGATTCAAAATCTCAAAGCTGTAGCATTATATACTTGGAATTATTTAACCTTTCTAGGTTCTCTTGCAGACTCACCTGTTAATTTGCATTTTCGAACTACTGAATCTTTAGCAAGGCCTTTGGTAAAGTATTGCCAAGCTCCAGTTCCAACCTGGAAAGGCCCTACACCACTGATCACCTGGGGTCATGGTTACACCACCATGGAAGATCCTTCTACCTGACAAGCAGTGTGGGTTCCAGAGCGTTGTGTTCGTTCGTATCATGGCATGGCATCAGGGCCTTCACAACCCGATTCCAGATTTCAATCTTCATCTGAACACAGAAGTCTGCCTTCCAAGGTCAACGCACCCGCAACCCATCACTTGGGGCCAGGTTAAATCTACTGCATATCAAGCTCAACAACAACTGCAGCAGGCCTCATTACCTCAGACTCCTGAAAATCTTGTTGCTGCTGTTTTTGCTATTATTACTTCTAACTCTGTTACCATTTTACTTTGTATTTTTTTGTTTATGGTAATGGTGTTTCTGCTCAAAATGACACTTCTGTGGTTCATCTTAAACCTAATTTGTGGATTTGTCATGCCCAATACATATTTATGACCCATAATTTGTGGGTTTGTCATGCCCAATACATATTTATGACCCATGGCACAAATATTATTTCATACTATGAGCCCCCAATGGCATTTGGTCAATTTTCTTTTATCTCTAACTTGATCATGTCTTCTACATTTATTGTCTCACAACTACAATCTATTTCACACTCCTGGCTATTTTCTATACCCCCTATGCAATTGAATTCTGTCTGTTGTCGTTACTTGAAAATTAGTTAATTTACAAGAGGTCTGTGTTTCTGTTGTCACACTAAACACACTTGGCTTCATAATTGGTCTGATTATGATGCTGCTCAGCACATATTAAAAAAGCTAGGGAATTATAGTTATTGCTCTGACTACTATTGGTTGTCAGGTACCTTTAATTCTTCTTTGCATGGAATTAATATAGCTCCTGATATGTATCCTGACAATTTTTCCATTTTTAATGCCTCTGATCAATCTAATATAGGATTGATATGCGCTGGTTGGCAGCTTAAGGATTCTAATATGTAGTTCTTTTTTGATGAATATGCTACTAATATTCATCCTCAGAATTATCAATGTGCAACTATAGGTTATTTTACTCTACCTGTTCAAATAGGTAGGCTCTCATCAACTCGACAGCGGCGTTCTTCTCTGGGGCCTACATGCAATTATGGACACACAATTGTCTTCTGGTTCTACATTTGGCCATGCATTGGCAGGGGCCATTACAGGGGTCCTTACTCTCGGCTCTTATCCTGGCATAATTGCTCAAGAAAACAGACAATCTATTTTTGGTCTCACCTGCAGACTTGAAAAATCCATAAATGCTACCACTGCTATTATTCATGATTTGCAGCATGAAATAGAAGACTTAAATCAAGATGTCTTACAGCAGGATTTTGCCATAGACTATCTTTTAGCCCATCAGGGAGGGTTCTGTACGTTAGTTGGACGCCATGGATGTGCTGTGCATTTTCATTCTTTGAATAAAATTATTGAGGATGAACTTGCCAATTTACAATCATACATTCAAAATAATATCCATGCTCATTACTCACCTTTTGAGTGGCTAACCAATTGGCTCCCTGATTGGTCTTGGCTCAGACAGTTTTTCTTTTATGCTATAATTATTGTTATTGTATGAATTGCAACCTGTTGCTTTATTCAATGTATTCCAAATTTATTCGCATTGTTTCATCCTGCTTCCCCCTCTCTTAATCCTCTTCAATTGCGATACATTCATAAATCTTTGAATCCTCCATTTAAAATAAAAAATGAGGATATATAGAGTTGTAATTGCAGGAATGTTCCAATCTTGGATGGCAAACCTCAGATAAAGAATGTTTCCAAGCAAATACAACTCAGGCAAACAAAGTCACTTATCTATGGATAAAGGAGGATTAGAGAGGGGAAGTAGACATATGTTAGACTTTAACTAGAGATAATTAATTGTATGGATTACTGTGCTGAATAGTAACCAAAGTTAAGCAGTAACCAAAGTTAACCAATGATGGAGGATAACTAAAAATGTATATAAATGCAAGACTATACTCCAATAAAGATCATTATGATTCAGTTGTTCATGATCAAACAACTCAACTGCCTCGTCATTACAACACCATTCAACAAATCCTGCAACACATATGTGAGAAATTTGCTGTTTCTCTCATTCTATGAGATGCTTCTAAGGTGTTTTTTTTTTTTTTTGCAGTTGCTTTTATTGTTTTCTTTTATATGTTGCTGTCTTCATATTAGCATTAAAAGATCTGGCATATGTTGGATAAATGGAAATAAGGAACATATAAATGAAGGATCAAATTTTAAAATTTGGCCAGAGGAGGACCCAATTTGGAAAGTCTGCCTATAGAAACTGGAGGTGACCCCCAGTGCATATCTTGAGATCTGTTGAACTCTCAGGAAGATCCCATGAAATCTTTGCATTTCTGATTATGACAGTGATCAATCTCCCTCAATGTCAGTCTCCACTGAGATCACTTGCTTTTGCTTGGACCCCTGGGATTTTTATATTTGTTCAGAAAATACTTCATAGCATAGTGGACATTTCATTCTTTCTGATACAAAATGGTTCTGCTTGACTGTGTTATCTAATGAAAGCTGGCCTTTTCTGAGAAGGGAGTGAGAGAGTCCTAGAAAGAGAGAGCTCAATTTTTTTTTCTAAAGAAAAGGCAAGTGTGGTGCAAATTGTAAATAGGCAGGAAAATCAATTTCTGTGTCAAATCAGTTGATGTTTAGAATAGAATAGAATAACAAAGTTGGAAGGGACCTTGGAGGTCTTCTAGCCAACCCCCTGTTTAGGTAGGAAACCCTACACCACTTCAGATAAATGGTTATCCAATTTCTTCTTAAAAATTTCCTCCCAAAATTAAAAAACTTGTTTGACCTCTAATCAACAAATGCCTTGAGAAGAGAGTACCAGCATGTAATGTTAGGATTCTGGATGGATTGTCCAGTGTCCAATTTTCTAATTATTACCAGATGATGAAATTAAGTTCCATGAATTGCTGGAGGAATCATATTAGGTTAGCTGATGCCATCCATGGTTTGGAGCCTGAAACTTCAAAAATTCTATTAGATTTGCAACAATGGCAAATACCTGTAGATCAGGTGAACGAGGGTAGAGGTTTGTTCTCTGAGCTTGTGGGTTTCATTACCAGGCTAGGTAACATCTTCAGCAGAGTTTAGGCCCCCCTGAATTTCACTGAAGATGTTACCTGGCTTTAGAGGTGGAATTCAGCTGGTTCAGACCGATTCAGGCGACCAGTTGTCAAAATTCTGCTCAGTTCAATGAACTGGCAATTCCCACCACTGGCTGGCCCCGCTCATCCATTTCATCCACCCTGACTTCCCTGCCTCTAATAGCTACTTCTTTTCTCACCTATTCTTCTTTGGCTGCTCACTTGCCTTCCTCCCCCACTGTTGCAGCTTGCCTAGGCCCTAGACCATGTGGTGCCTGCGGCCCAACTGCTCTCCGGTTCATTTGCCCACTTTCCTGACTCCCCGGCTGTTGCGTCTCACCTAGGCCCTAGATCACGTGGCACCCATGGCCCAGTTACTCTCCAGCTTCCTCGCTCCTAAGCACTCCCCAGTTTTAGGTAAGCAAGTTGCTGTTTTATTTTACACCTCATCCCCGGGGCCATTGCATGTATTCCCCCCAGGAAATGTATGCTTGCTACCCATGCTCTCCTAGAATCCTGGACCTCAAACTATGCCCCCCCAGCCTGCTGTCTGCTGCGCTCGGCCAAAGGGCCATGGGGGGGGGGGCAGCACAGGCATAGGTGGACTGAAGCTGTTTGGGTTCTAACCTGTAAGAAGTCCCATCTGGAAAGTGCTGCAGTGGAGAGAAGCATCTGGGTTGAATCTCTGGTGTCTCAGATCTTGAAGCTGCTTTTTTCAGCCCTTGGTGCTGGATGAGCCTTGGTAACTCACAGAGATGCTCCACGTGCTCTCCTGAGACATTGACCTGACCTGGCTGCTTCTCTTCACTGCTGCTTTTCCTGGTGGCCTGCCGGGAGAGTGTCTTGTGCAGCACAGTGAAATTCAGCAGCCATGAGCTGCTGCTTTGGTTTGGACCTGTAAGTCCCATCGGAAAGCGCTGTGGCAGAGAAAAGCAGCATTCAACCTGGCTGCTTCTCTCCACCACAGCGCTTTCTGGATGGGACTTATAGGACCCAAAGCAGCAAGATGCTCTCCCAGCAAGAGCAGTGGTGGAGAGAAGCAGCCGCTGACCCGGAGAGCATGTGAAGCATCTCCCTGAGCACCCGAGGCACATCCAGCACCAACAAGGGCCACAAGATCAAGCAACATCTTGTAGCTGCAGTGCTTCTTGGGGATAAATCAGAGACCAGGCATTCTTTGTCTTTCTCAATTTTGAAACAGCTTCCCAAGCCATGTAAATGTCAATGCTGTTGTTTTGAAAAGGTGATACCTGTCAGAAATACATCATCTCTTGCCTATGACAATAATTATATAGTGTCTTAACTATTTGCCCAAACTGTCAAGGGAAATATGTGTACACACACACTCACACAGATACATTTCTTCACACTCACATATGCGCCACACTCTTTCTGAATTAGCTAGCAAATGCGGTTCAATTACAAAAGAACTTTGTGTGGATTAATGCAGCAAAATAAATGATGCAGAGTTAATTGCATGGCCTTTCTTGTCCATCAAGAGACACTTCATGCACTTGTATGACTTTGCTTTTTTTTTTTCCAGAGAAAGACAATGTTTTAAAAAGCCTTCAGGATGTTCAGAACTTTGATTTTGGAAAGTTAGAATGTCTGGATGGATCTTAAATAAGATTTTATAATTAATTATTAGAATACTTCCCTATGGGAAAATGCTTTTGTTTTGAATTCTTTAAAAACACACACACAATAGGATGGCACTGTGAAGGTTGGACATGAAAGGGAACTAGAAGGAACTAAATATTACAATTAAAGAGAAAACTTAAATTTGATTTAATGGTACAGAATGGAGCAATTTTTTTAAACACTGAACATATTGAAGGATGTTTTTATACAATGGATTCAGAAATCAACGAGTCTGCTTCTATATATGTTTAAAATATATCATGGAAAGGAAAAAGTTTTGATCATCAAGACTGAGTCTAATCTAAAAGTGTATTTAAAAATGATAGACCACAAACATTATATGGGAAAGTTACTAGACTGGATATGCAAAAGAAACTAATTGATGTCTTAATAGTTGAAAGGAAGATATAGATGGAAAACTAAGAGACTGAGCTGCATAATTTTCCTATATTAGATTTCCAAAAGTGTTTATTTAAGCTTTGAAGTTTGTCAGATGTGATTAAAAAATATGTTCTAACGTGTTATTTGAAAGAACTAAAAAATACGTTCTAACATGTTATTTGAAAGAACTAATGTTCAAATTTGTTGCAAAACAAAAGAAAAGTTGATCAAGGTTAAAATCAAGTTCATTTGTTATATTTTAAGAAAAGTGATAAATTTTTATTTATATTTGTGATGAAGGGGGATTTGTGATGAAGGGGGAACTAATTTTAAAAATATTTTCTTTTGTTTTTCTTTGTTATATTCTTATTATTTAGCATTTCTGCATTTGTATTTTTTTTCTTTTTTATATTTTTGTTTCATTGGGACTTTTTTGCTATTGTAATTTTTAATAAAATTACTATTTTTTGAAAAAAAGAAGCAGGCTAGAAAAAATATTGGTGCTTTTGAACTTTGACATTGAGGAAGATTCCTGAGAATAAAAGGATGAAAAAGAAAACAAACAAATGAACCACATAACAATTTGATGCAGAGTTGTCATTCATTATGTGAAGACCTGGATCTATTTGAGAAGTCTGGGAAAGAAAGAGAACCAGAAGACAACTAAAAGTAGAGTGGATAGACCCAGTTCTGGCAGTGATCACTGCACCATTGGGAAGGCTTGAAATAGCAGTTTGGAAACAGAATACCCAGAGAAGGTCTATCTATATGGTTACTAAAAGCTGACACTAACCTGATAGCAGATAATCAATAAAGGAATTAGCTAAAGTACATGCTATTAAGTTGATGACTTTAATGGCATCTATTAGAGAAGGCATAGGTTACTCGAGAACCATCAAATAATCATGTTGATTCAAACTGATGGGAGACAAAGCCTAAAACAAATTGCCCCAACATTCTAACAAATCAACAAAATAAAAACTCCAGGTCTGTAGAAAATTTCAATTTCAATTTGCAAATATCTTAGATCATTCAATGTCATGCATTTTTTTATGACTACAGTCATAAATGTGCAAGCCTACTAATGAGATTAAATTGACTTATGCTGTGACCATCTTGCTTTTTAAAAATATATATTATCTGGCACAGGGGTCACCAACCTTTTCGACCTCAGGGACCACCAAACTCATACTTTTAAATTCCGAGGACCACTAATATGATTTTTTAAAAAAGATAATATATTTAATATAATTTTTTAATTTTTTTATATTAAATATTAATTTAATATTAAAAAACACCCCATAACATGAATACATGGGATGATACCTCCCACCTAACAGACATCTGGAAACTAGCCCTTATCAAAAAATGAGTCCCAGCCATGAAAACCAACACCAGATCCAAAACAACACATGACGCCATCACCAATATTCCTCACCAGAGTCAAAACCAAACCTACCCCATAGACAAAAGGCAACCACCGTCCAGAAACCAGACCATGGCTGCATCACCAGCTGCCACACACCTCGACCCCCAAACCAAGCAAACTGACACATGTCATGAACACATAGCCAGGCTTCAAACTCGGAGCCAAACCAAAACCCGGAACATCACATCACAGCCACCCGCTCAGGATATCGCATCACGGAACTCAGGAGGTTACACCACAAAATCTCAGGATGTTCCAACACAGCCAACGAACCAGGAGATTACAGCACAAAACCCAGGATGTCACAACAATAAAACTCAGAAGGTCATCACACAGCCTATTATCCAGGTCATTACAACACAGGAGGCTGATAGACACACAACCAATACCTCAGCCTCATATGTTCTTACGAAAAAGCCAGCCAATCTGCAAACATCAACTCCATCAACCAATCAAGAAATGACAACAAAGCCAATCTCCCCATCAGTATTTATAAAGATCTGGCAGCTCTGATCACACTTTGCTCGCACAAGCATGAACCTGAAAGCACCAGCCTGAAGATGACGAGCTGGACCTTGTTGAAACATTGCCAAGATACTCTCAATCTTACACGGGAAAAGACCTGAACATGTCAAAACCTGCATATCCTGATTGGTTGGGAGTCTTGGTCTGTGTTTATTGGACTTGGAGTTTGTTTGATTGGTGTTTCTGGTTTCTTCTGTCTGTTTTGTGGCTTTGATTGTCTGGCAACACTCTGTTCTTGTGTTGGAGGCTTTCAGTGCAGCTTGGCTTCGTGTGAAAGGACGGCTGTTATCTATTAGGGAGCTAGGTTTCATCTGGGTGCCTGGTGGGGGGGTGTTTGAGCTGGAGGTATCAGAGGGAGTCTGTTTGTGCCCAGGTGTTTGCCTGGCTTGTGGTGTGGAGATCTTTCTATTTGAGAGTGCAGGCTTCCAAATGATTGACAGTCTGGTGGAATCATCTCTTCTATTCATGCTTTCGGGTCTTTTTTCAATCTCTATGGCTTCTCTGATGATTCTGTGGCTGGGGTTTTCTATAGTGGCTAGGGTTTTGGTGCCATTGAAGTTGATGTTGTGACCTGTGGTTTTCATGTGTTGGACTAGTGAGGAGGTGTGTTCCAGCTTTTTTTACTGCATTTTTGTGTTCATCTAGGTGGGTACTTATTCTTCTATTGGTCTGTCCAATGTATGTGGCCGGGCATGATGCACAGGGAACTTCGTATATGCCTTGGTTTTCCAGGTCAATTTTGTCTTTGGGGTTTTTAAGGATGGCTGCTATTTTTTTGTCTGTTTTGAAGGCAGTCTTGATGTGATGCCTGTGTAGTATCTTACTGATTTTATCTGTGGTACCTCTTATGTAGGGCAGGACAGCTGTTCCATGGATCTGTTGATCTTCTAGGTCTCTGTTATGTGTTGGTGTGTTTTTGTGGATCAAGCTGGTGATTTTGTTTTTGTGGAACCGTTGGCTGACAATACTTTAGTCAGGGTGCATAGTTCAGTCTTTATATGTGTCTTGTCTGCCAGGCGTTTGGTTCTGGTAATTAGTGTTTTAGCCACGGAATTTATCTGTGCTGGGTGGTGGTGGGATTGGGCGTTGAGGTAGCGGTTGGTGTGTGTTTTCTTCTGGTTTATGGTGTGTCCCAGTGTGCCACCTGTTCTTTTGTAGATTAGTACATCTAGGAATGGTAGTTGTTTGTTTATTTCCGTTTCCATGGTGCACTTGATTTTGGGGTGTGTGCTGATCATTTCTAAGAAGTGGTATGAATTTTGTACATATGAAGCTGCGTTTTCAGCATGGGGCTGTAGTTGTTTTGCTAAGTATTTAGCTAGGTTTTGTAATGGTGCTCCTATGGAGCTGACTATGGGTCTGAGAGGTATGCCTTCTTTGTGTATTTTTGGGAGGCCGTATAATTTGGGGCATCTAGAAGATTTTTCTCTTGGGATGATTGTCTGTTGGATTTCTTTGCTTATGTGGCTGGTTATAATTTTCTTCTTGGTTAATTTTTCCAGATATGTGGTTGGGTCTGTGTTTATAGGTTTGTATGTGGAGTCTTGGAGTAGGTCTGTCAATTTTGTTTCATAGTCTTTTCTGTCCATTACTACTGTGGCATTCCCTTTGTCTGCTGGGAGTATTATTATGCTGTTATCATTTTTCAGGGTTTGTAGTGCTCTGAATTCATCTTTTTGCAAGTTATTTTTGGGTGGTTTCGTTGTACATAAGATGTTAGTAAACTGGTGTCTTATTCTGTCAGCTTCATCTGTATTTAATTTGGTTAGGCTGGATATACAGATGAAGCTGCCAGAATGGTTTTTTTTCTTCATCCTGATTGGTTGGGACTCTTAGTCTATGTTTATTGGTCTTTGAGTTTGCTGTGTTCTGCTTGGTTGGTGTTTCTAATATCTTCTGTCTGCTTTGTGGCTTTTTTTGGTGTCTTGATTGGCTGGCAATATTGTGTTCCTGTATTGGAGGCTTTTAGTGCAGCTTGGCTCTGAGTAAAAGGACAGCTATCATTTGTTAGGAAGCTAGGCTTCATCTGGGTGCCTGGTTGGGGTGTGTTTGAGCTGGAGGTATCAGGGGGAGTCTGTTTATGCCCAGGTGTTTGCCTGGCTTGTGGTGTGGAGATCTTTCTATTTGAGAGTGCAGGCTTCCAAATGATTGACAGTCTGGTGGAATCATCTCTTCTATTCATGCTTTCAGGTCTTTTTTCAATCTCTATGGCTTCTCTGATGATTCTGTGGCTGGGGTTTTCTATAGTGGCTAGGGTTTTGGTGCCATTGAAGTTGATGTTATGACCTGTGGCTTTCATGTGTTGGACTAGTGAGGAGGTGTGTTCCAGCTTTTTTATTGCATTTTTGTGTTCATCCAGGCGGGTACTTATTCTTCTATTGGTCTGTCCAATGTATGTGGCTGGGGATGAAGTACAGGGAACTGTGCCTTGGTTTTCCAGGTCAATTTTATCTTTGGGGTTTCTAAGGATGGCTGCTATTTTTTTGTCTGTTTTGAAGGCAGTCTTGATGTGATGCCTGTGTAGTATATTACTGATTTTATCTGTAGTACCTCTTATGTAGAGCAGGACAGCTGTTCCATAGGTCTGTTGATCTTCTAGGTCTCTATTCTGTCTTAGTGTGTTTTTGTGGATAAAGCTGGTGATTTTGTTTTTGTGGAAGCTGTTGGCTGTCAGTACTTTAGTCAGGGTGCATAGTTCAGTCATTGTATGTGTCTTGTCTGCCAGGCATTTGGTTCTGGTGAACAAGACACACCTGGCATACAAGACACATATAAAGACTGAACTATGCACCCTGACTAAAGTACTGAAAGTAATGTGAGCTTGCAGCTGCTTCTTCCATTTAACTGCTAGTGAGGGTGTGACTTGATTGGGTGGGTTCTGATTGGGTGGGGGTGTGTTCTCATTGGTAGAGGGTTTGGCTGTGCTCTGATTGGTAGGGGGGTTGGGTGTGTTCTGATTGGCTGGGGGTGTGTTCTGTTCCGGTGAGGGCTTGGTTGTGCTCAGGTTAGTCTTAGTTGCTGGGGGATTTGAACTGGTGAGCTGTGATCCTGTTGTTTGGCTTCACATTCGTGGTTGTGCCACATCTTCATGGTGGGTGTCAGTTAGCTTCTTATATGGGTCGGAGGGGTTTGAAGTGGGTAGTGATGCAGCTGCGGTATGGCTTCTGGTCCATGGTCATGTCTCATCTTCTGTGTGGGTGTGAGTCTTTTTTCTACGTGGAAGTGTGGTGGTAGGATCTTGTGTGGCACTCATGGGTGTGGGTCTGGTTCATTCTTCATGTTAGGTACTCGTTTATTAATGAGGGCAGGTTTCCAGATGGCTGGTAGGTGGGAAGTATCATCTCTTTTATTCATGCTGTGTGGGCGTTTTTCTATCTCTATGGCTTCTCTGATTATTCTGTTGTTGAAGTGTTCGGTTTTGGCGATAGTTCTGGTATTTTTAAAGTCAATTTCATGTCCTGTGGCTTTGAGGTGTTGGACCAGGGAAGAGGTCAGTTCTTTTTTGATTGGGTTCTTGTGTTCTTCAATGCGTGCACTTATTCTTCTGTTAGTTTGTCCGATGTATGTGGTGGAGCAGGCGGTGCAAAGGGATTTCGTATACTCCTTGGTTTTCTAACTTGATTTTGTCTTTAGCGTTTCTTAGGATGGTGGATATTTTTCTGTTTGTGCAGAATGCTGTTTTAATGTTGTGTTTTTGGAGGATCTTGCTGATTTTGTCTGTAGTGCCTTTTATATATGGGAGGAGGGCTTTGCCATTCTCTTGTTCTCTGTCTTGGCTTTTGGTTGGGGTTTCTTTTTGGATTAGGAGGGTAATCTTTTTTCGGAATCCATTGGCTGTTAGTACATTAGTGAGAGTGTGTAGTTCGGTTTTCAAGTGTAGGTCGTCGGCTAAGCATTTTGTTCTGGAGATGAGTGTCTCGGCTACAGAATTGATTTGTGCTGGGTGGTGGTGTGAGAGTGCATGTAGATAGCCATTTGTATGTGTTTTCTTCTGGTAGATGGTGTGTCCTAGGGAGCCATTGGATTTTTTGTATGCTAAGACATCTATGAAGGGAAGTTGATTGTTGGCTTCTGTTTCCATGTATTGGAATTGTATTTTGGGATGTAGGCTGTTGAAGTGTGTGAGGAAGCTGTTCAGTTTTTCTTTCCCATGTGGCCAGATTATGAAGGTGTCATCTATGTATCTGAGCCAGAGTTTGGGTTTGTGATCATATTTTTCTAGATCTTGTGTTTCAAAGTGTTCCATGTAGAGGTTTGCGATGACAGGTGAGAGGGGTGATCCCATGGGTGCTCCTTCTATTTGTTTGTATTTTTGTCCATTGTAGGTGAAGTATGTATTGGATAGGCAGTGGTTGGTAAGATCTAGGATGTACTTGGGGGGGTTGTATTTGTTTTGGATGGCTGTCAAGGCTTCTTTTATAAGCACTTGGGTGAAGAGGGATATGACATCGAAGCTCACTAGTAGGTCACTGGGTTGTAAGTTTTGTTTCTTTATGATCTCGATGAACTGGAATGAGTTTCTTACATGTGAGTTGATGGATTCTGCATAGGGCTGTAGTTGTCTGGTGAGAAATTTGGCTAAGTTTTGTAGAGGTGATCCTATGGAGCTGACTTTTGGTCATAGTGGGGTTCCTTCTTTGTGTATCTTGGGGAGACTATAAAACTTAGGGCATCTGGATGATTTTTCTCTGGGTATGATTCTTTGCTGGATTTTTTCGCTGATGGGGGAGGCTTTTATTTTGGATCTGGTGGTTTTTTTCTAGGTAGGTGATGGGGTCAGTGTTTAGGGGTTTGTATGTGGGGTCTTGGAGTAGGTTGGTTAAGCCCATGTCACACTGCACCAATGGATGGAAAGAGGATGTAAAACAGAGAGAAACACGTGCCATCCATTGGTTAACGCGATTCATCCATTCTGTACTCACTGCGTCCATTTTTCATCCTCTCTATCCGTCCAGCATCCGTCGACTGAGGTTCCATCCGCTCAAAACGTTTTGAGCTGCTCAAAACTTTTTGAGCGGAAAATGTATCCAATGTGTCCATTCTGCATCCACAACGCATACGGGGAACATCCGTTCTACATCTGTTGTCATCTGTTACGCGTCCGCAATATCCGCTAGGCATCCGCTGCGCATCCGCGCAACTCAAATCCGCTCCAGCAGAAAACGGACACAGGGAGGAAGCAAAACGGACAGGGAACGGACATGCAGCGTTAGTAGCACGGACGGAGAAAGGATGAAAGCAGATGCGGCTCACAAAGAAAGCATTTAAAACAGAAAAAACGTTCGCAGAGGGGACCTATCTCGTATATTAAGGATGTCTAGAGGATGCCTAGAGGATGCAAAAGGACACATAGTGGAAAACCTATATTGCCTATAAAAAGGGGGAGGAACTCACCTGGATCTCACTTTCAGTCCAGCAGCCCTGCTGTGCAGACCTCTGCAGCCTTCATCTGGCTCTTGCTCTTCCACAGCATCCATTGATGTCCACCATGGATGGTAACACACTCCTTTTGGTAGCCACCATCGTTCTGTAACAGTGCGAAGCCATCTACAGGCTCTTTCAACTGTTCTACGGGAAGAAAAGGAGGCATCCAAGAAGTGTCTGGGTCCGAAGATGGATCGGGAGAAGAGCAGAGTACAACAAGCTGATGGTGGAGCTGAGGAACGAAGACCCTCGTGCATTCTAGAACTTAATGAGGATGCCTCCAGCCATATTTGATGAAGTTGTGGAGCGGCTGAGACCCAGGTTGACCAAGCAGAGCATCAACTTCCGGCCCAGCCTGGACCCTGGGCTCAAGGTGGCACTGACTCTGTGCCACCTGGCCTCAGGGACAACGTACAGGAGCATGCAGTACGGCTGGAGAGTGCCACACAACACCATCAGCATTGTGGTAAGAGAGGTGGTGCAGGCCATTATCGAAGAATACCTGGAGGAGCTCCTCCAGTGCCCCTCCACTGAAGAAGGCTGGAAGAAAGTTGCAGAGCAGTGGTATCAGAGGTGAAACTTCCCCCACACCGTTGGAGCCATAGATGGCAAGCACATGGCCTGCAAAGCTCCAGCCAAGTCGGGGTCCACTTATTTCAACTCCAAGGGCTTCTTCAGCATCATCCTCTTTGCCATGGTCGATGCTGACTACAAGTTCATGTACATCAATGCTTCAGGCAACGGGTCAGCTTCAGATGCCCAGGTATACAATGCCAGTCACCTGAAGGAGGGGCTGGAACACAACCTCATCATGGGCTTCCCAGATCCAGACCCCCTGCCCAACGACACACAAGATGTGCCCTACTTCATCGTGGGGGATGATGCCTTCTCCCTCAGAACCTATCTCATGAAGCCCTACACTTCCAGATGCCTCACCCGTGAAGAGAGGATCTTCAACTACAGGCTGTCCAAGGCAAGGCGGGTGGTGCAGAACGCCTTTGGCATCCTGGCCAACAGGTTCCAGGTACTTCTCACCACCATGCAGCATCACCCAGAGACTGTGAGGAGGATCGTGGAAGCTTGCTGCATCTTGCACAATCTCATGCGCACCCGCTACCCAGTCTTGCAGAACAGGCTCGTGGACCTCCCACAAGGCAATGGAGACATGGAGCCTGGTGAATGGAGGCAAGGGCGAAACCTGAAAGACACTAAGGATGTGCAAGGCCCCAACAGAGCCTCACGTGAAGGGAAGAAGAAGCGCAACCTCCTGAGACACTGGTGCAACTCCCTAGCTGGAGAAGTGGAGTGGCAAGACAGGATGGTAGATGATTAATGGATGCTTCCTTCAGCCTGTCTCATCACACTGATGAGATTGGGCCATGTATGTTGGGTGGGCCTACAATGAACAGGGCATTTAATAAAGAGTTGTGTTTATGTTGACATGTGTGGATGATTGATTACATTATTATTGATAATAAAGGGCCATAGGTGTGGCACCTGGGAGGGTGGACCATAGAGTCCCACGATGCTTGCCCTGGAGGTTTATCTATCCCACAGCTATTACCCATTCCACAGGTATCCTTGCCCATCCCACAAGTATCCTTACCCATCCCACAGCTATTACCCATCCCACAGATATCCCTGCCCACCCCACAGCTATTACCCATTCCAAAGGTATCCCTGCCCATCCCACAGCTGTTACCCATCCGAAAGGTATCCCTGCCCACCCCTCAGCTATTACCCATCCCAAAGGTATCCCTGCCCATCCCACAGCTATTACCCATCCCAAAGGTATCCCTGCCCATCCCACTGCTATTACCCTTTCCAAAGGTATCCCTGCCCATCCCACTACTATTACCCATCCCAAAGGTGTCCCTGCCCATCCCACTGCTATCCTTACCCATCCCACAAGCATGTAAAGGCTTAAACCATTTCTAAAAATTTCCACCAAGACTTTATTGACAAAAATAAATGAAGCAAGTGTGTGAAGCAAAGATAATCTTTGTTAATAACACGCTGTAAAAGAAAAATGACCCAAGTCAAGTGTCCAAAGCAAAAATAAAGTCAACAGGTCTCTGGCACTCTTCTTGGTCACTTGGAGGCGTGCCCAGTCTCAGGGGTGAAGGGTCCAGGTGCTGTGGAGGTGCCTGCTGCTGGAGTGCTGGTCTGAGGCGACACTGGGGTGCCTGGCCCCGAGAGGACAACAGGGGACGGTGTGTTGAGGAATCTCTCAGACAGCTGGCTCAGCCCCACGATGTTGAGAGCCCCTTCCTCCATGACATGGGGTGTCAGCCCCAATACTGATGACAGATGTACTGAGGCTGGGCTTGGCTGTGGGGTGGAGGAAGGAGCAGTGTAGTAGGGATGTCTGGTCTGCAGCTGGGTGAGGACTGGTGTCGGTGGCATCAGTGGCATGGGTGGCATATGTGGCGTGGCTGGCATCGGTGGTGTCGGTGACATCGATGGCATCAGTGGCACGGGTGGCATCTGATGTACCTGTGCCTGGACTGGGAAGGGCTGCCTGTGTTGCTGGACCTCCTGGTAGCCGTAGCCTTGGTAGGGGAGGGCCTGTGGAAAGCCTTGGAAGGGCAGTGACATCACCTGGGGTGGAGGAGCAGGCCTGGACTGGGTGGGAGCAGGTTCATCTTGGTCTGGAGGGTTGTGAAGAAGATCGGTGATCCTGTCCTTCACCACCTGGTACTGGGGTTCCGACATGTTCATGAGGGTCTGGTTGACATAGGTGAGGAAGGGCTTGCGGTTGGAGGATGGGGCGTCAGTGTGTACCAGCTGAGAGAGGAGATCTACGCTGCTCCTGATGGTGTCTCTTATCTCTAGCAGGACAGTGTGGCTCTGCCCCTCCGGTCTGCCTCTCTGCCTTTCTGTGGAGGTGGAGCTGGGAGTGGATGCAGGTTGGGCTGTGGTGGAAGTGCCGTCTCCTTTCTCCCACTGTGTCAGGGGGTCCTCCACGTGCTCCGCCACGGGTAGTACAGCTGTCGGGGGGGTCTCCGTCGTGGCACGCTCCACAGATACCTGCCTGGACACAGGAGCTGACTCTTTGCCAGAAGAGGACTGGATTTCAGCAGGCTGCCTGAGAGAGAAGGTGGTGAGAGGGGCTGCTCCTCAGTGGCGGATCTCACCCTCCAAGAAGCTGCACTTGGCCATCACGTAGGTCTCTCTGTCCATCAGCTTGACCGTGGCCTGGCCAGATTTCTTGAGGTGCAGCCTCCCGTACCAGGTGTGCATGTGCTTCCACTAGCCGAGGAGCACTTCCGAAGTGTAGCCCAGACTCTCCACTTTCTCTCTCCAAGCAGCCTGCTTCCTTTTGGTGTCACGATAGAGCCTGTGTTCCTTCCGCCATGGATACTCGTTCTCCCTCAGCCACTCCAGCACCTCCTCCTCATTTTCCTCTTCTATGTTATATTGCCTCCTCTCCTGTTCACGCATCTGCCTCTTCCTCCCTTTGGCAGGGCCATATGGGCCCTCATCAGAGGGGCTTCGAGGTTGTAGGGGCTGCTCCTCCACACCACTACCACCACCAGCAGCAGTAACAGCAGTAGCAGCAAAAGCAGGACCAGCAGGACCAGCAGGACCACCAGCAGCAGCACCAGCAGCACCAGCAGGACCAGGAGCAGGACCAGGAGGACCAGCAGGACCAGGAGCACCAGCAGGACCAGCAGGACCAGGAGCAGCACCAGCAGAGTAAGCACCAGCAGGACCAGCAGGACAAGGATCAGCGCCCGCAGAGTAAGCACCAGCAGAAGCCCCAGCACCAGGAGCAGTGCCAGCACAATAAGCACCAGCAGAAGCACCAGCACCAGGAGCAGTGCCAGCAGAGTAAGCACCAGCAGAAGCACCAGTACCAGGAGCAGTGCCAGCAGAGTAAGCACCAGCAGAAGCACCACCACCAGAAGCAGCATCAGCAGAGTAAGCACCAGCAGAAGCACCACCTCCAGAAGCAGCATCAGCAGAATCCCCAGCACCAGAAGATCAAGCCTGGGCAGCAGAAGCCCCAGCAGAAACAGAGTCAGGGCCAGGGGGTGGGAGGGTGGCCCTGTCTCTCTTGCCAGGGCTGGCAGCAGATGG
Source organism: Laticauda colubrina (assembly GCA_015471245.1). Taxonomy (NCBI): domain Eukaryota; kingdom Metazoa; phylum Chordata; class Lepidosauria; order Squamata; family Elapidae; genus Laticauda; species Laticauda colubrina. Next base: position 11,643,853 of record BLBF01000021.1, on the reverse strand, counting down.
CAGAGGCTTCCGTTTCTTCCCCATGGTTGTTGGGTTGCTGGCTGGCTGGCTGGCTGGCTGGCTGGCTGGCTGGCTGGCTGGCTGGAGAGCTGTGTCTGGAAGCAGGTCTTTCCTCTGAATGGTGACCTGCTTGCGAACTGCTTCCCTTTATATCCACGGGCTGACGCAATGCATCCTCCCTGCATGCGCAGTGAATGCTAGGCATCCGCTAGGCATCCGCTAGGCTTCCGCTAGACATCCGCTAGGCTTCCGCTCTGCATCTGCTTCATCCGCTCGGCATCCGCTCGGCATCCGCTCTTTCCGTTCCGCATCTGCTTTGCTTTGCTCTCCCAGAAGCCTTGCGGATGTGCCATCTGCTCCCATCTGCTTCCATCCGCTAGGCTTCCGTGGAGCATCCGCTTTCCATCCGCCCTACGTCCTCCCCCCGTCCTTTCCTTTCCGTGTTGTCCGCTCTGGTTATGCAAATTTTTGCCCCTTTTGAGAGCGGATAACAATGGATGGAACATTTTTCTCGTCCGCTGTGTCCTTTTTACAAACATTTTGCATCCGTTGGCCAGTGTGACAGGGCCTTTAACTTGATTTGGTCGTCAGATGTTTTCATAACCAGTGTCGCGTTGCCCTTGTCTGCTGGTAAGATTATTATGCTGGTGTCTTCTTTCAGGTTAAGTAGTGCAGTTTGTTCTTTGGATAAGTTGCTTTTGGGTGGCTTGCTAGTGCAGAGGATGTTGGTGATTTCGAGTCTGATTCTGTTAGCATTATCAGGGTTGGTTTTAGTCAGGCTGGTTTCAACTCTGCATATGATGGTTTCTGTGGGGATGTGTTTGGGAGCGACAGCAAAGCTGAATCCTTTCGAAAGGACATTGGTTTTGGCTTTGGTGAGGATCTTGTCTGAGATGTTGTGCACTGTTTGTTTCATGTGTGGCTGTGAGGGGGAGGGGTTTGTTTCTGGTGTTGTAGTTTTCTGAGTTTGTTGGTGTGTATGTCTGTCTTGAGGGTGGTCTGTCTTTCAGCTCTGCATCCAGTGAGTTGTTTGGATTTGTCTCAAAGTAAGGGGTGAATCTTGTTGCTGAGTCTGAGGTGAAGTGTGAGGAGTTTTTGTTGATTTGGTCTAGGAGAAATCTTTTTGTGTGAAGTTCATTTCTAATAAGGGCCAATTCTGTTCTTTTTAGGATGCATTTGGTGGCTGCTGTGTTGGTGTGGAATTTCAAATGGAAGCTTATAGGGATTAAATTTTGATCTCGGCAGTTGCGTAGGAAGGTGAGGTCACATAAAATGGAAGCTCTTTGGACTTCAAGTTTTTCATAAGTCTTTCATAAATTTCACAAGTTTTTCATAAATTAAAAGGGAGAAGCAACTGCAAGCTCACATTACTCTGAGAAGCACAGAGCTGAAGAAACAAGCCTGAAGATGATGAATGAGACTTCATCAAAACGTCACCTAGATACTTCCAATTTTATGCGGGAGAAAACCCAAATAACCAAAGATCCACATACAAATACCCACGAAAACCTCAGAAAACAAATATATATATATATATATAT
>BLBF01000021.1:11604217-11635683 GCA_015471245.1 Laticauda colubrina | reverse complement strand
TATATATATATATATATATATATATATATATATATGTAAGTATATAAATCAGCCGTGATAGCCTGACCCACATACGAACTCAATACAGAAGCCTGATGATGGCAGATGGGATTCTGCCGAAATGTTGCTACAACTTTAAAAGCACAACTACAATGATGTGGGATCATTCCCGAAGGAAGTTGAACAGCATACATATAAGTACCCGTGAAAACTTAAAAAAACATATATGTATGTATGGATCTTTGGTTATTCGGGTTTTCTCCCATGTAAAATTGGAAGTACCTGTACCTGTGAAAATCTATGAATATATATCCCCCAACTCAGAGGAAACTTCTCCCTCCTTTGCAAGGTGTGGCTACCTAGAGTTGGGGGAGGGAAGGAAGGCTAGGCTGCAAGTGCCAACAAAGAGGCTCCTAATAACCAGGCAACCACCCCCTTTAAGCTTCCACATAAGAGGAGGACTCCCCGAGGCTAAACTCCAGGTTTCTCCCACCACTTCCAAGCAGAGAAGGATCCCTCCCTATGTGGAGGCCGAAGGTGGCGGGTGTCAAGCCCAGAAAAGCTCGAACTCTCACCTGCACAAACAGGCTGGTTATTAGGAGTTTTTCTCAGCACTCTTTTGGTCTGTGCATTTGGTCTCCCCCATCCCCATGCCAAAGGAAAGCCAGCCAGGCTTCTCCATCCCTCCTTCCCTTCCCCGTGCTCCCTTTCCCACCGCTCAATCCTACTTTGGGACAGAGGAGAGCATGCTGGAAATGTGTGTTGGCATTTCCAACACACCTTTCTCCGCGCGCTTGCCTGTAATTCTTCGCATTCCTCCAGGCCTGTTGCTGAGGGGGGAGAACAGCCCTGATATCTCTGCTGCCCCCCTCCAGGAAAATCAGAAACAGATTATCGCTGGGGCAAAAGAGAAGAGATTGGAAGGCACAGGCAACAGAAAGCGGCAGTTTACAGATACAGCAGCTTCCATCTTCTCTTGCTTGTGCCTTCCTTGATTTGAGCTCTTTCACCCCAATGAGAGCTTTTTCTGCTTGCTTTTTCTGTGCTTTCCTCAGGCAGTGGTGGCTGGGGCCATGAGGGGGAACAGAGCACCGAGAGGGACGAGGGAACTGATGCCAACGCCCCATTCCAGACCTCTGAACTGGATGGAGAGCGCAGACTTGCCCACTCTGCTCCCTCCCATCACCACCAGCCAGTATTTTTCTTGCCCTGGGCCGTCCCTATGGCCTGTGGCCATAGAGGAAGAGCCCAGCCCAGGAGAGGCAAACTGGAAGGTGCGGGAGTGCTACGCAAATCCAAGTAGCGCAGCGCTCCTGTACTTTCCAGTCACCTCCATTGCTGCTTCAACTCACCTGTGCTGCCAGCCTCCTCTTGCTGCAACCACACCATTACCTCGTCCTGGCCAGTGAGGGTTGCACTGCTTTTTGCAGGTTTGTGCTTGGCCAAAGGGCGGGTGGGCCATAATCCAGGGTGCAGTCTGGATTAATTGCTTTGGGGCGTGCTTTGGGGGGACATTTCTCTGCGGTCCAACAAAATTTTCTCCCGGACCACCAGTGGGCCGTGGCCCACTGGTTGGCAACCACTAATCTAGCAAACAAAACTTGACAAGTTGAGAGTATTCAATCTTCATCAGGTGATTTTTTTTTTTGGGGGGGGGAAGCAGTCTTTCTCTCTCAGCCCAACCTATATCACAGAATTGTTATTGTAGGGAAAAATTATAGTGCTATGTGTACTGCTTTAAGAAAGGTCAGGGACAAATCGAATTAACAAAGAAATCCTGGAACACTTCCAAATTAAAATTATCATTACTGAGACAGTCAACAGGGCAAATGCTGTTCACTTCAGCTACTTCCCATTCTGTGCCCAGACATGAAATCCGATGGATTGCTCCATTTGGGTGTTTAAAATGAATGGTTCTGCAATATATAGGAATTAGATGAACGGTCTTCCAACGGAGACAATCTGAGGAATGATAGCCCTCCATTTATATTACAGAAAAGAAAAAAAGAAATATTAGAGATCAAAAAGCAATTCAACAGAGTTTTATATGGAAATTAATAAGCAGAACACATCAAAAATGTATTTTTTTATGACACAGGAGCTGTAGTGGAGTCCACTCATCATCTGGGGAAACAAGTCTGTGCTGACATTTCTTTGCAAAAGACTTATCTGAAAAATATAATATATTGGGAAAAGTTGTGAACAAATATGTATATAAGAAATAAAAGGAGAAATTTATATTCAGTGTTTGCATATTAGGTAAAAATTGCATACAATAAGTACTATCAGAAAAGTTGTAAATGACAAATAGATACAAAGTTTTGTTACAGATTTAAAAACAAAACAAAACATGAAAACCTATGGTACTTCATCAGTACAGATAATTAATATGGAATAGTTTAATGTTGATCTGCATACTTATCCTTACCCTTAAAAGAACATTATTACATGAATATCGACATTAGAGGAGCTGAAGATGTACAGGGCATTTCTTTACATAAGCACCATGTATTCCTCATCCTGACCTGAACAGGGCAAACATGGGATCTCACATTCTACAATGGCTTTATATATGAGATGTATGGATATTCCATTTCATAGATCTTGGTTGTTTCCTGAGTTTTGTGCTGCAAGTTTTGTTCCAATCACTTCTGCATATAGTAATCCAGCAGATGCCTGCCCATCAGTTGAAGGGGGAGGGGAAAGAATCATACTTTCCAAATTGTGGAATTCCTACCTTAGAGAGAGAAATCTGTCTTCCAGGTTTCCAAGTCTAGAATGATTGTTACTTATACTATTCAAGAAAAAAAAGGGGGGCACCGTCACATATGTGATGTGTATAGAGGTGAGGAACCTATGGTCCTTTTGGTATTTGCAAACTATGATTCCCAAACTATGATTCATAGCTATCTTAGCCCATAGTAAGAGATGGCACAGGTAGTCCTCAACTTACAAGAGTTCATTTTGTGACCAGAATTGAGGCAGAATTGTTTATCCCAATACTCCTCTTTGTGTGTGTGTGTGTGTGTGAAAGCATGCATGTGCAAGCGTGTGTGTGTATGTGCATGCATACACACATGTATGTGCATACGCTCCAGGTCAGGGAAGGTTACCATGGGAATTAGAACAACCAGAAAATGCTATTTCTGAATATGTTCACATTCATTGTGGCTATTATAACCTAACTGAAGACTTTAGGAGTACGCACTACTTAACTGCTGAACATTATTTTGCAATCATTAATACTTCATTAACAAGTATTCAAAGAAAACGTTAATGCAGTAATGAAACTTTGCTTTATGCCTTTGCTTGCTCAAAATCTTTCCCTAGAAAATAGAATGTGAATATGGTCCAAAGTTGTGGTAATTGCAGCATCCAATTACACAGAGCAGCTGTATTAGAAATATATTATTACAATATCATTTTAAGATTGCATATAATGTAACATATAATATATAACTATAACTCACAAAATTGCACTGCAGATTGTACTACAGTGTAATATGCAGCTCAGTATAACTACACACACACATACACACTCACACACACACACACATTTCATCTAGCTGATCACGATAGTACTATAAAATTGTTATCCATAATAGTGATTTGTTTTCCTGAAAAGCAAAATCCCCAAAGCTGGAAGTTCTAATATTCAAGACATATTTATTTAGCATCATCATACTTTAACATATAGCACCCTTCGTTTAGTATCCAAGAAAGACAATCAGTAGGCATGTAAAATCTATATCCCTGTTGGTAGCTTGTGTTATCCATTCAAAGAACCATTACGTACATTCCTCTTTAAGTGACATGAAATTCTAGGATTCCTAATAGGCTAGATATCTTCTATGTAGCAACTGGGTATTAGATGCAGCCACACCTACCAAGAAGCCACTGGCTCAAAGCCTAGATATATAGATTTGACTTTTCTCTCTTCCTAATTCCCTAGCACTTTGTGCTTCAGCCAGGATTCCAGGACTATTATTATTGTTGTCAATAGTGAGCAGAGGTCCTCCCACAAAGGTGAATCCCTGTTAAAACCAAAACATTAAAAGGAAAGACTTTTATGCTCATATTACCGCTCATTGGCCTTTTCTTGCCAGTGCAAACACCTGCAATAAAGGTGGACACAGGCAAGCTTTCTGGTGCTTGCCATGGAAGGGCAAAGCAACTAACAGTACATTTGCAAGAAGGCCAAAGAGAATAATATATGTACATAGACAACCAGCGCTGCTACTGCAGAGACATCAGATACCCCACTATCCAATGAGTTGCTGAGAAAATTCATAGCTTCTCTTTGCATGCCAACCTTTCATAGCATTCCAAGCTTCAGAACAAATCAGATATGCTTAGTAGATCCCAAATCCAGGCTTCATTGCATATAATCAGGCTTCTGCACATGAAGAGCTGTGGTGGCGCAGTGGTTAAAATGCAGTATTACAGGCTAATTTTGGCCGATTGCTAGCGGCCAGCAGGTTGGGATTTGATCCTGACCGGCTCAAAACTTCCATCCTTCCAAGGTGAGTGAAATGAGGATCCAGATTGCTGAGGCCAATATGTTGACTCTGTAAACACTTAGAGAGGGCTGTAAAACACTGTGAAATGGTATGTAAGTCTAAGTGCTAAGTGCTATTCTATGACAGATAGGTTTCATCATCCTACTCAACTAACAGAGCTATTATCACTGTGATGGCGAACCTATGGCATGCGTGCTGAAAATGGCATGGAGAGCCATCTCTCTGGGCATACCAGCTGTCACCCGTTGCTCTTCTGGGTTCCTTCCAGCTGGTCTTCATGCACACAGGTTCACTGGAAACCAGAAGAGCAGCTCCCTGGCACACATGCACATGCTGGGCAGCTGAGCTTCCTCTTCTGGTGTGCACATGCACACTGGCTGTTGAGGTAATTCCCTGTGAGGAGAATGAGTGCACACAGGGAGACATAGTGAGAGTGGTGAGGAATAACACACAGCCAGTACACAGATACACCGTATAGTAAAACGTAGGTTTTTCTTCCAGTAAATGGTTAAGCAAAGTCCAACAAGCAGTTCAAGTCACACACGGTTAAAGCAGTCAGTTTTTCAGTCCAGGGATAATCCAAAATCAAAGTCCAGTATAAAAAACAGTTCAGTAGTAGACTCACATCAATCCAAGAATAATGACAATCAGCAACAGTCAATAGGGAAATATTCAGGAAACAGTGAACATCATAACATTGACTAACTAGCAACTATCAACAACAGGACAGAACTAACAACCCAGGTTTCTGGCTCCATCTTATGGCCATTTGAGACCACACCCAATTACAATTTTAGCATTCCCTTAAAGAGACAGTATTAAATGTCTATCCTGGTTTATATATTTCCAACCCAACTGTTAGGTGACTATCAATTCCTAACACCGGCCAGCTGGTGCATGCGCATGCCAGGAAGCTGCCCTTCCAGTTTCTGGTGCTCCCCAGCGCATGTGCGCATGCTCCTGTTTCAACACTCAGTGCCGAAAAGGTTCCCCAACACTGTGTTACCATTTTTCTGCTAGATCAGGAAATGCATTGGTCCTCAATTCCCATCAACCTGCACAGCCATTGGACCTGCTCTTATAAGGTTATGGAGGCTGAAAACCAATCCATCTAAGGGGGTGGAACAGCAATGTTAGAAAAAGAACAGCACCATGATTGACCCTTGGCTTTGCTTTTATATACTGTATATCACCAGTAAAGGGAAGAATGGGAATTAAGCTTGGTTCAGTTAGGCCATAGCCACGTTACAAATTTATGAACCCAAGAATGCTTGAAGAAGTAGTAAGGAGAAAGTAATAAGGCTGTATCAGGCAAGATTGGTGGCTAAAAGAGTCATATTGAGAAATTAGAAATGTGACATTGTTCCAGATGTTAAGAAATGATAGCTGAAAATAGGAGATCAATCTTTCCTGGAAAAGGCAATATTTCCTACCCTTTGGCAGCTCCGAATTTTTTATGGTGAAGCAGGCAAAAATGTTTGTTGGAATTATCAAAATATGGAATCAATTCCTGGTTGTCTAAAATGATGTCTGTCAGGGAATTTGGTTGAAGGACCAACATATTTTCTACCTCCTAAAGGAATATTTCATTGCATTATTTTCTGTCATACATTTCTAAATAAAACAGATACTGCAAAGGCACTATAAATCTCCTGTACTCTCACCAAAGAAAATAAACTCTACAATGCTATCCTTTGACTTTTCATTTCTTGCAGAAATGTGGATCACTTTATTTATCTGTCCAACTCTATGTCTGTCTCTTCAACTTTCCGATTCCATCCATCTATCCACCCATTTTCTTATATTCCAAGAATTGGGCTGCCAAGGGCATAAAAAGCACAGTTTTCTCTCTGAAAACTGTTCTAAATCTTTTTGGAGGGCCAAAAATGCTCAAGCTCAAGTATACCTTTATAACAGAGAGGGTTGGGAATTTGCCCTTATAAAAAGAGCATTTGGGGAAGAGGAGATTGCATATTTTTGGTGTCCCTGCCTCTAACATATACACGTGCTCCCATCTATCATTTCCCATATGATCAGCCTGACATATTACACTGCTGTGCCTGGGGGTGTTAGCTTGTAATTGTCCTCTGAGTGGAAGTCCTACAATATTATTGACTATAATTGGCCTTGAATAGCCATGCCCAAGACTAGAAAGGAATTGGTTGTAAGTATGACTGATAGGTATACAGGTAGTCCTTGACTTACACCCATTGGTTAAGCAACTGTTCCAAATTAAAACGGCTGTGAATAAAGTGATTTCTGACCAATCCTCACACATATGAATGTCATAGCATCCCCATGGTCACATGATCAAAATTTGGGTGCAGCATACAGGGATCATGTCATCACCATTTGTGGATTTTTTTCTAGCCAGCTTCTGACAAGCAAATCTGTGGGAGAAGCAGGATTTGCATAACTGCACGATTCAGCTTCCGTGGCTCGCTTAACAACTGCAGCAAAAAGGTCTCGGAAAATTGCATGCAACTCACTGAACCATCGCTTTGCTTAAGTAGCAATTCTGGTCCCCACTGCAGTCATAAGTCAAGGACTATCAGGATTCAATTTCTAAAATGATTAGAGGGAGCCCCTATTGCCCCGAATCAAGAGATGCCCTCTTTTTTCCAGCCTCCTCACCACCACAGGATGCAAAGCAGGATATGGCTAATACTTGGCAAACTGCATGAAATTGTTCTTCCAAGGCAAGGCTCACACAGCAAGCATCTGCTGCTCTAATTAATCCCCATTCATTTGCTTTGAAAGAACTTAAACACAAAACTGCTGAATGAAAAGAGACTCTTTGCAAAGCACTCATGATCCATTTGTGCAACGAACAAACAATGCTTTTTAAAAAAAAAAAAAAAAAGATGAAGGGCCCACTGATCAAGAACACCCCTGAAAGCCACTGGGTTCTGATCAAGACTTTCCCCATTCAAGAGTCTCTCCTTTCTGATTTGCTAACCATCACTTTCCTCAGCGTATATATGCAACTCTCTTTCTCTCTCTCTGTCGCTTTTTTTTTTATTGCTCAGGATATTTACATGAAACCCATCTCCTGCTGTTCCCCCCTTCCTACTCCAAGCCATAATCCACTGTCGGTGATATTATAGTTTCTATGGCAACAATTGGAATGCCACTGAGTGCTGTGGGGGTTCAGGTAGGAGGTTAGATAGATGCTGTTCTCGGATTGTGGGGGGTGGGGGGGAGGGAGTGAAGAGAGGGAAAGAAAGAAAAAAAAAAAAGACCCCAAACATCCTGTTATACCTTTGGTGTTTTTCCGCATTAAAAAAGTACAAAATGAAGAATTTGGGGGGTGAGTTAAGAGAGAGTGATTTTCGTGTCTCAGATAATCGAGGAACGTGTTTTATAGGTTTTATCTGAAATAAGAAAACATGCTGTATTTTTAAACGAAACAAGGGAGGGGATTTGCCTTGTATATCAGGAGAATGCAGGAAGTATGTGGGACTCATCTTTTGCTGAAGGAAAGGGCTAGTTTTTTATTGCATTGGCATAATAAAAATTCGATGCTTGCAGATAGAAGTGTCTGCAACCATGGTCAGCAATAAACTTTGATATCCCACAAGAATATAATGGCCCTCCCCAGTTCTCCCACCTCATTTCTGCTTCTGACAGCTTGTAGTCTTTTTCAGACTGGGGATTGTACTCCACACCATCAGGTAAATTTCTCCCTCTCCCCTTCCTTTTCTCTGGGCCAGTATGATTGATTATAAGCCATCCAGTCTTTTTTGACTCCTAATGGCCACATAGTTTTTCTACACAATGATGACTTGGTTCTTCAGGTCTTCCAACAGTGCACCCGTTGTCGCTGTATCTGATTCAACCCATCTTTGATGGTCATCTTATTTGATTTTTATCCCACGTTTATTATTTATTATTTTGATAAATAAGTCAAGATGGCAAGCAGACATAATGCTAGTTTCTCCTATTTTTCCAACAACAGTCTTGTGAGGTGGGTTGGGCTAAGAGCGAGTGACTGGCCCAAGGTCAGCCACCTGGCTTTCATGAGGACTAGAACTCATAATCTCTTGTTTTCTAAGCCAACACCTTAACAACTACCACAAAGTCTCTTCTCTTTCCTCCCACCCCATAATAATTACATGAAAACAGGGGTGGACTGCTACGGGTTTACCTGGGTTCAGGCAAACCAGTAGTTAATTTTATAGTTCGTTTGGCAAACCACCAAATCTCACCACTGGCTGGCCCTGCCCACCTTTGCCCTCCCCTCCCAGGAGTCTCCATGCAGCCATTTTGGAGCTTGTGTGGGGGCTGGGGGAGGGTGAAAAATGAACCTCCTGGAGGCTCAAGAAAGCCTCTGGAAAGGGTGAAAAATGGGCCCCCTGGAAGTTCCGGAAGCCCGAAAACGGGTCAATTTCCAGCCTCCGGAGGCCTCTGGAGCCTAGGGGTGGCCATTTTTGCCTTCCCAGAGGCTTGAGGAAAGCCTCCGGAGCCTGAGAAAGGCAAAAAATGGGCCTCCCAGTGTGGTGCAGGAGGCCTACTAGGTCACACCCACTATGGCCACACCCACCAGCAATTGGGCAGAGAACTGGTTGCTGAATTTTTTGAAGCCCACCCCTGCATGAAAATGTCAACTCCTAAAGATTCAGTGGAAAAATCTCTTTGTATGAGTTCATAGAATGATTGTGAAGATGGAAAAGATTGGTTGTTTGACAGCTCAGGTAAGCACCTCTGAGACAAACAGCTGATGAAATGTAAAATCGAACCTCTCCAATGCTTTGAGTGGGCCATATTTGGTAGCTAATAAGGAGATATAACTGACCCCAGAGTAAGCCTCATTTCATTACAAAGAAAAGTTGGGCTAAATATTTGCAGGAATATCGGCTTCTATAGAAACTAGGAGCAGGGGAGAGTTACAGGAATCCTGTTGGATATTTAGGCAGCTGAGATGAGAACAGAAATGATCTTGGAATGTTAATTCCTGGTGTAGTGCTAACTCTTGGAATTTCGGACAGGAATGGTTGGTTCCCTGAGCTTTTCATTCATTCTTTTCTTTATGTTTCTTTATATTCTATTTCCCTATAAATATACAAGCAAAACAGGTAGTAACAAGGCAACTGCAAATAACAAATCATGAGTGCACAATAAAATAACCCTAAGCAGGTTGTTTTAAAAAGAAATCTAAACAGGGGCTATCAAAGTTCAGAAGCATTAGAAGTCAATTCCTAATCAAAACAGCATTCAAGAAAAAAGGTCCAATCAACCAGTGTTGTCTTTACCTGGAAAAACAACAGGGGTGAGAAGAGCTTCTGTTGAGAAACAATTTCAAATAAAGGCCCTCATTCCCTCAAAGACCTCTGATTTTTATGTGCAGCCATCACATATCTAATCCTTACCCAGTGTGAGCTCTGCTTCTTACAGCCATTAAATACACTGCTCAAAAAAATAAAGGGAACATTTAAACAACACAATGTAACTCCAAGTTAATCACACTTCTGTGAAATCAAACTGTTTACTTAGGGAGCAACACTGATTGACAATCAATCAATTTCACATGCTGTTGTGCAAATAGAATAGACAACAGGTGGAAATCAAACTGTCCACTTAGATAGCAACACTGATTGACAATCAATTTCACATGCTGTTGTGCAAATGGAATAGACAACAGGTGAAAAGCAGAGGGGGTTAGCAAGACATCCCCAATAAAGAATTGGTTCTGCAGGTGGTGACCACAGACCACTTCTCAGTTCCTATGCTTTCTGGCTGATGGTTGGTCACTTTTGAATGCTGGCGGTGCTGTCACTCTAGTGGTAGCATAAGACGGAGTCTACGACCCACACAAATGGCTCAGGTAGTGCAGCTCATCCAGGATGGCACATCAATGTGAGCTGTGACAAGAAGGTTTGCTGTGTCTGTCAGCGTAGCGTCCAGAGCATGGAGGTGCTACCAGGAGACAGGCCAGGACATCAGGAGATGTGGAGAAGGCTGTAGGAGGGCAACAACCCAGCATCAGGATTGCTACCTCTGCCTTTGTGCAAGGAGGGACAGGAGGAGCACTGCCAGAGCCCTGCAAAATGACCTTCAGTGGGCCACAGATGTGCATGTGGCTGCTCAAACAGTCAGAAACAGACTCCATGAGGGCCTGACGTCCACAGGTGGGGGATGTGCTTACAGCTCAACACCGTGCAGGATGTTTGGCATTTGCCAGAGAACACCAAGATTGGCAAATTTGCCATTGGTGCCCTCTGCTCTTCATAGATGAAAGCAGGTTCACACTGAGCACATGTGACAGACGTGACAGGGTCTGGAGATGCCATGGAGAATGTTCTGCTGCCTGCAACATCCTCCAGCATGACCAATTTGGCAGTTGGTTAGTAATGGTGTGGGGTGGCATTTCTTTAGGGGGCCGCACAGCCTTCCATGTGCTCGCCAGAGGTAGCCTGACTGCCATTAGGTACCGAGGTGAGATCCTCAGACCCCTTGTGAGATGCTGGTGCGGTTGGCCCTGGGTTCGTCCTAATGCATGACAATGCTAGACCTCATGTAGCTGGAATGTGTCAGCCGTTCCTGCAAGACAAAGGCATTGATGCTATAGACTGGCCCACCTGTTCCCCAGACCTGAATCCAATTGAGCACATCTGAGACATCATGTCCCACCAACGCCACGTTGCACCACAGACTGTCCAGGAGTTGAGGGATGCTTTAGTCCAGGTGTGGGAGGAGTTCCCTCGGGAGACCATCCGTCACATCATCAGGAGCATCCCCAGGCATCGTAGGGAGGTCATACAGGCACGTGGAGGCCACACACACTACTGAGCCTCATTTTGACTTGTTTTAAGGACATTACATCAAAGTTGGATCAGCCTGTAGTGTTTTTTTTTCACTTTAATATTGAATGTAACTCCAAATCCACACCTCCATGGGTTGCTAAATTTGATTTCCATTGATAATTTTTGTGTGAGTTTGTCAGCAAATTCAACTATGTAATGAACAATGTATTTAATAAGAATACTTCATTCATTCAGATCTAGGATGTCTTATGTGTTCCCTTTATTTTTCTGAGCAGTGTATATAACCAAAGAGTTTTGAAGATAAACCATAGTATCTGGCAAGTCCATATGAAAAAAAAGGAAAGATGGAAACTTTTATTGCCATTGATAAGACACATACTGAAGAAATATGACTTTGTTGCTTGTATGTTATGATCTATATTGTTTATTTAGTGTCCTGGTATGATTTATGCTGGTTGCTTATTTAGTATCCATGATTATCATTAAGGGTTGTATTGAATATTTTATGAAGGATGTATTTTATAATGACTATGTTAATGATCTTTCACTATTGTTGTATGTACATTAGGAGCTTACACACCGGAAACAAATTCTTTGTGTGTCCAATCACACTTGGCCAATAAAAAATTCTATTCTATTCTATTCTATTCTATTCTATTCTATTCTGTTCTGTTCTGTTCTGTTCTGTTCTGTTCTGTTCTGTTCCGTTCCATTCTATTTTCTACCCTATCCTATCCTATCTTATCCTACCCTACCCTATCCTGTTCCCATCCACTGTTAACTCCAGCCAAGTAACAGTCTATTCAAATGTGGAATGACATAGACTAAAAGCCCAATGTTGAATTGGGCAAGATGAAAAATGATTAAACTCTCTAAGTCAGGCAAGCACCTGAAATCCCCCAACTCCAAACCTTATATTATAGGGAGCAAGTGGCAATGGTGATGGTATTTGATTGGAAGTTGAAAGGATAAGTGGGGAAAGGAAAGTGGAATACCCACCAATCACACTACCCTGAAATTTTTCTATATTGTATGTTTAGGAAGAACACTCCTTGCCAACTTCATTGCCAAATATCATTAAAGCTCAGTCATGAGAGCAGTGCAATTTATGCTGAAGTACTTTTTTGCTGACTCAAAATGGAAGAGAGGCATGTTCCTGTGGCTGTGAGAAACAGCTCCTAGTTTCATAAATTCCAATGGCAGTTCAATTAAAAACCAGCTTGCTTCCAGAGAAGATCTATTGCATATATTGGGTTTTCTGGTAATAAATGATTTGATAATTACAGATTATTCAAATATGCAATCTTATCCAATTAGGGAAATTGTGATGAAAAATGCTGGCACATTCTCCCTTGATAAAATAGAGTTATATAGTAATTTATTTCGACACCATACTTCTGATCAGAATGAACACTCAAGGCGACTTAAAACAGCACATAAAATACAGAACACATAAAATAAAAGCAAGTACATTAAAACATGCATAATAAAACTGCTGATGTTGAAAGGACAGGCTAAAGAGCGATGGCTTGGAGAGCAGAAACTAAAAGTAGCAACTGAGAGAGGATATTCCATTGGCTGAGGGTGATGATGTGGAAGAGAACTTTCTCCCATGTTCTCCATTAATAGGACTTTGAAAGTAGGGGCATCATTAAAAAACACCCCTCTCCTCTAGTTCTTATGGGCCAAGCAGGTTGGTAATGGGAGAAGCAAACCTTCAAATGGTCAGCCTTTCAATGATCAGCACATTCCTTGGACTTCAATGGGAAGACACAATGAACTGGGTGTTGGTCACCTTGAAGTAGGAAAAAAATCTTTCTTAGAAGAAAATCTAGGACTATGGAGTTGAATGCAGTTCTATAGACCCTCAGCTAATGGTACGTGGACCACAAATAACACTCAAAAGTAATCGAGGTAGGTCCCAGGATTAGTCATGAAAATTTATTTCTTTAAAACTTAGCACAAATGATGAATATAAACAGAACATCTGTACACTTGCCTGCAATTTGCCTAAGATGTTTTTGGAAATTGCTCAACTAGTGCTAAAGGCGTCCCCTTGGTGTTTATGAGATAATTATGGTATTGTCACATAACACTGCAACACTATGAGAGTTGCATTGCTTCCTGATCTATTTCCAAGGGCAAGTCAAAATGTTAGCTTTATAGATAAAACCCTGTATGGTTTTAAACTTGGTGACTTAGATACTGCCTATTTCAGGTGAGCTCTGCTTGCCTGATTTGGGGGATGAGGAGGCATCTACTGAAGGCCTGATGACAAAAGGCTGGAAGGTGGACATTCTTCGTGGCCACTTCCCTCCTTTGGAAAGACTTTTCGCTGAGGTAAGAATGCTCTCTCTTCTTATGGACTTCCTTACCTTTCTCAAAGGCCTTTGATAATTAGTGGCTAGAGGAAGACCTCTGCCAGCTATTGCTATCATTTTATTGTTTTTTCATTATATTGTTTGTTATATTGCGCTTGGCAGGATACACTGCAAAGAGCCCCTGGAGTGTGGCAGTTTATAAATGTTATATACAAGTAAATCAAAATAAATAAACCCATCCCTCTTGAAAACAGTGGGCTTTTTGTTTCTAAGTATGAAGAAGCCTTTATTCGTGGATAAAGCAATAGATGGGGCTTAACATAAGAAAAGGTGGGAATTACCACAGAGGTGTTCTTTCATTTCAACACATCACTTTGCAAGAGTGACTCTTATGACTGCTTGCCTAAAAATGCAAGTGCAATTTAAGAGGCCACCAGATGTTCCTGATCTATAAGTGCCTCTGGAGGAAAATTACTATTTACATAGTCTAGTTTAATACAAAAAGAAAAGGAATGGTGACCCATGTAAGTGGTGCATGAGCCCCCTAGTGGAACTTAATGCTCTTTAACTGAGCATTAAAGTGACAACCCAGCTGATTGCCTGCCAAAAGAGATCCCTCTGAATTCATCCATGTACTTTTATGTAGAGTAGCCATTAAAGACAAGCAACATCTCTGCCTCAAAACTTATTAGAACTGTGCATTTCTAGAAAAGGGCCTGCTTCGATCAAATAAATTATTCTCTTGCATGCACAATCTGGAGACAGTCATGTCCATCTAAATTTAGACAGGTGTATGAACTGTGGGGATCCAGTAGCTCCGTGGCTAAGACGCTGAGCTTGTTGATCAGAAGATTGGCCCTTCAGCAGTTCGAATCCCTAGCACCGCATAATGGAGTGAGCTCCTGTTACTTGTCCCAGCTTCTGCCAACCTAGCAATTCGAAAGCATGTAAAAAATGCAAGTAGAAAAATAGGGACCACTTTGGTGGGAAGGTAACAGCGTTCCGTGCGCCTTTGGCGTTTAGTCTTGCCGGCCACATGACCATGGAGATGTCTTTGGATAGTGCTGGCTCTTCGGCTTTGTAACGGAGATGAGCACCGCCCCCTAGAGCTGGAAACGACTAGCACATAAGTGCGGGGGAACCTTTACCTTTATGAACTGCTGAGACAATAAATACTGGTGGATTGGTTAGGCATACTCTTCAGGTTATGAATAAGAGTTAATATGTTATCCTATCTTCCTTGTTGGCTTCCTTCCTTTCTTTCCCCTGCCCCCATCTTAAGAACATCTGGTAACTAGGATTTCTACCCTGCTCATGCCAAAAGATATACCAATTTCTCTGTTTAACTGGAATAAATCAGTCTAGGGCAGAACTTTCTTTGATCATACCTTTTGAAGATTCTCTGACTGAAAATTAGAGGCAGGGAATATAAAGACAAGAACCATAATATAAGACCTAACATATCATCACCAAAAAGTAGAAGGAAAAAAGGGGGAAATCCTTGCTTATTTTGTGCTTTTGCCTCACCTACTGCAGCTCTTGGCCTTCCCCCATAAATATTAAGTGCCCTTAATCGAGTGCTTAATAAGTGCTTAATTAATTAAGTGCTTAATTAAGCACTTATTAAGTGCTCATAAAAATTCCCTATCTCTGGTAAGGGATTAGTCCTATTTGATCTTTTATTGCACTGGTTCTTCCTTGGAATTTCCTGACTGATGTTAGATTGTTTCTAATAGTATTTAATCACATGTATGTACAGTATGCATAGATGTATACTGCTCCTCTTCTCATTTATATAAATGCAGCAAGGCAGAAGCACTTTGTTGTCCTGGCAGATTTCAGAAAGCTAAGCAAGATCAGATCTGGTTAATATTTTGATGGGCAAACATCTAAGAAATCTCAAGGCCATACTCTAAGCGGGGGAGTAAAAACACATTATCAAGCAAGAGCCAATGTCTTTTACATTGCTGCCAAAAAAACTGCACAGATCTGTTCATGAAGTCATTAGAGGACAAGAGAGACTTCACTTTCTAGTTTATATTTTATCTAATCACTTTTTCAAGCTGTTCGAAGCAGTTTCCTAGCTTGGTATGCAATGCTTACTCTGCAGGGAGAAGGTCCAACTTTCAATCTAATGGGTTATAATAAACAAATGATTGGAGTGGTGGCCTAGTGGTGAATATGCTTGCCTCTCACTTGGGCTGAGAGTTCAATCCTAGGTTGCAGCAAATGCTTCTCTCTTAGGGCGCAAAGAAAAAAAATCTGCTGCAAACTCAACATAGGCATCAGGAAGGGCATCGAGGCAGTAAACACTCAGTTGCCCTGACTCTCTTTCGGATTAAGGGACTACTACAGGATCATGAGTTGAGTTGAGTTTACTTTATTGTCATTGAACCTTGTACAATGAAATTAAATGCCATCTTCTGTGTACATTATAACTTTAAAAATAAAACACAAACACACATCTTTCACATTCCATACAAAGAATAAAAAGAAAAAAAATACAATTGTTTTATTTGAAGATGTCTACCAGCCAGTGTCAGCACAGTGAATGGTCTGGTTCAGAACAAAATTACTTTCCATGTCCTACCTACAGTAATCTTTGTTAGCCTTTCTGAGCATTTCTGGCTTGATATCCTAATATTTAGTTTTGCCCTCCTTTCCATTAAAAAATGTTCAAATAACTACAAGTCTTAGCTGCTCAAATGCTGCAGCCTTTAAATGGCACCTTCTTTTGGACTCAAATGGAAATGCATCTGGAGTAGCTCTTCTTTTACAAATGAAACCAAATAATTATATAACTAAAAAAAAAAACCTTAAGTGCACTCTGCATATTGCTCCCTGTAATCCAACCATCTGGAATCTATCAACCCACACATTTCAGAAGAACTTCTACTGGGAGCCAGTTCTCTTGGACTTCAGTGCCTAGAAGCACAACAGCCTCAGATACTTTCTTCTGTCACAAGCAAGACAGATATGGAAATCATAGATCTTCTGGGTAGTAGACTTAGAAGTGTTCACCTTTAGATTTAATATATCTTACTGGCCAAGTGCTTCTACCCATTGTTCAACCATTACTAATTAGCTTGGGTAATGAACTTTTTAGATTCCTTGTCAAAACCCCTTATCTGAGTGAAGGATCAGCTATGTAGCTGTAAATCTCACTCTTTGAATCATCTAAGAAACAATAGGCCAAATTTTTGTGGTTCCTTCATTTAATCCAGCAGAAAAAGATCAGATACCTCAATGACACAAATTAAAAGAGCCAGTTTGGTGCAGTGGTTAAGGCTCATACTGAAAACTAGGAGACTGTGAGTTCTAGTTCTGACTTAGGCATGAAGCCAGCTGGGTGGCTCTGGACAAGTCCCTCTCTCTTAGCCTTAAGGAAAAAGGCAAGAGCAAACCATCCCTGAAAAACCATGTCAAGAAAACTATGGGGACGGGTCCAGGCATTTACCAGAAGTCAAAAACTGACTTGAAAGTAGAAAAAATAGTAATTAAAAATGTCACAAATGGAATTGTGCATCTTCCAATCCTTCCTACTTTTTCAATATATCACATGTTGAGTCCAAGAATGCACATCTTTAAAAGATTGGAAAGAAACAAACGATGGAATCATTTCATAGTATGTGGGGATAACCTCGGGAGACAGGGCAAAGAGACACAGACAAGTGAATGGTCAGATAAAAAGCAACTAAGCCCACAGCAGAAATATTGACAGGGCAAGAATGTTTTGGGTTTAAAGGGGATAGGGAAGAGAATTGCAAGATACTGCTAATGAATTTTGCAATAAAGTAGAATTAGCTCAGGTCATGTCTCCTGCCTGTCTACCTAATAAGGCTGACAGGTGAGTAATAATTTTATTTGCCCCTGGATGCTTTCTATAACTTAATATTGATAAAATCTACTTGCGTTTAGCCTGTAATTTCCATTTTGAAACTGACTGCAGTCAAGAGGCCATCCCTGGAGCCAATAATTTTTGATAACTTGACCAGTTTCTAACCTTCCCTTCTTGGGGAAGATTAGTGAGAAGATGATCAGTTTGAGCTGAGAATTCTGAAGAAAATGGATTATATAGAATCATCTCAATCAGGTTTCAAGCTTGGATTTAGTATGGGGTAGCTTTGGTCACATTTGTTAATGACTTGTAGCAGGGCTGGGATAGTAGTGGTGCATCGATTCTTCTGCTCCTTGATCTCTTGCAAGCTTTTGACACTAGTATTGTTTTGAATTGGCTTCCTGGGCTGAGGATTGGGGTGCACCATTTAACAGTGGTTATCTTCCTTTCAGTTTTCTTTCTTCAAGTCCCAATAACCAACTTGAAAGCTGTGTGGTTTGGTTGGGGAGGAACCATCTCTAACTCAATTCTACCAAGACTAGGTGGTTTTGGGTGTTTGGATCTCCCAGATCTCTGGATAATCCAACTCTGATCTAAACAATCTATCAGGATCCTGGAAATATGCTATCTCTATAGTAGTGCCTGCTCTTTTCAATGAGGATCCCAAAATTCAAACAGCTCCCACTGTACTGGAACTTTAAAGAACCTTAAAGATTTAGCTTTCCCTTTAGACCTTTGAAGAGGACAGTTGATGTCTTCTTTCCTTCCTTCCCTCCCTCCCTCCTTTCTTCTTTTCTTTTCTTTTCCCTTGTGCCACTGTTGTCTTTTTGTCTTGTGTTGCTTTTTCTGTTTTTAATATAATTCTTTATTTATTTTTTTTACATTTTTTAAACCAGCGTCTGCAGGAAATTATTATATACATAATAATGGGAAACTGTAGTTGTCAATTCTTTAGCTGGTGTTAGTTTTTATAGACATTGGTTTCTTCCCAAAAACGTAGGATGCTGTAATTTATGTGCATGTATGTATCTAAGCAGTGCTCCCTTTTGCAATTGACAGTGGGATTTTTGTCATTGTGCAGATTTTCTAAATGCCATCCATGATTTTTGGGTGTCGCAGCAATGTCCCAATAACCAGTATGGCCAGTTTATGTCCTAATCCTTTTTGATTTTTTAAAATCTTGATACTTTGTGATCTCCAATTCTTTGTTGTTGTTGTTTTCTACTAAGATTGCTAATCTAATTTTTACTTTCTTGGTCTTCCCCCATGGGAAGTACGCATTTGGTACCATCTTGACTGACAAAGAATCCGAATCCCTTTTTGGCCTATGAAACAACAAAGCTTTAATTGCTTTTTAATTTGATCTTGCATCTGATCTCAGAACATGGGAAACAGTCCCTCTCTAGTTCAGGATTCCAGCAATGATATGTCTTGGAAAAGTCTTCTGGCAAAAATAGAATTCCTAACAATACTCCCCATTAGGTCTCAAAGGATCCCTCAAACCAAGAAAAGCACAAACATATTAGCATGGCAACACCTGTGAAATACTGAGTAACCAAGAAGCCTCAATCAGTGTTGCATTCTGCTGAAATAGAAACTTGCAAACAACTTTTAAGTGTCCAAGTGCTGTTGCTCCCAAGTAGCTGAGTCCCCCTGCTGGCATTGCTCAAGCCCTGCATGTGCTGTCCAGACAGTATATAGTTAACTGGGAATTGGGATAGTTAAGTGGGAATTGGGAACTGTCTCCTTAAAGGAATGCCTCATGGTAAATGTAGTTAATGCATCATGGGAAATGTAGTTCATGTCATGTGGTCACATCTGTAATCCTGATTGGTCACTGAATTGACCCTTGGTTGGGTTGGGGGAGTTTCCTTTACTCTTGCTTGGACCCCAGCATTGTACTGGTGTCTGCTCCATCGTTATGGGATGAAGATTACTATACTTTCACACTATGAAGTCAACTGTGCAAAGAGTTGGACATTAGATGAATCTCGACATAACTGTGAGTTATACCTTGAGAATGCCTTGTGGTATAAAGAAACTTTGTATGGAAGCCTTTGTAGAGTTTGCCTGCCTGTCTTTATATTCAGCCAGCAATTAAAAGAAATGCTACAAATAACATTCTGTTGTTTTCATGGGTGACAAAATGTACATGGGCTGCAGAAATCCAGATGATTATAAGTGGCAATAAAGAGTTTTCTGAATCTCTCTGCTGCCATCAAGTGGTTATCTGGATTTTTACAACCCAGAAATGGGAGCCTTATTATAATTTATGACTGAGCAGCAGCCTGTTTCCAGCTCAAGCCCCTCTTAGAGTGGATGCTGGAATGTGGTTCATGTGATATTTTTCAAGATGTCCCTGTAGTACCATGAAAGCCAGTTATAAAGAAAACAAGGACATGCTTTAAGAATAAAACCAATGTACATGATCTAATTAAATGACATAATAAAATTAGGAAATAAATGCACCAAGCATGAAAACCCGTTCCTTGAAAAGTGAATCAAATTGACTCCTTTAAAAAGAGAGGATGTCATTTGTGTGGGAAGCTGCAGGGTTTTCCTTCGCTTACAGGCTCAGAGGCAGCAGCCACAACAGCCAGCCACCCATGCTCATATTTTAGTTTTACCTTCCCTCTGGGGGGAAATTAAAAAGCAACAGGCACAGAAAGAACATTTATGCTGCAAAAATGATTACGCAGGGCAGTCTGAATAAAGGCTGTCGATCAAGCAAGCAAGCAAGAAACGCTGGGTTCAAGAAATGCAAAGACAAAGTACAGTTCACAAAGTCTCCCGTGTGTGTCTGGGATTGCTGAGTGGCTCCATCAGTGCAGGATCTTCAGCCCTTCCAAACAAGCCTTCTCAAAAAGCGAAAGAGGCCACTAGCGGGAATGAAAATCAGTTCAAATGACAAACTAACCACAACTTCTAAGGCTTTGCTTTCAAGTCTCAGTCCAAGCTGATGCTTTAAGTATCTCTTAAAAACCAAAGGATACTTGAGCAATCTGAGTTTTGTGATAGCTGAAACAGATTGGTTCAACATATGAACAGGTCAGGATCACAAATCCTTATCTCTTCAGTAGCATAGCTTCTGTCTCTTAACCTCAAAAGAGAGAGAGAAATCCAAACAAACCCCCAGAATTAGAATTTCCCAGAAGACCCAGACCAAAACATATATTTTACTAGCTATTTGCAAACTGCAGCATTTTTGCAGGGAATTGCTGAGGTCCACAGAGTGGAAGACTGAGAGCCCCAAGCCTCCTGTCCCAGGAGCCCTCGAGATTTTACAGTCTGGTCTTACCTCCCACTTTCAAGAAGCAGCTTCATATTCCCTGCTGTCACCACCCACATTCCAGGGACCATCTCTTCCTGGCATCTATTCCTTATCCTTTGTGGAGGACAGCTAAGGCTTTCACATTTTGTATTGCCTTTCAAGTGTCTAAAAACTCAAAATACAAAAAAATGAAACAATCTCTGTTCCTCTGGCTTTATATTTAAGAGATAGATAACACTGCAAAATTAAACCCCTCTTTGCAATCTCATTACAGACACATAAAGTTATTTTATTTAAAAGAGACAAGATAATATTACCTGCCTCTTTTTCACTTTAAATATTAAAATGCAAACATTCAGCATAGAAGATAAGTGGCAAAGATGCCCTGATCACATTCACAGAATAGTTGACAAAATAGGGTTTTAAATAAAATAAAATAAAATAAAATAAAATAAAATACTCCAGACAGACCACAGGGTGGTGCTGGCCTGCTACAAAGGAAGCGCTCTCTGAAATGAATCTCTGAGAAGATCTTGGAGAGGTTTTAGACTATTAATATGTATCACAACAAATCCTAAGAGAAGATTATATCTTCATAACACAGCCTGAAGGAAAGGTGAAGGCTGAGATTGCATATCAAATTCCAGAATCTCCAAAAGAGAGCAAACATGAGCCTTACCACAAAGCAGCAAACAGAAAGAAACAATTTTTAAAAAATTCTTGGTTGTACATTTCACCTATTTCTACAGAAAACAGAAGATTCTTGGTCCGCCAACCATATTCCAGAGGCAGCTAGCACTTATCCTTTAAAGTGGTCCAGATAGGAAACCAAATCCATGAGTACACTACACTACAGTAACTACAGTAACAGAATCTTGCAAGTTCTGAAAGCACTTTCCCCGCCTTTACTTTCCAGAGAACTAGGGAGGGTCCCTTCTAAGATGTTTTCTCTACCTCTATTATGTGTGCTAAATTATATCTTGCCTGATTGTTGCACTGGCTACATCTTTTCCTTCTGTCCCACCAGGTTATTCTCACATATTATTAAAGATAGCAAGTGTATTCCTTTCCCAGGTCTTCTCCATGAACTTCCCTGGATTTTACCCTTTTCTTTACAAAAGAAAAGAAGAAAAGATCAAACTTTTTCTACCTCTTTCAGTTTTCCCTAAAATATCAGCTGGGACAGAACTTCTGGAAATAGCAGAATGGGAGAAAGGAAGATTTCAAAATCAAATGAATCACCTGGTTTTTCTGAGCTTTCAGCAAACCAGGTCATGTCACTCAGAAATGTACTCTAACCTCACTGCCCATTCCAGCCATGCAAATAGAAGCTGCAGCTCACCACAACTAATCTACTACCCTTCAGCTACCCTTCAGCAACTCTTCAGTTAAAAATGGATGAAAGTTAATAAATGAAATCCATTCAGTAAAATCCAGAGAAAGCTACCCAGACCAGTGGAAACCAACGAAAGTCAACAAATGTTTCATTGTGAAGTGAAGAGCTGTTATTTTCATTTTTGCCATAGTGTTATCAATATATTTTACTCAATATAGGGCATATTCAAGGCTTATCAGGCACAGAAAGGAAAATGAAACAGGGAGAGGGAAGGGAGGGACCATGCATAAATGCAAAGTAGAAGATTAAATAGCCTGTACATGCGTTATATTGACCATCAAGAGAGGAAAGGAAAGAGGAAGCTTTCACAGTTTGAATTGGTAGCTAATACTTTTCAGTATTCACAGTATTGTGATTGAAATAAAATAAGGTGTTTATAAGCAACACAGAATTAAAGTTTTCACTAATTCATTAATCTGTTTTAAGTGACTGGGTTCAGAAAATAAATTAAGTAATGATTGAATAGACTTGTCAGGATGGTGCTTTTTTGCTGGGTTAATTTAGTAAGCATTGGCTACTCATTTGACATTATTAAGAATTTTATATTGCTTCCCAGAGTAGCTTAAAATACATTTTAAGGATTTTATATTATTGAAACTAGTGCTGTATTTGCATTATTTGCTAAACACTGGGTGTTTTTTTAAAGTATCAAACTTCATTGAAAGTAAAGCCCATGTCACACTGAACCAACGGATGCAAAGAGGATGTAAAATGGACAAAAAACCTTGCCATCCGTTGGTAAACGCGATGTATCCGTTCTGTACTCACTGCCTCCGTTTTGCTTCCTCTCTATCCGTCCAGCATCCGTTTATGGACGTTTCATCCGCTCCAAAAGTTTTGGGCTGCCTAAAACTTTTGCGTGGAAAATGTATCCAGTTCGTCCGTTCTGCATCCGCTACACATCCGCTACGCATCCGCTACGCATCCGTTACACATCCGTTACGCATCCATTACGCATCCGCTATATCCGCTAGGCATCCGCTATGCATCCGCGCAACTCCATCCGCTCCAGCGGTAAACGGACGCAGGGAGGAAACAGAACAGATGCCAAGTGGATGCCAAGCGGAAACAAAGCGTTTAAAATGGAAAAAACCTTCGCAGAGGGGACCTATCTCGGATATTAAGGATGTCTACAGGATGCCTAGAGGATGCCTAGCGGAAAACCTATACTGCCTATAAAAAGGGGGAGCAACTCGCCTGCATCGCACTTTCAGAACAGCAGCCCAGCGGTGCAGATCTCTGCAGCCTTCATCTGCCTCTTCCTCTTCCACAGCATCCAGTCATATCCACCGTGGATTGTAACAAAGTCCTTTCGGCAACCACCATCGTTCTGCAACAATGCGAAGCCATCTGCAGGCTCTGTGAACACTACTGTGAGAAGAAAAGGAGCCACCCAAAAAGAGTCTGGTTCTGAAGATGGTTCGCCAGTAGAGTGGAGGATGGACTGTACAACAAGCTGATGGTGGAGCTCAGGAGCGAAGACACTCGGGCATTCCAGAACTTCATGAGGATGCCTCCAGCCATGTTTGACAAAGTTGTGCAGTGCCTGACACCCAGGTTGACCAAGGCAAACACCAGCTTCCGGCCCAGCCTGGAACCTGGGCTCAAGGTGGCACTCACTCTGTGCCACCTGGCCTCAGGGACCTCCTACAGGAGCATGCAGAATGGCTGGAGGGTGCCATCCAACACCCTCAGCATTGGGGTCAGAGAAGTGGTGCAGGCCATCATCGAAGAATACAAGGAGGGGCTCCTCCAGTACCCCTCCACTGAAGAAGGATGGAAGAAAGTTGCAGAGCAGTGGTATCAGAAGTGGAACTTACCACACACCATTGGAGCCATAGATGGCAAGCACGTGGCCTGCAAATCTCCAGCCAAGTCGGGTCCACTTATTTCAACTCCAAGGGCTTCTTCAGCATCATCCTCTTCGCCATGGTCGATGCTGACTACAAGTTCATGTACATCAATGCTTCAGGCAATGGGTCATCTTGGGATGCCCAGGTATACAACGCCAGTCACCTGAAGGAGGGGCTGGAACGCAACCTCATGGTGGGCTTCCCAGATCCAGAACCCCTGCCCAACGACACACAAGATGTGCCCTACTTCATCGTGGGGGATGACGCCTTCTCCCTCACAACCTACCTCATGAAGCCCTACACCTCCAGACTCCTCACCCGTGAAGAGAGGATCTTCAACTACAGGCTGTCCAGGGCAAGGCGGGTGGTAGAGAATGCCTTTGGCATCCTGGCCAACAGGTTCCAGGTACTTCTCACCACCATGCAGCATTGCCCAGAGACCGTGAGGAGGATTATGGAAGCTTGCTGCATCCTGCACAATCTCATGCGCACCCGCTACCCAGTCTTGCAGAACAGGCTCGTGGACCTTCAACAAACCAATGGGGTCATGGAGCCTGGGGAATGGAGGCAAGGGCGAAACCTAATCAACACTGAGGATGTGCAAGGCCCCAAAAGAGCCTCAAATGAAGTGAAGAAGCAGCGCAACCTCCTGAGACAATGGTGCAACTCCCCAGCTGGAGCAGTGGAGTGGCAAGACAGGATGGTAGATGCTTCATGGATGCTTCCTTCAGCCTGTCTCATCACACGGATGAGATTGGGCCATGTATATTTGGTTGGCCTACAATGAACAGGGCGTTTAATAAAGAGTTGTGTTTATGTTGACATGTGTGGATAATTATTACATTATTAATGATAATAAAGGGCCATAGGTGTGGCACCTGGGAGGGTGGACCATACAGTCCCACTATGCTTGCACTGGAGGTTTATCTATCCCACTGCTATCCTAACCCATCCCACAGCTATTACCCATCCCACAGGTATCCTAACCCATCCCAAAGCTATCCTTACCCATCCCACAAGCATGCAAAGGCTTAAACCATTTCTAACAGTTTCCAGCAAGACTTTATTAAAAAAAAGAAATGAAGCAAGTGTATGAATCAAAAATAGACTTTATTAACAAGAAGCTATAAAACAAAAAAGAGTCTCTGGCACTCCTCTTGGTCGCTCAGTCTCATGGGTGAAGGGTCCAGGTGCTGTGGAGGTGGCTGGTGCTGGAGTGCTTGTCATCAGCTCCTCCAGAAGCAGAAGCAGCAGAAGCCCCAGCCCCAGAAGAGCGAGCCTGTGCTGCAGAAGCCCCAGCAGAACCAGAGTGAGGGCCAGGGGATGGGATGGTAGCCCTGTCCCTCTTGCCAGGGCTGGCAGCAGATGGCTGAGGCTTGCTGTGCTTCCGCATGGTTGTGGGGTTGCTGGCTGGCAGGGAGGCTGGCAGGAACCAAGGTTGGTGGAAGGCTGGCACCAAGGCAGGCACCAAGGCAGGCACCAAGGCTGGCAGGGAGGCATGCACCAAGGCTGGCAGGAAGGCTGGCAGGCAGGCAGGCAGGCACCAAGGCTGGCAGGAAGGCTTGCAGGAGGGCACGCACCAAGGCTGGCAGGGAGGCATGTACCAAGGCTGGCAGGCAGACATGAACCAAGGCAGGCAGGAAGGCTGGCAGGGAGGCTGGCACCAAGGCTGGCAGGAAGGCTGGCAGGCAGACATGAACCAAGGCTGGCAGGAAGGCAGGCAGCAAGGCTGGCAGGCAGACATGCAGGCAGGGCAGGCAAGGCAGTCGATGTGTCCGGCAGCAGGTCTTTCCTCTGAATGGCGTCCTGCTTCCGAGCTGCTTCCGTTATATCTGCGGGTCTGACGCAATGCATCCTCCCCGCATGCGCAATTAACGCCAGGCATCCATTAGGCTTCCGCTGTGCATCCGCTAGGCTTCCGCTCTGCATCCGCTTCATCCGTTCGGCGTCCGCTCTGCTTCCGCTCTTTCCGTTCCGCGTCCGCTTCGCTGAAGCCCCCCGGAAGCCCTGCGGATGTGCCACCCACTCCCATCCGCTCCCATCTGCTTCCATCCGCTGGGCTTCCATTCTGCATCCGTTTTGCATCCGCCCTGCATCCTCCCCGCGTCCATGTTATCTGCTCCAGTTATGCAAATTTTTGCCCCTTTTGAGAGCGGATAACAACGGATGGAACATTTTGCTCGTCCGCTGTGTCCTTTTTGCATCCGTTGGCCAGTGTGACATGGGCTTAAGTAACAGCAAAATGTAATAAAAATGTAAGCTGAAGTGGTTGGGGCCAAATGACATCCTCCTCCTCCTCCTTCTCTTCCTCCTCCTCCTTGCACTCCTCCTTGCACTAGTGCAGGGTCCACTACAAATGACTAAATACAGTATATCATGCAAATTAAAAGGCCATGTTTTTACTTTGAACTTTGGTAGCCCTAGTGGTGTTAGTAGTAGCAGTAACAACTACAAGAATCCACAAGCACAGTGACACAAGGAGCCTAGTGCATCACAGGCTGAAACCTCTGTCTGTTATGATCTACATACCCCTTGGTTGTTGATATGATTCATGTGTCAACAGAAGTCACATCCCTATTCAATAGAGTTGTGCAAAGACTCAAAGGGATGCCTCATTTTGATGAATATGTGATTGAAGCTGCTCCTCAAAGCTACTCTGGGAAGCAATGTGATCCCATCACATTGTGCGTTGACTCAGAGATAATGCTGCAGAAAAAAAGAGAAGAGCTGGCTTCTAGGCTGAGTGATTCTGCTGGACATTGTAGGCAATCCTTCAACACTCCCAAAGTCACCCAGCCTGGCTTCTTGGCATACGCTGAATGTAATCCAGGCTTGACTGTTTCGGTGCATGCTAAAAGCATTTCTAAAACCATTAAAACCAGGGATATTAAACTTGATTTGACTGAGAGATGCATCAGGGGTGTGGTCAGCTCAACATCATTCATCAAGACTGCATTTTTGGCCACGATGGGCTCCTGCAGCCCTCTGCCAGCAAAAATGGAGCTCGGGTCCATTTTCACTGGTAGTGGGCTGCAGGAGGCCATCATAGCCAAAAATGGAGCCTGGGTCAGGGAGCTGCAGGAAGCCTCCCCAAGCTCCATTTTCACTGACAGAGGCATCAGTTGTTTCCAGGGTGGCCTCATGGACCAGATCTAAGTACCCTGTGGACCTGAAGTATGACACACTCCTGATTTAAATTAATAGCATATTGGTCCTATGCTGGGGGAGAAAACTAAGAGGAATCTTCTCTCACAGAATTGATCCAAACAACTTTGGGAAAATTGGGTGGTCTCTTCAATTTGGTAAATTCAATTTGTCATTTCCATGACACAAATGCAAACAAATCTAAATTATGCAGTTTATATATGATAGCCAAAAACAGTGGCTAACAATCTTGTAATGTACTCTTTATAATGTGGCCAGGATATTATAACATCTTGAAAGCTTTTCAAAGTTTCTCTCAAAGAGAGTTTTTTTTTTTTAGTTGCTTTCTCACACTTTCTATTTTCCCAGGACTTAGATATCTTTTTTTGTTGTTGTTACATCTCAGCATTCTCTTCCCCCCTCTCTGAATCTAATCCACATTTCATCTGCACAGACCCTTTGAATAAGTTTTTGAAGGTAGCCATATCCCTGTGTCCTGTTAGATTTCCTGTGCAACAGAGATTTCCTGTTGAATGCCCATGCACCATTTCATGCTTGACTGTGGTTAATAGGTGCTCCATATATACTAAACACCATTTTTTGCATCAGCCAAACACAATGGAATTGAAAATATCTGATTATCACCATGTTCAGGTGTCTATAAATATAAACAAAAACAATCAACCTTCCTTGGTATTTTTAAAGAATTAATTGTTCCCAAAGGGGGTGGGGAGAAACCTCTCTGGGAAACTGTTCATCCATTGTTCCAGAGCAACATAACCTTTTTGTACATGGCACGTTTTAAAAAAGGAATCTGAGGGCTACAACCTCTCTAGCAGGTACAAAATAGAAATGGCTGCCGACAGTTGAGTTGTCCTCCATTGCACTATGTCATTTTGAAAAATGCTTGCAGTTATAAAGATGGGGATTTTAAAACTTCTCAAGGGGGATATTTCCCCCCCCCCTGCTATGTTCCAATGATCAGACCCAAGAGAAGCGTATTGAACCAGGTTTCCAGGCCTCCTTGAGGAGGAATTCGTTCGTGTATAAACACTTTGCAGAATCGCACTCTTCTGACTGGTTCAATGGCCGCAGTTGAGTAAGAACTCTTTCAGAGTGATTGATTTTGGAGCAAATCATAAGTGAATGGAAGAAGTGAGCATCTTGGTACACATACCCAAGAGTGCTTTGAAAGTCTAAGGCTGTCCACTTTCTGTTCGCATTTGGTTTCTCCTTGATGAGAAAAGAGAGAGAAACAAGAGGCTCTTTTCTCATCTCTCAAAATACTATCAGGTTATTTCCATCTATCAGTCAGTCAGTCAGTCAGTCAGTTGCATCTACTGTGTCCCTCGGAAACCGATGCATCAACTTAAATAACCAGGGTGCTAAATCATTAAGCTGCAGCAAATTGTAAACGTAATATAAAAAGCTATGGTCTTGCAGTAGAGAATAAAATCATTTGATAACCTTTCATGAGACTAGGGGAATCCATTGTGATTACTAAAACCTCAAACAGAATTGCCATTACTCAATTTGCATTTATGTTTTCCTTCTTTAAAACTGTTTAAGAATGTACAGATTCCTCCTGATGCAGACCCATGGTGTTTGAAAAAGAAATGCCCCCTTTTTAAAGAAGGAAAGCCATAATAGCAGGCACTATCGACAACTATGCTGAACCAAGCTGAGTATTTATTTTTCATTTTAATAAGCTCCAAGGTTGTTGCTTTTTTTTCTGACACAGAAACAAAGGAGCCAGCACAATTTCAGCACACACACACACACACAAAAGGGCAAAAGGAACCGCTGAAGAAGGAGCTTCTTGCTCTGTTGGGTTTCTTCCCTGTATTATTACTATTGTGAAAAGCAAAATAGGCTAACAAGACAGAGGACTTGTAGGCTTATAATGTATTTTAAAGCAACAAAAATTAAAGAATATCCTTAGATCCTTGGTACACACACCCAAGCCATCTTGGGCAGGGGTATCAAACTCTATTTCATTGAGGGATGCATCAGGGTGGTATTTGACCTCGGGAGGGGGGCTGCAGTAGGTGTGGCCAGGGTGGGTGTGGCCAGCTCAACATCACTCGTGTTGGGGGTGCCTGTGACAGCCCAAGCACTCTGCCAGCAAAAACAGGCTCCCAAGCTCCATGCTGCAATGGCCTCCTGCAACCCTTTGCCAGCAAAAATGGAGCTTGGGAGGCCGCGTGTGGCCCTTGTGAGCTCCATTTTCACTGGCAGAGGCACCTCAGGCTGGTCCTTTGCTGTTTCCAGGGCAGCCCTGCAGTTCAAATTGAAGCACTCCTTGGGCCGGATCTAGTCCACGGGCCTTGAGTTTGATACCAATGCTCTTGGGTGTGTGTACCAAGCTGCTTGATTCACCAATGAGGCTAATTTGCCAACTCTTTTACCAGGGCTTAGGCATCCTAGGCAAGCCAATGGGAAGATCTGTTTTAGAGACAAGGACCTTCACGAAATCTCTCTCAAATATGATACATCTACTTGTTCCCACAATATATTCAATTGACCCTTTTTTTATATGTACTGCTGCTTAACCTTTTCTCTTGGTTGGCTTTCTTTAGATTTTCTCCAGTCTATATAAATTGTAAACACAGATATAAAAGGTGGACATGATTCATTGTGAAATACTTTTTAAAGGTCCCAGTGTTCTCATGTATGCTCTTAGATGTTTCCCATTGGAATCTATGAGTGTCTGTTTTTTTTTTTTTAATAAATAAATGGCAAATTCTGCCTTTTAAACCAGTAGAAAAACAAGCCAAGAAGGACAACATTAATAAAAAGGATAGTAATTGTGAATGTTTGTTCCTTTTCACCAACAATATTGTTAACCGGGACACACTGAATGTATTTCATTCATTTCGTGACCGTAATGAAGGTCAAACAGAACTTAGAAGCCCAAATGATTCTGTAACTGAGGAGGGGTACAAGAATAAATATAAATTTTTGAAAGATATATAAAGTATACTATTTACTGATATTTAACTCTGTAATGCTTTGTTTGCTAAAGGAAAATAATGTATTTTCAAGGCATCATTATACATGTAATGTTTAGATTTGGTACTATCAATCAATCAATCAATCAGAATAGAGCTTGAAGGTCTTCTAGTCCAACTCTCCACTCAAGCAACAGACCCTAAACCATTTCAGACAAGTTGCTGTCCAGTCTCTTCTTAAAAACCTCCAGTGATGAAGCACCCACAACTTCTGAAGGGAAGCTGTCCCACTGGTTAATTGTCCTCACTCTTAGGAAGCTTTTCCTTAATTCCAGGTTGCTTCTTCTCCTTGATTAGTTTCCATCCATTGTTTCTTGTCCTGCCTTCTGGTGCTTTGGAAAATAGGTTGACCTCCCTTCCTTGTGGCAGCCCCTCAAATACTGGAACAGTGCTATCAAGTCTCCCCTAATCCTTCTTTTCTCCAGACTAGCCATATCCAATTCCTGTAATCATTCTTCATATGTCTTAGTCTCCAAACCCTTACAGGTATTTGATATAACCATTGATCAAAGCCTTAAACAACATGAAATCAAAAGTGGCTGAGTTTCATACCAACTTGGTTGACTGAAACACCTGATAATTTGTCTGTTCCTTTTCTGCTTGAAGCTAAATATATACTGCTCAAGGAGCTGCTGATCCAGTTCTACAGAGGAATTATTGAGTCTGTCATCTGCACCTCTATAACTGTCTGGTTTGGTTCTGTAACCCAACAGGACAGACACAGACTTCAGAGGATAATTAGGATTGCAGAAAAATTGCCTTCAATTGAGGACCTGCCTTCAATTGAGGACCCGTATACCGCACAAGTCAAAAAAAGGGCTGTGAAAATATTTACAAACCCCTCACATCCCGGACATAAACTGTTTCAATTCCTTCCCTCAAAACGACACGACAGAGCACTCCACACCAGAACAACTAGACACGAGGACAGTTTTTCCCTGAAAGCCATCACTCTGCTAAACCAATAATTCCCTCAACACTGTTCAACTATTTACAAAGTCTGCACTACTATTACTATTAATCTTCTCATCACTCCTTATCACCCATCCCCTCCCTCTTGTGATTGTAGGACTATAACTTTGTCGCTTGTATCTTTACGATTTATACTGACTGTTTCCTAGTATGATTTGATTACTGGTTGTACCCTATGACTATCATTAAGTGTCGTACCTTATGATTCTTGATTCTTAACAAATGTATCTTTTCTTTATGTATACTGAGAGTATTTACACCAAGACAAATTCCCTCTGTGTCCAATCACACTTGGCCAATAAAGAATCTATTCTATTCTATTCTATTCTATTCTATTCTATTCTATTCTATTCTATTCTATTCTATTCTATTCTAT
>BLBF01000021.1:11591266-11604207 GCA_015471245.1 Laticauda colubrina | reverse complement strand
ATTCTATTCTATTCTATTCTATTCTATTCTATTCTATTCTATTCTATATAGAGCAAAAATGAAAGGCTACATTATCCTAAACCAGGGGTGTCAAACTCACAGTGTCATGGCTTGTCATCTGACATATCGGGACTTTCCCCCCTTCGCTAAACCAGATCGGGGCGGGGCCAGCATGTGATGCATCCAGCCCACAGGCTGCAAGTTTGACACCTCTGTCCTAAACTAAAGACAGAGATTGCTTAGTGATGGTCCCTTTGCCTCTATCCAACATTCCCTCTTCGGAGGTAGGTCAAAACAATACTACTTCAGCAATGTTTCAAAGTGCGGAGAGAGAAAATGTTCTTTCTCATATACATCAGGGCTATAAATGTTAGTTTCAAGGTTTAAAAAAATGATGAAAAGAAAGTCATCCATACTGTGAGTATGTTGAAAAGTATTAAGGCTGCAGATATAGTTAGTGTATATGGAAAAATATTAAGATATGGATGCGGTATGATCATGAAGCAGCCGTGTGACCTTTTGAACAAACATGGAGAATATCTTATTCCTAATACTTGGAAGAATGCTGTTATTGTTATTGTAAGAAAGGACTGTTAGTATAGAGTTTCATGCTTGAGTTGGACTAAAACACCTCCAAAGCCCCTTTCCAACTCTGTTATTCTGTATAGGGAAAAATAGGAAGAGTGAATGCAAAGGCTACGGGGAAATTAATTGGCTAAGGCTATTAAAGCCCATGTCACACTGAACCAACAGATGCAAAGAGGATGTAAAATGGACAAAAATCCTTGTCATCCGTTCGAAAACGCAATGTACTCACTGCCTCTGTTTGGCTTCCTCTCTATCCGTCCAGCATCCGTTTATTGACGTTTCATCCGCTCCGAAAGTTTTGGGCTGCCTAAAACTTTTGCGCGGAAAATGTATCCAGTTCGTCCGTTCTGCATCCGCTACGCAGCCGCTACGCATCTGTTACGCATCCGCTATATCTGCTATATCCGCTAGGCATCCGCTGCGCATCCGCACAACTCGCATCCGCCCGGACACAGGGAGGAAGCGGAATGGACGCGGAACGGATGCAGAACGGATGCCTAGCGGATGCAGAACGGAAACAAAGCCACCATCGTTCTGCAACAGTGCGAAACCATCTGCAGGCTCTGTGAACACTACTGCGAGAAGAAAAAGAGGCAGCCAAAAAGAGTCTGGGTCCGAAGATGGTTCGCCAGAAGAGCAGAGGATGGACTGTACAACAAGCTGAAGGTGGAGCTCAGGAATGAAGACACTCGGGCGTTCCAGAACTTCATGAGGATGCCTCCAGCCATGTTTGACGAAGTTGTGCAGGACCTGACACCCAGGTTGACCAAGGCAAACACCAGCTTCCGGCCCAGCCTGGAACCTGGGCTCAAGGTGTCACTCACTCTGCGCCACCTGGCCTCAGGGACCTCCTACAGGAGCATGCAGTACAGCTGGAGGGTGCCATCCAACACCATCAGCATTGTGGTCAGAGAAGTGGTGCAGGCCATCATCGAAGAATACAAGGAGGAGCTCCTCCAGTACCCCTCCACTGAAGAAGGCTGGTAGAAAGTTGCAGAGCAGTGGAATCAGAAGTGGAACTTCCCCCACACCATTGGAACCATAGATGGGAAGCACGTGGCCTGCAAATCTCCAGCCAAGTCGGGGTCCACTTATTTCAACTCCAAGGGCTTCTTCAGCATCATCCTCTTCACCATGGTCGATACTGACTACAAGTTCATGTACATTGATGCTTCAGGCAACGACTCATCTTCAGATGCCCAGGTATACAATGCCAGTCACCTCAAGAAGGAGCTGGAAGGCAACCTCATCGTGGGCTTCCCAGATCCAGAACCCCTGCCCAACGACACACAAGATGTGCCCTACTTCATCATGGGGGATGACGCCTTCTCCCTCACAACCTACCTCATGAAGCCCTACACCTCCAGACTCCTCACCTGTGAAGAGAGGATCTTCAACTACTGGTTGTCCAGGGCAAGGCAGATGGTGGAGAACGCCTTTGGCATCCTGGCCAACAGGTTCCAGGTACTTCTCACCACCATGCAGCATTGCCCAGAGACCGTCAGGAGGATCATGGAAGCTTGCTGCATCCTGCACAATCTCATGTGCACCCGCTACCCAGTCTTGCAGAACAGGCTCGTGGACCTCCAGCAAGGCAATGGGGACATGAAGCCTGAGGAATGGAGGCAAGGGCGAAACCTGATCAACACTGAGGATGTGCAAGGCCCCAACAGAGCCTCACATGAAGCGAAGAAGCAGCGCAACCTCCTGAAACACTGGTGCAACTCCCCAGCTGGAGCAGTGGAGTGGCAAGACAGGATGGTAGATGCTTCATGGATGCTTCCTTCAGCCTGTCTCATCACACGGATGAGATTGGGCCATGTATGTTTGGTTGGCCTACAATGAACAGGGCATTTAATAAAGAGTTGTGTTTATGTTGACATGTGTGGATGATTGATTATATCGTTATTGATAATAAAGGGCCATAGGTGTGGCACCTGGGAGGGTGGACCATACAGTCCCACTATGCTTGCACTGGAGGTTTATCTATCCCACTGCTATCCTAACTCATCCCACAGCTATTACCCATCCCACAGGTATCCTAACCCATTCCAAAGCTATCCTTACCCATCCCACAAGCATGCAAAGGCTTTTCTAAAAGTTTCCAGCAAGACTTTATTAAAAAAAAGAAATGAAGCAAGTGTGTGAATCATAAATAGACTTTATTAGCAACAAGCTATAAGACAAAAATGAGTCTCTGGCACTCCTCTTGGTCACTCAGTCTCAGGGGTTAAGGGTGCAGGTGCTGTGGAGGTGGCTGGTGCTGGAGTGCTTGTCATCAGCTCCTCCAGAAGCAGAAGCAGCAGAAGCGCCAGCCCCAGAAGAGTGAGCCCGTGCTTCAGAAGCCCCAGCAGAACCAGAGTGAGGGCCAGGGGGCGGGATGGTAGCCCTGTCCCTCTTGCCAGGGCTGGCAGCAGATGGCTGAGGCTTGCTGTGCTTCCGCATGGTTATGGGGTTGCTGGCTGGCAGGGAGGCTGGCAGGAACCAAGGCTGGCAGCAAGGCTGGCAGGGAGGCTGGCAGGAACCAAGGCTGGCAGGGAGGCTGGCACCAAGGCAGGCAGCAAGGCTGGCAGGCAGATATGCAGGCAGGGCAGGCAAGGCAGTCGATGTGTCCGGCAGCAGGTCTTTCCTCTGAATGGCAACCTGCTTCCGAGCTGCTTCCGTTATATCCGCGGGGCTGACGCAATGCATCCTCCCCGCATGCGCAATTAACGCCAGGCATCCATTTGGCTTCCGCTGTGCATCCGCTGTGCATCTGCTGTGCATCCGCTTCATCCGTTTGGCATCCGCTCTGCATCCTCTCTTTCTGTTCCGCATCCGCTTCGCTGAAGCCCCCCGGAAGCCCTGCGGATGTGCCATCCACTCCCATCCGCTTCCATCCGCTAGGCTTCCGTTCCGCATCCATTTTGCATCTGCCCTACGTCCTCCCCGCGTCCGTGTTATCCGCTCCGGTTATGCAAATTTTTGCCCCTTTTGAGAGCGGATAACAATGGATGGAACATTTTGCTTGTCCGCTGTGTCCTTTTTGCATCCGTTGGCCAGTGTGACATGGGCTTTAGGAAGGCACTTAGCAGAACTGTGATCAAAAAGATACAAGACAATAAGTGACAATAAACAACAGCTGAGAACTGTGGTGCAGTGTTGATTTTTACTCTTCAGCAATTCATTGAGAAATGTGTGAATATGAGAAAGAAAACCTGGGCTTGTTAATTTACCAAATGCAGTGGAAAATATGGTTATGCAAACTAATGTATCAAAACCAAAGCAGTGGTGTCTGACAGGGAAAACAGAACGAACGATTGCGGGTTATGTATTTTAAAAACATTTACAGTAGATGAATTTGTGTACTTTCATAGAATATTAACCAAAGGCGCAGAAATGGAGGAAGAAACTTGTCAAGGGAAAAATAGTGAAAGTAGAGGGTAATACTATGTCTTTTATCAGGAATGGATATCTACTAAAAGAAGTTAAAATGAGTGTGTATAATAGTGTGGCTTGTTGCTATATGGATGTGAGAGTGGCTAAGGTTAGGAGAAACATAAAATTAAGTTGAATGTAGTGGGGAATGTGTTATTTAAGAAGTGTGGGAGAGAGAGAGCAAGAAAAGACAGAAGGAAGTCTACAGGGATGTTAGAACGGGAGGCAGGCTTGGACACTTGAAGACTCATCCCTGGTTGCCTTTGCTGCACACTTATAAAAAGGACCCAACTGCCAACAGTACTCATCACTATGACATGGGCATCCATCTGAGATTCAAGGTCAAAAACAAATGAAGTTGGACTAAATACCAAAACCACTATATAAGAAATACACAGATGCTTGGAAGAGGGAAAAATTGAGAAAACTGTAGCTGGATGGAACTGATGGGATGCTAGAGAGAGAGAGAGGGAGGGAGGGAGGGAGGGAGAGGCAAGAGTTTACAAAACAAAAGGAACTAGATAAACTAGTACATGGGCATGGTGGAAACAATGATTTTCTGCAAAGTTAGAAAGATGTGCAATGAATGTTGTGGGTGTAAATTAGGATTAGCTATTTGTTTTGTTATCTCAAGCTTTTGATTTCTTTGAGATAAATTGTGTATGATCATGACTTTGGCATGCTTTTTTTTTATATAATGGGGTATTTTTGTGTGTGTCAGTAGCCAATAAATAATTGATATGTTTTGTTATCTTATGATCTAAGAATATCTCCAGTGATTTCATACTGATCATTGGTAGGACTTTGCCATATTTAAGGTTGGAAATGGCAACTTTTACTTCTGCTGGAATTATGTCAAGAACACCAATATTTGAATAGCTGGGTGTGTCCAGTTGTTTTACATTATCATCTTATAATTTCATGCATTCTAACTTTTCTTGCTGATTAGTTGTGATTGATCTGTCCAATTTCTTGATACTGAAGGGTCATTTCTGTCCAGTTGTTAGTTCTTGTTTCACCATCTTTAGGGTTTTATTCACTTGTTTTGGCTGGCTCTATAAGCTGGCAGCTGGCATTTCTAGTATTTTCTCTCAGTCACTTTCAGATTGTGTTTTACTTCAGTCTATTCCACAGCTTTTCTAGCCAGTTCATTTTTTTCATACTTTTTCATACTGTCATTTCTGAATTACTTGTTTCATCTCCTCTAATATTTAATTTTTTTTTATTATGTTTCTTGGTGCTACTGATTAACAGAGTTTCAGTTATACAACAGGTGGTTTCAGCTAAATTCTTATTCCTGTATTCAATCTGTTGAGGTGTTGAAATTATTTGACATTTCAGAATGCAGCTTTCTGACCTGAGAATATTAGATAGATCATGCAAACTGCTGCATTTTGCAGCAATTCTCTTCTACTTGAGATTGATTTTTAATGTTGCATGTACTGGGCAGTACTGTAGTATCAATATTGAATTGGCTGAGTATTGAACAGTTTCTCAAAATGAATTGATTATTGAAACAAATGAAACCACAAATTTATTTAATTTGCAATTTTCTAAGTTCATTTTCAAGCTGCAGTTTTCTTGAACTAAGTTTTCTTGATAAAAAGGTGTGGATTCTTGTTTCATATTCACCTCCATTCCTAAATCCACAATTCTTAACATTTGGATCTTATCATATGCTATTTCTTTTTCTGGTAACTATTCATTCATATCACTTATAATAAATTTGAGGTAGCAATTCTTCTGGATCAACTGATGTGTATCCACTGAGAATCAGTGCAATTGTTTCATGGAATTCTTTCATTTCTTCACTGCTGCAACTGCTTGTAAATACTGTACCTACACCTGTAGCAGTTGAAAGGTATTGTATTGAGACAATTTAATGGTTAGATGGGGTTTCCCCTAAAAAACTGGAATTTGATGAATAATGAAAGGAATAAAATGAATAAACTTGCATTTGCATATATTTATCCTTGTAACAACTTTGCAAAGTAGACCAGTATGCCCATATTAAATGAATTAAGACTTCAAGGGTTATTAGCTTTCTCAGAGATATTTCCAATCTGTTGCACTATTTAGCTGCCTTTCTCCTGATCCCTTGCTTTTCTACTTAAGGATATGATTTACATTATTATTCACAGCCTTAATTTACATGTAATTAAGAGAGGTCAATTTATTTTGACATCGCTTTTTTATGGCCCTATTGAACTATTTGGCACATTATGTATACATTAATGCAATGGATCCCTTTGGATATACCACTGTCTAATAAAAAAGTGACAAATCATTAAGCAAGGTGATAAAATAAAGCCATTGAAAAATACTTCGCCCTATATTTTTCTTGGAATAAAAAGAGCAATTGGGCCCTGACAAAGAGATGTTCATTCAGAACTTTATCCAAGCTGGATTCTCAAGTAAAACAGACAGGAAGACTGGATGATATTGGAGTTTTTAAGGCCATCCCTAAATACCAACAACATTTTCCATTCATTATTATCCTCATATGCCTAAAATGAAGCTGAGTTTTGGTGGCATCCCTCTGGTCCTTGCAAAAAATTTTAGAATTGCAATTTTTAATGTTACAGAAAGATAAAATTGTTACAATTTCAGGGAATTACCATACTTATTATATTTCAGGTAAAAAGGTTAAATTTGGCATTAAAATGTTCCACCTGGACAAATGTTGCTAAAAATGTGGCCAAGAAGAGGGCTATTAGTCAGGCAGTTATCAAGGCTGACAGAAGACACCAAAGAGGCAAACAAACGAACAGGAAACAAATTAAGGGAGTTCCAGGAAATCATGGAATCATAATCATGGAAAAGTACTCATCTACACTGTCCAGCAAACTCATACTTCTTGATAGCAGTGCAACAGACACAGCCATAAATACTGATTTGGACAGTTTTATCCAGTTCACAAATGCAAATCTGGACAGGTTTGAATGTTAGTGTTTTCTTTGAAATATTTTAGGAGGGAATGGAATGCCTGTGGTTCTTCCTATACTTCTGTACTACGACTCCCAGTACCTTAGGCAATATGCTTGATGGTGAGGGATTCTGGGAGATAGATTGATCAACATCTGGGAGCAACCAATTCTCCAAGATCACTGAAGTTTTGAAAAAGGGCACTTACTTACTTATTTATTAAAGCCCATGTCACACTGGCCAACGGATGCAAAAAGGACACAGCAGACGAGCAAAATGTTCCATCCGTTGTTATCCGCTCTCAAAAGGGGCAAAAATTTGCATAACCAGAGCGGATAACACGGATGCGGGGAGGATGCAGGGCGGATGCAAAGCGGATGTGGAACGGAAGCCTAGCGGATGGAAGCGGATGGGAGTGGATGGCACATCTGCAGGGCTTCAGGGGGGCCTCAGCGAAGCGGACGCGGAACAGAAAGAGCGGATGCAGAGCGGACGCCGAACGGATGAAGCAGATGCACAGCGGAAGCCGAGCGGATGCACAGCGGAAGCCTAATGGATGCCTGGCATTAATTGCGCATGCGGGGAGGATGCATTGCATCAGCCCCATGGATATAACGGAAGCAGCTCAGAAGCAGGTCGCCATTCAGAGGAAAGACCTGCTGCCGGACACATCGACTGCCTTGCCTGCCCTGCCTGCATGTATGCCTGCAAGCCTTGCTACCAGCCTTGCTGCCAGCCTTGCTACCAGCCTTGCTGCCAGCCTCCCTGCCAGCCTTGCTGCCAGCCTCCCTGCCAGCCTTGCTGCCAGCCTCCCTGCCAGCCTTGCTGCCAGCCTCCCTGCCAGCCTCCCTGCCAGCCAGTCTGCCTGCCAGCCTTGCTTCCTGCCTTCCTGCCAGCCTTGGTTCATGTCAGCCTGCAAGCCTTGGTGCCTGCCTGCCTGCCAGCCTTCCTGCAGGCCTTGGTGTCTGCCTCCCTGCCAGCCTTGGTGCCAGCCTCTCTGCCAGCCTTCCTGCCAGCCTCCCTGCCAGCCTTTCTGCCAGCCTTGGTTCCTGCCAGCCTCCCTGCCAGCCAGCAACCCCACAACCATGCGGAAGCACAGCAAGCCTCAGCCATCTGCTGCCAGCCCTGGCAAGAGGGACAGGGCTACCATCCTGCCCCCTGGCCTTCAGTCTGGTTCTGCTGGGGCTTCTGTAGCACGGGCTTACTCTTCTGGGGCTGGCGCTTCTGCTGCTTCTGCTTCTGGAGGAGCTGATGACAAGCACTCCAGCACCAGCCACCTCCACAGCACCTGCACCCTTCACCCCTGAGACTGAGTGACCAAGAGGAGTGCCAGAGACTCATTTTTGTTTTATAGCTTCTTGTTAATAAAGTATATTTTTGATTCATACACTTGCTTCATTTCTTTTTTTTAATAAAGTCTTGCTGGAAACTGTTAGAAATGGTTTAAGCCTTTGCATGCTTGTGGGATGGGTAAGGATAGCTTTGGGATGGGTAATAGCTGTGGGATGGGTTAGGATAGCAATGGGATAGATAAACCTCCAGTGCAAGCATAGTGGGACTGTATGGTCCACCCTCCCAGGTGCCACACCTATGGCCCTTTATTATCAATAATAATGTAATAATTATCCACACATGTCAACATAAACACAACTCTTTATGAAATGCCCTGTTCATTGTTGGCCAACCAAACATACATGGCCCAATCTCATCCATGTGATGAGACAGGCTGAAGGAAGAATCCATGAAGCATCTACTATCCTGTCTTGCCACTCCACTGCTCCAGCTGGGGAGTTGCACCAGTGTCTCAGGAGGTTGCGCTGCTTCTTCGCTTCATTTGAGGCTCTGTTGGGGCCTTGCACATCCTCAGTGTCAATCAGGTTTCGCCCTTGCCTCCATTCCCCAGGCTCCATGACCCCATTGGCTTGTTGGAGGTCCACGAGCCTGTTCTGTAAGACTGGGTAGCGGGGGCGCATGAGATTGTGCAGGATGCAGCAAGCTTCCATGATCCTCCTCACGGTCTCTGGGCAATGCTGCATGGTGGTGAGAAGTACCTGGAACCTGTTGTCCAGGATGCCAAAGGCGTTCTCCACCACCCGCCTTGCCCTGGACAGCCTGTAGTTGAAGATCCTCTCTTCATGGGTGAGGAGTCTGGAGTTGTAGGGCTTCATGAGGTAGGTTGTGAGGGAGAAGGCGTCATCCCCCACGATGAAATAGGGCACATCTTGTGTGTCATTGGGCAGGGGTTCTGGATCTGGGAAGCCCACGATGAGGTTGCGTTCCAGCCCCTCCTTGAGGTCCCTGGCGTTGTATACCTGGGCATCCAAAGATGAGCCGTTGCCTGAAGCATCGATGTACATGAACTTGTAGTCAGCATTGACCATGGCGAAGAGGATGATGCTGAAGAAGCCCTTGTAGTTGAAATAATTGGACCCTGAGTTGGCTGGAGCTTTGCAGGCCACGTGCTTCCCATCTATGGCTGCAACGGTGTGGGGGAACTTCCATTTCTGATACCACTGCTTTGCAACTTTCTTCCAGCCTTCTTCAGTGGAGGGGCACTGGAGGAGTTCCTCCAGGTATTCTTCGATGATGGCCTGCAACACTTCTCTGACCACAATGCTGATGGTGTTGTCTGGCACCCTCCAGGCGTACTGCATGTTCCTGTACGTGGTCCCGGAGGCCAGGTGGTGCGGAGTCAGTGCCACCTTCAGCCCAGGGTCCAGGCTGGGCCAGAAGTTGGTGTTTGTCTTGGTCAACCTAGGTCTCAGCCGCTCCACAACTTCATCAAACATGGCTGGTGGCATCCTCATGAAGTGCTGGAATGCACGAGGATCTTCATTCCTCAGCTCCACCCTCAGCTTGTCATATAGTCCGTACTCGGCTCTTCTCGCGATCCATCTTTGGGCCCACACATTTCTTGGACGCCTCCTTTTCCTTGCGTAGAACAGGTGAAAGAGCCTGTAGATGGCTTCGCACTGTTGTAGAACGATGGTGGCTACCAAAAGGAGTGTGCGACGATCCATGGTGGAGATGACTGGATGCTGTGGAAGAGCAAGAGCAAGGCTGAAGAGGTCTGCACCGCAGGGCTGCTGCACTGAAAGTGAGATCCAGGTGATTTCCTTCCCCTTTTAATAGGAAATATAGGTTTTCCGCTAGGTGTCCTTCCGCATCCTCTAGACATCCTCCAGACATCCTAAATATCCAAGATACGTCCCCTATACGAACTTTTTTTCCGTTTTAATGCTTTATATCCGAGCTGCATCCACTTTCATCCTTTCTACATCCATGCT
This sequence comes from Laticauda colubrina, assembly GCA_015471245.1. Lineage (NCBI taxonomy): Eukaryota > Metazoa > Chordata > Lepidosauria > Squamata > Elapidae > Laticauda > Laticauda colubrina. Next base: position 11,593,990 of record BLBF01000021.1, on the reverse strand, counting down.
ACTAATGCTGTGTGTCTGTTCCGTGTCCGTTTCGCTTCCTCCCTGTGTCCGTTTTCCACTGGAGTGAATGTGAGTTGCGCAGATGTGCAGTGGATGCCTAGCGGATATAGCGGACGCGTAATGGATGACAACAGATGTATAACGGATGTTCCCCGTATGCGTAGCGGATGTAGAACGGACGCGTCGGATACTTCATCCACCCAAAAAGTTTTGTGCAGCTCAAAACTTTTTGAGCCGATGAAATCTCAGTAGACAGATGCTGGATGGATAGAGAGTATGAAAAGCATATACAGTGAGTCTACAACGGATGCATCGCGTTAACCAACGGATGGCAAGCGTTTTTGTCCGTTTTACATCCTCTTTCCATCCGTTGGTGCAGTGTGACATGGGCTTTAGTTGCTTTTCTCATGAACTTTTTCCAAAGTCTCAACATCTTTTTTGTAGTACGGTGACCAAAATTGCTTGCCGTGTTCCAGGTGTAGTCTTGCTAGGGTTTTTATAAAGTGGTACTATTCTTAGATTTTTAAACACCCAGGTCATAGTTGCCTCAAAGATGTTTTTTCAGTGAAGGCAACTTCACTGGGTTTTCTTCTTCTTCCTCAAATAACATTGAATGGTTGCTAAATGAATAGTTCCAAGTTGAAGACCAGCTTTATTAGTTATTATCTCTGCTTTTGGTTTCTCTTTGGTACCGATAGAAGCACAGCAGCGTTGGATTAGTGTTATATGTGCTGCTCAAGAAGCTTTTGAGCTTCCCTTCCACCTTTTGTGGCATTACCGTATGTGTGAAAAGCAATTTTCCCCCTTCTCATTTTAAATATGCTTCTTTAAGGTTTTTAACTCAACTGAAGGCCATTCAGGAAGGTGAATTTATATTGCCATTCCATGTTCCCAGCTCTTTTTGGAGTTACTCATGAGCAGATGTTTTTTATATGAAACACATTTTTTAAGCTTTCTGCTCACCCTTTGGCTTTCGTGTACCCCCTGAAATCAATATACGTAATGGGATTTAAGGGAGAAGAACATGCTTGGGTCACTTGTTCTTATGCAAAAGAGAAGATATGATAGTCCTACCAGACAGCTAGATTACAATATTTACAGTTTCGATGAAGATAGCCTCATTATTGAGTAAACAAGAAGAAGGTGAACTCGGCAGGTTGAAGGAAGATGGGGAAGAGGCTTTGAATTTGGTCATGGAATTTCTTTCTAAAAATGATTTTTCAAATGCTGTTACAGATAATATTTCAGACTATATGACTGGTTCTTTTTTAAAAATAAAAAATAGAAGTCTGAAGAAAGGGATTCTGGAATATTATTTCAGAGAATATTTTTCTATTATTGAATAAACTGCTTAAAGAGGGCTGTAAAGCACTGTGAAGCAATATATAAGTGCCATTGCTATTGCTGTTGCGATTAATGGGACCAGCAGTAACACAGCAACATTTTTCCTCCAAACAATACTTCCTTAAAAATCTACCCCAGGTGTTCTAGGCAAAAAGTGCTGGATTGCTAGATGTGGCTGCATAAAACTGGAAAACCACAAGATGGCACTGCAGGTGTTTTTGGTCAGTCTTTGGGGCTATCTAGTCTCTTGTATTTTTGCAGTCCAGTAGCCAAACATAACTTGAGCTGCATATGGATTTAATTACTCTCCACTTCAAAGGCTCTAGGCAATGTACTATCATAATAACAGTCCATATCAAACCAGACAGTGCTTTGTAGGATGATATAAATTATCCAAAAATACCTCAGAAATGTAACAAAACCAAACTTTATAAAAAGTTCTTAGCCTCAAAGACAGCCCGTTACCATCAACCACAATAAAAACTCTAAAGGGCCTGTCACATAGGCCGACGGATGCAAAACGTATGTAAAAAGGACACAGTGGACAAGAAAATTTTCCATCCGTTGTTATCCGTTCTCAAAAGTGCCCCAAATTTGCATAAGCAGAGCGGACAACAACAGAAAGGAACGGACAGGGGGAGGATGTAGCCAGAATGTAAAGCGGATGCTCCACGGAAGCCTAGTGGATGGAAGCAGATGGAAGCGGATGGTACATCCGCAGGGCTTCCGGGGGAGCACAGCGAAGCGGACGCGCAACGGAAGGAATGGATGCAGAGCGGATGCATAGCAGATGAAGCGGATGCATCACGGAAGCCTAGCGGATGCCTAGCAGATGCCTAGCGGATGCCTAGCGGATACAAAGCATTCACTGCGCATGCGGGGAGGATGCATTGCGTCAGCCCCGTGGATATAAAAGGATGCAGCTCGCAAGCAGGTCACCATTCAGAGGAAAGACCTACTGCCAGACACAGCTCCAGCCAACAACCATGGGGAAGAAGAGGAAGCCTGTGCCATCTGCTGCCAGCCCTGGCAAGAAGGACAGGACCACCATCCCACCCCCTGGCACTGACTCTGCTTCTGCTGGGGCTTCTGCTGCTCGGGCTGACTCTTCTGATGCTGGGGCTTCTGCTGGCACTGCTCCTGGTGCTGGTGCTTCTGCTGGTGCTTACTCTGCTGGCACTGCTCCTGGTGCTGGTGCTTCTGCTGTTGCTTACTCTGCTGGCGCTGCTCCTGGTGCTGGTGCTTCTGCTGGTGCTTACTCTGCTGGCGCTGCTCCTAGTCCTGCTGCTCCTGCTGGTGCTGCCGGTGCTCCTGGTGCTCCTGGTGCTGTTGCTGCTGCTGGTGCTGCTGGTGCTGCTGGTGCTGCTGGTGCTGCTGGTG
>BLBF01000021.1:11534202-11591256 GCA_015471245.1 Laticauda colubrina | reverse complement strand
TGCTGCTGGTGCTGCTGGTGCTGCTGGTGCTGCTGGTGCTGCTGGTGCTGCTGGTGCTTACTCTGCTGCTGCTGATCCTGGTCCTGCTGGTCCTGCTGGTGCTCCTGGTCCTGCTGCTGATCCTGGTCCTGCTAGTGTTGCTGGTGTTGCTGGTGCTTACTCTGCTGCTGCTGATCCTGGTCCTGCTGGTGCTGCTGGTGCTGCTGGTGCTCCTGGTGCTGCTTTTGCTGCTACTGTTGTTGTTGCTGCTGCTGCTGGTGGTGGTGTGGTGGAGCAGCCCCTAGAACCTCAAAGCCCCTCTGATGAGGGCCCAGATGGCCCTGCCAGAGGGAGGAAGAGGCATACGCGAGAACGGGAGAGGAGGAAATACTCCATCAAAGAGGAACATGAGGAAGAGGTGCTCGAATAGCTGAGAGAGAACGAGTATCTATGGTGGAAGGGACACAGGCTCTATCGAGACACCAAGCGGAAGCAGGCGGCTTGGAGAGAGAAGGTGGAGAGCCTGGGCTACACTTCGGAGGTCCTCCTCGGGTGGTGAAAGCACATGCACACCTGGTATGGGAAGCTGCACCTGAAGAAATCTGGCCAGGCCACGGTCAAGCTCACCGACCGGGAGACCTACGTGATGGCCAAGTGCAGCTTCTTGGAGGGTGAGATCCGCCACTGAGGAGCAGCCCCTCTGACAACCCTCTCCCTCAGGCAGCCCACAGAGAGCCAGTCCTCTTCTGGCCAAGAGTCAGCTCCTGTGTCCAGGCAGGTATCTGTGGAGCGCCCCACGATGGAGACCCCCCAACAGCTGCACTCCCCGTGCTGGAGTGCGTGGAGGACCCCCTGACGCAGTGGGAGCAAGCAGAGGGCACTTCCACCAGGGACCAACCCACATCCACCCCCAGCTCCACCTCCACAGAAAGCAGGCAGAGAGCCAGACCGGAGGGGCAGAGCCACACTGTCCTGCTGGGGATCAGGGACACCATCAAAAGCAGCGTAGATCTCTCTCAGCTGGTACACACTGACATACCATCCTCAAACCACAAGCCCTTCCTCACCTACATCAACCAGAACCTCATGGACATGTCCGAATCACAATACCAGGTGATAAAGGAGAGGATCACAGGTCTTCTGCACAACCCTCCAGGCCCAGCTGAACCTGCTCCCACCCAGTCCAGGCCTGCTCCTCCACCCCAGGTGATGTCACTGCCCTTCCAAGGCTTTCCACAGGCCCTCCCCTACCAAGGCTACGGCTACCAGGAGGTCCAGCAGCACAGGCAGCCCTTCCCAGTCCAGGCACAGGTTCATCGTACGCCACTGGTGCCACCAATGCCACTGATGCCACTGATGCCACTGATGCCACCGACGCCACCGACGCCACAGATGCCACAGATGCCACTCACACCTCACCTTGCTCAGCTGCAGACCAGACAGCCCCACTACACTCCTCCTTCCTCCACCCCACAGCCAAGCCCGGCCTCAGAACATCTGTCATCGGTCTTGGGACTGACACCCCATGTCATGGAGGAAGGGGCTCTCAACATCACAGGACTGAGCCAGCTCTCTGAGAGCTTCCTCCACACACCATCCCCTGTTGTCCTCTTGGGGCAAGGCACCCCAATGGTGCCTCAGACCAGCACTCCAGCAGCAGTCACCTCCACAGCACCTGGACCCTTCATCCCTGAGACTATGGGCATGCCTCAGAGTGACTGAGAAGAGTGCCAGAGACTGGGTTGCTACCTGTTGAATTTATCTTTGCTTGGGACACTTTACTTGGGTCATTTTGCTTTTACAGTTTGTTATTAATAAAGATTATCTTTGCTTCACACACTTGTTTCAGTTCTTTTAGTCAATAAAGTCTTGGTGGAAACTTTTAGAAATGGTTTAAGCCTTTGCATGCTTGTGGGATGGGTAAGGATAGCAGTGGGATGGGAAGGGATACCTGTGGGAGGGGTAATAGCTGTGAGATGGGTTAGGATAGCAGTGGGATGGGCAGGGATATCTAAGAAATGGGTAATAGCTGTGGGATGGATAAACCTCCAGTGCAAGCATACTGGGACTGTTTGGTCCACCCTCCCAGGTGCCACACCTATGGCCCTTTATTATCAATAACAATTTAATCATTCATCAACACATTTCAACATAAACACAACTCTTTATTAAATGCCCTGTTCATTGTAGGGCCACTCAACATACATGGCACAATCTCATCAGTGTGATGAGACAGGCTCAAGGAGGCATCCATTAAACATTTACCATCTTGTCTTGCCACTCCTCTGCTCCAGCTGGGGAGTTGCACCAGTGTTTCAGGAGGTTGCGCTGCTTCTTCCCTTCACGTGAAGCTCTGTTGGGGCCTGCACATCCAAAGTGTCTATCAGGTTTTGCCCTTGCCTCCATTCCCCAGGCTCCATGTCCCCATTGCCTTGTTGGAGGTCCACGAGCCTGTTCTGCAACACTGCGTAGCGGGTGCGCATGAGATTGTGCAGGATGCATCAAGCTTCCACGATGTTCCTCACAGTCTCTGGGCAATGCTGCATGGTGGTGAGAAGTACCTGAAACCTGTTGGCCAGGATGCCAAAGGCATCCTCCACCACCCACCTTGCCCTGGACAGCCTGTAGTTGAAGATCCTCTCTTCACGGGTGAGGCATCTGGAAGTGTAGGGCTTCATGAGGTAGGTTGTGAGGGAGAAGGTGTCATTCCCCATGATGAAGTTGGGTACATCTTGTGTGTCGTTGGGCAGGGGTTCTGGATCTGGGAAGCCCACGATGAGGTTGCGTTCCAGCCCCTCCTTGAGGTCCGTGGCGTTGTATACCTGGGCATCTGAAGATGACCCGTTGCCTGAAGCATCGATGTACATGAACTTGTGGTCAGCATCGACCATGGCGAAGAGGATGATGCTGAAGAAGCCCTTGTAGTTGTGAAAAGTTGACCCTGAGTTGGCTGGAGCTTTGCAGGCCATGTGCTTTCCATCTATGGCTCCAATGGTGTGGGGGAAGTTCCACTTCTGATACCACTGCTCTGCAACTTTCTTCCAGCCTTCTTCAGTGGTGGGGCACTGGAGGAGCTCCTCCAGGTATTCTTCGATGATGGCCTGCAACACTTCTCTGACCACAATGCTGATGGTGTTGTGTGGCACCCTCCAGGTGTACTGCATGTTCCTGTACGTGGTCCCGGAGGCCAGGTGGCGCAGAGTCAGTGCCACCTTCAGCCCAGGTTCCAGGCTGGGCCGGAAGTTGGTGTTTGCCTTGGTCAACCTGTGTCTCAGCCGCTCCACAACTTCGTCAAACATGGCTGGCCGCATCCTCATGAAGTTCTGGAATGCACGAGTGTCTTTGTTTGTCAGCTCCACCATCAGCTTGTTATAGAGTCCATACTCTGTTCTTCCCGCGATCCATCTTCGGACCCAGACACTTCTTGGACGCCTCCTTTTCTTCGCGTAGAACAGGTGAAAGAGCCTGTAGATGGCTTCGCACTGTTGTAGAACGATGGTGGCTACCAAAATGAGTGTGTGATGATCCACGGTGGAGATGACTGGATGCTATGGAAGAGCAAGAGCCAGATGAAGGCTGAAGAGGTCTGCACCGCAGGGCTGCTGGACTGAAAGTGAGATCCAGGTGATTTCCTCCCCCTTTTTATTGGAAATATAGGTTTTCCGCTAGGTGTCCTTCCACATCCTCTAGACATCTTCCAGACATCCTAAATATCCAAGATACGTCCCCTATACGAACGTTTTTTTCGTTTTAATGCTTTGTATGTGAGCTGCATCCGCTTTCATCCTTTCTACGTCAGTGCTACTAACGTTGCATGTCGGTTCCGCGTCTATTTTGCTTCCTCCCTGTGTCCGTTTTCCACTGGAGTGGATGCGAGTTGCGCGGATGCACACAGATGCCGAGCGGATATAGTGGACGCGTAACGGATGTTCCCCGTATGCGTATCGGATGTAGAACGGATGCGTTGGATACATTTTCCACTCAAAAAGTTTTGTGCAGCTCAAAACTTTTTGAGCAGATGAAATGTCAGTAGACATGTGCTGGACAGATAGAGAGTATGAAAAACGGACGCAGTGAGTACAGAACGGATGCATCACGTTAACCAATGGATGGCAAGTGTTTCTCTCCATTTTACATCCTCTTTCCATCCGTTGGTGCTGTGTGACAGGGGCTTAATATGGGATGGCCTTTGCAGCCTTCCAGAAAGCTAATATGTTTTTTTTTGGGGGGGGGGGTGTCCCCAAATCTCAAAGAGCAAGTTGTTCCAAAACTTCCGGTTTGCAGAGCTTCGGCAGCAGGCAGGAATCCGCGATCGTGTGTGGTTTCTGCCTGGGCTCGCTGCTGGAGTGCCCCGAGCCAGCTGGCTTTAGGGCTAAGCCACCCCCTAGAGGTGGTGAAGATGGGGGAGCCCCAGCAGGGTCGAGGGGAGAAGCATCCCTCCTCCTCAGCTGGCTAAATTCCCTTTCCTGAAGGCGGCAAGAGCGGTGGTCAGAAATAGCCGCCTCAAAGAAGCGCTCAGCCAGAAAAGAAAGTGCAGGAGGAAGTTAAGAAGTGAAAGTTTTGGCTGACCAGGACAAAAAGCAACAATCAAGGTATCCTGAAATTTAAATTTTATAAAAGATACATCGCTCCCAAAGAAGAGTCGGAAGCAGCGAATGAAAGTGAAAAGGGAATTTTTTTTTCTTCAGTCTCCTTCCCTACATTGACAGTGAGAATGCTGAATGAGAAATCGGAAAAATCTGCCTTGGCACCAATAGGTAACTAAACTGGAAATATCATTAAATGCCAAGGGGAGAAGAAAGATTTCTGAACACTAAAAAAATTCTTTTTCTTGTTATAAGAGGGAAGGGAGAGGAAAAGAATAAGGGCAGGATTTGGAAGAAGGAGTCTGCCTGGAACTTTAAAGAATCAAAAGTTGAATTTAAATAAGACTTCTAAAAGATACATTTTAACTGGAACTCGGTAACTAAACAGTAACCCCAGGAAGAGAAAATGAAAAAAGAAGAAAGTGTTAAAAGAAACAGCTTGTGTGTATTTTAGACTGTTTGGTGACATTGGAACTTTTGGAAATTATATTTGAAGGACTAAAAATAATTTAGGTGGTTGTTTAAAAAACTTCACAATGGTATCACTTCTGGATGAACTGAAAATGGAATCTAAAAAATATAAAGAAGAGGCACAAGAAGGAAAGGGCTCCTTTGGCTCCGTTTTTCAATTTTTAGAAATGGTGATCTGCACCTATGAGAAACAACAAGAAAGGACTGTGCAACTAGAAGAGTGGGATAAAGAAGAAGCCATCTTTAATGAACAAGTAATTCTAACCAGGGAAGAAAGGGGAAAGGGGGAAAAGAGAATGGAGAATTTAAGCCTTAAAAAAACAGCCAAAAAAGGGAAACATAATGTAAAAAGTGGATATAATGTTGGAAAGCAACAGAAAAGGGGAACACAGAAGAGGGAAATGGAGGTGGAGACAAGGGGGTAAAAAGGGGAGAGAAAAGAAGAAAGGGAAGAAGGAAGGGAAGAGAAGTTACAAAGGTTTGGAGCAAGATGTAAAGAAACAGGACTTATTCAGAGATAATGGGTGAAAATTTAACTGAAAAAGGGATTCTGTAAAGGTACATAAGATTGTATTGTTATATTTGTATCAGAAATAATGTTAGAAAATTGGAAATAACATATTATTAAAAAGTGGGTTAAAAGAGTCAGTGTAATTCAGTGAAACTTTTGTGAATAAAAAAAAGGAAATGAAATAAATGGAGAATTGAATTAGGAAGGAATGGGAACATTTTAACTACTCAGTGTTTTATAAAATATAAGTGAAGTGGGGGGGAAGCAACTATGGAAAGTTTATAAGTGTTCTCATAGAAGTATGATATCTATTTGAAAAGTAATGTGTAAAATGTTTAAGTTTTAAATGAATATTAATATTAATGATAGAAGTGAATTGGTCTGGATTGTTGTTTTAATTATTTTGTATATTTATAATTTTTTCTTTTTTAAAAATATACTGTGTAGTTTTAGAATGTACCAAGCAGAATCCGAATGGAAGTTATGTGTTATATAAAGTGTTATAACTTTAGGGGAAAGATATAAAGGTGTCATACTCCAATTAGTGATCACAGGAGAAATTTTGTTTAATGAGAGAAGATAATGGTATATAAAATCGTATATAAAAATGAGCATGAACTTGAATTTGTGTCTGTACGAAGAGATGTAACCCAGGATCAGGCTGCTTTCAAAAAAGATGTTTTATGTTTTTATGTTCTATGTTTTGTTTGTTTATGTTTGTTTTTAAAAATTAACAAAATTTTCAAAAAAAAAAGGGAGCAAGTTGTTCCACAGGGCAGGGACTGCCAATGAGAAGATCCACTTTGGGCTGTTTCATCTAAGGGGAAGGGACAGCCTATTATAGACAAGTATCAGCTCTTCTCTTTCATCATAATTTATAAGCTTTGGAGAAATCCCTCGTAAATGCAAAGTATTATATTTCTTCTTGCAAATATTAAACTTCTAGTCTTGATGTTTATAGACAGTGACAAGAAATGGATTTTATAGGAAGCAGGTTTGAATTAAGCATATTCTAAATTTATTTTTCACCTCCATGCCCTAATTATGAGAAAGCACATTAACCATTCTTAACTTTTTATACCAGTAGCAATAATTTGCAAGAATGAGGCTCATAAGGACAGCTACCATTTCTTTGGAAAGACTTCTTCAATATCCATGCGATCTGATCTGTTGCCTTGTACTTTACTTCTTCTCTGATTGTTCTTCATCTAAAAATAATACCATCTTTTGATTTCCTTAGCCAGATTTTCCCAAGTTGGCTTTGCTTGAACTGAGTTCAACCCATTTAAAGTGTACTGCTCCTGATTTCTGCTGGATAAACAGACCATAATGTAATTTAGGGGGCTCTTTGATTTCAAGAGAATTCCTGATCCTAAATGGCTTTATCTGGAAATTAGCATAGTCATTTAATATTTGTGGCAAGTAGCTCTTCTAGAACTATTTTAATGTCAAGGAGAGCAATGCATGTTTTCCACAGAGCTAACTCTGCTATTAGGTAATCAGGTAAAGCAGATTCTGAAGACAACACTTTTTGAACCTAGTTTATTTTATCCCCCCAATGAAAACAACAGAATTTCATGAAATATACTTATTTTCAGATATTTATCTCTGTGAAAGAGGGTTGGTTTTTCTACTGGTCACCGTGTTCTTGAACCTGACCAGTCCAGTGACTTCCATATTTGCTCAATTACAATGACCGTAGATCTACCCAGTATTATTCTTGGACATATCACAAAAGAACAATGTCAAGGAAATATTGTAGCATCAGAGGTGGTTTGCATTCCTGTTGTATTGTAGTATTAGCTGTCCATTCTCTGAGGCAACATTTTTCAATCTAGAAAGCAGATTCAAAGACTAGATTCTGGTGGGCTTCCAAAAAATGCCTGCTAAGAAACTTTCCTGTTCCCCAAATTGTTGCCCGAGTGAGCACAGCCAGCCACAAATTCAATTTATCTTGAGATAAACCAATGAACTTTCTGCTAATATTCTAGCTGTTATTGACCTTTTAATTAGAAAAATTCAAAAAGAACAATAAACATCTAATGGGCATTAGCAGAACTGGGAAATCTTTTTTTTCCTTAAAGACCACACAGATTGCTCACCAGCATGCTGGAGTTGGGGTTTGCCCTAAGAGTGCACACATATCACTTCTTCCCATATACATCCCTGTTTCCTGCATCCAAACCAAGGGAGCTCCAGCTGAGAAAGAGAGCAGTAAGCACAGGCCACCCAATGAGATATATGTATTTGAAGCAGTTAAACTGTGCTGGTTAAACAGTATATCGATAGTTTGGGAATAAGAGCTGTCCCTTTAAGGGAATGCCTCATGGGAAATGTAGTTAATGCCTCATGGGAGATGCAGTTCATGTCATGTGGTCACATCTGTATCCTGATTGGTCATTGAACTGACCTCTGATTGGGTTGGGGGGAGTTTTCTTCATTCTTACTTTGACTCCAGCATAGTGCTGGAGTCTTCCCTTTGGGTATCTTCATGGGATGAAGATAACTATCTTTTCACACTGTGAAGACAACAATGCGGTCTTGGGATGCCCTTCTAAATGTTTTAATCTCTCTGGCACTCAGCACTAGGGAAACAAATGTTTCAAAAGTTGAGATGATAGTGTCAATTAAGGGAAGGTGCAAGTTTATTTGGTTTATATAGGAATTATACACACCTGCACACAAATCTAATTTATTTTAAGCTGTGGCTTTCATTCTACCTTGAAGAAGTCCCTCAGGCAATAATTAATTGCAAAGAATTTTTCCCAGACTATTTTATTAAAACTATAAAAAAATATAATGGAGGAAGAGGAGGAAGGAGGGGGAGAAAGGGGAAGAAGAGGAAATAGAAGTGGAACTGGAACTGGAAGAAGGAGGGGAAGAAGAAGAAGAAGAAGAAGAAGAAGAAGAAGAAGAAGAAGAAGAAGAAGAAGAAGAAGAAGAAGAAGAAGAAGAAGAAGAAGAAGAAGAAGAAGAAGAAGAAGAAGAAGAAGAAGAAGAAGAAGAAGAGGGGAGGAGGAGGAGGAGGAGGAGGAGGAGGAGGAGGAGGAGGAGGAGGAGGAGGAGGAGGAGGAGAAAAGAATGATAAAAATTATTATTATCTCTTTTATTTATTAAACATGACACTCAGTCATGTTTATTAACATTTAAAAATGTCTCACAAATATCATTGACTGACGCTGATGATCGATAAGGGTTGCTGCCAGCATCCTAGGTATCAACCAAGTATATTCTTAAAATGTACGATGTTCTGTTGTTGTTGTTGTTATGACAAGGCTTCCAACCTTCATATACTGACACACTCAAAATATTGGTAGTCTTTTATTAGAGCATATTGCAATAGCATAATGTTCCTATAGCACAATATCTTTGTCCAAATGGCATAGAAAGAGTTGAAGAGTTGATTGCATATGTTTGTATGTACAAAAGATTTTATTGGATGATACATAGCTCAAAACATGCACACAAAATGTAATGGACATATGCATACAGATGTTAGAAGGATGTGTGAAGACAATTATATTTTCATGCAGATGTTTGTTTTATTACTATCAAGAAGCCAAAAAGAAAAGGCTGAAACTGAACATAAGATTAGACAAAGGAGAAGCTGGAGAAAACCAAAACAAACCAATCCCACTGACATGTGTGGTTTAGGCAGATGGTGGATGAAATACAGCTCCCTGCATTCCTTAAGCATCCCTAAGGCACAGGACACTAACTTGGCTATGAGCCAGCAAATCTTGGAGAACTGATGCTGATCAATGGCAGCTGCACAAGACATTGGCTCTTTAAGCTTCCAGCAGGTGAGCAGACTTGAAGGCTGTTGCAGAAAACAGAGAGATCCAGGAAGGGATCCAAGCAGAGGTGTTGATTTGGTAAAAAAATAATCTCAGTAAAACCAGGAGGTAGCATTCCAGATTTTTTTTAAAAAAAGATCCTTTGGGGTCTGTGTTCTCAAATGTTGCCTATCTTTTCCTTATCATCAGAGTTCATTCCAAACTTTGTAAGTATCATTTTTAGTAGTATGCAACAGGCCCAATAAAAAGGCATTCCCAACACTTCCCTTCTTACGTCTGAAATTGTGCTTTTTTTCTCTCTCAACTGTATTCACACATGGAACACAAACTCAGCCTAGAGGAACTACTGTCTATATTGCTTTAAAATACATACATACGTACGTATGTACATACACATTGACAGATTTCATAATCACTACTGGATTTCCAGGAGATCCATTCCTCCCCAGTAGCACTGTACTCTGCCAGTATGCAAAGATAAGGAGGTAAAGTTTAGTGGAAGATGGCCACAAGCTACAACTCAGCCAAGAACTAGGCCAGCTACAACTCCAGAGGGAACAGGCTGCCTCCCTAAATGGGACAACAAGACTGATTGTCCTTGACATCAGATCTATGAAAGAATTGCAGAAAATATTTGCAGCCAAGGGCTTCCCTTTCACCAGGTTCATCCATGAGCACATTTATGTTCACAAAGGGAGTACTCAGAATAACTCCATGTAGCACTATAAACGTTAGACTCCTAATATAGATGTAGTTTAAAACAACATGGGAATATATCACAGCAGGCCCTGGAGAAGATGATCACATAAAACAACAACTCTGCTGTCTCTAGGTACTACAGTACAGGGGTGGGATTCAAATTCCTTAACAACCGGTTCTGTGGGTGTGGCCTGATTTGTGGGTGTGGCTTAGTGGTCATGTGACTAGGTGAGTGTGACTTGCTGACTGGGCATGGGTTGGTGGTCATATGACTGGGTGGGCATGGCTTGTATGTAAATATTATAAACATTTATGTAAATATTGATTTTTTTTACAAAAAAAGAACAACTTTTACCCAAAAGCAGGCAAAGCAAGCAGGCAGATTGAGTTGCTCACAGAATCACAGATTCACTTAGAGATCTCTCTCTCTCCAGTCAGCTACCTGAGTCTGACTCTGCACTGAAAAGTTGAAGCTTCAGTGCTAAGGAAGGTTCAGCTCTGCTTTTAGATTAGCTAGAAAGCAAGAAATCCAGGGATTTCCTGCTTTCTAGCTAATTTAAATCTCCTGGCAGAGTAGAACAGCTAATGATCGGGGGTGGGGGGTGGGGGAAGGAAAAATAGCAATTTACCAGACCAGGCAAGTTGGATGGCTCCCATGCCAGCTAAAGCCCCTGTCACACTGCACCAACGGATGCAAAGAGGATGTAAAATGGACAAAAACGGCCATCCGTTGGTTAACGGGATGTACTCATTGCCCCGTTTTGCTTCCTCTCTATCTGTCCAGCATCCATTCATTGACGTTTCATCCGCTCAGAAAGTTTTGAGCTGCTCAAAACTTTTGAGCGGAAAATGTATCCAATGCATCCGTTCTGCATCCTCTACGCATCCGCTAGGCATCCGTTCTGCATCCGTTACGCATCCGCTATATCCGCTAGGCATCTGCTGCGCATCCGCGCAACTCCATCCGCTCCAGTGGTAAATGGACGTAGGGAGGAAGCGGAACGGACGCGGAACAGACGCGGAACGGATGTAGAACGGATGCCTAGCGGATGCAGCATGGAAACAAAGCATGTAAAACGGAAAATACGTTCGCAGAGGGGACCTATCTCAGATATTAAGGATATCTAGAAGATGCCTAGAGGATGCCTAGAGGATGCAAAGGGACACCTCTACTGCCTATAAAAAGGGGGAGCAACTCACCTGGATCTCACTTTCAGAACAGCAGCCCAGCTGCAGACTTCTACAGCCTTCATCTGCCTCTTGCTCTTCCACAGCATCCAGTCATGTCCACCGTGGATCGTAACAAAGTCCTTTCGGCAGCCACCATCCTTCTGCAACAGTGCGAAGTCATCTACAGGCTCTGGGAACTCTACTATGGGAAGAAAAAGAGGCGGCCAAGAAGCGTCTGGGTACGAAGATGGTTCGCCAGAAGAGGAGAGGACGGACTGTACAACAAGCTGATGATGGAGCTCAGGAACGAAGACACTCGGGCATTCCAGAACTTCATGAGGATGCCTCCAGCCATGTTTGATGAAGTTGTGCAGCGGCTGACACCCAGGTTGACCAAGCAGAGCACCAACTTCCGGCCCAGCCTGGACACTGGGCTCAAGGTGGCACTGACTCTGCGTCACCTGGCCTCAGGGACCACCTACAGGAGCATGCAGTAGGGCTGGAGGGTGCCACCCAACATCATCAGCATTGTGGTCAGAGAAGTGTTGCAGGCCATCATCGAAGAATACCTGGAGGAGCTCCTCCAGTGCCCCACCACTGAAGAAGGCTGGAAGAAAGTTGCAGAGCAGTGGTATCAGAAGTGGAACTTCCCCCACACCGTTGCAGCCATAGATGGCAAGCACGTGGCCTGCAAAGTGCCAGCCAAGTCGGGGTCCACTTATTTCAACTACAAGGGTTGCTTCAGCATCATCCTCTTCACCATGGTCAATGCTGACTACAAGTTCATGTACATCGATGCTTCAGGCAACGGCTCATCTTCAGATGCCCAGATATACAACGCAAGTGACCTCAAGGGTGGGCTGGAACGCAACCTCATGGTGGGCTTCCCAGATCCAGAACCCCTGCCGAACGACACACAAAATGTGCCCTACTTCATCGTGGGGGATGACGCCTTCTCCCTCACAACCTACCTAGTGAAGCCCTACACCTCCAAATACCTCACCCGTGAAGAGAGGATCTTCAACTCAGGCTGTCCAGGGCAAGGCGGGTGGTGGAGAACGCCTTTGGCATCCTGGCCAACAGGTTCCAGGTACTTCTCACCACCATGCAGCATCGCCCAGAGACCGTGAGGAGGATCATGGAAGCTTGCTACATCCGGCACAATCTCATGCGCACCCGCTACCCAGTCTTGCAGAACAGGCTCGTGGACCTCCAGCAAGGCAATGGGGACATGGAGCCTGGGGAATGGAGGCAAGGGTGAAACCTGATAGACACTCAGGATGTGCAAGGCCCCAACAGAGCCTCAAATGAAGTAAAGAAGCAGTGCAACCTCCTGAAACACTGGTGCAACTCCCCAGCTGGAGCGATGGAGGGGCAAGACAGGATGATGAGATTGTGCCATGTATGTTGAGTGGCCCTACAATGGACAGGGCATTTAATAAAGAGTTGTGTTTGTGTTGACATGTGTGGATGATTATTACATTATTATTGATAATAAAGGGCCATAGGTGTGGCACTTGGGAGGGTGGACCATCCCGTCCCACTATGCTTGCACTGGAGGTTTATCTATCCCACAGCTATTACCCATCCCAAAGGTATCCCTGCCCATCCCACTGCTATCTCAACCCATCCCACTGCTATCTTAACCCATCCCACAAGCATGCAAAGGCTTAAACCATTTCTAACAGTTTCCAGCAAGACTTTATTAAAAAAAAGAAATGAAGCATGTGTATGAATCAAAAATATACTTTATTAACAAGAAGCTATAAAACAAAAATGAGTCTCTGGCACTCCTCTTGGTCACTCAGTCTCAGGGGTTAAGGGTGCAGGTGCTGTGGAGGTGGCTGGTGCTGGAGTGCTTGTCATCAGCTCCTCCAGAAGCAGAAGCAGCAGAAGCCCCAGCCCCAGAAGAGTGAGCCCGTGCTGCAGAAGCCCCAGCAGAACCAGAGTGAGGGCCAGGGGCAGGATGGTAGCCCTGTCCCTCTTGCAAGGGCTGGCAGCAGATGGCTGAGGCTTGCTGTGCTTCCGCATCGTTTCTGGGGTTGCTGGCTGGCAGGGAGGCTGGCAGGAAGGCTGGCAGGGAGGCAGGCACCAAGGCTGGCAGGAAGGCTGGCAGGCAGGCTGGCACCAAGGCTGGCAGGCAGGCAGGCACCAAGGCTGGCAGGGAGGCTGGCAGCAAGGCTGGCAGGCAGGTATGAACCAAGGCTGGCAGGAAGGCAGCCACCAAGGCTTGCAGGAAGGCAGGCACCAAGGCTTGCAGGCAGGCATGAACCAAGGCTGGCAGGAAGGCAGCCACCAAGGCTGGCAGGAAGGCAGCCACCAAGGCTTGCAGGCAGGCATGAACCAAGGCTGGCAGGCAGACTGGCTGGCAGGCAGGCAGGCAGGGAGGCTGGCAGGGAGGCTGGCAGGGAGGCTGGCAGGCAGGCAGCCAGCAAGGCTGGCAGGGAGGCTGGCAGCAAGGCTTGCAGGCAGGCATGCAGGCAGGGCAGGAAAGGCTGTCAATCCGTCCGGCAGCAGGTCTTTCCTCTGAATGGTGACCTGCTTCCGAGCTGCATCCCCCCCGCATGTGCAATTAATGCTCGGAATCCGTTAGGCTTCTGCTGTGCATCCACTAGGCTTCCGCTCTGCATCCGCTTCATCCGCTGTGCATCCGCTGTGCATCCGCTGTATCCGTTCCGTATCCGCTTTGCTGCGCCCCCCCGGAAGCCTAGCGGATGTGCCATCCGCTCCCATCCGCTGGGCTTCAGTTCCGCATCCGCTTTCCATCCGCCCTGCGTCCTCCCCCCGTCCGTGTTACCCGCTCCGGTTATGCAAATTTTTGCCCCTTTTGAGAGCGGATAACAACGGATGGAACATTTTGCTCATCCGTTGTGTCCGTTTTGCATCCGTTGGGCAGTGTGACAGGGCCTTAAGGAGTGAGTGGTTGGGGAGGGGTGAGGCCAGCCAGTGGAGCAATTTGCCAGTTCTCTGAACTGGGGACAATCGTGTATGCAGTGTTTGCAAGAAATCATCAGCTATGCTGCCTGGACAGCTGACAAGCTCTGTGCTCTGGTGTGCAGTATTTGAAAATCCTCTTGTTTCCTACTTTTTCAATCTCAGCTGTGCCATGCAAAGCAGCTGAGGAGGGAAAAGCAGGGAATAAAGGACAGCCTAGAGCCTGGGCAGGCGGGTGGGCAAAACACCAAACCAGTTTGGTGTCAGTTGCTCTTCACAACTACAGGTTCTATTGAACTGGGGCGAACCAGTAGCAACCCACCCCTGCTGCAGTATCTGGATAGTGGATGCTGTAGTATCTGGAGACAGAAGAATAGGAGACAAAGAACTTGAGAAAATCACAAAATACAAAGACCTGCAAAGAGAACAACTGTGGCAAAAGAAAAGAAAGATAGCATCCAGAATAATACAGATTCCTTGGATACAATTCCAAAACATCTGGAGCATCTCTTGAACGCTGTCAGCACTGCCAAAATCACCACCAGTCAATTGAAAAAGGCAGCTTTATTTAGAATGGCTTACATGCAACCCAACACATTTAATATTATTAAAGAACAACATTTACCTATGCCAGGTCCCTGGGAAGGATTCAATAGGTGGGTCAAAAGACCATATCCAGTCTAAACATCTGTCTAGATGGGCAACCAATCTTAACAAGATGATGATGATGTATTGTCTCCTCAGGAGCAAAGCTACACACTATATAGCAGACTGATTATCAGGGTGGAAATTAACTACCAAAACTTTGCCCAAAGCTGTGTGCCAGAAGCAGAAAACACCCTAACATCTTAGGTCTTGCCAATAATATAAGTTGACAGTAGCTTTTAGGAACCTGGGCAGCTCTGACATCTGCTGGAGAAAATCAGAGCTCACCCAACCTGTCAGAAAATCCAGCAGGTCAAGCACAGAATTGGGCTTCTATTTTCACATCTGGATCTCCAAGCAAAGTGAATTATTTGGTTGGCATTGACATTCCTCAAATTGGCAGGAAAGACTTTATCACTGAAAGGAAGCAGGTTGGAAATGCATAGAACATGTGATGTTAGGAAAGCCTTAATTACTTTGTGTATTTTATAACCATCACAGTTTGTGAGTAATGATACAGTTCTTTTTCTTTTAAAAAATGCTAAAGCATTTTATTTTATTTTATTTTACCCTGAAGAAATTGAGATAAAACTGTGTTATGGGGGCAGGAAAGGAGGGAAGAAAAAGAAAGTTATGAGCAGAATGGAGAATAAGATGTCCAACCCTCAAAGTCTTGTATTGGGAACTAAAGGCCCTGTAACACTGCCCAACGGATGCAAAACGTATGTAAAAAGGACACAACGGATGAGCAAAATGTTCCATCTGTTGTTATCCGCTCTCAAAAGGGGCAAAAGTTTGCATAACTGGAGCGGATAACACAGAAAGGAACAGATGCGGGGAGGACGCAGAGCGGATGGAAAGCGGATGCGGAACGGAAGCCCAGAGGATGGAAGCAGATGGGAGCAGATGGCACATCTGCAAGGCTTCCGGGAGACCTCAGCAAAGCGGACGCGGAATGGATACAGCGGATGAACAGCGGATGCACAACGGATGAAGTGGATGCAGAGCAGAAGCCTAGCGGATGCACAGCGGAAGCCGAACGGATGCCGAGCGGTAATTGCGCATGCGGGGGGGATGCATTGCATAAGACACGCGGATATAAAGGGAAGCAGCTCGCACGTGGCCAGCATTTGGAGGAAAGACCTGCTGCTGGATACATCGAGTCCTTGCCTGCCCTGCCTGCATGCCTGCCTGCCAGCCTTGCTGCCAGCCTGCCTTCCTGCCAGGCTTCCTGCCAGGCTTCCTGCCAGTCTTGGTGCCTGCCAGCCTCCCTGCCAGCCAGCAACCCCACAACCATGGGGAAGAAGTGAAAGCCTCAGCAACCTGCCGCCATCCCTGGCAAGAGGGACAGGGCCACCCTCCCGCCCCCTGTCCCTGACTCTGCTTCTGCTGGGGCTTCTGCTGCTCGGGCTCGCTCTTCTGGTGCTGGAACTTCTGCTGAAGCTGCTCCTGGTGGTGGTGCTTCTGCTGGTGCTTACTCTGCTGAAGCTGCTCCTGGCGGTGGTGCTTCTGCTGGTTCTTACTCTGCTGAAGCTGCTCCTGGTCCTGCTGGTCCTGCTCATCCTGGACTTGCTCGTACTGCTCATGCTCCTGGTCTTGCTCGTCCTGCTCGTCCTGCTCGTGCTCCTGGTCCTGCTGGTGCTGCTGGTGCTGCTGCTGGTGCTGCTGATCCTGCTGGTGCTGCTGCTGCTGCTGCTGCTGCTGCTGCTGCTGCTGGTGATGATGATGATGATTATGTTCCTGCTGGTGATGATGATGATGATGATGATGATGATGATAATAATGATGATCCTGCTGCTGCTGCTGGTGGTGTGGAGGAGCAGCCCCAACTACCTGGGAGCCCCTCTGATGAGGGCCCATCTGGTCCTGCCAAAGGGAGGAAGAGCCGTATGCGACAACGGGAGAGGAGGCAATACTATATTGAGGAGGAACAGGAGGATGAGGTGCTGGAGTGGCTGAGAGAGAATGACTATCTGTGGCGGAAGGGACACCGGCTGTACAGGGACACCAAAAGGAAGCAGGCTGCTTGGAGAGAGAGGGCGGAGAGTATGGGTTACACTTCGGAGGCGCTCCTCGGCTGGTGGAAGCACATGCACACCTGGTACGGGAAGCTGCACCTGAAGAAATCTGGCCAGGCCACGGTTAAGCTGACGGACAGACAGACCTACATCATGGCCAGGTGCAGCTTCCTGGAGGGTGAGATCCGCCACCGAGGAGCACCAGCAGCCCCTCTCACAACCCTCTCTCTCCGGAAGCCTGCTGAGACCCAGTCCTCTTCTGGCCGAGAGTCAGTCCCTGTCTCCAGGCAGGTTTCTGTGGAGCGTGCCATGGTGGAGAACCCGCAGACAGGTGTTGTAACCGTGGTGGAGCGCGTGGAGACTCCCTGGTGCGGTGGGAGAAAGGAGACATCACGTCCACCACAGCCATAGCCGCATCCAGCCCCCCAAGCTCCACCTCCACAGAAAGTCAGAGAGCCAGACAGCAGGAGGGGCAGAGCCACACTGTCCTGCTGGAGATCAGGGACACCATCCGTACCAGCATAGATCTTCTCTCTCAGCTGGTCAGCACCGACTCCTCATCCTCCAACCGCAAGCCCTTCCTCACCTATGTCAACCAGACCCTCAGGAACATGGAGGAACCCCAGTACCAGGTGGTGAAGGACCGGATCACCGAGCTGCTTCACAACCCTCCAGATCCAGAGGAACCTGCTCCCACCCAGTCCAGGTCTGCTCCTCCATCCCAGGTGATGTCCCTCCCATTCCAAGGCTTCCCACAGCCCCTCACCTACCAGGGCTATGGCTACTAGGAGGTCCAGCAGCACAGGCAGCAGCCCTTCCCAGTCCAGGCACAGAGTCATCGGGCGACACCATTGCCACCAGTTCCACTGATGCCACCGATGCCACCCACACCAATGATGCCACCGACGACAGGGATACCACCCACGGCTTTCCTCACCCATCTGCAGACCAGACAGCCCCACTACACTACTCCTTCCTCCACCCCACAGACAAGCCCGGCCTCAGTACATCTGTCATCAGTACTGGGACTGACACCCCATGCCATGGAGGAAGGACCTCTCAGCATCACGGGTCTGAGCCAGCTGTCCAAGAGCTTTCTCAACACCTGTTGTCCTCTCGGGGCCAGGCACCCCAGTGGTGCTTCAGACCAGCACTGCAGCAGCAACCACCTCCACAGCACCTGGACCCTTCACCCCTGAGACTGGGCACACCTCTGAGTGACCGTGAAGACTGCCAGAGACTGGGTGTGGACTTTATTTGGACACTTGACTTGGGTCATTTTTGTTTTACAGCTTGTTGTTCAATAAAGTTTATTTTTGATTCACACACTTGCTTCATTTCTTTTTTTTTAATAAAGTCTTGATGGAAATTTTTAGAATTGGTTTAAGCCTTTGCATGCTTGTGGGATGGGTTAAGATAGCAGTGGGGTGGGAGGGATACCTTTGGGATGTGTAATAGCTGTGGGGATAGATAAACCTCCAGTGTAAGCATATTGGGACTGTATGGTCCACCCTCCCAGGTGCCACACCTATGACCCTTTATTATCAATAACAATGTAATCATTGATCCACACATGTCAACACAAACACAACTCTTTATTACATGCCCTGTTCATTGTAGGCCCACCCAATATACATGGCCCAATCTCATCAGTGTGATGAGACAGGATGAAGGAAGCACCCATTAGTCATCTATAATCCTGTCTTGCCACTCCACTGCTCCAGCTGGGGAGTTGCACCTGCTTCTTCCCTTCACGTGAGGCTCTGTTGGAGCCTTGCACATACTCAGTGTCTATCAGGTTTCGCCCTTGCCTCCATTCCCCAGGCTCCATGTCCCCATTGCCTTGCTGGAGGTCCACGAGCCTATTCTGCAAGACTGGGTAGCGGGTGCGCATGAGATTGTGCAGGATGCAGCAAGCTTCCACAATCCTCCTCACAGTCTCTGGGCGATGCTGCATGGTGGTGAGAAGTACCTGGAACCTATTGGCCAGGATGCCAAAGGTGTTCTCCACCACTCGCCTTGCCCTGGACAGCCTGTAGTTGAAGATCCTCTCTTCATGGGTGAGGAGTCTGGAAATGTAGGGCTTCATGAGGTAGGTTCTGAGGGAGAAGGCGTCATCCCCCACGATGAAGTAGGGCACATCTTGTGTGTCGTTGGGCAGGGGTTCTGGATCGGGGAAGCCCATGATGAGGTTGCCTTCCAGCCCCTCCTTGAGGTGACTGGCGTTGTATACCTGGGCATCTGAACATGAGCCATTGCCTGAAGCATCGATGTACATGAACCTATAGTCAGCATCGACCATGGCAAAGAGGATGATGCTGAAGAAGCCCTTGTAGTTGAAATAAGTGGAGCCCGACTTGGGTGGTGCTTTGCAGGCCACGTGCTTGCCATCTGTGGCTCCAACGGTGTGGGGGAAGTTCCACCTCTGATACCACTGCTCTGCAACTTTCTTCCATCCTTCTTCAGTGGAGGGGCACTGGAGGAGCTCCTCCAGGTATTCTTCAATGATGGCCTGCAACACTTCTCTGACCACAATGCTGATGGTGTTGGATGGCACCCTCCAGGCGTACTGCATGCTCCTGTAGGTGATCCCTGAGGCCAGGTGGTGCAGAGTGAGTGCCACCTTGAGCCCAGGTTCCAGGCTGGGCCGGAAGTTGGTGTTTGCCTTGGTCAACCTGGGTGTCAGGTCCTGCACAACTTCGTCAAACATGGCTGGAGGCATCCTCATGAAGTTCTGGAATGCACGAGTGTCTTCGTTCCTGAGCTCCACCATCAGCTTGTTGTACAGTCCGTACTCTGCTCTTCTCCCGATCCATCTTCGGACCCAGATGCTTCTTGGCCGCCTCATTTTCTTCCCGTAGTAGAGTTCACAGAGCCTGTAGATGGCTTTGCACTGTTGCAGAAGGATGGTGGCTGCCAAAAGGACTGTGTTACGATCCACGGTGGACATGACTGGATGCTGTGGAAGAGCAAGAGTCAGATGAAGGCTGCAGAGGTCTGCACAGCTGGGCTGCTGGTCTGAAAGTGAGATCCAGGTGAGTTGCTCTCCCTTTTTATAGGCAGTATAGGCGTCCCTTTGCATCCTCTAGGCATCCTCTAGGAATCCTCTAGACATCCTTAATATCCAAGATAGGTCCCCTCTGCAAATGTTTTTTCCGTTTTAAATGCTTTGTTTCCGTGCTGCATTCGCTAGGCATCCGTTCTGCATCTGTTCTGAGTCTTTTCTGCTTCCTCCCTGCGTCTGAGCAGATGCGAGTTGCGCGGATGCGGAATGGATGCCTAGCAGATATAGCGGATGCGTAACGGATGCAGAATGGATGCGTAGCGGATGCGTAGCGGATGCAGAATGGACGAATTGGATACATTTTCTGCGCAAAAGTTTTGAGCAGCTCAAAACTTTTGGAGTGGATGAAACGTCCATAAACAGATGCTGGATGGATAGAGAGGAAGCAAAACGGAGGCAGTGAGTACAGAACAGATACATCGCATTAACCAACGGATGGAAACTTTTTTGTCCGTTTTACATCCTCTTTGCATCCGTTGGTGCAGTGTGACAGGGGCTTAAGTGTTACAGAGGAAAAATTATAGGAAGTTAAGAGGTCTATATGTAGAATGTAGAACACGGGTGTCAAACACAATTGTGTCATGTGACATTTCGCAACGTTTTTTGCCTTTGAAGAGCTGGGGTGGACGTGGCCTGTACTTGACCCATCTGGGCTGCCAGTTTGAAACCCCTGATATAAGACATAAAATAACAGAGTTAGAAGGGACCATGGAAGTCTTCTAGTTTAACCTCTGCTAGAGCAGAAGACCCTATACCATTCTGAAAAAGTGGTTGTCCAATTGTTTCTTGAAAACTTTCAGTGATGGCACATCTCCAAATTCAGGAGCCAACAGTTCCACTGATGGAATGTTCTTATGGTCAGCAAATTTCCTCCTCAGTTTTAGGTTGGGTTTCTTTTTGATGATTTCCACCCATTAGCAATAGCAATAGCACTTAGATTTATATACTGCTTCGTAGTGCTTTTCAGCCCGCTCTAAGCAGTTTACAGAATCAGTGTATTTCCCCCAACAATCTGGGTCCTCATTTTACCCACCTCGGAAGGATGGAAGGCTGAGTCAACCTTATCATGTTTATGACATGTTTATCAACCTTATCATCAGACCCCTATCATGTTTGTCGCTCTTATCCCCACTGTTTCTAGGGCCTCAGCACATTTTTTTTGTCTCATGGTGACCAGAACGAGACATATGACATCCTAAAACTTGATCTTCTTTCTAGGTCAGGGTTCCCCAGCCCCTAGTCCATGGACCAGCACTGGTCTACAGCATCCCAGCAACTGGGCTATCCAAACCAGCTAAGCCCCATCCATGGGATGCAAGCAGTATGTAAAACCATGTGCCATCCAGTCTGCAGAAAAACCTTTCTCCATTGAACCGGTCCCTGATGCCCAAAAGGTTGGGGGCCGCTATTCTCGGTCCTTTGAAGTTCCTGTTTTCTTTTATCATTCCTCAGTATTTCTGCTGGAGCACTATATTTGAGGATAGGATTCAGCTCCCTGCAATCCCATTTTCTTTTTGAAAGAATTGTGGTTTTGGTCTTTCAGACCAAGCAAATATACTTGAAAGGACCAGAAACAAAAATGCAAGGACAGCTGCTAGATTCTAGTTGGGCATCCTCATCCCTTGCCTGACAATAAATGAACAAGATTCATATTATTGTGCTTACATATATAGAGTAATTGTGAGATCTATTTGACAAAGAAACATGAATTCTTTCTATCTTCCAACTTACATAT
The DNA here is from genome assembly GCA_015471245.1 of Laticauda colubrina. Lineage (NCBI taxonomy): Eukaryota > Metazoa > Chordata > Lepidosauria > Squamata > Elapidae > Laticauda > Laticauda colubrina. The sequence continues at coordinate 11,569,647 of BLBF01000021.1, read as the reverse complement.
TTTCAGGTCAGATAGCTTAGCTTTGCAAAACAACATTTCACTGATTTTGGCATGGAACACATACAATCAGGTCAACCAGCCAGTACTATTAATTGATGTCTGATGCAACCGACTGTACAGTTTCTGTCTACTCTCCCTCTTCTAGGGACATAAGTTTACTTTCATTTGATATAGATTCTCCCCATTCTCAAGTATGGTCATTGCAAATTTATACTGTAGCACAATCCTGGCTAACATAGGAGAAATCACTTTCCTGTTTGACTGTAATAATGCTCTACAACTAGATGCAGACACTGTCCAAGAATCAAATTTTGTTGTCTGTTTGTATCTCACCTTTTATTATTTTTACAAATAATTCAGGATGACGATCAGACCCAACACACCCTTCTTCCTCCCATTTCCCTAAAACAACCACCCTGTGATTGGGCTGAGTGAGAGTAACTAGTCTGAAGTCACCCAGCTGGCTTTCATGGTTAAGGCGGGACTAGACCTCCTGGACTCCTGCTTTCTAGCCTGGTACCTTAACCATTTCTTTCCTATACTTCATTATGCATGATGGAATATAGTAAAGAAGTGGATTCCAAAGAGGGAGGAGTTAAATTTCAGAGCAGTAACAGGCAACTCAGCACAGATACTATGTGTGAGAGAAATAGGGTGAAGACAGCCCCTCCCTAATAGTTCACACAGTATATTGTAGGTGCAGATAATAGGGTCCTTACCCTGGCAAGATTTTGTCTATAGCTGTGAAACAATAAAAAAACTCAGTCTGGAACAATATGCATATGTCATCAGGGGTAGGATTCAAATTTTTTAACAACCTGTTCTGTGGGTGTGACTAGGTGAGTGTGGCTTCTTTTTTTTACGCCCCCCATTTTTTGCCTCCTGGGCCTCAGGGAAGCCTCCTGGGTGACACAGTAACACACCTAGGGGGATCCCGTCACAATTGATCATCAGAGGGGAAAAAAAAGAAATACCTTAAGGAGTTACTAGGTGGGTGAGAATGCAGTCAGTGATGTCGGGCATGCATACAATGTTGTGCATGCACGATAAGGACTGATTGGGCAGGGAGAGGAGGGGAGGGGTGGGCGGAGAGGGGTGGGGCCAGCCAGGGGCACAATTTACCTGTTCTCTGAACTGTGCAGAATCATAACAACCAGTTCTATAGAACCAGTCCAAACCATTAGAATCCTACACCTGCATGTCATTTTTGGTTTTGGGGTTGAAAATATACATGCCATTGAGTCATTGCTGATGCTTAATCTCCTCAGAGATAGATTTTCTACATCATCATACCCTTACTCTTTCTGTCTGCTCAAAGAGCTCCCTGCCCCAAGCACTATTTCTGTAATGGTTACTTCCTCCATTATAACCTCACTTTGACAAGTGCAAATTCCAGCCGGATGCAGAAGCACCAGGGAAGTGTGTCTATTTTTCCAATGTGATTTCCCTTCCTTTGGAAAGCTACAGGTAGGGTAACTGTAAATATATGCATCCCAACAGAGGATTAGAAACGGGTACATGTGAAATTGACCAAGATTATTCACCATCTTATCAGCTGCAACCACAGAGTAGAGCAGAACATGGTGCCCTAGGCCAGTTGTTCTTAAACTGTTTGACCCAATTATCCCTTTGCCCACTCTCAACTAATGTCATTATCTCCCCTCCCCCCTTTTCTCCAAGGCTCAGTTATTTTACACAAGTGTCTCATCAGCCGCAGTCCCAAACTGGATCCTTAACTCACGAAGAAGCAATTACAAATTGCTCCATTACTCCAGGATATGCCCAAATTACCCTTGGGGATAATTACTCCCATCTTAACCACATAAACTAGACGAAGGCTCATACTTATGGTACTGAGCAAGATTAAAGGAGCCAAGCAAAATAACAATCAATCACTTTGGTGCTGATAGCATAGCTCAGCCTCTATTGGGTCAAATCATGAAATTGATTAGAAGGACATTTACTACAGAGGAAAAATGTGCTCCTTCTTACAGCACCTGACAACCTGTGGAGAATTCATTGCCGCAGGATACAGGGAAGGCCAATCACCAGGCTGGCTTTAAAAGGGGATTGGATATGTGCAAGGAAGACAGATCTATCAAGAGGTCTTGAGACTCGGATGGAAGAACGGATGGTGAAGCAGGTGGAATCGACAGAGGTGGCAAAATTGGCAGTCTTGAAGAAGAAAACATTGACCAATTTTATTTCTACTTGGAAACCATTTTGTGATTAAAAAAAAATTGTGAGAAACTGAAAAAAGAAAAGTTGATTTGGGGGATTTGATGATTAGAATTACATGAGACTATTAAAATAATGCAGACAAATCTTAACCTTAGTGTAAGAGTTTGATATATGTTCTTAATCTATCTCTTTATCTCGATCTCTATGTTGTTGTTGAAACATCACTAAGTGATGTTTGACTCTTCACAACCATATTGTCATGTCCCTGTCGGAGTCTGAATCCGAGGAGGAAGACAAACAGCTGACAGGGAGTGGGAGTGTGGTTCCATTGGCAATTTCCCCTGTTGGAAACTGGGGAAGGGCAAAGTCTGACTGGGCAGAGCAGGGGAGAGGGAGAACAAGGGAGAGGGAGCTCAGAGGATGACTCAGGTCCACCCCCTCTTCATCCTAGGGCACACAGGGAGGAATGGAGGAGAGAGCAACATGAGTTTAACTTGTGTGGACTTTGGTTATCTGCGTTCCTGGCATCCTCCCAACCATTTTGAGTTATTGCTGTGCCTTCATGCCTGGAATTCCTTCTCTTACCCTGCCAGGCTAATTACCTCATTTTGCCTTGTTTGGACTTATAGTTACAGTTTTTGTTGACCACATTTTGGACTTGATTCTCTGCAACCAAAGGCTGTTCCTGGGAGAATTTTTCTTCAGCCAGAAGGTAACTAGGACATTGAGGGCAAAGTTGGAGATAATAAAGGACTGATTATATGACTATGTTGCCTTTGTGCCATATCCCAGGTCATCACACCCATGGACCACAACATGCCAGCCCCATTCCCCATTCTATCTCCTGGAGTTTGCCCAAATTCATGCCCACTACAGCGATAACACTATCTAACCATCTCATCCTCTGCCATCTCCTTCTCCTTTTGCCTTCAATCTTTCCCAACCTCTGTTCCATTAAGCCCTCTTTTCTCATTTGGTGGCCAAAGTACTTGAACTTCATAACCACACCTTATCTGGTTTGAAATGGGCTGCGTGAACTTTTGTGAGTGGTAGGGCGGTATGCACAAATGCAACTTGACTTGCACAAGGGGGGGGGCAGCGCACATGTGCACTGCTTGACTTGTATGAGCGGCAGGCCGGTGCGCTTGCATGCACATGTGCAGCTCAGCTTGTGCAACCAGAGGACAGGAGTGCATGTGTGTGTGAAACTCAACTTTTGAGAGCTCTGGGGCAACGCACATATGTGCCTGTATCAGCCCGCTGCTTGCGTGTGCTAGTTCCCCTCCCCTACCAGGCTGCCAAGCCATAAAGGTTGTGGACTGCTGGTCAATGAATTCTAGCCTTTAAACATCAAAACTGTCTTGGTGATCTTGAATCAGTCACTTTCTCTCGGCCCAACTCACCTGTCATGCCCTTGTTAGAGTTGGACTCTGAGGGAGAGGAGGAACAGCTGGCAGGGAGTGGAGGTGTGGCTCCGGAGGTTGTGGAGGAGGCTGGGGAAGAGCAGAGGCCGGCTGGGCAGTCAGAGAAAGAACCAGGCCCATTCCCTCTTCATCCTAGGACAGGCAGGGAGGAATGGAGAAGGAAACAGCTTGGCTTACAAGAGAGGAAGTGCCATGATCCCCCTCATTGGTTGCAGCTGGGGAGAATAGTATATTAGAGAGACAGTTAAAACACAGCATTACCAGAAGCAAAGCGTATTTTATTTTGGGCTGAAGTTATCTTGGTTAGTGTCCTTCCAACAGACTGTGCCTTGTTATCTCCGAAAAGTTGGTAATTACTTATCCTAGTCCATTGTGGAAATTCCTTCATTATAGTTTTTTTTTTTTTTTTCACCTTTATCTGCTCATTAAATTCAGACTGCATTGCTTTCTTTTGAAGACTATTTTTGAATAAGTTTTATCTCCAACTGAGAATTATTGAACAGTGGGGCCAAGTTGGAGGCATTAAAGGACATTCATTTAAGCCCATGTCACACTGAACCAACGGATGCAAAGAGGATGTAAAACGGACAAAAAACCTTGCCATCCGTTCGAAAACGCGATGTACTCACTGTCTCTGTTTTACTTCCTCTCTATCTGTCCAGCATCTGTTTATTGACGTTTCATCCGCTCCAAAAGTTTTGGGCTGCCTAAAACTTTTGCGTGGAAAATGTATCCAGTTCGTCCGTTCTGCATCCACTACGCATCCGCTACGCATCCGTTACGCATCCGTGACGCATCCGCTATATCCGCTAGGCGTCCTCTACGCATCCGCGCAACTCCATCCGCCCAGACGTAGGGAGGAAGCGGAACGGATGCAGAACGGATGCCTAGCGGATGCAGAAGGGAAACAAAGCGTTTAAAATGGAAAAAACGTTCGCAGAGGGGACCTATCTCGGATATTAAGGATATCTAGAGGATGCCTAGAGGATGCCTAGCGGAAAACCAATACTGCCTATAAAAAGGGGGAGCAACTCGCCTGCATCTCACTTTCAGAACAGCAGCCCAGTGGTGCAGACTTCTGCAGCCTTCATCTGCCTCTTCCTCTTCCACAGCATCCAGTCATGTCCACCGTGGATTGTAACAAAGTCCTTTCGGCAGCCACCATCGTTCTGCAACAGTGCGAAGCCATCTGCAGGCTCTGTGAACACTACTGCGAGAAGAAAAGGAGCCACCCAAAAAGAATCTGGATCCGAAGATGGTTCGCCAGAAGAGCAGAGTATGGACTGTACAACAAGCTGATGGTGGAGCTCAGGAACGAAGACAATCGGGAGTTCCAGAACTTCATGAGGATGAAGTTGTCCAGCCATGTTTGATGAAGTTGTGCAGCGGCTGACACCCAGGTTGACCAAGGCAAACACCAGCTTCTGACCCAACCTGGAACCTGGGCTCAAGGTGGCACTCACTCTGCGCCACCTGGCCTCAGGCACCTACTACAGGAGCATGCAGAATGGCTGGAGGGTACCATCAACATTGTGGTCAGAGAAGTGGTGCAGGCCATCATTGAAGAATACAAGGAGGAGCTCCTCCAGTACCCCTCCACTGAAGAAGGATGGAAGAAAGTTGCAGAGCAGTGGTATCAGAAGTGGATTTTCCCACACACCGTTGGAGCCATAGATGGCAAGCATGTGGCCTGCAAAGCACCACCCAAGTCAGGGTCCACTTATTTCAACTCCAAGGGCTTCTTCAGCATCATCCTCTTCGCCATGGTCGATGCTGACTACAACTTCATGTACATCGATGCTTCAGGCAACAGCTCATCTTCAGATGCCCAGGTATACAACGCCAGTCACCTCAAGGAGGAGCTGGAACGCAACCTCATTGTGGGCTTCCCAGATCCAGAACCCCTGCCCAACGACATACAAGATGGGGGATGATGCCTTCTCCCTCACAACCTACCTCATGAAGCCCTACACCTCCAGACTCCTCACCCGTGAAGAGAGGATCTTCAACTACAGGCTGTCCAGGGTAAGGCGGGTGGTGGAGAACGCCTTTGGCATCCTGGCTAACAGGTTCCAGGTACTTCTCACCACCATGCAGCATTGCCCAGAGACTGTGAGGAGGATCATGGAAGCTTGCTGCATCCTGCACAATCTCATGCGCACCCGCTACCCAATCTTGCAGAACAGGCTCGTGGACCTCCAGCAAGGCAATGGGGAAATGGAGCCTGGGGAATGGAGGCAAGGGCGAAACCTGATCGACACTGAGGATGTGCAAGGCCCCAACAGAGCCTCACATGAAGCGGAGAAGCAGCGCAACCTCCTGAGACAATGGTGCAACTCCCCAGCTGGAGCAGTGGAGTGGCAAGACAGGATGGTAGATGCTTCATGGATGCTTCCTTCAGCCTGTCTCATCACACAGATGAGATTGGGCCATGTATGTTTGGTTGGCCTACAATGAACAGGACGTTTAATAAAGAGTTGTGTTTATGTTGACATGTGTGGATAATTATTACATTATTATTGATAATAAAGGGCCGTAGGTGTGGCACCTGGGAGGGTGGACCATACAGTCCCACTGTGCTTGCACTGGAGGTTTATCTATCCTACAGCTATTACCCATTCCACAGCTATCTTAACCCATCCCACAGCTATCTTAACCCATCCCACAAGCATGCAAAAGCTTAAACCATTTCTAAAAGTTTCCAGCAAGACTTTATTAAAAAAAAGAAATGAAGCAAGTGTGTGAATCAAAAATAGACTTTATTAACAACAAGCTATAAGACAAAAATGAATCTCTGGCACTCTTCTTGGTTGCTCAGTCTCAGGGGTGAAGGGTGCAGGTGCTGTGGAGGTGGCTGGTGCTGGAGTGCTTGTCATCAGCTCCTCCAGAAGCAGAAGCAGCAGAAGCCCCAGCCCCAGAAGAGTGAGCCTGTGCTGCAGAAGCCCCAGCAGAACCAGAGTGAGGGCCAGGGGGCGGGATGGTAGCCCTGTCCCTCTTGCCAGGGCTGGCAGCAGATGGCTGAGGCTTGCTGTGCTTCCGTATGATTGTGGGGTTGCTGGCTGGCAGGGAGGCTGGCAGGAACCAAGGCTGGCAGGAAGGCTGGCAGGGAGGCTGGCACCAAGGCAGGCACCAAGGCTGGCAGGGAGGCAGGCACCAAGGCTGGCAGGAAGGTCGGCAGGAAGGCTGGCAGGCAGGCAGGCACCAAGGCTGGCAGGGAGGTAGGCACCAAGGCTGGCAGGGAGGCAGGCACCAAGGCTGGCAGGAAGGCTGGTAGGCAGGCAGGCAGCAAGGCTGGCAGGCAGACATGAACCAAGGTTGGCAGGAAGGCAGGCAGCAAGGCTTGCAGGCAGGCAGGCTTGCAGCAAGGCTTGCAGGCAGGCTGGCAGCAAGGCTGGCAGCAAGGCTGGTAGCAAGGCTGGCAGCAAGGCTGGCAGGCAGACATGCAGGCAGGGCAGGCAGGGCAGGCAAGGCAGTCGATGTGTCTGGCAGCAGGTCTTTCCTCTGAATGGCGACCTGCTTCCGAGCTGCTTCCGTTATATCCGTGGGGCTGACGCAATGCATCCTCCCCGCATGTGCAATTAACGCCAGGCATCCATTAGGCTTCTGCTGTGCATCCGCTTCATCTGTTCGGCGTCCGCTCTGCATCCGCTGTATCCGTTCCGTGTCTGCTTTGCTGAGGCCCCCGGAAGCCTAGCGGTTGCGCCATCCGCTCCCATCTGCTTCCATCCGCTGGGCTTCCATTCCGCATCCGCTTTGCATCCGCCCTGCGTCCTCCCCGCGTCTGTGTTATCCGCTCCGGTTATGCAAATTTTTGCCCCTTTTGAGAGCGGATAACAACGGATGGAACATTTTGGTCGTCCGCTGTGTCCTTTTTGCATCCGTTGGCCAGTGTGACATGGGCTTTAGGTTTTGGATTTTGTTACATTTGTGTTACACTCTGGGTCATCACATCACTGCATAAAATTGTTGTTATGGGGAAAAGAGGAGGAGGAAAGTAGTATTGCATGTGTTCACCCTTATATTTGTAAAAATATTAAAGGTGGGACATAATTTTTTTAAAAAAATCTGTGTCAAAGAAAGTCTGAAATCATTTTTTTCTTTCTTATTTTTTTCTTCTCTCTTCTCCACACTTTCACTCTTTTTCTTTCCTTCTTTTTTTACTTTGTGCTTAGAAAATCAACAGTGCTATTAAAAAAAAGAGATCTTGAAACTCAGGGTAACTTCTGGGTTAGGTTGGTTGGAGAAAGCCTCCAAAACACCAGTTGCTGGGAAACATGGGTGGAAGGAGAATATGTTCTTGTCTTCAGCTAGTAAGCATTTTGGATGCATCTGGCTGGTCACTGTGAGAAACAAAATGCTGAACCAAGAACAGAAGAATAGCAGTGCTGATTCAGGTCTCGGCCTATATTCTCTCTTTCAGAAAATGCTGGACTGTCATTCCCACCGTTTTACACACATGTGGTTTGAAGGTGATGGGAATTGTTATCCAAAACCATCTGGAGGATGCCATATTTTGGAGAGGGGGGTGAATGTGAGCTGGCATCAAGGTTAAGGTCTGGGGGGAAAAAAATTCAAAAATGCACAGAGGAGTAAAAATGTACTTCAAATGGCACACATCTGTTTATAAGTAACCAAAGAGAAGAAAAGAAAGGAAAGCTGAAGTGTGATTGTAAATTCACTTTTCCACATGGCTATCAATTTATTAAAAATCCTGAAATAATTTCATTTCTGTCCTGACACAGAGATAGTGGTGTAAAGTCAAAACATTTTAATAGCATATGTGCCATTAGTTGAATAAAGCAGAGTTTTTGTTTTCTAGCTGATGGACCTTTAATTCTCAAAATGGATGCGAGAGACTTGATTATAGTTCAACTAGTTAGAAGCCCTATAGCAGAACAGTTACGGCAAACTCTAAAACCCAAATTATTGTTGAATAAAGTGCTTGACCTGATTAAGTGCCAAATAAACTTTGTGCTGTTTGTCCTGCAACAGAAAAATAGTGCTCCCCTTTCTGCAGCCATGGGACGTAGGTTAAGGGAGCTGTGAACCATTTACTGCCTGATTTAGGGGACGTGATGGCTCAGTGGTTAAAGCTAGAAGCTGAGCTTGTAAACTAGAAAATTGATAATCTGGGTTCAAGAGTTGAGTGCCATGCAATGGTGAGCTCTCATTCCTTGGCCCAGCTTTTGCCCACCTAGCAGTTTGAAAACATGCAAGTGCAACTAGATTAATAGATACCACGTTGGTGTGAAGGTAACAGCGTTCCATGTGCCTTTGGTAATGCATGGCACAAAATTTGTCTTTGGACAATGGCTCCCTTGGCTAAGAAATGGAGGTGAGCACCATTCCCTAGAATGAGACATGACTAACAGGGAAACCTTTGTCTTTTTTATTCCTGACCTATCTAAAAGGTAATAAGAAAATGGAAAGGAAATCCATGCACACGCATCTCAGAGGAGATCATGAGATTATTTAGTGGAAATAGTGTTGGAAATGATCCAGGTAGTCCCCAGAGAATGAAGCCTTGAGTTTGACACCCCTGCTTTAGAGCATCATCTTTCATGAAAAGGCATATTTTTTGAACTAGACATACCAGGTTATTTTGATTTTTTTGTAGTACCCAGACAAAAACACAAAATAGCTGGCCAATCCATTTGTCTTCTAACCCAAAAGCTACCCTGTCGCATTGGCAACAAACTCATTCCTCATTAACAGGAATTGCTAAGCTCCCAATTCACATCAAGCCATGTTAAGTAAGGTGAAGTCCCATCCTTTCAACTGCCGCTTAAAACATCTGCTGCTTTTAATAGATTCAAGCTGTTGCTTGCACTGAGAAGGAAAATGATTGCACCTTTTGGAACTGAGCAAATTTAGTGGCCTTCAGAAGTGCACCACTTGTTTGAAAGGATTCACATGCCTGTAATACAGTGCAGATGTTTTGAAGTAGTTCCCCCACTGGTGCCTTTCCCCCCTCTCTTATCCACTTTTATTTCATTTTCTCCCTTTCTTTCCACTTTACATCCTTGAGATGATTTCTCAAGTACTCCCCCCCCCCCCAAAAAAAAAAATAAATCTGTCAAGACTTTACACCAGAGCCATAGTTAGATTTTATAGGCCTCACCCTTTGCCCAACCTGTTCAACAAGATGCTGCCTCTCCTGCATTGTAGCTGAAATTATGGAAAGAGGTGCAATAACATTTGTTGAACATCACTGGGGGAGTGGGGATAAAAACAAAGGGCTACTCTTTTTTTTAAAGGCCTTCCCATTATCTCAAGACTCCTCCCTCCCTCTGTTCAATGTCAGGGAGATAGGCCCAAGGTTACAAAAGGTAATGTTCCTGTAAACAAGAAATATATGGCATTCACTAAATATCACAGCAGGGATGGAGAACTTAGGTGAGCCTTTAAGATGTAGCTGGACTTCAACTCTCAACAATCTCAGGCAGCACAAATAATAGTGGAGGATGCTAAGGTAAAGGTAATGGTTCTCCTTGCACATACGTGCTAATCATTTCCAGCTCTAGAGGGTGGTGCTCATCTCCGTTACAAAGCCAAAGAGCCAGCGCTGTCCGAAGACGTCTCCATGGTCATGTGGCTAAATACCTAAAGCACACTGTTACCTTCCCACCAAAGTGGTCCCAATTTTTCTACTTGCATTTTTTACGTTTTCAAACTGCTAGGTTGGCAGAACCTGGGACAAGTAATGGGAACTCACTCCATTATGCGGCGATAGGGATTTGAACTGCCAAACTGCTGACCTTTCTGATCAACAAGCTCAGCATCTTAGCCACTGAGCCACCACATCCCATACTACAAAGGTAAATGTTCTGGTTTAAACCCATTACAGGCCAGCAGCTGGAGTTTTTTTATTTGTTCACAATGATCTGGTGGAAGACTGAGGCAGCCTATACTATTTTGAGATAACATGAATGAGCTGCTTAATTGGCAACTACTGGATTTAATTCCAAGGAGGATACTTTTTGATACTGTGGGTTCATATAGTTTTTGGTTTTTATGTTAATTTGGAGCTAATTTTGCATATAAAGGTGGCACATCTTCAACTACACCTCAAAGGGTCCTATTTCATCTAAAGTCTACAGTTGTTTCAAATGCCATTGCTGAGTTCTCCATCCTTATTCTCTCACTCTGTAGCCAGGTTCATGAACATATCTAAGCAGGTGCTTATGGAAAATGTTATATGGAGGATGCCCTCATGGGCTGAATTTCATTGTTTGCTTGTCACACAACTTGGCACATTTCCCCACCCCCCAAAAACCCACATGGTAACCATATTTTCTAAACACATCAGAATGCCCCCCCCCCCCGATTATTTGTGGCAGTGTATCAGGGCTCCCTAATGTACATACTAAGCATTTTACAAAGGAAAATAATCACTTTTATGGATTAGTTCTGGCATAGAGAGCCCATAATTCTCTGATAAACTAAAGGGGGGGGGGAGGAATTCATGTGAACACAGCCGATTTTCTATCATTAGAGCTTTGTCTTTTGATCAGGAATTCTGGGAATTAAAAAAAAAAAAGGTTCATGCCCAGGTTCATTTAAAAGTTTTTAACTTATCAATTTCTTACTGATCTTCAAGAGACAGGGACAAAATATTTCTTTTATCTTTTCATTGTAGTCTTTAATATTTGTATTTTCTTCATTCCATTCCTTTTTGAGCAATGACATTTTTGAATCCAGGTAGCCCCCATCTTCTGACCACAACTGAGCCCAAAATTCATGTCATTAAGTGAGAAATTTGTTGAGTGGGTTTTGCCCCATTTTACAACTTTTGTTGCCACAATTGTTAAGGGAATCGTTGCAGTTGTTAAATTAGTAACACAGTTGTTAAGTGAATCTGGTTTCCCCAATGACTTTGCTTGTCCGAAGATCATAAAAAGGGATCTCATGATTCTGAGAAACAGCAACCGTCATAAATGTGAGTCAGTTGTCGAGCATCTAAATGTAGATCACATGACCATGGGGATGCTGGAACAGTCCTAAGTGTGAAAAAATGTCATAACTCACTTTTTCAGTGCCGTTGTAACTTTGAAGGGTCAGTAAATGAACTCTCGTAGGTCAAGGATTACCTGTAGTTTGTAAATTTACTTTTTCTGAAAAATAGTTCACCCTATTTCTTTTTGGCAAAAAAAAAGTATTTGGAATGCAAAACCTTTTGTGAGATACCTGTGTAAAAGTATTCACATTTTTTAAAAAAATCTGTTTGTCTACATTCTTGATGATATCTTAGTATTTTATTATTTTATTATCTTTATGTTTTGCCACCTACTTGCTCTCTTGCTTGACTGGGATTATTCACATGGCTAATCAGGTATTGTGGATTAAAAAGTACAAGTCATAATATGACACAGGTAATCAGGTTTCACTTTGGAATCATGTTAGTGAGAGGAAGCAATATCAAATGAGAATGAGGGCAATTACTGAGATAATTACATTTATGGGCCTAACCACTCAGGGAACGCACCATGATGATGTCACTATGCTGTACTCTGGCTGTAAAATTACATGGGTGATAGCAAATGAAGCTAACTCAGATCCTAGATTTCCATAGGTAGACAAGGTTGGGGCACTGCAAACTTCTTGATTTAGGTAGGGCACCCAACAGTAAGATATGAATGCAAAAGGTATGGGGTTATGTCATTACATTGTATATTGTAATTACACTGTATATTACACTGCATATATTACATAAGAGTGTATATTGTAACACATATTTCAACAATGGTCTGTTAGTTCATTTTGTCATTGTGGCTTGCGACAGATGCCTGAGACTCAGATAAAAATCAAGAAGGCAAACTCTTTGATGAAATATAAGAATTGTTTTTTAACTTTCTCTTTTGAGGTTTTAAGAGCAGAATAGACCAAAATGAAAACTCTGGTGAAATGATTAGAAAATGTTTTGCTGTGTCCTGACTAGGGTTAGGGTCTGCTGGTCTGCAGTGGCATAAAACCAGGAGAAGCTTTTTGGCTAACATACATTATTAAAAGCATTGGCTTAAAGCTTGCTACCTTCTGATGCTGTGTTTTAAGTGATTTTTCTTTCAGTCAGCACGGATGAGCCAAGTGATGGTGCCATCTCCTTCATTTTTCCCCCCTCATTGAAAACATTTTATATGAAGACAATAAATGGGTTTGGTAATTCTTTTATTGTCATTTCATGATTGTTTTCATGAAGGTGTAGTCCCTTCACAAGCAGAATTATCAGCATATTTGTAGATATAAAACATGAAAAAAATAGGCTCCTCACCAAAATATCTGGAATTCAATACTAAGGAAACAAAAAGGAGAGAAAAGTATCAATTGTGTCAAGCAAATTTTATCACAGGTCATTACAAAATAGTATCTGGTGGGCATGCTAAAAAGTCCTGTCGAGGTGCATATCCTACATACTGTAGTTGTCAACAATGCAGCAGTTCTACAGGCTACAAATATAAACTCTGAAACAGCAGGAGTTAAGGGCCTGTCACATTGGCCGACGGATGCAAAACATTTGTAAAAAGGACACAGCGGATGAGAAAATGTTCCATCCGTTGTTATCCGCTCTCAAAAGTGCCCCGAATTTGCACAACCAGAGCAGACAACAACGGAAAGGAATGGACAGGGGGAGGACGTAGCCAGGATGGAAAGCAGATACTCCACGGAAGCCTAGCGGATGGAAGCGGATGGGAGCGGATGGCACATCCACAGGGCTTCCGGGGGAGCACAGCAAAGCGGACGCGCAGTGGAAGGAATAGATGCAGAGCGGATGCCGAGTGGATGAAGCGGATGCAGAGCAGAAGCCTAGAGGATGCCTAGCGGATGTCTAGCGGATGCAAAGCGTTCACTGCGCATGCGGGGAGGATGCATTGCGTCTTCCCCGCAGATATAAAGGGAAGCAGCTCGCAAGCAGGTCACCATTCAGAGGAAAGACCTGCTGCCAGACACAGCTCCAGCCAGCCAGCCAGCCAGCCAGCAAGCTAACAACCATGGGAAAGAAGAGAAAACCTCTGCCATCTGCTGCCAGCCCTGGCAAGAGGGACAGGGCCACCATCCCATCTCCCGGCCCTGACTCTGCTTCTGCTGGGGCTTCTGCTGCTGGGGCTGACTCTTCTGGTGCTGGAGCTTCTGCTGAAGCTGCTCCTGGCGGGGGTGCTTCTGCTGGTGCTTACTCTGCTGAAGCTGCTCCTGGCGGTGGTGCTTCTGCTGGTGCTTACTCTGCTGAAGCTGCTCCTGGTCCTGCTGGTCCTGCTCGTGCTCCTGGACTTGCTCGTCCTGCTCGTCCTGCTCGTCCTGCTCGTCCTGCTCGTGCTCCTAGTCTTGCTCGTCCTGCTCATGCTCCTGGTCCTGCTCGTGCTGCTGTTGCTGCTGGTGCTGGTGCTGCTGTTGCTGCTGCTGATTCTGCTGGTGCTGCTGCTGCTGCTGATGATGATGATGATCCTGCTGCTGATGATGATCCTGCTTCTGCTGCTGCTGCTGCTGATGATGATTATGATCCTGCTGGTGATGATGATGATGATGATGATCCTGCTGCTGCTGCTGGTAGTGGTGGTGTGGAGGAGCAGCCCCTACTACCTGGGAGCCCCTCTGATGAGGGCCCATCTGGTCCTGCCAAAGGGAGGAAGAGCCGTATGCGACAACGGGAGAGGAGGCAATACTATATTGAGGAGGAACACAAGGATGAGGTGCTGGAGTGGCTGAGAGAGAATGACTATCTGTGGCGGAAGGGACACCGGCTGTACAGGGACACCAAAAGGAAGCAGGCTGCTTGGAGAGAGAGGGCGGAGAGTATGGGTTACACTTCGGAGGTGCTCCTCGGCTGGTGGAAGCACATGCACACCTGGTATGGGAAGCTGCACCTCAAGAAATCTGGCCAGGCCACGATTAAGCTGACGGACAAAGAGACCTATGTCATGGCCAGGTGCAGCTTCCTGGAGGGTGAGATCCGCCACTGAGGAGCACCAGCAGCCCCTCTCACAACCCTCTCTCTCCGGCAGCCTGCTGAGAGCCAGTCCTCTTCCAGCCGAGAGTCAGTCCCTGACTGCGGTATCTGCTATCCCGCATCAGATGGGCGCCTCATGACAGGGAGCGAAGGAGAGAAAAAACGACAGGAGACGAAGTTCCTCGAGATGAGTGCGCCCAGAATGGCTGGGTATAAGCTCTTTTATTATGCTTTTTCAAAGGAGGGTGATTGTTTACTCAGAACCTAGGTTAAGCCTAGGTCAGACGGAATATACAAATTTAACAATGACTCAGAAAACATCAGGATATCAGGACAGACAGGATGGCAGGAATTATATTTGATCAGGATATTCTTCTTTACCAAGCTGCCTGCCAGACAATGTAATCCCAAGTGAATAAACCATTTCTTGCAAATATTTGACTCCTTGTCCCTGTACGTGCCCTGTAAAAGGTCACTGAGAAGACAGAAGCTTAATGATTACACGTGAAATGATACAATGTTGAAATGTCTGAATGATCCATAGTTGCATTGATATACAATTGAAAGCACATAAATGATACATAGTTACAACATCTCCTCTGCTTTTATTTTTTATGACGAATCTTCTTCCTTGTCCAAGAAGACAGGAACCTTTTTTCTAAAATGTTCATCGTCCCAGTCATCTAGGCAGGGGTGCGATCCGTCAGCATCAGGGTTGTCCAAGGAGCGGTAACTCAGCAATGACATTTTTTCATCCGGTGTTAAGGGCTTAACATGAGTTTGCAATAACACATTAACATTAGCAGTTATGGAGGATAATTGATTTTTCAAAAATTGCAATATTCTGTTAAAACAACAAGGTCCTATAATACATATTAATATAATGATTATTAATGGTCCTGCCAATGCAGTTATAAGGGTTGTAAGCCATGGTGAAATAGAAAACAAGCTTTGATACCAATTATACATGTTTAACCTTTTGTTTTAAAATCATCAGAGTTATACACGTTAATTTTTGGTACAAGCCATACTTGAATGCAAAATGATTTGGATTTTATAAGTTCATCCCCATAGACACATGCTGTGAGACCGGTGGAACAAGCCCAGACAGAGTTGTTGCCAGGGATAAAATACATTCCTTTCAGGCGTGATGTTAAATTTCCTCCTGAAGTGGTGTAGACTGCAGAGTATCCTCCGATGGTGTGGGTGCGGCCAAGGTGGTTCTTAGGAAGGTATACATTACAATGATAGCCATTAGAAACATTATGACAATATTGTGAGTAAGTGGATGGAATATTTCCCAAGCAACAACCAACCCCAGTGATGGAAGAAACAGTAATAGTGGAGTTCCTCCAACGGCAATGTTCGTCTGATGTGGAATTGGCAATGGATTCTTGGGAAGCGATGGCTTCATAAAAAGGTGGAGAGGCAGAAATACAAAGCCAACATGTGGAGGCAATTGATGAGTTTGAAGAGTTCAGCAAGGCATAGGAAGCTTTGATCATTGGAATCAATGGGTTAACTCCTTGTGTTATGGGTTGCAAGAATGGGGATTTATGACTAGGCTCAGGTGGATGAGAAGGTGAGTTGTAGGCGGTGGAGCCTACAAGCATTTCTGCCAAATCAAAATGAAGTGGTGGGTAGAAGTCTTCTATGCGAGAAGAATTGGTTGTAGAGCTTAAAGGAATGCCCTGAAAATCTTTTATAGTCCAAGTAATATTATATTTTCTGTGAGGCTTCTGTGGATCGTCATGGACAGTTCTTTTGAAGCGTTGTTTGTTGACAGGATCAGAGTTTGGGTATATAAAAGCATTACAAGTAGGAGAGAGGACTATGGACAAGTTAGTTGTAGAACATTTAAGAGATGAAAAGGGAATGCAATTAGTAGAAAAAGGATAATAATTACAATAATGACAATGAAGATTAATTTGGTCATTCATCAAGGATGTTAATTGGGTTGGAGGAACCCATAATACAAGAGAAGGACATTTAGGTCCCCCTATATCTAGCTTGAATAGAGGAAAAGTTTTTAAGGTTCTTTTCCATAGGAAGAGTAAAGAAGGAACAAAAGAGTGAGTGATAGAGTGTTCTGTAAGCAAAACAGAAGTGACAGAGTGAAAGCTATGGGTAGCATTTTCATGACGTACCCACATGGAACAAGTATAATACAAAGAGAAAGTCAGCAACACCAGGAAGATAAGTAACAGTTTCATTAGCAACAAGATCGTAAGGGAAAGAAGAAAAAGTTGCAATTTTTCAGCAGCCTTTGTTGTGGGGCTGGCTGCCTGCCCCGTTTCTAATTCTGACTCCCAGACCAAAAATTGTCCTCATCCATTTCTAAAAGGCTTGTTGAATGGCTTTTACAACACCCCCCCCCCCTTTCGGGGTGGTGGTGGAGGACACGAGAGCTCTCCTTTTAAAGAAGTGGATTGAATGGAGGGAGGCTCTCCTAAGGATTTTTTGATCATTGGGAGCGGAGGGTTGAAGGACAGGAAAGTTATCACAATTTGGTGGAGGAGATTCAAATTCTATTTTATAATGGACTTTTAAAGCCTCCATAATTTTCCTCCAAGTGACCAAAATGCCAATAGGTGCACGAGGAGGATTATGGAGATAGTCACCAATTTTTTCCCAAATAGAGATTTTTAAGGACCCTTTCTCTGGATAAGTGGGACAATGTTGCCACACATAAGCCAATAATGTAGCAATAGGTTTAATTTTTACAGGCGAGCCCTTTAAATTAGCAGAATATTTAGAAGAAGAGGCAACTAACTCCCTCAATTCCTTCAGATGCTCCGTCTGTTGTTGAGAAAAGTTTCCGCCCATACTTACGAAAGTCGAGACCGTGTTTCAGATCCGATGATGTGCACAGCTCCCCTCGAGCGAGTAAGATATGAGCGCGTTGCGGCGTATCCCCCTTAGGGAATCACGTCGGGGTCACCAGAATGCGGTATCTGCTATCCCGCATCAGATGGGCGCCTCATGACAGGGAGCGAAGGAGAGAAAAAACGACAGGAGACGAAGTTCCTCGAGATGAGTGCGCCCAGAATGGCTGGGTACAAGCTCTTTTATTATGCTTTTTCAAAGGAGGGTGATTGTTTACTCAGAACCTAGGTTAAGCCTAGGTCAGACGGAATATACAAATTTAACAATGACTCAGAAAACAGCAGGATATCAGGACAGACAGGATGGCAGGAATTATATTTGATCAGGATATTCTTCTTTACCAAGCTGCCTGCCAGACAATGTAATCCCAAGTGAATAAACCATTTCTTGCAAATATTTGACTCCTTGTCCCTGTACGTGCCCTGTAAAAGGTCACTGAGAAGACAGAAGCTTAATGATTACACGTGAAATGATACAATGTTGAAATGTCTGAATGATCCATAGTTGCATTGATATACAATTGAAAGCACATAAATGATACATAGTTACAACACCTGACTCCAGGCAGGTTTCTGTGGAGCATGCCATGGTGGAGAACCCACGGACAGGTGTTGTAACCATGGCGGAGCACGTGGAGGACTCTCTGGTGTGGTGGGAGAAAGGAGACGTCGCGTCCACCACAGCCGTAACCGCATCCACCACCACCCCAGCTCCACCTCCACAGAAAGGCAGAGAGCCAGACAGCAGGAGGGGCAGAGGCACACTGTCCTGCTGGAGATCAGGGACACCATCCGCACCAGCATAGATCTCCTCTCTCAGCTGGTCAACACCGACTCCTCATCCTCCAACCGCAAGCCCTTCCTCACCTATGTCAACCGGACCCTCAGGAACACGGAGGAACCCCAGTACCAGGTGGTGAAGGACAGGATCACCGAGCTGCTTCACAACCCTCCAGATCCAGAGGAACCTGCTCCCACCCAGTCCAGGTCTGCTTCTCCACCCCAGGTGATGTCACTGCCCTTCCAAGGCTTTCCACAGGCCCTCATCTACCAAGGCTACAGCGACCAGGAGATCCAGCAGCACAGGCAGCAGCCCTTCCCAGTCCAGGCACAGAGTCATCGGGCGACACCGTTGCCACCAGTTCCACTGATGCCACCGATGCCACCCACACCAATGATGCCACCGACGACAGCGATGCCACCCACGCCAGTCCTCACCCTACTGCAGATCAGACAGCCCCACTACACTACTCCTTCCTCCACCCCACAGCCAAGCCCAGCCTCAGTACATCTGTCATCAGTATTGGGCTGACACCCCATGGCATGGAGGAAGGACCTCTCAGCATCACGGGTCTGAGCCAGCTGTCCGAGAGCTTTCTCAACACACCGTCACCTGTTGTCCTCTCAGGGCCAGGCACCCCAGTGGTGCTTCAGACCAGCACTGCAGCAGCAACCACCTCCACAGCACCTGGACCCTTCACCCCTGAGACTGGCACACCTCCGAGTGACCATGAAGACTGCCAGAGACTGGGTGTGGACTTTATTTGGACACTTGACTTGGATCATTTTTCTTTTATAGCTTGTTGTTCAGCAAAGTGTATCTTTGATTCACACACTTGCTTCATTTCTTTTTTATAATAAAGTCTTGGTGGAAACGTTTAGAATTGGTTTAAGCCTTTGCATGCTTGTGGGATGGATTAAGATAGCAGTGGGGTGGGGAGGGATACCTTTGGGATGGGTAATAGCTGTGGGGATAGATAAACCTCCAGTGTAAGCATAGTGGGACTGTATGGTCCACCCTTCCAGGTGCCACACCTATGGCCCTTTATTATCAATAACAATGTAATAATCATCCACACATGTCAACACAAACACAACTCTTTATTAAACGCCCTGTTCATTGTAGGCCCACCCAACATACATGGCCCAATCTCATCAGTGTGATGAGACAGGCTGAAGGAAGCACCCATTAATCATCTATCATCCAATCTTGCCACTCCACTGCTCCAGCTGGGGAGTTGCACCAGTGTCTCAGGAGGTTGTGCTGCTTCTTCCCTTCACGTGAGGCTCTGTTGGGGCCTTGCACATACTCAGTGTCTATCAGGTTTCGCCCTTGCCTCCATTCCCCAGGCTCCATGTCCCCATTGCCTTGTTGAAGGTCCATGAGCCTGTTCTGCAACACTGGGTAGCGGGTGCGCATGAGATTGTGCAGGATGAAGCAAGCTTCCACAATCCTCCTCACAGTCTCTGGGCGATGCTGCATGGTGGTGAGAAGTACCTGGAACCTGTTGGCCAGGATGCCAAAGGTGTTCTCCATCACCCGCCTTGCCCTGGACAGCCTGTAGTTGAAGATCCTCTCTTCACGGGTGAGGAGTCTGGAAGTGTAGGGCTTCATGAGGTAGGTTCTGAGGGAGAAGGCGTCATCCCCTATGATGAAGTAGGGCACATCTTGCATGTCGTTGGGCAGGGGGTCTGGATCTGGGAAGCCCACGATGAGGTTGCCTTCCAGCCCCTCCTTGAGGTGACTGGCGTTGTATACCTGGGCATCTGAAGAGGAGCCGTTGCCGGAAGCATCGATGTACATGAACTTGTAGTCAGCATCGACCATGGCAAAGAGGATGATGCTGAAGAAGCCCTTGGAGTTGAAATAAGTGGACCCCGACTTGGGTGGTGCTTTGCAGGCCACGTGCTTGCCGTCTATGGCTCCAACGGTGTGGGGGAAGTTCCACCTCTGATACCACTGCTCTGCAACTTTCTTCCAGCCTTCTTCAGTGGAGGAGCACTGGAGGAGCTCCTCCAGGTATTCTTCGATGATGGCGTGCACCACTTCTCTGACCACAATGCTGATGGTGTTGTGTGGCACCCTCTAGGCATACTGCATGCTCCTGTAGGTGGTCCCCGAGGCCAGGTGGCGCAGAGTGAGTGCCACCTTGAGCCCAGGTTCCAGGCTGGGCCGGAAGTTGGTGTTTGCCTTGGTCAACCTGGGTGTCAGCCGCTGCACAACTTCGTCAAACATGGCTGGAGGCATCCTCTGAAGTTCTGGAATGCCCAAGTGTCTTCGTTTCTGAGCTCCACCATCAGCTTGTTGTACAGTCCGTACTCTGCTCTTCTCCTGATCCATCTTCGTACCCAGATGCTTCTTGGCCGCCTCTTTTTCTTCCTGTAGTAGAGTTCCCAGAGCCTGTAGATGGCTTCGCACTGTTGCAGAAGGATGGTAGCTGCCAAAAGGACTGTGTTACAATCCACGGTGGACATGACTGGATGCTATGGAAGAGCAAGAGTCAGATGAAGACTGCAGAGGTCTGCACAGCTGGGCTGCTGGTCTGAAAGTGAGATGCAGGTGAGTTGCCCCCCCTTTTTATAGGCAGTATAGGTGTCCCTTTGCATCCTCTAGGCATCCTCTAGACATCCTTAATATCCGAGATAGGTCCCCTCTGTGAAGGTTTTTTCCGTTTTAAATGCTTTGTTTCCGTGCTGCATCCGCTAGGCATCCGTTCTGCATCCATTCCGCGTCCGTTCCGCTTCCTCCCTGCGTCCGAGCGGATGCGAGTTGTGCGGATGCAGAATGGATGCCTAGCGGATATAGCGGATGCGTAACGGATGCAGAACGGATGCCTAGCAGATGCGTAGCGGATGCAGAACGAACGAATTGGATACATTTTCTGCACAAAAGTTTTGAGCAGCTCAAAACTTTCTGAGCGGATGAAACGTCCATAAACGGATGCTGGATGGATAGAGAGGAAGCAAAGCGGAGGCAGTGAGTTCAGAACGGATACATCGCATTAACCAACGGATGGCAAACGGATGTCCGTTTTATATCCTCTTTGCCTCCGTTGGTGCAGTGTGATAGGGGCTTTACTCTGCTGGCGCTGCTCCTGGTCCTGCTGGTGCTGCTGGTGCTTACTCTGCTGCTGCTGATCCTGGTCCTGCTTTTGCTTCTGGTGCTGCTGGTGCTGCTGGTGCTGCTGGTGCTGCTGGTGCTGCTGGTGCTGCTGGTCCTGCTTTTGCTGCTAGTGTTGTTGTTGCTGCTGCTGCTGGTGGTGGTGTGGAGGAGCAGCCCCTACAAGCTCAAAGCCCCTCTGAAGAGGGCCCAGATGGCCCTGCCAGAGGGTGGAAGAGGCATACGCATGAATGGGAGAGGAGACAATACTCCATTGAAGAGGAACATGAGGATGAGGTGCTGGAAAGGCTGAGAGAGAACGAGTATCTTTGGCAGAAGGGACACAGGCTCCATCGAGACACCAAAAGGAAGAAGGCTGCTTGGAGAGAGAAGGTGGAGAGCCTGGGCTACACTTCGGAGGTGCTCCTCATCTAGTGGAAGCACATGCACACCTGGTACGGGAAGCTGCACCTCAAGAAATCTGGCCAGGCCACGGTCAAGTTGACGGACCGAGAGACCTATGTGATGGCCAAGTGCAGCTTCTTGGAGGGTGAGATCCGCCACCGAGGAGCAGCCCCTCTCACAACCCTCTCTCTCAGGCAGCCCGCAGAGAGCCAGTCCTCTTCTGGCCAAGAGTCAGCTCCTGTGTCCAGGCAGGTATCTGTGGAGCGCCCCACGACAGAGACCCCCCCGACAGCTGCAACCCCCGTGGCAGAGCGTGTGGAGGACCCCCTGATGCAGTGGGAGCAAGGAGAGGGCACTTCCACCAGAGAACAACACACATCCACCCCCAGCTCCACCTCCACAGAAAGCAGGCAGAGAGGCAGACCGGAGGGGCAGAGCCACACTGTCCTGCTGGAGATCAGGGACACCATCAGAAGCAGCGAAGATCTCCTCTCTCAGCTGGTACACACCGACGTCCCATCCTCCAACCGCAAGCCCTTCCTCACCTACGTCAACCAGACCCTCCTGAACATGTTGGAATCACAGTACCAGGTGATAAAGGACAGAATCACCAGTCTTCTTCACAACCCTCCAGACCCAGCTGAACCTGCTCCCACCCAGTCCAGGCCTGCTCCTCCACCCCAGGTGATGTCACTGACCTTCCAAGGCTTTCCACAGGCCCTCATCTACCAAGGCTACAGCGACCAGGAGCTCCAGCAGCACAGGCAGCCCTTCCCAGTCCAGGCACAGGTACATCGGATGCCACCGGTGTCACCTATGCCACTGATGCCACCGATGCCACTGATGCCACCCACGCCTCATCTTGCTCAGCTGCAGACCAGACAGCCCCACTACACTGCTCTTTCCTCCACCCCACAGCCAAGCCCGGCCTCAGAACATCTGTCATCGGTATTGGGGCTGACACCCCATGTCCTGGAGGAAGGGGGTCTCAACATCACAGGACTGAGCCAGCTCTCTGAGAGCTTCCTCCACACACCGTCCCCTGTTTTCCTCTCGGGGCCAGGCACCCCAATGATGCCTCAGACAAGCACTCCACCAGCAGCCACCTCCACAGCACCTGAACCCTTCACCCCTGAGACTGGCACGCCTCAGAGTGACCAAGAAGAGTGCCAGAGACTGGGTGGCTACCTGTTGACTTTATCTTTGCTTTGGACACTTGACTTGGGTCATTTTTCTTTTACAGCTTGTTATTAATAAAGATTATCATTGCTTCACACACTTGGAGCTTGAAATGTTTTAAGCCTTTGCATGCTTGTGGGATGGGTAAGGATAGCAGTGGGATGGGCAGGGTTACCTTTGGAATGGGTCATAGCTGTGGGATGGGCAGGGATAACTGTGGGATGGGCAGGGATACCTTTGGGATGGGTAATAGCTGTGCCCTTGTGCCAAGTGCCTTCGGCCTTGCCTCCATTCCCCAGGCTCCATGTCCCCATTGCCTTGTTGGAGGTCCACGAGCCTGTTCTGCAAGACTGGGTAGCGGGTGTGCATGAGATTGTGCAGGATGTAGCAAGCTTCCACGATGTTCCTCACAGTCTCTGGGCGATGCTGCATGGTGGTGAGAAGTACCTGGAACCTGTTGGCCATGATGCCAAAGGCATTCTCCACCACCCGCCTTGCCCTGGACAGCCTGTAGTTGAAGATCCTCTCTTCACGGGTGAGGCATCTGGAGGTGTAGGGCTTCATGAGGTAGGTTCTTAGGGAGAAGACGTCATCCCCCACGATGAAGTAGGGCACATCTTGTGTGTCGTTGGGCAGGGGGTCTGGATCTGGGAAGCCCATGATGAGGTTGAGTTCCAGCTCCTCCTTGAGGTGACTGGCATTGTATACCTGGGCATCTGAAGAGGAGCCGTTGCCGGAAGCATCGATGTACATGAACTTGTAGTCAGCATCGACCATGACGAAGAGGATGATGCTGAAGAAGCCCTTGTAGTTGAAATAAGTGGATCCTGAGTTGGCTGGAGCTTTGCAGGCCACGTGCTTCCCATCTATGGCTCCAACAGTGTGGGGGAAGTTCCATTTCTGATTCCACTGCTCTGCAACTTTCTTCCATCCTTCTTCAGTGGAGGGGCACTGGAGGAGCTCCTCCAGGTATTCTTCGATGATGGCCTGCACCACTTCTCTGACCACAATGCTGATGGTGTTGTGTGGCACCCTCCAGCCATACTGCATGCTCCTGTAGGTGGTCCCTGAGGCCAGGTGGCGCAGAGTCAGTGCCACCTTGAGCCCAGGGTCCAGGCTGGGCCGGACGTTGGTGCTCTGCTTCGTCAACCTGGGTCTCAGCCACTCTACAACTTCGTCAAACATGGCTGGAGGCATCCTCATGAAGTTCTGGAATGCACGAGGGTCTTCGTTCCTGAGCTCCACCATCAGCTTGTTGTACAGTGCGTAGTCTGCTCTTCTGGCGATCCATCTTCGGACCCAGACACTTCTTGGCCGCCTCCTTTTCTTTGCGTAGAACAGGTGAAAGAGCCTGTAGATGGCTTCGCACTGTTGTAGAACGATGGTGGCTACCAAAAGGAGTGTTTGATGATCCATGGTGGAGATGACTGGATGCTGTGGAAGAGCAAGAGCCAGATGAACGCTGAAGAGGTCTGCACCGCAGGGCTGCTGGACTGAAAGTGAGATCCAGGTGAGTTCCTCCCCCTTTTTTTAGGAAATATAGGTTTTCCACTCGGTGTCCTTTTGCCTCCTCTAGGCATCCTGCAGACATCCTAAATATCCAAGATACATCCCCTCTGTGAACGTTTTTTCCGTTTTAATGCTTTGTATGCAAGCTGCATCCGCTTTCATCCTTTCTCCGTCCATGCTACTAACGCTGTGTGTCCGTTCTGCGTCCGTTTCGCTTCCTCCCTATGTCTGTTTTCTGCTGGAGCGGATGCGCGTTGCGCAGATGTGCAGCAGATGCCTAGTGGACATAGTGGATGCGTAATGGATGACGACGGATGTAGAATGGATGTTCCCCGTATGTGTTGCGGATGCAGAACAGACGCGTTGGATACATTTTCTGCTCAAAACTTTTTGGGCGGATGGAATCTCAGTTGATGGATGCTGGACGGATAGAGAGGATGAAAAACGGACGCAGTGAGTCCAGAATGGAAGCATCGTGTTAACCAATGGATGGCAAGTGTTTCTCTCCGTTTTACATCCTCTTTCCATCCGTTGGTGCTGTGTGACAGGGGCTTTATTGTGGATGTGCAAACCAACACGACCTGCACAACTTTCCTTTTGCATCACATATTTGCACCCTTTCTTAGACATTAAGTAAAGGTTAGACATTGCAAACTTTCAAGATAGGCAGCCTTGAGGTCTCAGCAATAGGCCTTGATGGGGGTATATGGATACTGTCAAAAGAGAGGAAAGAAGGAAGACAAAAACATGTTGCAACAACCACAACCCTTCAAGCAAAAGCATTGGAGTCTTGCTGTGGCGGAGTAAATATCTTTACATAGACTAGTATCTGCTTCCACACTGATTAAGTGGATTACTTTGGAAAGCTCTGAAGCAGCATTTCTCAACATTTTCTACTTTAAAATGAATCAGAATAGAGCTGAAAGGGACCTTGGAGATCTTCTAGTCCAGCCCCCTACTCAAGCAGGAGATCCTATACCATTTCAGACAAGCGGCTGCCCAGTCTCTTCATAAAAGCCTCCAGTGATGAAGCATCCACAACTTCTGAAAGCAAGCTGTAACTGTTCGGAAGTTTCTCCTCAATTCCAGGTTGCTTCTTTCCTTGATTAGTTTCCATCCATTGTTTCTTGTCCTGCCTTCTGGTGCTTTGGAAAATAAAGTGATTCCCTCTCTTCTTTGTGGCAGCTTCTCAAATACTGGAATACTGCTATCATGTCCCCCCTAGTCCTTCTTTTCTAAGAATAGCCACACCCAAATCCTTTAACTGTTTTCCTATGTTTTAGCTTCCAGGCCCTTGATCATCTTAATTGCTCTTCTTTGTACTTTTACCAAAGTCTCAACATCTTTTTTGTAATGTGCTGATCAAAACTGGATGCAATATTCCAGGTATGGCCTTACTAAGGCTTTTTTAAATGATATCAATATTTCATGTGATTTTGATTCTATGCCTCTGTTTAAACAACCAAGGATTGTATTAGCTTTTTTGACTGCTGCTGCACACTGCTGGCTCATATTTAAGTGATCATCCACTAGGCCTCCAAGATCCCTCTCACAGTTATTGTTTTGGAGCATGGGTGGACCTCAACTTCCAGAATTCACCAGCTAGTATTCTGGGAATTAAAGTCTGCATAACTTAAAGTTGCCAAGGTTGAGTAACACTGCTGTAGAAGCAATGGAACATCTTCCCCCAGGATCTTTCCTTAAAGAGCTCACCATTGGTTCCTGAGTTGGCAAAAAACAAAATCAGTATGAGATTCCCTCATTTTATATTGGTCCTGCTTCCAGTGACTGAACTTACCTCAAGGTGATGGGAAATGAGAAAGAAGAACAGGCATCCTTCTTTTTGAGGCTGACCTTGGATTGTGTCAGAATTAAGACTGGGGGAAACTGATTTATTTATTTATTTATCTATCTGTCTATTTATTTAATTTTATTTTGTCAAGCAATTATAAGATAACAGGTATAAGTATATACATAGTTATGAATACATGAAATGGATACATATAAGAAAAATAAAAAGAAACAACAGGACAGGGATGGTAGGCACGTTGGTGCGCTTATGCATGCCTCCTACAGACCTCTTAAGAAAGGGGTGAGGTCAACAGTAGACAGTCTAAGGTTACAGTTTTTGAGGTTTGGGGAAGAAACCACAGTGTCAGGTAGAGTGTTCCAGATATTGACCACTCTGTTGCTGAAGTTGTATTTTCTGCAATCAAATTTGGTGCAGTTTACTTTGAGTTTGTATCTATTGTGTGCTCTTGTGTTATTATGGTTGAAGCTGAAGTATTCATTGACAGGTAGTGTTCCATCGGAAAGAAGCACGGAAGACTGGGTTCCAAACAACAACTCTTTATTTCAAACCACTAGGTAAAGAAACGGAACATGGCCCAAGCTGTGGCAGCCTTTTATATAGCGGCTAGCCTGCTGGCTTGTGGCCAGTGACAGTCATTTAACTCTTCCCACTGTTTGGCGGCTTTCCAGATTGGTTCCTAGCGAACCAATCTGTGAGTAGCCTTTTCGGCCAATCAGAATGAAGTACTTGGAACCTACCAAGTTCCATACGGAACACCCCTCCCCCTTTAGTTCAGTCCAACGTGGGTGACGTAGTTGCGCAGGTAGGTGGGGCTTTTCCTAGCTCTAGTTGACCTGAGCAGCTCAGTCTTGTTTTGGTCTTCAAGTGGTTCGGTTGGGATCACTGCCTCTCTCGATCTTCTCCATGGAACCTCCTGGAAGGGTGAGTCAGCCATGACGCTCCTGCCTGAATCTCTCGGGCCAGTTGAGATGGCTCTGCTGCTCCCTCCTGGTTTTGTCAGGTTGGTTGAGCTGGCCTGGCTGCTACCTTCCAGGAAGGCCTCGTTTCGTTCTCCTGCTCCCAGATTTCTTTTTTGGGGTTCATCGAACTGTGAGTGCTCTTTTTGTTTGGTTAGATTGTTGTTTTGCAGAGTTTGTAGTCTTGTTATGGGGGGTTCATCTCTCCCTTTTTTATGTATTAGTACTCCCCCCCCCCCTGGTTGTTTTTTCATCGGAATTTATTATTTTCGGTTCTGTGGCGGTTTTTCTTTCGAGGTTGTGGGAACGAAGCTGGTCTATGTGCCGCTTCCATTCACTCCCATCGTCTAGCATTAGTCAGTAGGACCGGGGGCCTGTGACTTATGTGATGGTGGCTGGCAGCCATAGGAGGTCCCCGGTAAGGTTCTTGGCATAGACCAGGTTGCCGATTTCGAAGGTACGGTATTTGCTGGAGGAGTCGGGAGGCTTGTCCCATGTACAGGTGGGGTGTAACCTGTCCAGGTAGGACTGTAGTTTCCTACCCATTAATAGTTCAGCTGGGCTTTTATTTGTAGTGCTACTAGGGTTAATATGTTGCAATGTTAGTAAATGGTTGAGTTTGTCTTGCATGTCCCCCTTGTCCATTCTGTCTAGGCCTTCCTTAGTATATCTAACCATGCGTTCGGCCCTGCTATTTGAAGCCAGATGGGCTGGTGCGGTTAATGCGTGACGGACACCCTGGGCAGCCAGGTATTGTTCAAACTGCAAAGCGGTAAACTGAGGCCCATTGTCCGAAACCAGTACATATGGTAGCCTGTGCGTCACAAATAGATTGTCGAGCTGTTTCATGACAGCCTCGGTGGTTGTGGAAGCCATGAGGATGACTTCCAACCAGTTCGAGTATGCATCGACAACAATAAAAAATGTGTTCCCCTTTGTTGGCCCCGTGAAGTCAATGTGCACCCGAGACCACGGGCCCCGGGGAGTTTCCCAGTCTTGTATAGGTGTCTGGGGGGGGGGGGGGTAGGCCTTGCTTTCTGACAGGCATGGCATGTTGCAACCCAGCGTTCTATGTCTTTGTCTAGCCCTGGCCACCAGACGTAACTCCTGGCCAGGTCTTTCATCTTGACTATGCCTGGGTGACCCTCGTGCAACATGCCTAGGATGGTTTCTTGGAGGCTGCTTGAGATTACCACCCTGTCACCTCATAAGATGCACCCCTTTTCGATAAACAGCTTGGTTTGTCTGGCATGGAAAGGTTTAAAAGTCTCAGTTTTTTTATTTTCCTCCGGCCAGCCTTTACCTACCCAGTTCAGTATACACGCTGTCAAAGGGTCTTTGGCTGTGGCTCTCGCAATGTCGGCTGCAGTCAGCGGAAGCTCCAGGCAGGTCTCCAATTGGAATGTGGATGTAGTTGGAGCAGGGTCGTCTTCTGTGACAGGTAATGGGGAATGGCTCAGGGCGTCAGCATGCAAGATGGCTTTGCCGGGTCTGTGGAGTAGCATGTAGGAGTAGGCAGTGAGGAATTCAGACCACCTCGTCATTCTAGGAGACAGAATGTTTAGGGTTGGCTTGTTTCCCACCAGGATTCCAAAGAGAGGCTTGTGGTTGGTTGCGATAGAAAAGGGTCTACTGTAAAGGTATTCATGGAATCGTTTGACCCCGGCGATGATTGCCAGGACTTCACGATCAAGTTGACTGTAATTGCATTCAGCTTTGGAGAGTGTCTTTGAGTAAAAGGCGACCATGGTGCCTCTCTGCCATCTGGAAGCCGGTGACTCAGGATGGCGCCGACCCCAAAAGGTGAAGCATCGCAGGTGACCGTCAGCGGCAGGGTGTTGCTAAATTGGATAAGAATTGTGTCTGACGTTAATAGGTCCTTAATACCTTGGAAGGCTCTCTGTTCCCAGTGGCCCCATGTCCAAGCGGATTTTTAATCTAGCAGTCGATGTAGGGGTTCTGCTCTTGTCACCTTATGGGTTAGGAACACATTGTAAAAATTTATGAGGCCTAGGAATGCATGGAGATCGGGTTTGTTTTTTTGTCTGAGAGCGTCTTTGATAGCCTTCACCTTCTTTTCAGTTGGGTGAATGCCATGCTCATCAATTAAATAGCCCAAGAATTCGACCCGGTTAGTGGCCAGTTCACATTTCTCTTTCTTAACTTTTAGGCCTGATTTTCTAAAGCGAGTTAAGACTTCTCTTAGCCTGGTCTCTAGCTGGTTGGCGT
The DNA here is from genome assembly GCA_015471245.1 of Laticauda colubrina. Lineage (NCBI taxonomy): Eukaryota > Metazoa > Chordata > Lepidosauria > Squamata > Elapidae > Laticauda > Laticauda colubrina. The sequence goes on along the minus strand of BLBF01000021.1, from coordinate 11,540,247 downwards.
TTCTTGCTGAGACCAGTACATCATCGAAGTATGGGACAACACCTTTGATTCCATTTAGTAGGCATTCCATGAGGCTTTGGAAATCGCCTGGGGCAATGCTAACACCGAACTGGAGGCGGTTACATTTGAATGCCCCTCTATGCGTTACTATCGTTTCTGCCTCTGCTGTTATTGGATCAATGGATAGTTGCTGATAAGCTTGTGCTAGGTCGAGTTTTGCAATTATTCTTCCTCCCCCTAGAGAGTGCAATAAATGTTGCACTACTGGCACTGGGTATGCGCTTTGTTGGAGCGCGTGGTTCAGGGTTGCCTTATAGTCCCCACAGATGCACACTGACCCATCTGGCTTTAGCGGTGTTACAATAGGGGTTTCCCACTTGGTGTGGTCAACTGGTTCTAAAACTCCTTGCGCTATCAACTTATTCAACTGTTCGTCAATTTTTGGTTTAAGCGCGAATGGAACACGTCTGGCCTTTAAGTGAATGGGGGCTATTTTTGGGTCTAGGCTAAATGAGATTGGGGTCCCCTGGTACTTGCCTAGAGTCCCATCGAATACATCTTGAAATTCGTGGAGTAGGTTCTCCTCCCAGTTGATAGTAGCGATGCAATTGATACCAGTCATCCCAATTCCAAGAGGTGCAAACCATTCGATTCCTAGCAGGCTAGGGTGGTCACGGTCGACGATAGTCTTGCCTCCATTCCCCAGGCTCCATGACCCCATTGGCTTCTTGGAGGTCCACGAGCCTGTTCTGCAAGACTGGGTAGCGGGTGCGCATGAGATTGTGCAGGATGCAGCAAGCTTCCATGATCCTCCTCACGGTCTCTGGGCAATGCTGCATGGTGGTGAGAAGTACCTGGAACCTGTTGGCCAGGATGCCAAAGGCATTCTCCACCACCCGCCTTGCCCTGGACAGCCTATAGTTGAAGATCCTCTCTTCACGGGTGAGGCGTCTGGAGGTGTAGGGCTTCATGAGGTAGGTTGTGAGGGAGAAGGCGTCATCCCCCACGATGAAGTAGGGCACATCTTGCGTGTCGTTGGGCAGGGGGTCTGGATCTGGGAAGCGCATGATGAGGTTGCGTTCCAGCCCCTCCTTGAGGTGACTGGTATTGTATACCTGGGCATCTGAAGAGGAGCCGTTGCCTGAAGCATCGATGTACATGAACTTGTAGTCAGCATCGACCATGGCGAAGAGGATGATGCTGAAGAAGCCCTTGGAGTTGAAATAAGTGGATCCTGAGTTGGCTGGAGCTTTGCAGGCTACGTGCTTGCCATCTATGGCTCCAACAGTGTGGGGGAAGTTCCATTTCTGATTCCACTGCTCTGCAACTTTCTTCCATCCTTCTTCAGTGGAGGGGTACTGGAGGAGCTCCTCCTTGTATTCTTCGATGATGGCCTGCACCACTTCTCTGACCACAATGCTGATGGTGTTGGATGGCACCCTCCAGCCGTTCTGCATGCTCCTGTAGGAGGTCCCTGAGGCCAGGTGGTGCAGAGTGAGTGCCACCTTGAGCCCAGGTTCCAGGCTGGGCCGGAAGTTGGTGTTTTCCTTGGTCAACCTGGGTGTCAGCCGCTGCACAAATTCGTCAAACATGGCTGGAGGCATCCTCATGAAGTTCTGGAACGCCCGAGTGTCTTCGCTCTTGAGCTCCACTATCAGCTTGTTGTACAGTCCATCCTCTGCTCTTCTGGTGAACCATCTTCGGACCCAGACTCTTTTTGGGTGGCTCCTTTTCTTCTCGCAGTAGTGTTCACAGAGCCTGCAGATGGCTTCGCACTGTTGCAGAACGATGGTGGCTGCCGAAAGGACTTTGTTACAATCCACGGTGGACATGACTGGATGCTGTGGAAGAGGAAGAGGCAGATGAAGGCTGTAGAGGTCTGCACCGCTGGGCTGCTGTTCTGAAAGTGCGATGCAGGCGAGTTGCTCCCCCTTTTTATAGGCAGTATAGGTTTTCCGCTAGGCATCCTCTAGGCATCCTCTGGACATCCTTAATATCCGAGATAGGTCCCCTCTGCGAACGTTTTTTCCATTTTAAACGCTTTGTTTCCGCTTGGCATCCGTTCTGCATCCGTTCTGCGTCCATTCCGCTTCCTCCCTGCATCCGGGCGGATGGAGTTGCGCGGATGCGCAGCGGATGCCTAGCGGATACAGCGGATGCTTAGCGGATGCGTAACGAATGCCTAGCGGATGCGTAGCGGATGCAGAACGGACAAACTGGATACATTTTCCGCGCAAAAGTTTTAGGCAGCCCAAAACTTTTGGAGCGGATGAAACATCCATAAACGGATGCTGGAAGGATAGAGAGGAAGCAAAACGGAGGCAGTGAGTACAGAACGGATACATCGCGTTAACCAATGGACGGCAAGGTTTTTTGTCCGTTTTACATCCTCTTTGCATCCATTGGTTCAGTGTGACATGGGCTTTAAATTCAACTAAAAAATGTCCAAGGCCAATTATAGGGATTCGATTTCCCTGGTAGTCTTTTAGCACAAGTTTTTGTTTCTTTAGTTCTTTCTGCTTGATGTTTAGAATTAGGCACCGGATATTCCAGGATACCATCGATAAGAACAACCCTGAGTCGACCTCCATCTCGCAGGGTCTCCCCTCGATGCTCACCTCTATCCGAAACTTCTTTCCGCTTTCTGCCCTGGCATTATCAATGGTGACTGTCTGATGCGTTTCTTCTCTTTCACCGGTTCTTTTATTTCGGTTCCATCGGTTGCCGGCTTGTCTGTCGTCCTGTCTGGGGGGCGGGTGCTGCTGCGTCTTTTTGTACTATAGCTCTTTTTGTTGTGGCAGACCCCTTTGATGTGCCCCCTTTTATTACAAGCCCGGCATATTGCGTCGAGGAATCTGCATTCATACCGCAGGTGATTGCCTCTGCAGCCCGCACATTGAAATTCCCGCCGAGTCTTCCTCTTTTCGTGCCATTTTCTATCTGAATAGAGACTATGGACATCATCATCGTCGTCTTCGGTGTCACTCTGGGTTTCAACGTCCTCGTGGTGTGTTGTCGCTGTGGACTGTTTCTTTCCCCCTTCTGCCTTCTTCTCCCTCATTTGGATCGGCAGGTCGGGAACTGCGTTCATTTGTCTCATTTTAGCTGCTGACTTTTTCGCTGCTTTGGTGGCAGTTGCCTCAGCAATGGCCTCGGCCACGATTATATTCGGCCTGTTGAGTACTTTGCTCTGAAGGGTAGAATCTTTCAGGCCAAGGACTACACAGTCTCTCATAGTCTTGTCCATGTTTTGAAACTCACATGCCCCTCCAATTTGTCTCAAGGCCGCCACAAAGTCTGCAATGGTTTCATCCTCCTTCTGGTCTCTTTTGTAAAATTCATGTCATTTGATGAGATTTGAGACCACCGGTGCATAGTGTGTTCAGAGGATTCGGTTCAGGTCGGACCAGGTCATCTGCTTGACATCTCTGGGTTTCACCAGCGCCTTCGCCATTTTGAATACAGCTGGTCTGCAATGTGTAAGGAAGACAGCCCTTTTCCTTTGATCCAAGATTTCTTCCATCTTGTTGCTTTCTAAGAACATAAGAAAGCGATCGATTCCCAATCCTCTACATCTGGATTGAAGGGTGTGGGTGTCGCGTTGTTACCAGCCATCTCTTTCGCTCGGTTCAGATCACTGTGTGCTTTGGTCTCTTCTTCTACGATGATCCCACCTTCATTGCCAGTGTTCCGTCCAGAAAGAAGCGCAGGAGACCGGGTTCCCAACAACAACTCTTTATTTCAAACCACTAGGTAAAGAAATGGAACATGGCCCAAGCCACGGCAGCCCTTTATATAGCGGCTAGCCTGCCAGCTTGTGACCAATGACAGTCATTTAACTCTTCCCACCGTTTGGCAGCTTTCCGGATTAGTTCCTAGTGAACCAATCCATAAGTAGCCTTTTCGGCCAATCAGAATGAAGTACTTGGAAGCTACCAAGTTCCATACAGAACAGATAGGACATTGCAATGTATGATTTTATATATTATACTTAGATCAGACCGAAGGCGGCATAGTTCTAGGTTTTCTAGGTCTAGAATTTTGAGTCTAGTGGCATAAGGTATTCTGCAATGAGTAGAGGAGTGGAGAACTCTTCTTGCGAAATATTTCTGGACTTTCTCAACTGTGTTAATATCAGACACGTAATATGGGTTCCAGACTGATGAGCTGTATTCGAGTATTGGTCTAGCAAATGTTTTGTATGCTCTAGTTAGTAGAGTGATATTACCGGAGAAAAAGCTACGCAGGATTAGATTAACAATTCTTAATACCTTTTTGGCTATGCAGTTATAATGTTACTTTAAGGCCAGTGTAGATGAGGACAACTAAAGTGCCATCATTATGGCTTGGGGACGATTGGAAGGTAAGGTCATTCATTTAAAAAATGAAGTTGCCAGGACATGTTTCTGGCATAATTAGGCCTGTGTGAGAGAGGTCCTTAATTTCCCCAGCAGCAGCATGTACAAACAAGTTGTGCCTGATTTTGGGGACGGCAAAGTGTTTCCTGACTGGCAACCACAAGCAGCCATCCTGTGTCCTCAGGAGTTTGACTAATCCTCTTTTGATGTTCTGCGCTTCAAAGGATGGAGGCCTGTTGTATAATTTAATTATGTGTTCAGTGGAAAAAAATTCTCATTTGCCTTAAATTCCCCCCAGCTTCACTTGATTTCTCCAAAAAGAGACTGTCATATTGTGAGAAGAAAAATGCATTATTTTATTCTGTTCCCATTTTCTCATTTTTTTAAAAAAAGAATTAAATATTCCCAAGGGTACAGCCTTCTTCCTGTCCCTTGATCATTTAATTCAAACCTGCTGGGGTTGGAGACCTACTGTTGGAAATGGGGTTGCTCTGTCATAATGAAAAGCTTGTAGTTTCAGGAGGAACTTGTTTTACGTATCTGCCACTCTCTTGCCATGACATGTTTAACATGTGGGGTTTCAGGATCCAATGGACTTCTAATGTGTTTATTATTTTGTGGTGTGCTTTTATGGCCTTGTATAGATTTTATTACTATTTGTCTCTGAGAGTGAGATGGGTGTTTTCCACACTTAATATATCAAACCAATCAATCAATAAAATTATATCTCACTTGTGTAGCCTATTTTAATTTTTGGACTTCAGAAATAGTATATATTAAACTTTAATAAATCACATTATGTCTCAAGTGTTGAATTTTGCTGCCATTTCAAAAAGTAGTGAAGGAAAAAGGCATATATAACGGGGAAATGCTGCTATGGCAATATTGGTTTTATTTTGCTTTTTAAAAATTAACATAACTTTTGGTAAGATGATATAACTACAGCAATTTACTGCCATCTTTGCAAGAATACCTGCTGTTTATAGTATGATCATGTAAAGTGTATAAAAACCATATATTTTTTTAAAATATCAGTCTCTTTTTCCTGGGTATTTCAGGGACATTTCTACAAATTAAAGTTTCTGCTCAGGAGTTCTGTTTTAATTGCTTTTTTAATCACCATCAGACAGGATGGTATCTAATCTCTGAATGTAAATTATTATGAAGGAATGGATGAAGACTAACAAATACTGTCTCCCAATCTTCCCTTCCCAGACTTCATCAAGATCCCAATTCATAACAAGTGAATTACAGGAACTGATTCTACTTGAAGGAGCTGATCTTGAAAACATTTGGACTCCAAGCCATAAAGCATTTTGAATGTTGTGCTCAGGAGCTTCTTGAAAGCCAATGCACAGCCCACAACATGTCAGCCATCAACCACCAGTAGGTAGATTATGTCAATTGTATTGTCTCAATAGTCTTCAAAGGAACTCCCTTAAAGAAGATGTCAATTTTAGAAGACAAGGCCATGAATAATTAAAAGCATGTTATATGAGAGTGTGTGGGTTGGGATTGGGGACACCCAGATTCACATGCCAGCAAAATCAGTTTGGGGTTTGTTTGTTTTTTGACATTGGGCTTTGGGTGACATTTGGTAGACATTTTTACCTAAATCTTCCCTTCCCTTCCCTTCCCTTCCCTTCCCTTCCCTTCCCTTCCCTTCCCTTCCCTTCCCTTCCCTTCC
>BLBF01000021.1:11489465-11530993 GCA_015471245.1 Laticauda colubrina | reverse complement strand
GGAAGGAAGGAAGGAAGGAAGGAAGGAAGGAAGGAAGGAAGGAAGGAGTCCATCTCCAAAATCATCAGCAAAAAGTCCTGAAAAAAAAAAACCAGGAAAAAACTCTTGTTCGAAATCCTTCATTATAATCTTCTAAACTAGTGATAGTCAACCTGGTCCCTTCCGCCCACTAGTGGGCATTCCAGCTTTCATGGTGGGCAGTAGAGGCTTTGTCCCCTACTTTATAAATCACCATTACTGTGGAACTGGTGAGCGGTTAGAGAAAACTTTACTACTAACAGAGATACAAAAGTGGGTGGTAGGGATAAAAAGGTTGACTACCCCTGTTCTAAACTGACAGTTTGGCTACTGAATTTCAGTGATAAACCAAGCCATTGTGTTTTAGCAGGATTTTGGCGCAGAGATGCAAGGGCTGTACCATAAAGCTTTTGATGTCTTGTGTGAGTCAGGAAAGGAGCTTAGGATCAAGAAAAAGGAGGAGGGGAAGAAAGCAGTTTGGACCAGTTTAAGTCAAATGGCTTCCAACGTAGAATTGTTCTTCCTTTTGTAAAGGTATATCTAGGTTCTTTTTATATATTTTTTAAATTAAATTATCTGAAAATGCATTGTAATGGTATGTAAAATGACCACAGTAGACAGGAGGAAGAGCCACAGACTAGGTAATGGTCAGATAAGATGTTATCACTGATGGAAATGAGCATGTGAGACAGGAGAGAGAGCTGTAAACTATAAAGGAGGTATGTTAAAAAAAATCTGAGCCCACAGAAGGAATTGGGTATGGTAAATGTCTTAAAAGTGACTCTCCCTAGTTTCTTTGACTGTAGAAGAGAGGGGGGAAGATATGTACTTTTTGACTTGCAAAATTCTGTTAATGCAGAATTATGCACAATAAATATAAAGCTAATACTTCCAGTGTGCTTCTTGTCTGGACCATTTTATGGGGCTGACAAATATAGTAGCATTAAAAAAAATCAATGCCACTACAAAATAGATAAGTATAACAATTACAAAAAGGAAAAAGATGGGGACTGAGATTTTATTTATTTATTTATTTGTTTGTTTGTTTGTTTATTTATTTTTGTCAATTGCTTAAAAGATAATAAGTATAAGTAAAAACATAGTTATGAATACATGGATACATGTATAAGAAAAATAAAAGAAACAATAGGACAGGAATGGTAGGCACATTGGTGCGCTGATGCACGCCCCCTACAGACCTCTTAGGGAAGGGTTGAGGTTAATAGTAGACAGTCTAAGGTTAAAATTTTTGGGGAAGAAACCACAGAGTCAGGTAGAGTATTCCAGACACTGACCACTCTGTTGCTGAAGTCATATTTCCTGCAATCACGTTTGGTGTGATTAACCTTGAGTTTGTATCTTTTGTGTGCTCTTGTGTTGTTATGGTTGAAGCTGAAGTATTCATTGACAGGTAGGACATTGCAATGTATTTATATACATTTATATACTATACTTAGATCGGACCGAAGGCGGCATAATTCTTGGTTTTCTAGGTCTAGAATTTCGAGTCTGGTGGCATAAGGTATTCTGCAATGAGTAGAGGAGTGGAGAACTCTTCTTGTGAAATATTTCTGGACTTTCTCAACTGTGTTAATATCAGATACGTAACGTGGGTTCCAGACTGATGAGCTGTATTCGAGTATTGGTCTAGCAAATGTTTTGTATGCTTTAGTTAGTAGTGTGATATTACCAGAGAAAAAGCTACATAAGATTAGGTTAACAATTCTTAACGCCTTTTTGGCTATGCAGTTACAGTGGGCTCTAGCACTTAGATCATTGAGTACTCCAAGATCCTTGACAGAGTTTGAATCATCAACAAGGTCTTGACTATTCAGCCTGTGTTTTATTTTCTGATTTTTTTTGCCAATATGTAGGACAGAGCATTTATTTGTTGAGATTTGAAGTTGCCATTTGTTTGACCATTCTGACACATAGTCGAGGTCTTTTTGAAGGGTAGCAGTATTGTCTGTGGTGTTGAATAGCTTTACCTCATCAGCAAAGAGAACGCAGTTGCTCTTGATATGATCACAGAGGTCATTTATGTAGAGTATGAAGAGAGTTGGTCCTAGAACTGCCTTGGGGGACACCACTATTGATAGATACAGAATTTGATAGGATGTTCCCAATTTTGACCATTTGTTGTCTGTTTGACAGGAATGCTTCTATCCAGTTATGCAGGTGTCCAGAGATACCATAAGATTTTAGTTTTGGTAGTTCGTCATGTACCACTGAATCAAAGGCTTTACAGAAGTCTATGTAGATTGCATCTATTGCTTTGCCCTGATTGAGTTGTGTAGTCCATATGTTTTTGCAGTGTAAGAGTTGCAGATTGCAGGATAGTTTTTTTCTGAAGCCAAATTGTTTATTAGAGAGTAGGTTGTTTGTCTCGAAGTGGAGGATGATGGATTGGTTACTAATTGATTCCATGACTTTACAGGTGATGCAGCATAAAGAGATTGGTCTGTAATTTTCAACTAGGCTGGGGTCTCTCTTTTTGAAGATGGGGATAACCATGGCTTGTGACCATAGGTTAGGCAAGGAGCTGGTCCTGAAAGATTTTTCAAAGATTATGCTTAGAGGTTCAGCTATGACAGTGGGTAGCTTTTTTAAAAAGGAGGCACATATTCCATCTAGTCCAATACATAGAGATGTTTTATATTGCATAGTACTTTCTCAACATTGTTTTCTGTAAAATCGATATGTATTAGATCACTATAGTTGTCTGTGGTTCAACTAGGAAATACTGGGCATGATCCATTGTGTTTACAAATACTGAGCCAAAGAATGTGTTAAAGAGGTTGGCTTTAATAGTTTCATCATTGCAGTCTTTACCATGAGGTCCTTTCAGGAGTGGGATGGACCTTAAGTCTTTTAGTTTTTTGTTTACAAAATTGTAGAAAGCACAGGTAGAATTGGTGCATAGAAGGTTTTTCTCTTGTTTAATTTGATAATTGGTGCATTCAGTTTTTATCTGGTGGCATAAATTTTTGTATCGGCTTTTGAAGTTGGCAACATGACCAGATTTGTTTTTCCACTAAAGTGATTTCTTTTTGGACTGAAGCTTCCTTATTGTTATGAGTAATTTGTTTTTTCTGGTTTTGGGAATTGTTAATGGTACATATAGTTTGATGATTCTTTTGACTTCAAGTAAAAATATGTTGTAATGGTCTTCTACAGTATTGCATCCAGAGAATAGAAATTGCCAATCAAAGGATGAGAGATCATTGTTTATAAGATCATAGTTGCCTTTTTTGAAGTTATGATTGGGGATTCCATCATTATGATGATTTTTGTGTGGGTGTATGTTGAGACAAAAGTCAATCATGTTGTGGTCACTGTTGGAAAAGGGTTCTTTAATTTGCATTCCGTAAATTGAATTCAAACTATTGCAGAAGATGAGATTGAGGCAGTTGTTAAGTCTAGTGTTGTTGGTTACTAATTGTTCTAGTCCCAGATTTGTTACTGCATTGTAGAAGATTGCATGTGTGGGTTCAATTGTACATTCATTAAGGGTCCAGTTAATATGAGGTAGATTGAAATCACCAAGAAAGATCAAAGTGTGTGAGCAGGATGCTGCCCATGTTGGCAGTGAATTTAGCTTGTTTGCATGTTTGATGTCATAATCAGGGGCTCTGCAACATAGTAAGAACCAAAATGTGATATTTAAGGACAGTTCACAGACGATGGTCTCAGGAATAGCAAGCTCCTGGGTAACTTGGATGTTTTTTAGATGTAGGGATTTTTTATAGAAGATAGCAACACACCTCCTCTATGGATTTTATGATCTGATCCGTAAACATGATAGTCTCTTACTGTAGTAATGGAGTCAGGGAGAGATGCGTTGAGCCATGTTTCACAGACAAATATAATGTTGAATTTAGCTGTATTTAATAAGAGGACAAATTCAGGTATTTTATTTAAAGGCTTCTTGCATTGAGTAGCTTGCATTTAAGGCCAGTTGTGGTTGAAATAGAGGTAGTTAGGGGTGTGCGTGCCTAGTTTTGAGTGATGTTGGATTGGATTTGAGTGATTCATTGGATACAAATGAAACAACAAGGAAACGTTGATAATGTTGCTAAAAACGTTTGCTCCTTGTTCCTTTATAAAAGAGACTCCTTCAAAAATTGACCTACAGTACATATAATGTGATGGAATCATCAGCTAAAGGAGAAAGGAGAATAAAGAAGTGTTCCAGCTTGGAGTCTCTTTATTGGAGTAAATGACATAGGCCAGACCAGTGAAGCTGTTGTCTACTGGTTCCCAAGGGAATGCAGTTAGTCTGCTGAGATTCCTTTAAAGTAGGTGATGAACAATAAAGAAACTGCTTTGGCCTATTCACATAGTAGTTCTGGGTCTCTGTACCTGACAATATATCAGCAATCCAAAGCTACAAATCAACTGTATCTTTGTCCATTTTGTACAGTATAATTGTTATTAGTAGTCATAAATCTACAATCTTGATAGATTCCAAAAATTCAGGACAGAACCAAGAATGTATGGGGTTTTTTTGTTTTTTGTTTACATACAGTGATTAATCCAGAATCATATTAACAAGCTTGTTGGTATCAGCCCCAAACTCAAACAACAACAGGACAGGACCAAAATGTATGGATAAATGTTCCATCTCCCGAATTCTATTTCCAATAATAGAAGGTTTTAACCAACCTACTATTCAACATTCTCTGATGTATCCTGGATACATTAAGCCATTTTTAATAGTTGTGTTAACCTTTTTTAAAGATATGAAACTAACTGTTTACTGTAATGTTCCATTGGTTAGCAAGAGAAGACATGCATGTTCTTTATTTCAGAGGTCATGTAAACAACTAACATTAATTTCATTCTCATAAAATAAGGTTTATTAGCTTAAAGATAATTCCTCCAGATTTTTTTTTAACACCAAGGAACTTCAGAAGCAGGGATTGCACCTGGACCAAATAAATCAGAGAACTTATACTGCCAACAAGCCTCTGAGTTAAATCATATCCTATTTGTTCTGCTTTTAATTATTTTATTTTAAGACCCATGCCTTTTTATTGCTATTATATATAGGAACTTTCAAAACCATCCAATCCTCTCTGGATCTTTGAGATGGCCTGTGGATTGCCCCAACCTCTATATTTCCTGTATGCAAGTCCCATCTCTCCAGTCTCTAAATACTGAGCTTAATTCCAGAGACTGTTATATTTCATGTATGTGGGAGTAAAAACTTTCCATTGCAAGCAACAGTGTTGCTTTATTAGTTTTTTTGTAAATCAAGCCAAATGGAATTCCTGACTTGTTCTAAACATAAACATAAACTCCTGAAGACCGATATAGAATACACATAGGGTTGGCCAAAATGCATGGTTTACCACCTATCTCCTTTTATCAAGGATGCCAGAAAGGGACCTGGAGATACAATGATATTAAAACATTCAGTGTGGCTGAATTTTGTGATAGTGGCTGAATGCAGTTAAATTTGTGATTTTGAAATGGTTGATTAGTCATAAAGGAGAACATCTTGCATCTCTCTGGGAGGAAAGAAGTAAAAATGGTCATCCACAATCTTACCTTGAATAGGTAGGGCTGCCACCGAACAATAATTTTTGTCTTCCACTCAGAAATGATTTCCCAGTGGAAAGTGTGGCTGGTGGCATCAGATAGCAATTATGCAGTCAGGCTGACAAACACCTGGATCCTTCAATGCCAGGCCTGTCAAACTGGTGGCCTGTGGGATATGGCCCACACATGCCCACCTGGGCTCCGCAAAGGCAAAACAAATCCTGATACATCATGATACAGCCCATGATGCAATTCAGGGTTTGACACCCATGTTCTCTTCCATGCCAAACACAGTATAAAATTGTTGCTGTGCTTGGGTCGCTTTTAGATTTCGGTAACTTCATACTAAGGGACGTGGTGGCTCAGTGGCTAAGACGCTGAGCTTGTCGATCAGAAAGGTCAACAGTTTGGCAATTCGAATCCCTAGTGCCAGGTAAAGGAGTGAGCTCCCGTTACTTGTCCCAGATTCTACCAACCTAGCAGTTTGAAAATGTTAAAAATGCAAGTAGAAAAATAGGAATCACTTTGGTGGGAAAGTAACAGTGTTCCGTGAGCCTTCAGTGTTTAGTTATGCTGGCCACATGACCACATAGACATCTTCTGACAGTACTTCGGCTTTGTAATGGAGATGAGCACCACCCCCTAGAGTTGGAAACAACTAGCATATATGTGCAAGGGGAACCTTTACCTTTAACTTCATACTTGCTCACCAATCCAAGAAAAGATGCAACCAAACAGTGGTAAAAGTTTCAGGATGAGACTCTAGAGTGATGCATTCTTAACAACATCTGGAAACTGATTCCAGAAAAAGGGATGAAAATTAGCAGGAGTCTTCCAGGGAAGTTGCAAATGTAGTGCTGTAACAATTTGATTTATTTATTAAATTGATATACTACCCATTTCACTCTGCAAAGTGACACAAGGCAGCTTACAATGAACATTACTGATATTAAAATATCAGCAATGGTAAACACAAAATTAAAAGCTACAGGCAAGGACAGTATGGTGGTAGTATCTTCTCTAACAGACCATCAGCCACCTTCAACCTAGAGTCCCCCCAATTACTAATGAAGTGATTTAAAAAGTATGTAAATTTGCTTTCTGGGCATCCCACTGCCAGCTCCAACCCAGGAGACAGAGGCAGAATTTATTGCATACGCTGCCTGGCCTCACTCAGCCTCACAGATATAATAAGTTGTACTTCTACACCTTTCTCTACTTATACCTAATCAGACCCAAATTGACAATATATTTTTCTGTACCGTGATATCTTCATCTTCTCCGAAACCCACATTTGGGGCACTTTAAAGTCCTTAGCTGGTTCAGTATTAAAGTGGGTTTCCCCCCCCCCCCTTTGTCATTTTATGGGGAAACTCTCCTTGCTTTGTTTTTGTTCTAATTGCTTTTGAATTTAGGTTTAGCATTCTTTCTCTTTCCGCCCCTCTCAGCCCTACAGTCTAGAGTTTAAATGCTAGGATTGTGAGGGGAATGCTAGGATTGTGAGCAGGAAAAGCAGAAAAAGGCAGTATTTAACTTGTTTTCTGATCTCTGTGTGTGGGGGTGCTGCCCAATAAATCATGACTACCTTTCCCATTTTATCAAGTGGCCCTCACTCATCCCACAGACAGCTCCTCTTTTATTAGGTTTAACTTGATGGCTAAGCCCTCAAGGCTAGGCATTTGCAAAACCCTCCCCCAATTCCAATGGGGTTCTGGTTTGCACTGTTTGACAGTACAGAAAAACTGGGGGAGGGGAAAGCTTTGGATTGGCATGATCAGTAGGACCAGCAAATGTTATGCCAGTGTATTTTTCTGACACTGAAGGATTGATGGACAACACTTTAATTTGGCAGTGGGGGAAGATCCACTGTCTCTCCGTGCAGGGACTCAGATGGATTGGAGAAGGAATTATTTCTCCTAGCTGTAAATCTAGATATTTAGCCTCTGATTCATGCTTTGCACAGGTGCCACCACAACTGTTTTAAAGCTAGAAGAGAGAACATAAATTGCCAAGTGGGGACAACAGGTAGTACGCTACTGTGGGAAAACCCAAAAAGCAACAGCGTGAAAGAGCATACCTGCTTCATTGGAATCGCAATAACCTTGTTGTAATGGACTACTGACTAGGGATTAGGGAATTTGTGTCTACTTGTAGTAATGGATGGAATATATGGAAGCAAAAATAAACATTGTACTTTCTCAACAGCCTTAGTCGTAAATGAAAATCTGGGAACTGCAAGTATATTTTTTTCCATGGCAGTGTCTTGGGCACAGATTCTTTTATGGAGTGAAGATTAGAGCAGTGGGGATGGTCTGAATGAAACTGTAGGCATACACTCTATACCTCCTTCCCAAAGGAAGCTATTTCCAAGTGCTCTGGGAACCTGGACAGATAACACAGGTATGTGAAGATTTGTGGGGAGGTCTTTGCCTCCATCAAATAACATTAGTCAGCCTCCAGGAAAGCATCCTGGCAACAATTCAGCTATTGAACCAGCTTTTGCTTCCTCCCTGTTTCAGACACTCTGTTTCATACTTTGTTGTATAACTGTTTTCATATGTTAAGTATGTGACAGGAATTCTCCATAAGAAACATCAGGAAGAGATTCCAATCTGGAATTACCTGAAAACACTCTGATGACCCTATTCAGTTGCTACATTTGGCTTAATTCTTTCATTCATACAATTAGTAGAAGAGAATATTAGTATGATTATTCAGTAGCTGCACATTGAAATCTGGCATGCATAGGAGTAATACAACTTAAATTAAGAATTTGGATTTCATTTTCTCACCAAGAAAGTGAACTGAGGTCCACCAAGTACCACTTCAGTTTCAAAGGGCCATTTTAATGGAATGGTTAAGGCCGCAAGCTAGAAAGCAGCAGCCGGTGGGTTCTAATCCTACCAAACAGCATGGAAGCCTGTTGGGTGACCTTGGGCCAGTTATTGTCTCTCAGCCATCCCATCCCATGGAGTTGTTGTTATGGGAAAAGAGGAGGAGGAAGATGTTCCATTCGGAAATAAGGTGCGCGAGACCAGGTTCCCACAAACAGCTCTTTTATTAACAAATAAAGCAACTAGTAACGGAACGACAGCCCTTCTTATAGCGGCTTGCTCGCGGCTTGTAGCCCATGACAGCAGTTTAAGTTTTCCCGCCATCCGGCAGGCCAATCAGAATGGTTCCTAAGTAACCAATCCGAGAATGGCCTTCTCAGCCAGTTTAAGGTATTTGGAGTCTACCAAGTTCTATACACAACAGAAGAAGTATTAGGTACGTTTGCCACATGGACTTATTTATAAAAGGTAATAAAGGCAGGAAAAAATAAATAAAATAATAAATCATAATACTTCAGACGGGCGGAGCATAAGAGCAGGAAACTTACACGATGAAAAGCTCCTTGTCATAGTGGCAGGGAAGAACAGAACAAACTCTTCTATGTGACTAGCAGACGTTGTTGTACCTGATTGATGTTTTAAGTGAGACATGTCAGTTTATAAAATGTGAACTGTTTTATGGTTTCTGTATTTTGTAAACTGCCATGACATGTTCCACATCCAGGTTATAAAAGATCCGTATCTATATCTCCTTATGTGTGATTGTGTTTTGTGTGATTGTGTGTGTGTGAGAGAGAGGGGGGGAGGGAGGGAGAGATGTTCTACATTCAGGATATACAAGACCTGTATCTTTATTTATATCTGTGTATTTGTGTTTGTATGTGAGAGACAGGGATGGGGGGGGGGAGAGAAGGATGGAGAGAGAGAGAGACAGAGAGAGAGAGAGAGAGAGAGAGATTTCGTGGGATTTCATTATAGTGCAGACCCCTAGGCTAAATAGCTTGTTCCTGCTGATATAATGAGAAAAACTGAAATTAATGCACTTTAAGTGTTGAAAAGTTGTTGGAACATTGTAATATATTGTGTATCACCAGCAAAATACATTGGGAGGGTCTCAGAGGCAAGCAGACCTCTCCTCCTATGGAAGAAATAAGATTTGTTTTCTTCCTGTCCACATTCGAGAAAGCTTATTACAACCAGAGGCCTTTTGCATTTGAGCACATATGAGCCCTGCAAGTCAGCAAACAAATACAATTTTAGCTGGTATGATTTGCTAGGTATTGAAGTGGCATAATGGCATATTTAATATATTACATAACAATATCATATCATATCTATATACCTTTATGATAATTATATTAAGGATTTTTATTCCACCTTTATCACTTTAGAAATAATTCAAAACAGTGAACTTAATTAGTAGTCTTTCCTCCTCCTGTTTTTCCCCACAACAAGCAAGCCTGTGGAATGGGGTGAACTGAGAAAGAGCACGTTTGGCTCAAAGTCACCCAGCCGGTTTTCACACCCAAGGCAACACGAGAGCTCACAGTCCCCTGGGTTTTAGGCCCACACTTCTATTTAAAATACTTTTATTTAAAGAGCAACTACAGGAAAAAACCACACACCTGGGAGCACTATTGTGATCTTGGGACTGCTTTTTTGGAGGGGGGGGGCATTGCTGCCAGTCATATAGCCAATATGACTTTGATTTTTCACAGTTTCAAACAGGGTGTTGGTCTCTAACTTTACATAATCCTCTCTTACCACCGCAGGCATTCTTAGAAAATAAAAATGGGAAGAGGGTACAGTTTTGGGGTTTCCTTTCACTGGTGCCTATCTGCCCCCCAAATTCCAAGGGCAATGAGGAGCATCTGAAGTAGGTGGGAGGAACACAGAGTCAACCTCTCCAGGGTGCATTCTGAAAACTGGAGGACCACATTCCCCATGTTGCTAGCAGTCTTCTGGGCAGAGTGCCCATGGCGTCTGTTCAGATTTTGAAGTGGGCCTACTGGCTCAGAGAAGTTACCTACTTTTGTTACAGAGAATGCATTTCCTGCGTAATTCATAAGTATATATAATTAATTAGTAAAATAAGTAATATGAATAGGCAATATGAAAATATCCTTTGGTAGAGCGGCTTTCCAGTGGATACTATTTTCCTGCCAATAACATGCAATAATAAGAAGAATAAGAATAAAACCTGCTCAAGTATGTTTTAAAATTGTCCAAGTGTCATTTCTTGCGCAAGGGAGGACTGAAGAGCCTTTAGTTTTACTTTTCGGTTGTTGTTTTTTTGTTTCATTTTGCAAAACAGAATATTGTGACACGAGGCTTAATTGCTTAATTTAAGGCCCGGTCCCACTGGCTGATGGACGCAAAATATATGCATAAAGGACACAATGGATGAGCAAAATTTCGGGGGTGGCTCCATCCATTGTCATCCGCTCCAAAAAGTGGTGAAAATTTGCATAAATAGAACGGAAAAGAACAGAAAAGAACCAACGTGAGTGGTATGTAGCGGGGATGTTAAACGAATGTTCATAGGAAGCCTAGTGGATGGAAGCGGATGACACCTCCAAAGGGGTTCCAGGGGAGAATTGCAAAGCGGATGCATAGCGGATGAAGCGGATGCATCACATACGCCTAAAGGAAAGAAAGGGGATGCCACGTGGATGTATATTGGATGCAAAACGTTCATTGCGCATCCTTTCTATTTCCGTGCTACTAACACTGTGTAGACGTTCCATGTACCTTTTGATTCCTCCCTCTTTCCGTTTTCAGCTGCAGCGGATGTGAGTTGAGGATACAGCGGACGTTTAACAGATGATAAACGGACATAGAACATTTGTTGCCCGTATATGTCGTGGATGTACATCATACGCAGCAGAAAGTTCATCCGTTCACAAAGTTTTGTGCAGCTCAAAACTTCTTGCGCGGATGAAACCACAGTGGATGGATGCTCGACGGATAGAGCGTATGAAACACGTATGCAGTGAGTACACAACGGATGCATAGCGTTTTCCAACGGATGGCAAGCTTTTTTTAATGTTTTACATCCTCTTTGCATCCATAAGTGCAGTGGGACAGGGCCTTTACATGGCCAGGCTCTCCTGTGTACAGTAATATTTTCATCCAAGTTTCTGTAGTCTTTTAGGACAACTGTTTCTTACATGAAATTGGAAGTAACATTTGAGCAGACTTTTCTTTATATTGATCTTTGGTTTATCTCAGGGATGTCAAACTCAATTTCATTGAGGGCCGCATCAAGGTTGTCTTCAGTGGTGGGATTCAAATAATTTAACAACCGGTTCTTTGTCCTAATGATTTCTTCCAGCAACCAGTTCACCAAACTGCTCAGAAAATTAACAACCAGTTCTCCCTGAAGTGGTACGAACTGGCTGAATCCCACCACTGGTTGTCTTTGACCCCAGGGGGCTGGGTGGGTGTGGCCAGCTCAACATCTCTCATGTCAGGGGTACCTGTGGTGGCCCAAGAGTGAGCTCTGTTTTCGACTGCGATGGCCTCCTGCAACCCTCTGCCAGCAAAAATGTTTCTGTTTTAGCTGGCAAAGGCACTGCAGGCCGGTCCACTGTTTCTGGGGTGGTCCTGCAGGCCAGATCTAAGCACCCCCATGGGCTGCCTTCGGCCCGTGGGCCTTGAGTTTGGCACTCCTGGCTTATCTAAACCACAGCTACATCCACTATTACCCTGAGACAAGCAGCACAGGCAGCATATGCTGGGGAAAAGTGGTGAGAAATTAAAGAAGAGAGTTTTGTGCAGCTTGTGAAAGCTTTGCTTGAAGCTTATAATTTAATTAGGGTGATTGCTGGAATCTTGACACATGGTTTGTTTGGCAACCCATAAGTTAGCACGTTGACATTGTTCATCTTCTAATATGATGACCATACCATATCTAGGGTACACAACCACTTTGTTGTTGTTCGTCGCGAAGTCATGTCTGACCCATCACGACCCCATGGACAACATCCCTCCAGGCCTTCCTGTCCTCTACCATCCCCTGGAGTCAATTTAAGCTCACGCCGACTGCTTCAATTACTCCATCCAGACACTTCAATCTCTGCTGTCCCCTTCTTCTTTTGCCCTCAATCTTTCCCAGCACAACCACTAGATGGCAGCAAAGTTAGGGGGTTTCCATGTCTCTTTGCTGCCATCTCGTCCTTAATCTGACGTTTGCAGCCCATATATAACGTACTATAATCTTTTCTCATAATGGAAATGCACATATAAACAAGGATTTTAGTTAGTTTCCAACCAACTCTCTCTTTTATTATGACTATGCCATTACATTCTGTAAAGCAAGGATGCACAGACAGCCATATCTAATGGTTTGTGAGAGTCAAAGGCCATCATTTAATTCATATTACTGTATTGTACTTTCATTATCATTGCATTGCTTTCTTATTGTTATGTTTACATTTTTTATCAGAAACCCCCCCCCCCCCACAATTTTTACTGTTGTAAGCCACCCAGAATAGCCCCATGGAAAAATGGGCATGAAATAAATTTAACAAACAAATACATAAAATAAACAGCGTGTCAAGCTGTGATGAAAATGGGTAAAATTCCATTGTGCATATTCTGTATGCAGGGCCAGGATTTACTGGTGGCTTTGGAATTTTTTGAAATGGCAGGAATCCAATGGTAGACTCAGAGTGATTTGAGGATCTCTACAACTTTATAGCTACAGATCATTAGCATTAGACCTACTTTTGATCAATTCCCCTTAGAGGGAGCTAAGCCAATTCTTGCATGGATGTGGGGTGGCTTCAACCTTTGGGAATTCATGTTGGTCTACAGGTAAAGCATGACTCTGCTTGTTCCTGAGTTTGTAGTAATACGTCTGAGAAGCAGATGCCCTGCCTGTCTACATATACAAATACAGTCTCACACGAATGAGCCCAGCTGTTTCAGTTTCCTACATCTGTTCATCTGTGTTCCCTATATCATTAAAATCTAGACATGTAGACCAAGCTTATTAATAACACATTTCTAGGAGGTTTTTTTGGTGTAGGGAAAAACTGTCCAGGAATTATAGCAATGTCATATAAGTGTGGAATATTTGTATTCAGAAACATTTTTAAAAATGACAATGCATGTTTGAGAAAACAAATCCTTGTTCACCTGGGAAGGTTCTTCAGGGGGAGGAAAATCATTGTTTCAATGCAACAGAGAAGAACTACTAAGATAGGGAACATGAGGAAAAAATGCCAGTCAGCAAGGAAGGAGACACAAAGAGTCAGACTTGTCTGATGCTCTGGATTTCACGCTTTATGAAACTGTTATCTCTCTCCATCTAGTGATCAGAATGTGCATAGCAGGATGCCAACAGCAGGAAGCAATATTGCTGATCCAAAACCAGGGCAAAATTAAGTGGAAAGGTCTCCCTATTAGCAGCCAAAAGAAAAACAGCTCCCCTCTAGGCATAAAGGAGAACAATGTAGGTTTTTTATGAGAAAGAAACACACAGAATATACAGAGAAGAGAAAGAAAGGGTCTGGTGGAGGGTACCAAAAATGAGAGTAAAAAATGCTTTCCTCCATCTCAGCTTCTTTTTATAGCATCACCAGAGAGTTCATCTCAGCTATGCTGTTCTTCTGATGGGGTGGGATCTTCCCTCCAAAGTGATTCACACACCTGTGCATAACCAAGATGAGCAACACACCTGATGGAGCACACTATGCCTAGCAAAACAGGTGAATGTTGTCTGGTTTTGGAGAGAAATAGTTTGCAACCTCTAAAGGTCACATCAGCCGAGGGATGCAAAATGTATGTAAAAAGGACACAGCAGGCGAGCAAATTTTCCATCCATTATTATCTGCTCTCAAAAGTGCCCCAAATTTGCATAAACTGAGCGGACAACAATGGAAAGGAACGGACGTGGGGAGGACATAGCGAGGATGTTAAGCGGATGCTCAACGGAAGCCTAGTGGATGGAATCGGATGGAAGCGGATGACACATCCGCAGGGCTTCCGTGAGAGAACAGCGAAGTGGACGCGCAGCGGAAGGAGTGGAAGGAGCGGATGCCGAGCGGATGCCGAGCGAATGACGCGGATGCAGAGCGGAAGCCTAGCGGAAGCCTAGCGGATGCCTAGCGGATGCAGAGCTTTCACTGCACATGCGGGGAGGATGCATTGCGTCAGCCCCATGGATATAAAGGGAAGCAGGTCGCAAGCAGGTCACCATTCAGAGGAAAGACCTGCTGCCAGACATATCTTCAGCCAATAACCATGGGGAAGAAGAGGAAGCCTGCCAGCCCTGGCAAGAAGGACAGGACCACCATCCCACCCCCTGGCACTGACTCTGCTTCTGCTGGGGCTTCTGCTGCTGCTGCTGCTGCTGCTTCTGCTGATGGTGCTGACTCTGCTGGTGGTGGTGCTTCTGCTGGTGCTGCTCCTGGTGCTGGTGCTTCTGCTCGTGCCGACTCTGCTGGTGCTGCTCCTAGTGCTGGTGCTTCTGTTGGTGCTGCTGGTGCTGCTGGTGCTGCTGGTGCTGCTGGTGCTGCTGGTGCTGCTGGTGCTGCTGGTGCTGCTGGTGCTGCTTTTGCTGCTGGTGCTACTGCTGCTGCTGCTGCTGCTACTGGTGGTGGTGTGGTGGACCAGCCCCTAGAACCTCAAAGCCCTGCTGATGAGGGCCCAGAAGGCTCTGCCAGAGGGAGAAAGAGGCATTCGCAAGAAAATGGGGAGAGGAGACAGTACTCCATTGCAGAGGAACATGAGGAGGAGGTGCTCGAATGGCTGAGGGAGAACGAGTACCTCTGGAGGAAGGGACACAGGCTCTATCGAGACACCAAGCGGAAGCAGGCGGCTTGGAGAGAGAAGGCGGAGAGCCTGGGCTACACTTCGGATGTCCTCCTGGGGTGGTGGAAGCACATGCACACCTGGTATGAGAAGCTGCACCTGAAGAAGTCTGGCAAGGCCGCGGTCAAGCTCACCGACCGGGAGACCTACGTGATGGCCATGTGTAGCTTCTTGGAGGGTGAGATCCGCCACCGAGGAGCAGCCCCTCTGTCAACCCTCTCTCTCAGGCAGCCCACAGAGAGCCAGTCCTCTTCTGGCCAAGAGTCAGCTCCTGTGTCTAGGCAAGTATCTTTGGAGCAACCCACGATGGAGACCCCCCCCCCCCCGAAAGCTGCACTCCCCGTGCCGGAGCACATGGAGGACCCCCTGATGCAGTTCACCTCCACAGAAAGCAGGCAGAGAGCCAGACCGGAGGGACAGAGCCACACTGTCCTCTTGGAGATCAGGGACACCATCAAGAGCAGCGTAGATCTCCTCTCTCAGCTGGTACACTCTGACATACCAACCTCTAACAGAAAGCACTTCCTCACCTACGTGAACCAGACCCTCATGGAAATGCCCGAATCCCAGTACCAGGTGATCAAGGAGAGGATCACAGGTCTTCTGCACCACCCTCCACGCCCAGCTGAACCTGCTCTGACCCAGTTCAGGTCTGCTCCTCCACCCCAGGTGATGTCACAGCCCTTCCAAGGCTTTGCACAGCCCCTCACCTACCAAGGCTACGGCTACTGGGAGTTCCAGCAGCACAGGCAGCCCTTCCCAGTCCAGGCACAGGTACATCACACAACATAGGTGCCACTGATGGCACAGATGCAACCGACGCCGCACCTCGCTTACCTGCAGACCAGACAGCCCCACTACACTCCTCCTTCCTCCACCCCACAGCCAAGCCCGGCCTCAGAACATCTGTCATCGGTCTTGGGACTGACACCCCATGGCATGGAGGAAGGGCCTCTCAACATCACGGGACTGAGCCAGCTCTCTGAGACCTTCCTCCACACACCATCCCCTGTTGTCCTCTTGGGGCCAGGCACCCCAATGGCACCTCAGACCAGCACTCCAGCTACTGCCACCTCCACAGCACCTGGACCTTTCACCCCTGAGACCATGGGCACGCCTCAGAGTGACTGAGAAGAGTGCCAGAGACTGGGTTGCTACCTGTTGACTTTATCTTTGCTTGGGACACTTTACTTGGGTCATTTTGCTTTTCCAGTTTGTTATTAATAAAGGTTATCTTTGCTTCACACACTTGGTTCAGTTCTTTTAGTCAATAAAGTCTTGGTGGAAACTTTTAGAAATGGTTTAAGCCTTTGCATGCTTGTGGGATGGGCAGGGATACCTGTGGGGTGGGTAATACCTATGGGATGGGCAGGGATACCTGTGGAAAGGGTAATAGCTGTGGGATGGGCAGGGATACCTGTGGGATGGGTAATAGCTGTGGGATGGGTAATAGCTTTGGGATAGATAAGCCTCCAGTGCAAGCATAGTGGGACTGTATGGTCCACCCTCCCAGGTGCCACACCTATGGCCCTTTATTATCATTTTTTTAAAATGACAGATGAATTAACTTTAAAAGATATTTGGAGGGAAAGAAACATTAAAGCTAAACAATACACTTTTTACTCTAATAGACATTTATCATGGTCCAGATTAGATATGATTTGGATCTCAACAGAATTAATATCCACTATTCAAGAAACAAGTATTGAAATGAGTACTTGGGCAGACCATAGTCCAATGACAATTAAATGAAAGGGACAAAAAAAAAGATCGAGATGGACATTAAACAATACTATTTTAAAGGAGAAAGACTTTATACAATGGATGGAGAAGGAATTGGTTTTTTTCTTTAAAGAAAACAAAAAAGAAGATACTTCAATACAGAATGTTTGGGATACAATGAAGGCATATGCTAGAGGTTTGATAATAGATTATACAAGAAAAAAGAATATTAGGAAAAGACAAACCTCCAAGATCCTGGAAGATGAATATAAAAGACTTGAAAAAGAACTACAGAAAATGCCACAGAAAAAAGATATTAAATTGAAACTAGATGTAATTAAGCATAAAATGGAATTAATAGAGAAAGAAGAATTGGCACAGAAAATTAGAAATTCTAAACAGAATTATTTTGAAGACGCAAATAAACCAGGTAGATGGCTAGCATATAAACTGAGAAAGGAGAAGGAATCAAGAAAAATATTGAAACTAATAGATGATCAAGGTCAAGTTTGTTGTGGTAATAAGGAGAAAAAGGAAATTATTCGAGATTTCTATGGACAACTATATAAACAAGAGAATATTGATGAGGAAAAAATTAAACAGTATTTACAGAATGTTAACTTACCGAAGATACCCAAAGAGACTGAAGAAATGTTAGAAAGCAATATAACAATGATGGAATTAAATGAAGCATTTAAGAGACAAAATAATGGGAAAGCACCAGGTCCAGATGGGCTTCCGGCAGAATTCTATAAAAAATTTCAAGAATCATTGAACATCCCATTGTTAGAAGTTATGAATGAAGTTATGTTAAAGAAGATGACACCGA
This sequence comes from Laticauda colubrina, assembly GCA_015471245.1. Classification (NCBI taxonomy): domain Eukaryota; kingdom Metazoa; phylum Chordata; class Lepidosauria; order Squamata; family Elapidae; genus Laticauda; species Laticauda colubrina. The sequence goes on along the minus strand of BLBF01000021.1, from coordinate 11,513,227 downwards.
AAACATGGTCAGAGGCTTATATTACACTTATTTTAAAAGAAGAGGCTGACCCGTTGCAAATTAAGAATTATAGACCTATTTCCTTATTGAATGCAGATTATAAAATCTTTGCTTCAATTTTAGCAGAAAGATTGAAAAAATATTTAAATAATTTTATCCATCCAGATCAAAATGGATTTCTGCCAAAGAGACAAATTAGAGACAATATGAGAGTAATTTTGGATACTTTGGAATATTATGAGGCTCATCCTGAGAAACAAATGGCTTTGATATTCCTAGATGCTCAAAAAGCATTTGACAACGTGAACTGGAGATTTATGTTATTACTATTGGAACAGATGGGTTTTGCCAGAAAATTTATTCAAGCAATAGAAACCATATATAATAAACAGACAGCAAAGGTAATGGTGGAGGGAGAGTTTACAGATCTTATTAATATAAGAAGAGGCACAAGACAAGGATGTCCCCTATCTCCTTTGTTATTCGTATTGACTTTGGAAGTGTTGAATAGAAATATTAGAGATGACAAAAGTATAAAAGGAATGAAAATTAAAAAGGAAGAATTTAAACTACAAGCTTTTGCTGACGATTTAGCTTTTATTCTGGAAGACCCGTTAGAAACCGCTCCAAAATTATTGGAAAAGATAGAGACATATGGTGAGATGGCTGGCTTGAAAATAAATAAAGATAAAACAAAGATTTTGACAAAAAACATGTTATTGAGACAAAGAGAAGAACTGACAGATCTTTTGAAAATCCAAGTTACAAATAAGGTTAAGTATCTGGGGATATATTTGACAGCAAGATGTAGCACATTAAAAGAGAATAATTATATTAAACTCAAACAACAGATAATTACAGATTTGAAGAAATGGGAAAATTTACAATTGTCATTAATAGGGAGAATTTCAACAATTAAGATGAATATTTTACCTAGAATTTTATTTCTCTTTCAAACAATACCAATAAGACTTGGAAAAGACTACTTTGAAGATTTAAATAAAATCATGTTGAAGTTTATATGGCAAGGTAAAAGAGCGAGAATAAAGTTAAAGCTTTTGCAAGATGCTAGAATTAGAGGAGGTTTTGGCCTGCCTAATTGGGAACTGTATTATCAAGCTGCAAGTTTGATGTGGGTCAAAGAATGGATAACATTAAGAAAGCATAGATTGTTGACATTAGAAGGACATGACTTACTGTTGGGCTGGCATGCTTTTTTATGGTACAAGGAAACTAAAACACAGGGGTATTTCAGAAGACATTATATACGGGAGTCTTTGTGGTTAAATTGGGAGAAGATAAAAAAACAATGTTACCTGAAAATTCCAGTTTGGTTATCGACTATTGAAGCATTTTCCTATCCTATGATCTATAAAAAGGAACAAACAGTTAGATATGGGGAACTGTTGGATGAAAAGGGTGGACTTAAATCGATCCAAAACTTAGAGGAACAAGGTATAAGGATGAATTGGTTTTCATATGCGCAAATACACTCAAGATATGTTGAAGATTTTAAAATGGAAGGATTTTATGACAAACAGACTGATTTAGATAAGATATTGATGGGTACTGATGAGAAAGTGATTAAAAAATTATATGGTTATTTATTGGGAATTAAGCTAGAGGAAGAACAAGTTAAAGAAACTATGATTGCTTGGGGGAAGAATTTTGGATATGGGATTGATTTAGAGCAATGGCAAAAATTGTGGTCTCAAAATTATAAAATGACAATGTCAATAGCATATAAAGAAAACTTGTATAAGATGTTTTACAGGTGGCACTTCCCCCCGACAAGAATAGCAAGAATGTTCAAGAACAAATCTGAAAAATGTTGGAAATGTCATCAGATACCTGGCTCATATTATCATATGTGGTGGACTTGTGAGGATGCCAGAAAATATTGGACTAAAATTCACATGTGGTTGGAAAAAAATGACAAAGAAACACATAGACTTGAAACCAGAGATCTTTTTATTGGGAATCTTACCTGATATATATAATAAAGACTTGAAATATTTGATTGTAAATGTATTAACAGCGGCTAGGATTGTATTTGCTAAAAATTGGAAGAATGAGAAAATACCATTGCAGGAAGAAATTATTAAGAAAATATTGGAATGTGCTGAGATGAGTAGATTGACATTTGAAATTAGAGAGCAAGAAGATAAACAATTTTATGAAATTTGGGATCTTTTTTATCAATGGTTAGATGATAAAATACAATAATAGAGCATTAGTATTATATCTATGAAGGGTTTTTAGGATTGATTTGTTATGACTATATGATTTGTTATAGAACAAACTGTTTGAAGTATTGTTATCTCACAAAGCATGAATGATTAAAAGTATAGTCAGAAAAAGACTTGATTTTAATTTTTTTTGGTAATATTAGGATATGGATTGACAATATGAGTGGTTATATAATATAACTGTAATTGAGACTATAAAATGAATGCACAAAACTGATGAACCAACCGACACACCGGAAGTATATATGAGAGTAGATGTTTTTAATGTTTTGTATGTTATGTCTGTTTGTAGAAAATTAATAAAATCCTTAAAAAAAAAACACACAATTTAATCATTGATCCACACATTTCAACATAAACAAAACTCTTTATTAATGACCTATTCATTGTAGGGCCACTCAACATACATGGCAGAATCTCATCAGTGTGATGAGACAGGCTGAAGGAAGCATCCATTAAGCATCTACCATCCTGTCTTGCCACTCCACTGCTCCAGCTGGGGAGTTGCACCAGTGTTTCAGGAGGTTGCGCTGCTTCTTCCCTTCACGTGAAGCTCTGTTGGGGCCTGGCACATCCACAGTGTCTATCAGGTTTACTCCTTGCCTCCATTCACCAGGCTCCATGTCCCCATTGCCTTGTTGGCAGTCCACAAGCCTAATGTGCAACACTGCGTAGCGGGTGCGCATGAGATTGTGCAGGATGCAGCAAGCTTCCACGATGTTCCTCATGGTCTGTGGGCGATGCTGCATGGTGGTGAGAAGTACCTGGAACCTGTTGGCCAGGATGCCAAAGGCGTTCTCCACCACCCGTCTTGTCCTGGACAGCCTGTAGTTGAAGATCGTCTCTTCATGGGTGAGGCATCTGGAAGTGTAGGGCTTCATGAGGTAGGTTCTGAGGGAGAAGGCGTCATCACCCATGATGAAGTAGGGCACATCATGTGTGTCGTTGGGCAGGGGGTCTGGATCTGGGAAGCCCATGATGAGGTTGCGTTCCAGCCCCTCCTTGAGGTCACTGGCATTGTATACCTGGGCATCTGAACATGACCCGTTGCCTGAAGCATTGATGTACATAAACTTGTAGTCAGCATCGACCATGGCAAAGAGGATGATGCTGAAGAAGCCCTTGTAGTTGAAATAAGTGGACCCCAACTTGGCTGGAGCTTTGCAGGCCACGTGCTTGCCATCTATGGCTCCAACGGTGTGGGGGAAGTTCCACTTCTGATACCACTGATCTGCAACTTTCTTCCAACCTTCTTCAGTGGAGGGGCACTGGAGGAGCTCCTCCAGGTATTCTTCGATGATGGCGTGCACCACTTCTCTGACCACAATGCTGATGGTGTTGTGTGGCACCCTCCAGCTGTACTGCATGCTCCTGTAGGTGGTCGCTGAGGCCAGGTGGTCGCTGAGGCCAGGTGGCACAGAGTCAGTGCCACCTTCACCCAGGTCCAGGCTGGGCCGTAAGTTGGTGCTCTGCTTGGTCAACCTGGGTGTCAGCTGCTCCACAACTTCGTCAAACATGGCTGGAGGCATCCTCATGAAGGTTTGGGATGCACGAGGGTCTTCGTTCCTCAGCTCCACCATCAGCTTGTCATACAGTCCGTACTCGGCTCTTCTCGCGATCCATCTTCGGACCCACACACTTCTTGGACACCTCCTTTTCCTTGCGTAGAACAGGTGAAAGAGCCTGTAGAGGGCTTCGCACTGTTGTACAATGATGGCGGCTACCAAAAGAAGTGTGTGACGATCCATGGTGGAGATGACTGGATGCTGTGGAAGAGCAAGAGCAAGATGAAGGATGAAGAGGTCTGCACAGCAGGGCTGCTGGACTGAAAGTGAGATCCAGGTGATTTCCTCCCCCTTTTTATAGAAAATATAGGTTTTCCACTAGGTGTCCTTCTGCATCCTATAGGCATACTCCAGACATCCTAAATATCTGAGATATGTCTCCTATACGAACGTTTTTTCCATTTTAATGCTTTATATGCGAGCTGCATCCACTTACATCCTTTCTATGTCCGTGCTACTAACGCTGCGCGAACGTTCCGCATCCGTTTCGCTTCCTCCCTCTTTCCGTTTTCCGCTGGAGCGGATGTGAGTTGCGCGGATGCACAGCGGATGCCGAGCGGATACAGCGGATGTGTAACGGATGTAGAACGTTTGTTCCCCGTATGTGTCAGGGATGTAGAACGGACACTGCGGAAAGTTCATCCGCTCAAAAAGTTTTGTGCAGCTCAAAACTTTTTGAGCGGATGAAATCTCAGTAGATGGATGCTGGATGGATAGAATGTATGAATCATGCACACAGTGAGTACAGAACGGATGCATCGCGTTAACCAATGGATGGCAAGCGTTTTTCTCCATTTAACATCCTCTTTCCATCCGTTGGTGCAGTGTGACATGGGCTTTACTGCATCTTTCCTTTCCTCTTCTTATGAAAGAAGTAACTATTTGACATAATTCAAATTTCAATCAAAGTTCAAAGTCAGCCTCTCATTTCACATCAGATATTATAGAAATAAGTAGCAGCAATAGAATACTTTATTGAATAGAATACTTTATTGGCCAAGTGTCATTGGACACACAAGGAATTTGTCTTGGTGTAAAGACTCTCAGTATACATAAAGAAAAGGTACATTCATTAAGAATCAAGAATCATAACGTACAACATTTAATGATAGTTATAGGGTACAATAAACAATCAAATCATACCAGGAAACAGTTAAGTGGGAGGGCATGGGTGATAAGGAGTGGTGGGAAGATAAACAGTAATAGTAGTGTACACTTTGTAAATAGTTGAACAGTGTTGAGGGAATTATTTGTTTAGCAGAGTGATGGCTTTTGGAAAAAAACTGTCCTTGTGTCTAGTTGTTCTGGTGTGCGGTGCTCTATAGCATTGTTTTGAGAGAAGGAGTTGAAACAGTTTATGTCCAGGATGTGAGGTATCTGTAAAGCCCATGTCACACTGCACCAACGGATGGAAAGAGGATGTAAAACAGAGAGAAACACTTGCCATCTGTTGGTTAACGCGATGCATCCATTCTGTACTCACTGCGTCTGTTTTTCATCCTCTCTATCCGTCCAGCATCCGTCAACTGAGATTCCATCCGTTCAAAAAGTTTTGAGCTGCTCAAAACTTTTTGAGCAGAAAATGTATCCAACGTGTCCGTTCTGCATCCGCAACACATACGGGGAACATCCGTTCTGCATCCGCCGTCATCTGTTATGCGTCCGCGACATCCGCTAGGCATCCTCTGTGCATCCGCGCAACTCAAATCTGCTCCAGTGGAAAGCGGACACAGGGAGGAAGCGAAACAGACACAGAACGGACGCGCAGCATTAGTAGCACGGACGGAGAAAGGATGAAAGCGGATGCAGCTGGTATACAAAGCATTTAAAACGGAAAAAGCGTTCACAGAGGGGACCTATCTCGGATATTAAGGATGTCTAGAGGATGCCTAGAGGATGCAGAAGGACACATAGGGGAAAACCTATATTGCCTATAAAAAGGGGGAACAACTTACCTGGATCTCACTTTCAGTCCAGTAGCCCTGCTGTGCAGACCTCTGAAGCCTTCATCTGGATCTTGCTCTTCCACAGCATCCATTGTTGTCCACCATGGATCGTAACACAGTCCTTTTGGTAGCCACCATCATTCTGCAACAGTGTGAAGCCATCTACAGGCTCTTTCAACTGTTCTATGGAAAGAAAAGGAGGCAGCCAAGAAGCGTCTGGGTCCGAAGATGGATCAGGAGAAGAGCAGAATACGGATTGTACAACAAGCTGATGGTGGAGCTGAGGAACGAAGACCCTCGTGCATTCCAGAACTTCATGAGGATGCCTCCAGCCATGTTTGACGAAGTTGTGCAGCGCCTGACACCCAGGTTGACCAAGCAGAGCACCAACCTCCGGCCCAGTCTGGACCCTGGGCTCAAGGTGGCACTGACTCTGCACCACCTGGCCTCAGGGACCACCTACAGGAGCATGCAGTACGGCTGGAGGGTGCCACACAACACCATCAGCATTGTGGTGAGAGAAGTGGTGCACGCCATCATCGAAGAATACCTGGAGGAGCTCCTCCAGTGCCCCTCCACTGAAGAAGGCTGGAAGAAAGTTGAAGAGCAGTGGTATCAGAAGTGGAACTTCCCCCACACTGTTGGAGCCATAGATGGCAAGCACGTGGCCTGCAAAGCTCCAGCCAAGTCGGGGTCCACTTATTTCAACTACAAGGGCTTCTTCAGAATCGTCCTCTTCGCCATGGTCGATGATGACTGCAAGTTCATGTACATCAATGCTTCAGGCAACGGCTCATGTTCAGATGCCCAGGTATACAACGCCAGTCACCTCAAGGAGGGGCTGGAACGCAACCTCATCATGGGCTTCCCAGATCCAGAACCCCTGCCCAACGACACACATGATGTGCCCTACTTCATCGTCGGGGATGACGACTTCTCCCTTACAACCTACCTCATGAAGCCCTACACTTCCAGACTCCTCACCCGTGAAGAGAGGATCTTCAACTACAGGCTGTTCAGGGCAAGGCGGGTGGTGGAGAACGCCTTTGGCCTCCTGGCCAACAGGTTCCAGGAACTTCTCACCACCATGCAGCATCGGCCAGAGACCGTGAGAAGGATCGTGGAAGCTTGCTGCATCCTGCACAATCTCATGCGCACCCGCTACCCAGTCTTGCAGAACAGGCTCATGGACCTTCAGCAAGGCAATGGGGACATGGAGCCTGGGGAATGGAGGCAAGGGCAAAACCTGATAGACACTGGGGATGTGCAAGGCTCCAACAGAGCCTCATGTGAAGGGAAGAAGCAGTGCAACCTCCTGAGACACTGGTGTAACTCCACAGCTGGAGCAGTGGAGTGGCAAGACAGGATGACAGATGATTAATCGATGCTTCCTTCAGCCTGTCTCATCACACTGATGAGATTGGGCCATGTATGTTGGGTGGGCCTACAATGAACAGGGCATTTAATAAAGAGTTGTGTTTATGTTGACATGTGTGGATGAATGATTACATTATTATTGATAATAAAGGGCCAAAGGTGTGGCACCTGGGAGGGTGGACCATACAGTTCCACTATGCTTGCACTGAATGTTTATCTTTCCCAAAGCTATTACCCATCCCAAAGGTATCCCTGCCCATCCCACTGCTATCCTTACCCATCCCAAAGGTATCCCTGTCCATCCCACTGCCATCTGAACCCATTCCACAAGCATGCAAAGGGTTAAACCATTTCGAAAAGTTTCCACCAAGACTTTATTTAATAAAATAAATGAAGCAAGTGTGTGAAGCAAAGATAATCTTTATTAATAACAAGCTGTAAAAGAAAAATGACCCAAGTCAAGTGTCCAAATAATGTCAACAGGTAGCCACCCAGTCTCTGGCACTCTTCTTGGTCACTCTGAGGCGTGCCCAGTCTCAGGGGTGAAGGGTCCAGGTGCTGTGGAGGTGGCTGCTGCTGGAGTGCTGGTCTGAAGCGCCACTGGGGTGCCTGGCCCTGAGAGGACAACAGGGGACGGTGTGTTGAGGAAGCTCTCAGACAGCTGGCTCAGCCCCGTGATGTTGAGAGCCCCTTCCTCCATACCATGGGGTGTCAGCCCCAGTACTGATGACAGATGTACTGAGGCTGGGTTTGGCTGTGGGGTGGAGGAAGGAGCAGTGTAGTGGGGCTGCAGCTGGGCGAGGACTGGCATTGGTGGCATCTGTGGCATGGGTGGCATCGATGGCGTGGGTGGCATTGGTGGCGTGGGTAGCATCAGTGGCATCAGTGGCACTGGTCGTGTCCGATGAACATGTGCCTGGATTGGGAAGGGCTGCTGCCTGTGCTCCTGGACCTCATGGTAGCTGTAGCCTTGGTGGGGGAGGGCCTGTGGAAAGCCTTGGAATGGGAGTGACATCACCTGGGGTGGAGGAGCAGACCTGGACTGGGTGGGAGCAGGTTCATCTGGGTCTGGAGGGTTGTGAAGCAGATCGGTGATCCTGTCCCTCACCACCTGGTACTGGGGTTCCACCATGTCCATGAGGGTCTGGTTCACATAGGTGAGGAAGGGCTTGCAGTTGGAGGATGAGGAGTCGGTGTGTACCAGCTGAGAGAGGAGATCTATGCTGCTCCTGATGGTGTCTCTTATCTCCAGCAGGACAGTGTGGCTCTGTCCCTCCGGTTTGCCTCTCTGCCTTTCTGTGGAGGTGGAGCTGGGGGTGGTTGAGCTGTCATGGAAGTGCCGTCTCCTTTCTCCCACTGTGCCAGGGGGTCCTTCATGCGCTCCACCATGGGTACTACAGCTGTCGGGGGGTTCTCCATCGTGGCACGCTCCACAGATACCTGCCTGGAGACAGGAGCTGACTCTCTGCCGGAAGAGGACTGACTCTCAGCAGGCTGCCTGAGAGAGAGGGTCGTGAGAGGGGCTGCTCCTCAGTGGCGGATCTCACCCTCCAGGAAGCTGCACTTGGCCATGACATAGGTCTCTCTGTCCGTCAGCTTGACCGCGGCCCAGCCAGATTTCTTGAGGTGCAGCTTCCCGTACCAGGTGTGCATGTGCTTCCATCAGCCGAGGAGCACTTCCGAAGTGTAGCCCACGCTCTCCGCCTTCTCTCTCCAAGCAGCCTGCTTCCTTTTGGTGTCCCTATAGAGCCCGTGTCCCTTCCGCCATAGATACTCATTCTCTCTCAGCCACTCCAGCACCTCATCCTTATGTTCCTCTTTGATGTTGTATTGCCTCCTCTCCCATTCTCGCGTGTGCCTCTTCCTCCCTTTGGCAGGACCACATGGGCCCTCATCAGAGAGGCTTCCAGGTTGTAGGGGATGCTCTTCCACACCACCACCAGCAGCAGCAGCAGCAAAAGCAGGACCACCAGTAGCAGCAGCAGGACCAGCAGGACCAGCAGGACCAGCAGGACCAGCAGGACCAGGATCAGCAGCAGCAGAGTAAGCACCAGCAGTGCCAGCAGCACCAGCAGCACCAGCAGCACCAGGAGCACCAGCAGGACCAGGAGCACCAGCAGGACCAGCAGGACCAGCAGGACCAGGAGCAGTGCCAGCAGAGTAAGCACCAGCAGAAGCACCACCGCCATAAGCAGCATCATCAGCTCCTCCAGAAGCAGCATCAGCAGAAGCCCCAGCCCCAGAAGAGCGAGCCTGGGCTGCAGAAGCCCCAGAAGCAGAGTGAGGGCCAGGGGGTGGGAGGGTGGCCCTGTCCCTCTTGCCAGGGCTGGCAGCAGATGGCTGAGGCTTTCTCTTCTTCCCCATAGTTGTGGGGTTGCTGGCTGGCAGGCAGGCTGGCAGGCAGGCAGGCAGGCAGGCTGGCAGGCAGGCAGGCAGGCAGGCTGGCAGGCTGGCAGGCACGCTGGAGATGTGTCTGGAAAAAGGTCTTTCCTCTGAATGGTGACCTGCTTGGGAGCTGCTTCCCTTTATATCCGCGGGGCTGACGCAATGCATCCTCTCCGCATGTGCAGTGAACACTAGGCATCCGCTAGGTATCGGCTAGGCATCCGCTAGGCTTCTTCTAGGCATCCGCTAGGCTTCCGCTGTGCATCCGCTTCATCCACTCGGCGTCCGCTCTGCATCCACTCTTTTCGCTGCGCATCCGCTTTGCTGCGGTCCCCCGGAAGCCTTGTAGATGTGCCATCCGCTCTCATCCACTTCAATCCGCTAGGCTTCTGTGGAGCATCTGCTTTCCATCTGCCCTACGTCCTCTCCCCATCAGTTCCTTTCCGTGTTGTCCGCTCTGGTTATGCAAATTTTTGCCCCTTTTGAGAGCGGATAACAACGGATGGAACATTTTTCTCGTCCTCTGTGTCCTTTTTACAAACGTTTTGCATCTGTCGGCCAGTGTGACAGGGCCTTAAATATTTTCACAGCCCTCTTTTTGACTCGTGCAGTATACAGGTCCTCAATTGAAGGTAGGTGGATAGTAATTGTTTTTTCTGCAGCCCTAATTATCCTCTGAAGTCTGTGCCTGTCCTGTTGGGTTGCAGAACTAAACCAGACAGTTATAGAGGTGCAGATGACAGACTCAATAATCCTTCTGGAGAACTGGATCAGCAGCTCCTTGGGCAGTTTGAGTTTTCTGAGTTGGCACAGAAAGAACATTCTTTGTTGTGCTTTTCTGATGATGTTTTTGATGTTAGGCGTCCATTTTAGGTCATGTGATATAGTAAAACCTAGAAATTTGAAGGTCTCTACTGTTGGTACTGTGTTGTCTAGTATTGTAAGAGGTGGTAGTATGGGAGGGTTTCTTCTAAAGTCTACCACCATTTCTACGGTTTTGAGTGTGTTCAGTTCCAGATTGTTCCAGTTACACCACGAGGCAAGTTGTATAACCTCCTGTCTGTATGCAGATTCATCATCTTGAATGAGATCAATCACTGTTGTGTGATCAGCAAACATCAGTATTTTAACAGATGGATCATTTGAGATAAAAGTTTGAGGAAAAAGTAGCAAGTGCTACTTTATACAGTCTCTAAATCTTACTGGGAAAATGAAGCAAACACTCTACTTTGTCAGGATGTTTTGCAAGATTCTTGAGGTTTCAAACAATGGGGTGAGAAATATAAAAATTCATATTACCTGAATGTTTATAAATCTCTCCATCGCTCATTCAGACACCTCCCAGATCCCTCACACAATCATTTTGCCTAGCAGCCTACGAAAGCTAAGTCTTTTCCAAATATTGTTATTACATGAATATACAGTATTTTAAATATATAACTAGATATAAGAGCTTTAAAGAATCTATATAGTTACAAAATCAATAAGAACAGTTTTTTAAATGGAGTGGTGGGTAGAGAAAGACATTATTTTATACACAAAGCAACTCCAAAATGTTAACCAAACTGTTTGAAATTCAGGTTCTTCCCCTTTGACCAAAAAAAGAAGAAAGCAGAGGAGGAGGGGAAGGAGAAGGAGGAGAAGAATTCAAATATTGACAGACAGTAATGTATCAACAATAAGTAGATGCAACTCCAATAACAAATAAAACCCTAAAATTCCTGATATCTGGAAAGAGCTGAAATAATGAAGACAGCCAAGAACAACACATGCATCTGTAACATTAGCAATTGATCCAAGAAATATGAATCATTCTGTGATTCAGCATAATATCCAACCAAAACAAGACCAAACCATATATAATCATGGCCCAGCAGCTGAGTTTCATTTCTGTCTGTGAAGGTCACTGTACTGTACTGCACTAATAAGGGCCACTATTAAACATTCTCTGACATAGACAGTATGCAGTAAAAAAGGATACTTAAACAAGGTTGTTAAATGTCATTCTCCACTTATTTACCAAAACAGGACATTCAAAATGGTTGTTCCAAAGGCCACATAAATAACATTTGTCCAGTTCAGTAACTTCCTATAGAGAAGGTTTCTGGCTTTTAAACCACACTGTAGCCACCATGAAACTTAAGAAGGAGCAATTGCATGATATCTGGATTAAATCAATTAAATTGTAAGTATTTAAGTTGAATAGATTGCCAAAACACTTGAAACTAAAGGCCCTGTCACACTGGCCGACGGATGCAAAACGTTTGTAAAAAGGACACAGCGGACAAGCAAAATGTTCCATCCGTTGTTATCCACTCTCAAAAGTGCCCCGAATTTGCATAACCAGAGCGGACAACACGGAAAGGAACGGACGGGGGGAGGACGTAGGGCAGATGGAAAGCGGATGCTCCACGGAAGCCTAGCGGATGGAAGCGGATGGGAGTGGATGGCACATCCGCAAGGCTTCTGGGGGAGCACAGCAAAGCAGACAAGGAACAGAAAGAGAGGATGCAGAGTGGATCCTGAGCGGATGAAGGGGATGCAGAGCGGAAGCCTAGCGGAAGCCTAGCGGAAGCCTAGCGGATGCCTAGCGGATGCCTAGCGTTCACTGCGCATGTGGGGAGGATGCATTGCGTCAGCCCCGCGGATATAAAGGGAAGCAGCTCGCAAGCAGGTTACCATTCAGAGGAAAGACCTGCTTCCAAACACAGCTTGCCAGCCAGCCAGCCAGCCAGCCAGACAGACAGACAGCAAGCAACCCAACAACCATGGGGAAGAAACAGAAGCCTATGCCATCTGCTGCCAGCCCTGGCAAGAGGGACAGGGCCACCCTCCCAGCCCCTGGCCCTGAATCTGCTTCTGCTGGGGCTTCTGCTGCCTGGGCTCGCTCTTCTGGTGCTGGGGCTTCTGCTGATGCTGCTACTGGAGGTGGTGCTTCTGCTGATGCTTACTCTGCTGCTGCTGCTTCTGGTGGTGGTGCTTCTGCTGGTGCTTACTCTGCTGATGCTGCTTCTGGTGGTGGTGCTTCTGCTGGTGCTTACTCTGCTAGCACTGCTCCTGGTGCTGGTGCTTCTGCTGGTGCTTACTCTGCTGGCACTGCTCCTGGTGCTGGTGCTTCTGCTGGTGCTTACTCTGCTGGCGCTGATCCTGGTCCTGATGGTCCTGCTGGTGCTTACTCTGCTGGCGCTGCTCCTGGTCATGCTGGTCCTGCTGGTGCTCCTGGTCCTGCTGGTGCTGGTGCTGGTGCTGCTGGTCCTGCTGGTCCTGCTTTTGCTGCTACTGTTGTTGCTGCTGATGCTGCTGGTAGTGGTGTGGAGGAGCAGCCCCTACAACCTCAAAGCCCTTCTGATGAGGGCCCATATGGCCCTGCAAAAGGGAGGAAAGAGGCAGACGCGTGAATGGGAGAGGAGGTAATACACCATAGAAGAGGAACATGAGGAGGAGGTGCTGGAGTGGCTGAGGGAGAATGAATATCTTTGGCGGAAGGGACACAGGCTCTATCGAGACACCAAGAGGAAGCAGGCTGCTTTGAGAGAGAAGGCAGAGAGCCTGGGCTACACTTCGGAGGTGCTCCTCGGCTGGTGGAAGCACATGCACACCTGGTACAGGAAGCTGCACCTCAAGAAATCTGTCCAGGCCGCGGTCAAGCTGATGGACAGAGACCTACGTGATGGCCAAGTGCAGCTTCTTGGAGGGTGAGATCTGCCATCGAGAAGCAGCCCCTCTCACAACCCTTTCTCTCAGGCAGCCTGCTGAGAGCCAGACCTCTTCTGGCAAAGAGTCAGCTCCTGTGTCCAGGCAGATATCTGTGGAGTGTGCCACGATGGAGACCCCCTGGACAGCTGTACTACCCCTGGCGGAGCGCGTGGAGAAGCCCCTGATGCAGTGGGAGAAAAGAGACGGCACTTCCACCATAGCTCAACCCGCATCCACCCCCAGCTCCAGCTCCACAGAAAGGCATAGGCAGACCGGAGGGGCAGAGCCACACTGTCCTGCTGGAAATAAGACACACCATCAGGAGCAGTGTAGATCTCCTCTCTCAGCTGGTACACACCGACACCCCATCCTCCAACCGCAAGCCCTTCCTCACCTACGTCAACCAGACCCTCATGAACATGTTGGAACCCCAATACCAGGTGTTGAAGGACCGGATCACCGATCTGCTTCACAGCCCTCCAGACCAAGATGAACCTGCTCCCACCCAATCCAAGCCTGCTCCTCCACCCCAGGTGATGTCACTGCCCTTCCAAGTCTTTCCACAGGCCCTCCCGTACTAAGGCTATGGCTACCAGGATGTCCAGCAACACAGGCAGCCCTTCCCAGTCCAGGCACAGGTACCTCGGACGCCATCGGTGCCACTGATGCCACCGATGCCACCACGCCACCGATGCCAGCCATGCCACAGATGCCACCCATGCCACCAATGCCACCAATGCCAGTCCTCATCCAGCTGCAGACCAGACATGCCCACTACACTGCTCCTTCCTCCACCCCACAGCCAAGCCCGGCCTCAGTACATGTGTCATCGGTATTGGGGCTGACACCCCATGTCATGGAGGAAGGGGCTCTAAACATCATGGGGCTGAGCCAGCTGTCTGAAAGCTTCCTCAACACACCATCCCCTGTTGTCCTCTCAGGGCCAGGCACCCCAGTGTCGCCTTAGACAAGCACTCCAGCAGCAGCCACCTGCACAGCACCTGGACCCTTCACCCCTGAGACTGGGCACGCCTCAGAGTGACCAAGAAGAGTGCCAGAGACTGGGTGGCTACCTGTTGACATTATTTGGACACTTGACTTGGGTCATTTTTCTTTTACAGCTTGTTATTAATAAAGATTATCTTTGCTTCACACACTTGCTTCATTTATTTTTGTCAATAAAGTCTTGGTAGAAACTTTTAGAAATTGTTTAACCCTTTGCATGCTTGTGGAATGGGTTCAGATAGCAGTGGGATGGGCAGGGATACCTTTGGGATGGGTAAGGATAGCAGTGGGATGGGCAGGGATACATTTGGGATGGGTAATAGCTGTGGGATGGGCAGGGATACCTGTGAGATGGGCAGGGATACCTGTGAGATGGGTAATAGCTGTGGGATGGATAAACTTCCAGTGCAAGCATAGTGGGACTGTATGGTCCACCCTCCCAGGTGCCACACCTATGGCCCTTTATTGTCAATAATAATGTAATCATTCATCCACACATGTCAACATAAACACAACTCTTTATTAAATGCCCTGTTCATTGTAGGCCTACCCAACATACATGGCCCAATTTCATCAGTGTGATGAGACAGGCTGAAGGGAGCATCCATTAAGCATCTATCATCCTGTCTTGCCACTCCACTTCTCCAGCTGGGGAGTTGCACCAGTGTCTCAGGAGGTTGCGCTGCTTCTTCTCTTCATGTGAAGCTCTGTTGGGGCCTTGCACATCCTTAGTGTCTATCAGGTTTCGCCCTTGCCTCCATTCCCCAGGCTCCATGTCCCCATTGCCTTGTTGGAGGTCCACGAGCCTGTTCTGCAAGATTGGGTAGCGGGTGCGCATGAGATTGTGCAAGATGCAGCAAGCTTCCACGATCCTCCTCACAGTCTCTGGGTGATGCTGCATGGTGGTGAGAAGTTCCTGGAACCTGTTGGCCAGGATGCCAAAGGCGTTCTCCACCACCCGCCTTGCCCTGGACAGCCTGTAGTTGAAGATCCTCTCTTCACGGGTGAGGCGTCTGGAGGTGTAGGGCTTCATGAGGTAGATTCTGAGGGAGAAGGCGTCATCCCCCATGATGAAGTAGGGCACATCTTGCGTGTCATTGGGCAGGGGGTCTGGATCTGCGAAGCCCATGATGAGGTTGCGTTCCAGCTCCTCCTTGAGGTCACTGGTGTTGTATACCTGGGCATCTGAAGCTGACCCATTGCCTGAAGCATCGATGTACATGAACTTGTAGTCAGCATCGACCATGGCGAAGAGGATGATGCTGAAGAAGCCCTTGTAGTTGAAATAAGTGGACCCTGACTTGGCTGGAGCTTTGCAGGCCACGTGCTTGCCATCTATGGCTCCAACGGTGTGGGGGAAGTTCCACTTCTGATACCACTGCTCTGCAACTTTCTTCCAGCCTTCTTCAGTGGAGGGGCACTGGAGGAGCTCCTCCAGGTATTCTTCGATGATGGCGTGCACCACTTATCTGACCACAATGCTGATAGTGCTGTGTGGCACCCTCCAGCCGTACTGCATGCTCCTGTAGGTGGTCCCTGAGGCCAGGTGGCACAGAGTCAGTGCCACCTTGAGCCCAGGGTCCAGGCTGGGCCGGAAGTTGGTGTTTGCTTTGGTCAACCTGGGTCTCAGCCGCTCCACAACTTCATCAAACATGGCTGGAGGCATCCTCATGAAGTTCTGGAATGCACGAGGGTCTTCGTTCCTCAGCTCCACCATCAGCTTGTTGTACAGTCCATACTCTGCTCTTCTCACGATCCATCTTCGGACCCGGACACTTCTTGGCCGCCTCCTTTTCTTCCCGTAGAACAGTTGAAAGAGCCTGTAGATGGCTTTGCACTGTTGCAGAACGATGGTGGCTACCAAAAAGACTGTGTTACGATCCATGGTGGACATCAATGGATGCTGCGGAAGAGCAAGAGCCAGATGAAGGCTGCAGAGGTCTGCACAGCAAGGCTGCTGGACTGAAAGTGAAATCCAGGTGAGTTCCTCCCCCTTTTTATAGGCAATATAGGTTTTCCACTAGGTGTCTTTTTGCATTCTCTAGGCATCCTCTAGACATCCTTAATATCCAAGATAGGTCCCCTCTGCGAACTTTTTTTCCATTTTAAATGCTTTCTTTGCGAGCTGCATCCGCTTTCATCCTTTCTCTGTCCATGCTCCTAACGCTGCGCGTCTTTTCCACGTCCGTTTAGCTTCCTCCCTGTGTCCGTTTTCCGCTGGAGCAGATGCGAGTTGCGCCGATGCACAGAGGATGCCTAGCGGATATAGCGGATGCGTAACGGATGACAACGGATGAAGAACGGATGTTCCCCGTATGTGTTGCGGATGCAGAATGGACGCATTGAATATATTTTCTGCTCAAAAAGTTTTGAGCAGCTCAAAACATTTTGAGCAGATGGAACCTCAGTCGACAGATGCTGGACGGATAGAGAGGATGAAAAACAGAGGCAGTGAGTACAGAATGGATGAATCGCGTTAACCAACGGATGGCAAGTGTTTCTCCCCATTTTACATCCTCTTTCCATCCCTTGGTGCAGTGTAACATGGGCTTAAGCAAAGCGTATACAAAACTATTTATGTTAGGTGAAATTCAAAAATAAATAAACCAATAGGAATTTTTAATGTGGTTTTTCTCAATTGAGGGATACATTCTGTTTTGGTCAAAAAAATGGAGAAACAGATCCAAATGGGCAAATATATCCATTTCTAACTTAGAAGACTGGACTTCCCATTGTATGAAACAATTATGCAAATACATGCAAAAGATAATTCCCTTACTGCTGTAGACAGAGTAACAGCTGGAAAATGCTAGACATCTGTTACTGCACCAGCAACATTTTCTTTCCTGAAATTACTTCCAAATAATGTCATCATTATTTGAAAAGCAAACTGAAGAAGTAAAAAAAATACTAATTATATTGTTTAAATATAACAGCGACAATTTGTAATGAAACAAGCTCGCTCGAAACAAGAATGATGTATGTCATCTTCTATTGTTCTGTGTTTGGATTTGAAGACACGTCTTCGGAGAGGGAATTAAAATAACCATCTGGCTAACAGCACTGCATAATTATCATAGCTCATTATTTTCACATTAATATTTGTTTAAGGGATTATCTCATTTTTACACACTTCTGAAAGATGAAATTCCCAGGTTTCACCATGCAGTGAAACCATGCACCATAATTGCTAATTTCCGAGCATGAGTACAGAGGGCTAGAATATCCTGCAAGTTTATTTCAGGGAACAACCATAATTTTGTGAAATTTCACTTGTTTTGTGGAAGAAACTTTCAGATCCTGACTCTGGTATCTTTGTATACTCTTAAAAACTTCAACCCACAAACTTATGAGATCAACCACCAGTCAAGGTATGCTGGGATTGAGTACTTGTGACTCTTTGTGTATGATGTAGCTGGCTGGCATGATTAGTCTGGTTCAATGGTCTGCAATCTTAAACAGTCAAAGAGTCATTTGGACCTATCCAGAAGAAAAACATTGCTTATCCCTTCCACTCAAGCGTATTCTCCCTTTCCAACTTTCAGGCTCCATGGATGATGGATGGAGGGATGTGTATGTATGGGTAGGTCTCAACTTACAACAGTTTATTTAGTGACTGTTCAAAGTTACAATGGCACTGAAAAAAATCAATCTATGGTGTTTTTCACACTTATAGTTATTACAGCATCCCCCTGGTCATGTGATCAAAATTCAAACACTTGGCAACTGACTCACATCTATGACAGTCCTGGAGTCACATAATCAGCTTTTGCGACCTTCTGACAAGCAAAGTCAATGCAGAAGCCAGATTCACTTCAACCATGTTACTAACTGAACAATTACAATGATTCACATAACAATTGTGGCAAGATGCGTGCCTCGATGTAAGTGATATTGAGTTGGTCATGCCCAGCCAATAACATGACCACCAAGCCATGTCCACCCAGTCACATGACCACCAAGTCACACCCACCACCAAAGCCACGCCCACAGAACCGGTTGTTAAAAATTTTGAATCCCACCCCTGGTCATAAGGTAAAGGTAAAGGTTCCCCTCACACAAACATGCTAGTCATTTCCACCTCTAGAGGGCAGTGCTCATCTCTGTTACAAAATCAAATAGCCAGCACTGTCCAAAAACATATCTGTGGTCATGCGGCTGGCATGACCAAATGCCGAAGGCGCATGGAACACTGTTACAATCCCACCAAAAAATACCTTCCCAGTATTTTTCTACTTGATTTTTTTTAATGCTTTAACTCACTTAATAAATGTCTCACTTAGCAGCATAAATTTTGAGCTCAATTGTGATTGTTAAGTCAAGAACTACGTGTGTGTGCCCATGCCCAAGGCAGGACTAGAATTAGTACTCCCATGCTCTTCTGTTTCTAGCCTGGTGCCTTAATCACTACACCAAACTGACTCTGGAAATACATAGATATATTTCCAAGATGGGCTGCAACCCCTCACCATTCCAATTTTCTAAGAATATCTGAGGATTCTGTGTGAACCTTTGAGGTAATTTGAGGTAGGAATGTAAAGGCTGAACTTCCACGGCCACATAAAGCTCCCAAATCGTATCTGAACATTGCTACATCGCTATTACTTTTAATGTTATTCATGCTCCTAGAAAAGTGCACGTTATACCTTTGCCCTGCAAGCTGCCTTGATTGCCAAGTTCGTTTCCAGTTCAAGGTGCTGGTTTTAATCTTGAAAGCCCTTCATGGCCTCAGACTGGATTATCTGAGGGAATCACTTCTTCCTGGTTACATCAGCTTGTCCCATTCGATCAGGCAGAGAAGGGCATGCTGAAGGTACCATCAGCTAGGGAACTATATTTGATGGGCCCTGAAGAGAGGTGCTTTCTCTGCTGTGGCACCCATCTTCTGGAACATTCATTCCCCCAAATAGAATAACTCCATTCCTTTTTATATTCCAGAAGGCCCTCAAGACCAGTTACACCATCAGGCCTGGGGCTCCATTGTCGAGGGCAACATTCTTATTCTATGTTAGGGATAACATTGTTTACCCTAACTGGTTTAGGTGAAATAATAACTATGAATCATAGTTAGTGTATATTAGAGTGTATACAGCTTTAACTGTGAAATAGCAATTAAAGGAGTGGTTAAGAAAACAATATAAAAGTAGCAAGACTACGCCTTGCTCTCTCTCTGGCTTTGATGATTCCTGATTACTGCTTGGAATCAAGACTGCATTGCTCGAACGGGAGAGACAACAAAGGACTGATCTGTAAGTGAACTGACACAGGATATTCTACATGGACTTTGTTAAATGAATACCCCTGAATGGACTGACTACATGGTAAATGAATATTGGACTGTTATTTGACTATGCCATAAACTTATACTGGAATAAAATATATTCTTGATAGCACAAGCGTATCTGTTATTTTTACTGTATGTTAATAAACATACAAGCTTAGCTCACTCATTTATCTGTGTGCCTATCTGACTAACGCTGCACATTCTGTTTAGCTTGTCTACCTAACCCTGGTTGGGGAACCCAGGCTTAACATTCTCTAAAGAAGAAAATTGGGCCAAAAACAGAGAAGAATACAACATAAGTCTGCTGGTAAACGCCTGGTCCCACTGCACTTACGGATGCAAAGAGGATGTAAAACGTTAAAAAAAAGCTTGCCATCCGTTGGAAAATGCTATGCATCCGTTGTGTACTCACTGCATACGTGTTTCATATGCTCTATCCATCGAGCATCCGTCCACTGCGATTTCATCTGTGCAAGAAGTTTTGAACTGTTGTAACTATGTATCATTTATGTTTTGCAACTGTGTATCATTGCAACTATGTATCGTTCAGGCATTTGCAACATTGTATCATTCACGTGTAATCATTAAGCTTCTGTCTCCTCAGTGACCTTTTGCAGGGCACGTACAGAGACAAGGAGCTAAACATCTGTAGAAATAGTTTATTTACATTGTGATTACATTGTCTGGCATGCAGCTTTGTGAAGAAGGAATATCCTGATCAAATTATAAATCTTGCCATCCTGTCTGACCTGGTATCTTACCTTGTTTGAGCTATTGTAAATCCTGTGTATCCTGTCTGACCTGGGCTTGACCTAGGCTCTGAATAAACAATCACCCCCTTTTGAATGAGCATAATAAAAGAGCATGTGCCAAGACATTCTGGGCGCACTCATCCCGAGGAACTTCGTCTCCTGTCGTTTCTTTCTCCTTTCGCTCCCTATCATGAGACGCCCATCTAATGCGGGATAGCAGATACCGCATTGAACTGCACAAAACTTTGTGAACGGATGAACTTTCTGCTGCGTACGATGTACATCCATGACATATATGGGCAACAAATGTTCTATGTCCGTTATCATCTGTTAAACGTCCATTGTATCCCCTCTGCATCCTCTGGCCATCCCCTCAACTCACATCCGCTGCAGTTGAAAACGCAAAGAGGGAGGAAACAAAAGGTACATGGAACGCCTACACAGCATTAGTAGCACGGAAATAGACGGACAAAACGTTTGTATCTGGGGTGTATCTCATATATTTAGGATGTCTGCAGTATGTCTAGAGTATGTAGAAGGACACCTAGCGGATAACCGATATTTTCTGTGAAAAGGGGAAGAAAATCATCTGGATCGCTGGGATGGTGGACCATACAGTCCCACTATGGTTGCGCTGGAGGTTTATCTATCCCACAACTATCCTTTTCTATCCCACAAGCATGCAAAGGCTTAACCATTTTTTCAAAGTTTTCACCAACACTTTATTAAGTAAAAAAAATGAGCCAAGTAAACTAAGTGTGTTAAGCAAATATAACCTTTATTAACTTTCTTAGGTAAACTTTATGACTTTATTAAATAAGCAAAATGAACCAAGTAAACTGTATTAAGTGTCTTAAGCAAAGATAAACTTTCTTAGGTAAACTTTATGACTGTATTAAATAAGCAAAATGAACCAAGTAAAGTGTCTTAAGCAAAGATAAACTTAACAAGTAAACAACTCAGTCTCTGACACTATTCTCAGTCACTCTGAGTCATATCCATGGTCTCAGCTGTTAAGCGGGCAGGGACTGTGGAGGTGGCTGCGGCTTGAGTGCTGGTCTGAGGCACCATTGGGGTGCTTGGCCCCGAGGGTACAACAGGGGATGGTGTGTTCAGGAAGCTATCCGAGAGCTGACTCAGTCCCGTGAGGTTGAGAGGCCCTTCATCAAGGACTTGAGATGTCAGGCCCAATACTGATGACAGATTGTCCGTTGATGGGCTTGGGTGTGGGGTGGAGGAAGGAGGAGTGTAGTGGGGCTGTCTGGTCTGCAGCTGGGTGAGGACTGGTGTCTGTGGTGTCCGATGAACCTGGGCCTGGACTGGGAAGTTCTGCTTCTGCTGTGGGAAGTCCTGGTAGTCATAGCCTTGGTAGGTGAGCCTTGGTAGCCATGGAAGAGCTGTGACATCTCCTGGGGTGGAGGAGCAGACCTGGACTGGGTAGGAGCAGCTTCAGCTGGGCCTTGAGGATTGTGCAGAAGTGCTGTGATCTTCTGCTTCATCACCTGGTACTGGGCCTCGGGCAGGTCCCTCAGGGTCTGGCTCACATAGATGATGAAGGTGTTCCGGCCCGAGGTTGCTCTGACCCAGTGGACCAGCTGAGAGAGAAGTTCTGTGCTGGTCTTCATTGTGTCCCTGATCTCCAACAGCACACTGTGGTCCTGGCCCTCCAGTCTGCCTCTCTGCCTGCATCCTCTGGAGCTGGGGATGGAGGTAGGGGTTGGGGTGGGTTGGCCTCTGGTGGCTGCTGCTTCTTCCTCCATTTGTGACAGCAGGGCATCATCCTCCACGGGATCTTCCAAGTCAGCATGGGGAGTGCAGCTGTTGGGGGGGGGTCTCTGCCGTGGGGCCCTCTGAAGACACCTGCCTGGACAGGGTAGCTGTCTCCTGGCTGGAAGAGGACTGGCTGTCTGTGGGCTGTCTGAGGGAGGGGTCTCAGAGGGGCTGCTCCTCGGTGGCGGATCTCACCCTCCAGGAAACTGCACTTGGCCGTGACGTACATCTCCCATTCAGTGAGCTTGACAGCAGCCTGCCCGGATTTCTTGAGGTGTAGCTTGCCATACCAAGTGTGCATGTGCTTCCACCATCCTAGGAGTACTTCTGCAGTGTACCCCAGGCTCTCTGCCTTGTCTCTCCAAGCTGCCTGCTTCTTCTTGGTGTCCCGATACAGTCTGTGGCCCTTTCTCCAGAGGTACTCGTTCTCCCTCAGCCATTCCAGCACCTCATCCTCATGCTCCTCGGAAACGGTGTACTGTTTCCTCTCTCCCTTCTCCTTCCCTTGCCTCTTCCTCCCTCCGGCAGGGGCTTCAGCAGGGCCTTCAGGGGCTTGAGCAGCAGGGCCTTCAGGGGTTTGAGCAGCAAGGCCTTCAGGGGCTTGAGCAGCAGGGCCTTCAGCAGCTGGGCTTTGAGGGCCTTGGGGCTGGTCCACCACAGCAGCAGCAGCAGCAGCAGCAGCAGCAGCAGCAGCAGCAGCAGCTTCAGAGTTTGTGCCAGGGGGTGGGATGCTGGTTCTGGCCTTCTTCACCTTGCTAGGGCTTGAACAAGTAGGCACGGGCTTCCTCTTCTTGCCTGACTGCCGAACCGTGGTGTTCCTGCAAGATGTATGTGGGAGCATATCTTTCCCCTGTATACTGACTGCGTGCGTGCTGCATCCTTTTATATCCATGGAGCTGACACAATTCATACTCCCGCATGCACAGTGAACGCTTTGCATTCGATATACATCTGCACGACATCCCCTTTGTTTCCCTTAGGCATCCGTGATGCATCCGCTTCATCCGTTATGCATCCGCCCCTTCCGCTATGCATCCGCTTTGAAATTCTCCCCCGGAACCCCTTCAGATGTGTCATCCGCTTCTATCCGCTTTCATCCGCTAGGCTTCCTATGAACATCCGTTTAACATCCCTGCTACATACTACCCACGTCCATTCTTTTCCATTCTTTTCCGTTCTTTTCCGTTCTTTTCCGTTCTTTTCCGTTCTTTTCCGTTCTTTTCCGTTCTTTTCCGTTCTTTTCCGTTCTGTTTATGCAAATTTTCACCACTTTTTGGAGCGGATGACAACAGATGGAGCCACCCCTGAAATTTTGCTCGTCTGCTGTGTCCTTTATGCATACGTTTTGCATCCGTCGGCCAGTGGGTCCGGGTCTTTATAACGTGTAACAGTTTGGAGGAGGACTTTAGCTGCCATTCCTCTACAGAAGTGAAA
Source organism: Laticauda colubrina (assembly GCA_015471245.1). Taxonomy (NCBI): domain Eukaryota; kingdom Metazoa; phylum Chordata; class Lepidosauria; order Squamata; family Elapidae; genus Laticauda; species Laticauda colubrina. Next base: position 11,489,764 of record BLBF01000021.1, on the reverse strand, counting down.
CACATGTCTGCAACTCAAGAGTTCTCCTGACTATGCAACTGATATTGGATTTTCGAATTACTGAACCAAAGCAAACCACAATACACAACTAGAACAAGAGCATATGAAGGTGGATGATTGACTACTGTGACCAGTATGATAACAGCAAAATTTGGAAACAATATTAAAACTAAAAGCTGAATCTAGAATAAATCATGGAACAACAGACCATACAGGGCAATATGAATCCTTCCTTCCTTCCTTCCTTCCTTCCTTCCTTCCTTCCTTCCTTCCTTCCTTCCTTCCTTCCTTCCTTCCTT
>BLBF01000021.1:11474947-11486487 GCA_015471245.1 Laticauda colubrina | reverse complement strand
GACAGAGAGACAGAGAGAGAGACAGAGACTGTTCCTCTCTGTCTCCACCTTCTCTCCTTGCCCTCCTTTTTCATGTTATCTTCCAACTTCCCAAAAGGGCAGGACCACTGGGAAAACTGCACCTGGCATATTTATGACTTTGTGTTGTGTGTTCTTGTCCCCCACCCCTCTCTCTCTTTTTTAAATGACTTAAACCCACACCAGGAATGGTGCCCCAGTCTCAGAAAAGCAGAAGAAAATCCAAGAAGACAGGGGCAGCCAGATGGGGCAAGCATTACACGCTAATTCCCTTCACCAAGTGCTGTCTTCAGAGACTCTAAATTCTGTCCAATGGCCATAAATCACTACTGTGATGTGTGCTTGTCTAATTAGGATTAATTTGAACGATGATGAGATGCATTTCATTCCATTCTTCCTTCAAGGAACTTGCGTATTCACACTTCATACCATCCACTTGTATCAGACATCTTAGGAGAAAACCAGCCATTTTTATTTATTTATTTATCTATCAAATTCCCATCATACTTGCATGCTTTTGCATGGTTTACAGACAAAATGGTAAAATGATATAAAAACTGTAGGTAAACACAAGTTAAAAACAAGATAAAAACAAAGTTAAAACAGATAATCATGAAGTTAAAAGGGCAGATGGAACACCTTCAGCCTGTCAACCATCCATAGCACTCTTGGACACACACACACACCAGCCACTTGGCAGATCCAGATCTTAATATTCTTCCAGAAGGTCAGGAAAGTGGAGGCCTGCCTTTGGGTTAAGTTTTTCCATAGGATGGGACACTATTGTTGGGCTCATAATTACCCAGTGATTGTGTTAATCCAATACGCTAAACTAAAAGACTCAATTGTTCACAGGCTGTTATTCTGCCAGCCTCCCCTCCCTTACTTAACCTAACAGGTGCAACAATTTAATCAAATTTTACTGGATAAAATTTTAATTTCCCCAAAACCCCATAACATATCATCTGAAACAAACTTTGAAGCTGCAATTTCAGAAGCCCAGAATAGGAGCCACATTGGGTTCAAGTGACATAATAACTGTTGTGTATGGAAATTGGAAGACTCCAAATAGCTAAAACTGATTGGCCAAAAAGGCTGCTCTCAGATTGGGCAATTACGCACCAATCTGATTGGCCTGCTGGACAGTGGGAATTCTAAAGAACTGTCATTGGCCGCAAGCCGTGAGCAGCTGCTATAAGAAGGGCTGCTGTGGCTTCGGCAAATGTTCTGCTACAAGTCACTATACTGTTTAATAAAGAACTGTTTGTTGAGATACCGGTCTCGCGTACCTTATTGTCCAAACAGAACACTGGCGACGAAGGTGGGATCATCCTAGAAGAGAGAGACCAAAGCACGTGGCAACCAGAACCAAGCAACCAAGATGGCCGGTAACAATGCGCCACCCGCACCATTCAACCCAGCTGAAGAAGATTGGGGTCATACATTGACCGTTTTCTGATGTTCTTGGAAAGCAACAAGAAATACAAGAAATAACCGACCAGAGGAAGAGAGCTGTATTCCTCATGCACTGTGGCCCTGCCGTTTTCAAAATGGCAAAGGCGTTAGCCAAACCGCGGGACATGAAACAGATGGCATGGCCAGAATTAAACCACATGCTACAAGCCCATTACGCACCTGTGGTCTCCAATCTGATAAAAAGGCACGAATTTTATAAACGAGACCAATGGGAAGATGAGAGCATCGGAGATTTCGTAGCAGCTCTAAGAAATATCGGGGGAGCCTGCGAATTTCAGAACATGGACGAAGCCATGAGAGACCATGTGGTCCTGGGATTGAAGGACGCTACGCTCCAAAGCAAGCTGTTAAACAGTCCGAACATCACAGTGGCTGAGGCCATCGCAGAAGCCACCGCCACCGAAGCAGCCAAGAAATCTGCAGCCGCCATGCGCCAGATGAATTCAACAAATGCAGAACCACTGAACCAAACGCGAGAAAAGAAGGCAGAAGGAAACCAAAAACACCCCACAACGACTGCCCACCATGAAGATCTCTACTCCCTGAGTGACACCGATGATGACAATGAAGACATACATAGGCTTCAGTCAGAAAGAAAATGGTGGGAAAAAAGATGAAGGAGGCGAGAATTCCAGTGTGCTGGATGTGGAGGCAATCACCCGCACTCTGAATGCAGATTCCTGGATGCCTTTTGCAGATTCTGTGAGAAATGGGGGCACACTGCTAGGGTCTGCCAAAACAAAAAGAGCTATAATCCAAAGAGATGCGGCAGCACCTCCCCCCCAGAAACACAGAGAGACAAGCTGGAAGCCGATGGAGCTGAGAGAACAGGAACTGGCGAATGAATGACAGAGAAGAAACACATCAAACAAACAAATAAATGTGAAAATCGAAGGAAAGCCCTGTGAGATGGAAGTAGACTCCGGATCATACCTGTCAATGGTATCCTGGAACACTATCAGAAATCTGACACCAGACATCAAGCAAAGAGAACTGGAACAGCAAAAGCTAATACTTAAAGATTACCAGGGAAACCGAATCCCTTTGGTAGGTCTTGGACATTTCTTAATAGAATTCAAAAACCACACTGAGGTATTTCCTCTGACAATCATCAACTGGGATCGTTCTAGCCTGCTGGGAATCAAATGGTTCGAGCCCTTGGGAATTGGAGTGACCGGGATCAACAGTGTCGCTGAGACCAATTGGTAGGAGAGCCTGCTGGAAGAGTTCTGGGATGTATTCAATGGGACCCTAGGCAAGTACAAGGGGACCCCTATAACATTCAGCCTAGACTCTAAGACACCTCCCATCAGGCTCAAAGCCAGATGCGTTCCTTTTGCCATAAAATCGAAAATAGACAAGCAGCTTAACAAACCCCTTAACAAGGGGTGTTAGAGCCAATCGACCATGCCAGGTGGGAAACTCCCATGGTGACTCCTGTCAAACCAGATGGGTCAGTGTGCATCTGTGGTGACTATAAGGCTACCCTAAATCATGCACTCCAGCAAAGCGCATACCCTGTTCCTGTAGTTCAACACCTGTTGCATTCATTAGGGGAGGAAAAATTTTCACGAAGCTTGATCTCCCTATTTTAATGATTTTAATGATATTAGTATCAGCAAAAAGTAAACACCAATTGGAAAATAGACGAAGAGAAGTCTTGCAAAGATTCAGGGAAGCAGGGCTTAAGCTCAAAAGAGAAAAATGTAAACTAGCCACCAATCAAGTTGAATTCTTAGGCTACCTTATAGATGAGCAAGGGATACACCCCACTGAAAAGAAAATAAAGGAAATCAAGAAGCACTCAGGCCTAAGGACAAAACAGAATTACAGGCGTTCTTAGGTCTCATTAATTTCTACAATGTCTTCCTGCCTCAAAAGGCAACCATAGCAGAGCCATTACATCGACTATTAGATAAAAAAAAAACTGTCTGGAATTGGGGCCACCAAGAACAAACAGCATTCCAAAACATTAAGGACTTAATAACATCCAACACTGTTTTAATGCAATACAGCAACACCCTGTCACTGACAGTCACCTGTGATGCATCGCCTTTTGGAATCAGCACCATACTGAGCCACAAGCTACCAGACGGCAGAGAAGCACCGATCACCTTCTATTTCAAAATGCTGTCAAAATCTGAAAGAAACTACAGCCAACTTGACCGAGAAACCCTCGCAATTATACCAGGCGTCAAAAGATTCCGCGAATACCTATATGGTAGGACATTTTCTATTATCACAGACCATAAACCCCTGCTAGGGATTCTGGCAGGGAACAAACCAACCCTGAACATCCTATCACCAAGAATGACAAGATGGTCAGAATTTCTCGCTGCATACAATTACACACTCATCCATCGCCCTGGAAAGACCATCACCCATGCGGATGCCTTGAGCCATTCCCCACTGCCCGACAAGGAAGGTGACCCAACTCCCACCGTCTCCACTCTTCAGATTGAGATGTGGCCGAACCTGCCACTAACCGCAGCAGACGTCGCTAAAGCCACCGCGAAAGACCTGCTGACAGCTCGAATCCTGCATTGGGTAGGTAAGGGCTGGCCAGATGACAATAGAGGCGAGACTTTTAAACCTTTTCGCACCTGGCAGACTGAACTGTCCATTGAAAGGGGTTGTATACTGTGGGGAGACAGGGTGGTAATCCCAAAAAAGTTGCAGGAGGAAGTGTTGTGCATGTTGCACGAGGGACACCCGGGCATTGTAAAAATGAAAGCCCTGGCCAGGAGTTACGTCTGGTGGCCAGGGATGGACAAAGACATTGAAAAATGGGTGGCTACATGCCATGACTGCCAGAAATATAGGCCTACCCCCCTCTTGCACCTGTCCTGGAATGGGAAACTCCCAGAGGCCCATGGTCGAGACTGCATATTGACTTTGCTGGGCCAACGAAAGGAAACACATATCTTGTAATTGTTGGCGCTTATTCAAATTGGTTAGAAGTTTTCATTATGGCGTCCACTTCTACTGAAGCAGTTGTAAAACAATTGAACAGACTTTTTGCTACTCATGGACTGCCAGACGTAGTAGTCTCTGACAGTGGCCCCCAATTTACTGCTTTAGCCTTTGAGCAATACCTGGCTGTGCAGGGCATCTGACATGCCCTAACAGCGCTGGCTCATCCGGCATCAAATGGACAAGCTGAATGCATGGTTTGTTATACAAAAGAAGCCTGAGAAAAACTGGACACTGGGGACATCCAAGATAGACTAAACAAACTGTTAACAATTCAGCATATCACCCCTAGCACAACCACCAACAAAAGCCCAGCTGAACTCCTCATGGGTAGAAAACTGTGTTCCTACCTTGATAGACTGCACCCCACTTATATCTGTGAAAAAACCCCTGACTCCTCAAGTAAATATCGCTCCTTTGCTATAGGAGACTTAGTCTATGCGAAAAATCTTACCGGGGACCCATTATGGCTTCCAGCCACAGTTACTCAAATCACAGGGCCCCGGTCATTCGGACTCGCACTAGACGATGGCAGAACATGGAAGTGGCACATCGACCAACTTCGCACTAAGACATTGGAACGAACTACTACAGCACCACTGCCAACACCAATAAGCAGTCCAAAAACAACCGAGGGGGGGGGGGGGAAACACAAAATAATAAAAAAGGGAGAGACGAACCACCAATAACACAACAAAAGACACAACACAAACCTGAATTAAAAACTCTGATAAAACAAAAAGAGCACTTACCCATAGATGATCTCTGGAGAAGAGAACCAGTAGCAGGCGAGGCCTTCCTGGAAGGAGACAGCCAGGCCAGCTCAACCAACCCAGACAAACCAGGAGGGAGCGGCAGAACCACCTCAACCAGCCTGAGAAACCCAGGTGGGAGCAGTAAGGCTGACTCACCCTCCCAGGCGGTTCCATGGAGAAGACGCGGAGAAAAGGCAATCCTGTCCGAACCGATGGAAGATCACGATGAGACTGAGCTGCGCAGGTCAAGTAGGACCCGCAAAAGCCCCACCCACCTGTGTGACTACGTTACGTACGTTGGACGAAACCAAGGGGGGAGGGGTGTTGTGTATGGAAATTGGAAGACTCCAAATAACTAAAACTGATTGGCCAAAAAGGCCGCTCTTAGATTGGGTAATTACACACCAATCTGATTGGCCTGCCGGACGGTGGGAATTCTAAAGAACTGTCATTGGCCGCAAGCCATGAGCAGCCGCTATAAGAAGGGCTGCCGCGGCTTCAGCAAACGTTCCGCTACAAGTCACTATACTGTTTAATAAAGAACTGTTTGTTGAGATACCGGTCTCGCGTACCTTATTGTCCAAACGGAACAATAACCTATAAATCTTGGCTTAAATTCATGTATGTAATTATTTAATCAATGTATTAACCATCTCAATTACTGAAACAATTCCATCGATCTCACCATTCTCAAGAGAGAGGTAGATAACCTCTCCAGAACCTGGGAGGATGGTCCTACTTGAAGAGCACATCTTTAGTTCCTTCTCCTAGAGAGAGAATGAAAATATTTTCCCCTCACCTAAAGAGGAAACTGAGAGCAATTTTAGGGTTACTCTAAACGTCTCCCAAATGTTGAACAATAGCAGAGGTTCTTAACCCTGCTACCACATTACCTTTTTAAGGCTTTCAGAGGCTAAAGGTTCCTGAACTCCAAACTAATAAAGTCTTAGACCCCCAACTGAGAACAGGAGAAGGTATCTGGAAATTCAAGTTATCTCCAAAGGAGGAAGAACATTGTTGTAAGTGTCACTGGATGAAGGTGGGATTATAAATGTTTTTTTTTCTCATTTGAAATGTGTTGCTCTAACATTTTTAAAATTGGTTTAAACCTAAAATTATAGGAGAAACTTTGTAATATGCCAATAACATCTACAGTCTAGGTGGTGGATGTGACTGTACAATTGAAGCTTACCTTTTAAAAATTGTGAATAACAAACAGGACGGGCATCTAAAAGGGGCTTTCTACCTTCCTCCCTCAGATACTGTTGGAAGGAAGCACCCTGGTTGATAACTCTAAATTCTGATTTGCACTTTAGATCCAAGCTTGCAAAGAGTGGCTTGTTTAAACATGGCTCTTCGTTTTCAAAATCTTCTAAACTTGATTGCTTGGGGGAATATTCCACTTGCCTCTGGCTGCCAGATAGATGGCTTTTGGTAAGCATGATTGACTAACAAAGCCTCTTCTAGGAATCTCATTCATTTATCAGTTTTATGCCCCAGTGCTCCATCCCTTGCAATTCAATAAAACAACATCATTTATGAAGGCTGACAATAATTTAGGATTAAATATTCCAGTGCTTTGTGAAACCTCAGGGTGTTCCATTGTTGTCTTTGAGGGAAGGAATATACGAGCCAGCAATTTTCTCCAAAACACCCTGCTTGCCCAGTCTTTTCCATCTGGCTAAACATTAGTCTAAGCAGATTATGTAGCTAAATACAATGTGCTTTCATCCGAAGTTCCACTTTATTCTACGGAGATTAATATGTGTGTACAGAATTGTAGCTTTGCAGCAGCATCCAATGCAAATTTATTCAGAAATCAGTGCCTATGAGCTGGCTAATGGAATTGTGCACAGGATTGCAGCCTTCATTTTCTATCTCGAGATAATGGTAGAATAGTGCTGCAGAGGCAGTGAATATAATTTGGTTTTGATTAAATCATGCTTTTACTATAGAGCCATTATTGATGTGTCCATTTTTACTTAGTGCTATTAATAAACATTCTGGATGGCAATTATTGTACTATAAAACCACATTGAACCCAAGGTAGGTAGACAGCTAGGTAGACAATGATCAATAAACAACGTTGTTAAAAATCTAAAAGTGACTAAATTGAAATGCATAGCTGATTATACTCCTCCTCACACCCAATTTATAGGATTATTTGATATCTCTGCAATAGTTGACTAATCCACTCTGTAACTTGAATGTCTTAATTAAATGAAAATTTCACCAAAAGAACAATAGCACTCAGCATCCTTTACTGAGTAGCTATGGGGTAGTATGAATGCCCTGCTCTGCATTGAGATAAAACTATAAGTAGTGGTGTCCTGGTTGACCCCCAAGGATGGGATAGATATAGCCAGAAAAATCTGAGTCAACCAGGAACATATTTGAGTGCTGAAAGATTTGATTTTGACCCATGCACAAGTGGAAAAAAACAGAGTAGAGAAATTCTGTGAGGGCTTCAACTCACCAAATGCTCAAATATTTTGCTATTACCAGTTGGAGAGGAGGGTGGAGGAGGCAGTGAGAAGCAACCACACCAATTTGACTTCATCAACTGTTCAGTGACTGGCTTCATCCACCGCACTTTTTGTGAGAACATCTATACCAGGTACTCAAAATTCCAGATCAGCCCTTCTTCCCATCCCAAGAAGGACCACACTGAGAATGCAAAAGGAACTGAATCAGAGCAAGGAAGGACAACATCTTGACAACTGAGCCAATTTGTATTTGGATTAGCTCCTGAGGCTTGCAATGGAAATAGCTAATGGTATAATGATGTCATTAGTTTGAGTGTAGCCAATATTTCTATTCTATATTCAAGAAAAACAGAGGTTTTTGTTCTAGAGGTGCTATAAGAGGTAACAAAATAAAGAGTTTGTGTGTATGTGTGAGACATAGGCAACCTTTGAGTTATGGTCATACTCCAACAATGTAGTCTAACCCAGGATCACATTGTGCTTCTGGGTTGATTTAATTAGCCAGTGACATTGTTGCCTGGAAGGTGCCCAGTTAGGGGCTCCTTTCATATCCTTGGCGGGAGCTGGAACAAAGGACAGGAGCTCACACACTCCCACAACAGCATTCGGGTCTAGAACGCAGGCTTGCTAACCCAGCATCCTAACCACATGAGCCACCATACTCCTTTAACCAAGATACCATCACAATATGTCTCTAGAAGATCAATTATCCCTGATTTTCTAAATGGAACTACAACTCCCAGAATTCCTAGGCAGCATGATTAATGTCTATGCCAAGTTGGCAGTCTGACTGTCTCAGAATCCCAACACAACTCATTCTGGAGCCAGATCAAACAAGACTGCTGCTGTCTTCAGAGACCTCTTCCAGCATGATTTGGACTGGAGAGTGTTTGCTAGAAAACCTGTCTTGAAGAGACAGAACATTCAAATAGTTTATGCAAAGCTCTGCACACCACCCAATTTTTTTTCTGCTGTTCTTCCCTGCTTGCCCAGGGCAAGTCATATTTTCTTTTGATGGGCAAATAAAATATAATTAGTTTTTTTTATATCATGATCATTATGCTAAGGGTGAGCAAGGAGGTTTTGAGCTGGAAAATTCTCATGAGGGATTTGCAACAGAGTTAATGACTCTCAGGCACTTGAGAACATACCTCTCAGACACCCATTTATTCAAGTGTTTTTGACAGATGTGTGTATATATATATATATATATATATATATATATATATATATATATATATACATACATACATACATATACAGTAATATATATGTATGTGTGTATGCATATATGTAATGTGTGTGTATGTATAATTAGACCTATATGTATATACATATGTACATGGCCATACCAGGAAATATTGTGAAACCCCTGCAGAAAAAAATACAAGATGGTTATGTCGAGTCCATCCCAGGGACTGAGTTTCTGGTACCCAAGTCAGGAAAATGGGGAAAGGGAAAACCATCTCCTTTGTCTCCCCATTTTTCCCCATTTCCTCAATTTGGTTGATTGATTGATGTATTACTATAGCGATTGATGGAGAGAGAGAGGGAGGTTAAAGTAGAGACTGGTTACAATCAAAATGTTTTTGTTGTTGTTGTTGAAAGGTACATTTTAAAAACATCACAGTGACACTTCTAACATATTTTGAGATGTGTAGTTGAAAAAAATACCACAACTCAACTGTATGAGTTACACTGTGAATTGCCTTTCTGTTAGGCTCTGTCCCAGCTTCCACATTCCCATGATCACAATCGTGTCCAAAGGATACCAAATTTCCCCTGAAGCACCATATGCTTTGGGAGTAGTAGGAGATATGGACCTAGTTCTTTTCCCCTGATCCCCAATTAGCCCCTTTCATAGGCACTTCAGTTCCAGCATTTGCCCTCTGTATTAGCTCTCGACAGAGGTGATATTCAGCAGGTTCTGACCGGTTCTGGAGAACAGGTAGCAGAAATTTTGAGTAGTTTGGAGAACCAGCAAATACCCCCTCTGACTGGAGATTTTACAGTATCCTTCCCCTGCCACACCCTCCAAGCCACATCCATAGAACCGGTAGTAAAAAAAATGGGAATCCCACCTGAATTCCTTTCATACCTGTCATTGCACATTCTTTCTATTTTTGACATCCTCTTCTCTCTCGAAACTTCCCACAAGGTTCAGGAGAGCACAGCAGAGCACAGCAGAGCTCCACCATTTTATATGGGGAAGAACAGAAAGCATATTTGTGCTTAGCAGCTAAATTAAAATGCATCTTAAGATTCAACAGCCCTGTTGTCCTTACTGCATTACCCAGAAAATTATGAGGGGGGTCTTTCTCCTTTCACCCTGGGATCAAAACAGGAGAGGTCCGGGAGCACCTTTGCCAATCAACACATTTTATTAAAAGGCATGTTTTCACCAGCTGCATGATGAAGCTTCCTGGGGAGCCTAAATTGATATAGAGTTGAATTGGGAGGTGTGGAAGGGTGAGGAAGACAGATTGGTTACACAAATGAAGGTTACATGGGAGACACATTACAAGTCCTGTATCAATCAACAAGTGTAAAGTGTTGAAATCCTACTGTTGAGACCTATTGAGCTAGCCTGAAACTTTTTGATGTATGTGAGTTCAGCAGTTGGTTGCACAGACATGGTTTTCTTGTCTCATTTTTCTACAATGGTCACTGCAACAGAGCATCCTGGGAGGTCAAAATACTCTGAATATGACTTTGTCCTTGTTTTGAGGCCAGATGTCAAACTAGTGTTGATTAATCCTATTGCACAAAGCTTGTCCCATTTGTCTTAGGTAGAAACCTAAGGGCATTGCTAACAGATGCTGGTATATATCACATTAAACATGTTGGGTAAAATGAGGTCCCTCTTGTTGTAGCCAATGATGCTAGTGTTAGTAATAGATATATGGGCAAAATTAGATATCTGGGTTTGTTGCAAAGTTTGATTCCAACATTAGCATTTTTGTCCTGTTGTTGCTTGTGAAAATCCACTCCAGGTTGGATAGTTGTCTGTAAACAGCTATGAACCTCCTACCCAATGCCTGAAAAGGTGAAACATCAGTATCTTAATTCCATTCTGAGTTATATCTTTTTCCTGAAATCTTCCTATAAGACTCTTTATTTCATATTACTTTAACTTGGGAGATGCCAAAATGAGGCTAAGGATCGGAGTGAGGCATCTAAATCAAACTTGAGAAGAACTTAGATTTACACCATGCTTGCTCTCGTGCTCTGACTGGTTTTCCCCACTGGCTAATGACCTGCTGTATGTGAAGGACAGAAAGCTGGAGGAGATAACCCCTTAGCCTAAACCAGGCAGCATATTCACAAATTAACAAAGCACCATTTGGAAGAGGGATGTGGTAGCTCAGTAGTGAAGACACTGAGTCTTAGATTGTCAAAGGTCTACAGCTCGGCAGTTCGAGACCCCACAAGATGGCGTGAGTTACTGTCACTTACTCCAGCTCCTGCTCCTTCTAGCAGTTTGAAAGCATGGAAATGCAAATAGACGATTAGGTACAGCATATAAAACATGTGGGAAGGTAACAGCATTCCATGTTTCGCTGTACGTTCAGCCACATGACCACAGGAACACCTTCAGACAATGCTGGCTCTTTGGTTGAATAAACAAAGATGAACATGACCCCCTAAAATTGGTCATGATTAGTGGGGTAAAACCCACAGGGACCTTTATCTTTTTTGGAAGGAATTCAGACAGACACCACAGAGGCAGGAAATTAGAATAGAATAGAATAGAATTGGATAGGATAGGATAGGATAGGATAGAATAGAATAGAATAGAATAGAATAGAATAGAATAGAATAGAATAGAATA
>BLBF01000021.1:11451072-11467937 GCA_015471245.1 Laticauda colubrina | reverse complement strand
ATCTATCTATCTATCTATCTATCTATCTATCTATCTATCTATCTATCTATCTATCCATCTATCTGTCATCTATCATCAGTCTATCATCTATCTGTGTATCTGGAATATCAGACATCACTTTGCTATGTGAAGTTAAGAGAGATTCAGGTAGATGGACGACAAATATCATTATCTAAGGGACAGTGGGAAATAGTTCACTACAGTGTTAATATATTGGGGCATTCTTATCCATGAATGTGTGCTGGGCGAATTCTTATTTCTCAGTCCAAATTTAGAAGAAGGAATAAATAAAAAGCATATCAAGAGGGTTACACAAGAAAAGCCAGGCAAATACGGCACATGACTACAAAAAGAACCAAGGGGTTAATAGTCAGTCCCCTTACCTGGGTTTTAACAAATATCCTGCAGTGCCAATCAGCCTGTTACTCTAGCCCTGCTTATTACCTTCATTCGTGAAATGAATGTTTGCTCTTCCTTCTTCGGTTCTTCTTTTCCAACCTTGGGATATGGAGCAGAATGTCCAAACCCAGCAGGCAATGCATTCCAATACTTTGCTATATAATAAGATGGACAGCCTCCAAGTCAATACAGGTAGTCCTCGACTTACAACAGTTCATGTAGTCACCATTCAAAGTTACAACGGCACTGAAAAAAGTGACCATTGCAGCATCCTCACGGTCACATGTTCAAAATTCAGATGCTTGGCAACTGGTTCAAATTTATGATGGTCACACTATCCCCCAGGATTATGTGATCCACTTTTGCGACCTTCTGACAAGCAAAGTCAATGAGAAAGCCAGATTCACTCAACAACTGGGTTACTAATTTAACAACTGCAATGATTCACTTAAAAATGTGGTAAGAAAGGTCATAAGGTAAAGGTAAAGGTTCCCCTTGCACATATGTGCTAATTGTTTCCGGCTCTAGGGGGCGGTGCTCATCTCTGTTACAAAGCTGAAGAGATATGGCCGGCATGACTAAACGCCTAAGGCACATGGAACTCTGTTACCTTCCCACCAAAGGTGGTCCCTATTTTTCTACTTGCATTTTTTTACATGCTTTCTAACTGCTAGGTTGGAAGAAGCTGGGACAAGTAACGAGAGCTCACTCCATTCCACAACACTAGGGATTTGAACCACCAAACTGCCAACCTTTCTGATTGACAAGCTCAGTGTCTTAGCCGCTGAGCCACCGTGTCTCTCTTACAAAGGTCATAAAATGTGGCAAAACTCACTTAACAAATGTTTCACTTGGCAACATAAATTTTGGGCTAAATTGTGGTTGTAATTCAACTGAATCTACCTGTACCTGGGTTGGAATGAAGAGAGCATCAAATTAACTGGTAACCAATGCCATTGCGGTCAGACAAGGAGGTTTCTGCTTCCATACTCGTGCAGAGATAAGTTTTAGGGGCCTCCACTACATTTAGTTCATGTTGATAACATGATCTAAGATATTGTCCTAGGGTGTATTCTACTAAATTTTCACTACAAGGCTGAACTAACACAGTTTGTAATGTTTGGAAAGAGACCACTGAGAAGTGAGTCATGATGTCATTCTCAACCAAGCATCCTTGTTTCTTTTACTGAGTGTGGATACTCAAACTCTTACTTCCAGGGTGACAGCTCTTGGAAAATTACTTTGGGTAATTTCCAGTTTGGTGTACATCTAGCGTGCTCCCAGTCAATCCATGTTTTAAGGTCAGATCAAACACAGATGCTACTTGGTTCAGCAGCAAAAGTGCAGCTTTTTAAAATTAAATGTCAGTGAACATCAGAAACAATTAACTGGCAAATAGTAGACAAAGACAGGGAGAGGGGACCTGGACAACAAGCAGGGATCTATATTATTTGTATGTCTCTAGATATCCATATGTCTCGTGTATCCATACCCAGACACAGGGGATATATTTTATATCTTAAGAGTCGTGGTGGCACAGTTGATAGAATGCAGTACTGCAGGCTAATTCGGCTAATTGCTGGCTGCCAGCAGTTGGCAGTTCAAGTCTCACTAGGCTGAAGATTGACTCAGCCTTCCATCCTTTTAAGGTGGGTAAAATGAGAACCCAGATTGTTGGGGGCAATAGACTGACTCTGTAAACTGCTTCGAGAGGGCTGTAAAGCACTGTTAAGTAGATAATAGCTATTGCTATTACAAAAAGTCACTTCTCACTCCTATAGGTGGTATGTGGGCTTGGTGTAGCTTGGTAGGCATGGCAGGGGAAGGTTACTGCAAAATCCCCATTCCCTCTCCACCCCACTAACCTGCTTTCCAGCTCCATTCTCCTGTGCAGGGCAACCAAAGAAGACCCAGTCAATCAGCTGGGACTTGGGAGGCAGAGAATAGATGGGGACATGGCCAGTCAGAGGTGGTATTTGCTGGTTCTCCAAACAACTCAAAATTTCTGTCATCAGTTATCCAGAACTGGTCAGAGCCTGCTGAATGTACCACCTCTGGTTGTGCTGTTCGGTGTATGCTGCTCCTACACAGAACCTTTCAGAATATTGTGAGCAGTTATAAACTTCCCAAAGGGAATGGCCTTTGGTTATTACAGCTGTAATTCTGTTTTGTACATCATGATAGCAGAATAGAATAGCTCTCTTACCCTCTCTATTCTGCACCTTGAAGGAAATCATTTGGTGGATGGGTATGATACAGCCATATATCATCTATTAACCCTAAGTCTATTTTTTCTTTTACATTTTCTCTCCATGAATGGAGAAGCAGACAAGAACAAAACTCATAAACTCAGCCAGTAGAACTGGAAAATTTATTTGGAGGGGTGTTAGTGGAAAAATGACTATGCTGCATTCTCTAGAGCACACAGGGGAAGCAGCGAGAAGGTGCCTCAGCTTGGCTTATTTGGGCAGATGTCAGGGCCCCATCTGAGGTGGTTGGCTCATGTGGTTAGGATGCTGGGCTTACGATCGACAGGCTCATGTTCGAAACCTGGTTGCCCTGTGATTGAGTGAACTCCCCTCACTTGCTCCAGCTGCTGCCGGCCAGCAGTTCAAAAGCAGGCAACTGCAAATAGATAGATGGGTACCATTTTGGTGGCAGTTTAATGGGGACATGAAAGGACCCACAACTGGGCATTCCACAGGGATCAGTGATATTACTGGGTAATTATCTCACCCCAGAAGTATTTTGATGCTCACTACATGAATGTAGTAGTATTAATAGTAGTAGTAGGCCCATCTTTCAGGAAGAGGACTCAGTTTATGGACCCTCCCTTGTTTTTGTGTTCCCATGATAAATGGTGGTTCATATGTTCTAGGCCAACTGGACAAAGAAGTATTGCCAATATAACATAATTAGGGATGGGCTTCAAAAATTTTAGTAATGGGTTTTCTGCCCAATTGCTGGGTGGGCATGGCCATGGTAGGTGTGGCCTAGTCAGCCTCCTGCACCAAAGTGGGGAGGGAGCGTTTCTGCCTTCCCCGGGCTCCAGAGGCTTTTCTCGAGCCTCTGGGAGGGAGGAAACAGCCTCTTCAGGCTCCAGAGGTTTTCTGGAAGCTGGAAATGGGCCCATTTACAGCCTTCCCAAACTTCCAGGAGGCCCGTTTTTCGCCCTCCTCAAGCCTCCACGTGGGCCCTGCACTTACCTGCATCCAAAATGGGCCATGTGGGGACTCCTGGGAAGAGAGGGGTGGGGTGGGCGGGGCCAGCCAGGAGTGGGATTTAGGGGTTGTCCGAATTGCACAGAATCTTAGCTGGGGGCTCTCCCAAACCCCTGCAGCCCACCCTGAATATAATGGTTGAAACGATTATTTTAGATTGGAGCTCAGTGGTAACTTTGAACTGGTCACTCCCTTTCAGCCCAGTCTACATTAGAAGGCTATTGTTTTGGGGGAAAGTAAGGAAAGACTCTGTATAAGCTCTTTTTGTTTTCTCAGAAGATTAAAGTACAGTTAAATATAAAGAGAGCTCTCATAATAGTACACATCAAAGAAGGCATATTCCAGATGCTGGTGAGAAAAAGAGTTAGGACCTATCTTATGCATAAATTTGCATACATCCCTGGCAATAAAGGGCCATATTTAATAAAGAGCACCAATTGATCATAATCATTCAGAGGATTGTCAGCTGTCAGCCAACTATATCATTTGCAATATTAAATGTACAGCGCACACATGAAGATTCAGGTATGAATAGGTTTTACCAGTTAACAAACTAGCATTGTCTCCCCATGTTTTGGGCTGTAACTGCCTATCATTCCTGCAAGCTGGGAATATATATGAATAATAGTCTGAAACACTTGAGAGCATTGGATATCCTTAGAGCTGAGAATTGTTCTCTGAATTAGGCATTGTTCCTTTTCCTGATTAGCATGAGTCAAGCAGCATGTGAAAACAAGGAAATACAGGAACATTTCTTTCGTAGGTATCACATTAAACAGGTTGTAGAAACCCAGCAGTTCTTGTCAGCAGAGAAACTTGGGCTGAATGCTGGTTTGATTTGTTTCTGCTAAGACAAATTACATATAACCTTGGGTCCTTTTCTGCATATCTTCTCTTCTGTTGCCTATTTTTATTGGCATCTCAAAGGTGCTCATTAGTAGAGTATCTGTTTGAGAATTTTAAATTTTTTTATTATAGGGCTTTATGGCTTTTTTCCCAAGAAAAGCCAAAAAGAAAAGGCGGAGGAAAGAGGACAAAAAGACAAAACATATATCCCATGACCAGTTTGCCTGGAGGGATGTGATATAAAATTCAGAACAATTTGTCATTTACAACAGGAAATAAAAATGAAATATTAAAGGGACACTGCCAACTTAAAATCATTCTCTTGTCTGAAAATGTTCTACCTGCTTTTGTAACAAGAAATACTTTGGGTGATTTTAACTGAAAGGGACTAGATGAAAAAAAAAACAAGACAAAGAATAGGGGTTTTCTTAAGCTTGCTTGTTTCTAAGGCTTGACAGAAGCAAAAGATTGTTGTTAATTTTTGCAGCTTCTCATCCTCTCTTTTAAACAACTCATTGACTGAAAAAGAAACCTCCAAAATAATATTCAATCACTAGAGAAAGAAAAGAACGCCACACTGATATGGTTAGTTAAAATTGCAGACCCCAAAACCTAAAGAAAACATGACCCCAGATTGAGATCCTTAGAAGACAATTTCAGTCTTCCCCTTTTGTCTGCTCTCCACTTATAAATAAGAGGCACAGCAGATTTAATCCAGAAAAAAAAAGGAGGGTGGAGATGACTGGCTATTGAGGACAAAGTGAGGATAAAGCCTGCTAGACTTCAGGTTTTAACTATAACCCCATGGAACCTAATGGGGGATACTTGATGGAGTCAATGAAGCCCTTCTAGAAATTTTAATCCAGTGACTGATGCTGCTGGCCATCTGGCATCTTTTCATCTCTGCATGTGGGGGGGGGGGGGGGGGAACAATCACTACCCTTCAAAAAACATCGAGCTTTTTTTCTCTAAAATATTCTTAGCAAAGCAAAGCGATTATAAATAATACAGAAGTGCATGACAGCGTATTGTCGTGTGGTTGAATCTCACTTTTAAATTAAGGAAGCCCTGATCTATGTTCTAGTTCCAATTAAAAAAGTTTACAGGGTAACCTTGAGTGGGTCATTTGCCTGTCAATTAACCTACCTTAAAGTCAAAAGGAAGTAGCGAACCATAAATGCTTTTCGGAGAAATACAATATATGCAGGCGTCATTAATTAATAGTGACAACAATAACAGTAATTAAAAATTATGACAGCAAGAACAATGAATGACCACATTGGATGAAGATGCAAATATTTAGAAGCATATCGAGGAATATTTTCAGAATCTTAATGGGAGCTACAAGGGAAATTATAATCAAATCTGAGAGATCTCCTTGATTTACCTAGCATCAGTTCATAAAATACCTAGGCAAATCTGACAGACTGAAATTTTAACATTTTTTATCCTTTATCTTGTTCTGAAGGATGCTAAACTGAGATCCCCCAAGATAAAATAACTTTTCAGGAGTCACAGGGCACTGAGTGAAATGCAACTGACGAGTTGTTACTATTCCATTCAGCAAATCAAAAGTGTTTTCAGTTAGCACAAAGACAGGCACTGGCCACAACCTAAAGCATGCCTTTTCCACATCATACACAGATTGCACAGATTATTATTATATTCCAGATCTATGACATTTCTCTCACACGAAGAAACTATAGTCCGTGTTAAAGGCAGTGCTTAGACTTTTATGAAAAATTCTTATTGTAAGCCTTTTGGGGTTGAGTTACTCGGCTTCAGGTTTGTTCTTGGAAACAATTCAGGGTAGTGTGTTTGACCCATAAAGCCCCAAACAGTGGAGAGTTGGCTATTTGGAAGAGTGCTTCCTATCGTAGGAACCTACAGGCAATTTGCAGCACCACTAGAGACACTGAATATGTTATACCACCTAAAGATTTTAGCTTTGAGGAGACTGACCTTTTGGACCTTTTTCATAGCAATATTGACCCAAAGGTTCGCTTTCAAGAGCCAATTGAATTTTCTTGTTTTTTGTTTAAAGATGTTTTGCTTCTCATCCAAGAAACTTCTTCAGCTCTGACTGGAATACAAGGTGAGGAATGGAAGGATTCATATTCTTTGTAGACAGCTGGTGATTTGCACTTTTTTTGAGAATCATTGAAGTCACTTGGAGGTTTGTCTGTAGCCTCAACAAGGGCGAAATTCACTTAACAAATGTCTCCCTTAAGAACAGAAATTTTGGGCTTAACTGTGGTTGTAAATCAAGGACTACCTGTAGATTAGAAAAGCAGTGCTTAGATCACACTACCACAGTTTTCATCTTGATTCTTTCAACTTTACCTTGCAGACCAGAGATGGTATTCAGCAGGCTCTGACCAGTTCTGGAGAACCGATAGCAGAAATTTTGAGTAGTTTGGAGAACAGGCAAATCCCACCTCTGACTGGCCCCGCCCCCATCTATTCTCTGCCTCCCGAGTCCCAGCTGATTCACTGGGTCTTCTTTTGTTGCCCTGCACAGGAGAACGGAGCTGGAAAGCAGGTTAGTGGGGTGGGGGTGGGGAATGGGGATTTTACTATAATCTTCCCCCAGGAATGGGATGGAAATGGGAATTTTACAGTATCCTTCCCCTGCCACACCCACCAAGCCACACCATGCCCACCAAGCTTCACCCACAGAACCAGTAGTAAAAAAATTTGAACCCCACCACTGCTGCAGACTGCTCTGATTGGAGTTTTGTGAACTACGAAGCTGTGATTCCATCTCGGGTTTAATCCCATGTTAGGTTCTTCAGACAGAGATCTTCCTCAGCCCTACTTGAAGTTGGTTCAGATGGAATCCTGGAGTTCTATCACTGAATTATGGAATTCCCCGTTGACTTTGGTTTTATGATGAGTTTTAGTTCTTTTTCTTTTTTATTGCAAATGGCTGATAAGAAGAAGAAGGTGACATTTATAAATGTATACAACCTCTTCACATCCCAAAGCTTGGGGATAAGGTTTTACTCCTATATAAGGATCTTTCCTGCCATAGCATCCTGGTCACCAAATTCCTTTGCCCGAATTGCTTTCTCTTTTTGTCTTTAGAAAAATAGACCAAAAAAAAACCCCAAAACAAAAAGGCTTGAATTTCCTTCTTTCTTTTTTCTTCGATATCCGCACTGGATAAATTTTATGACTGCAGAGTGAAAGCTTCACTGATTTTATGGTGGCTTTATAAGATGATTTTCTTTTTCCTTTTTTTTTAACTTTTTCATACTGTGATTTTATATGTGAGATAAAATAATACATTTTTGAAAGCAAGATATTTCTCCACCAGCTATCCTAAATACATAAGAGACATTACAGAGGCCAAATGGCCCATATGAGAATTTACAGTAATAAGACTGGAATACTGGAGCTCCTTCAGTTATTGTTGGGCTGGTCAAGGTTAGTTGGTGCTTTTAATCTGGTCGTTCCTAAAGACTCACCAGTTTTTCATGTATAATCTCCTTTAGCTGATGTGTACTGCTAGCAAGGAACTATGCCCACAGAGGAAACATGTATAAATAATTTTAAAGTTTTTTTTTATTATATTCATATCTCACTCGAACACAGACAGCCAAAACTATGCAAATACATGGCGGGGAGGGAAAGGATATAAGCTCTAACCCTGGCATTTCACTATTCCAAAGCAAATAACTTATTCCAACTCTCACCAAGTCCGTTTTGTTCATGTACATCCTGAAGATCTATCCAAGAATAAAGTGTTTGGCCACTAAAATCCTCCTCCTCTTTCTCTCCCTTCCCATTCCTATGTCCTTGTGGCCATCAAATGAAATGGTCTTGGCTCAGAAATAGCAACCAATACAGTGGTGGGATTCAAAAAAAATTTTTACCACCAGTTCTGTGGCCGTGACCTGGTAGGTGTGATGTGGCTTGGTGGGCGTGGCATGGAAAGGTTACTGCAAAATCCCCATTCCCTCCCCTCCCCACGCCACTAACCTGCTTTCCAGCTCTGTTGTCCTGTGCAGGGCAGCAAAAGAAGACCCAGCCGATCAGCTGGGACTCAGGAGGCAGAGAATAGATGGGGTGGGGCCAACCAGAAGTGGTATTTTCAGGTTCTCTGAACTACTCAAAATTTCCGCTACCATTTCTCCAGGACACCAAGTTAAGTTGAGTGGATTGGTTTCCCTTCTTTTACCTGTCGCTCAGAACAAAAGAAGCAGGGGGAAAGAAAAGTGGGGAGGGATTTCACAAGATCAGAACATTAATTTTCTTATATCCAGTCAGACTTCACTCACTCATATTTATACTAAGGAACTGCTCATGAGCTCTTTAGCTACAGGAGGGCTGGACTGGAAGATCTCCAAGGTCCCTTCCAACTGTTATTCTGTTACAATTTTTGAACTGGGGGGGGGGAGAGAGAAGGGGAGAGAGGGAGGGAGAGAGAGATGATAGAGAATTATAGTACAATTCAGTCCATATTTAATTAACATTTTCCTCAGAACATCATGAAGTATTTCAGCAATATACTGTTAATCCAATCCAAAAATGAGATAAAACTCATGTGAAAAGACATGTTTTTGACACATCTGCACTGATTTGGGATAAAATTACCAAATTGTTGTGAAAGTCCTTACAGATCAATCTATTTGATTGGTTTAGAGTAGATTGGTCTGGAGTCCCCTGGATCTTGCTTTTCTCTCTTTTTGAAAATTTGAAATACCTTTTCCCTACAGTCATTCTCAAGGTTTTCTCAAAGATTATGTCAACAAATGGTTCAATGCTAGGGCGGTCATTAAAATACCCTAAGGAAGTAAGGACAGGATGAAATGAAGGAGGAGTGGCTTTTTAAAATAGATAAATGCTTCTTTAAAATAAAGATTTATGAAAATAAAGTGTTATGCTCAAAGTATATCTAAGCAAACACAATTTTCTTTCACATCTATACTTTTCCTCCTGACTCAATGTCCAATATACATATGGGATTTATTTTTTTATTTTTATTTTTTGCTTTTTACTAGCAAGTTACAGCAATATTAGTTGTCTGGAAGTAAACTTTAAAATTTTTCATTAGTAGTTGCTAAGTGAAAGAAGAAAAGCTTGTAAGCTTACCTCTCAGGACACACTTGTTTGCCTCACCTACTCTATTCCTACTCAGACTATCCTAGTTCACCACAACATAAACTGTACTTCCAAATCAGTGTTGTACCTGGCTGTTCTCTTGTGTTTCTAAGTCTCATCCTAGGAGCCACTGAGAAATTAGGACTACAATAATTGAAGTGATCACTAGATGGCATTAACTGGTTCTATTTGTTTCCATCCAAGGTTTTGTAACCTGGATATCATAGTCCTCCAGATATGATAGCCCTTTGTTTAAAGAGCAAACAAAACAGATGGAAAGAAGGCGAGCCTTCTACAGGGTGGAAATATTCAGAAGCAAACTTCTAAAAAACTAAAATGTCCATCATCCTCACATTCAAATAGGCAATACTTTTTTTAAGACCACCCAAAATAGCACAAAATGGTGGACTCACTTTCTTGTTAGTGATGATGGCAATCTCCTGGACAATAATAGTGTCTCGATGCAAATGACATACAGTTTATTATTTAACCATAATCAAATGTAATGTTCTGTCAATAACTTCTTGCAGGTTGAAAAAACTTCATCCCTGAAAGAGTCAGTGACAAATCATTTTTGTAGCTTGATTTGAGGTTAGGGGAGTTTCACCTTCTCACCCCTCTTCTTTTTAATGAAGCAGAAAGATTGAATGCAAGTACCAAAATGGTAAGTACCCTACTATGTGGGACTTTCAGCAATCAAAGCTGGAAATGGAGAACAGAATAAGCAGGCATGCTGTTGTCTACAGTTTGGAGGAGGTAGGGAAGAAAGAGTTGGGCTCAGCTAAAGCCCCTGTCACACAGCACCAATGGATGGAAAGAGGATGTAAAATGGAGAAAAACGCTTGCCATTGGTTGGTTAACGCGATGCATCCGTTCTGTACTCACTGCGTCCGTTTTTCATACTCTCTATCCGTCCAGCATCCGTCTACTGACATTTCATCCGCTCAAAACGTTTTGAGCTGCACAAAACTTTTTGAGCGGAAAATGTATCCAACGCGTCCATTATACATCTACTACGCATACGGGGAACATCCGTTAGACGTCGGTCGTCATCCGTTACGCATCCGCTATATCCGCTTGGCATCCGCTGCGCATCTGCGCAACTCGCATCCGCTCCAGCGGAAAACAGACACAGGGAGGAAGCGAAACGGATGCAGAACGGACACGCAGCGTTAGTAGCACAGACATAGAAAGGATGAAAGCAGATGCAGCTCGCATACAAAGCATTAAAACGGAAAAAACATTCGTATAGGGGATGTATCTTGGATATTTAGGATGTCTGCAGGATGTCTAGAGGATGCAAAAGGACACCTAGCAGAAAACCTATATTTCCTATAAAAAGGGGGAGGAAATCACCTGAATCTCACTTTCAGTCCAGCAGCCCTGCTGTGCAGACCTCTCCAGCCTTGCTCTTGCTCTTGCTCTTGCTCTTCCACAGCATCCAGTCATCTCCACCATGGATCATCACACACTCCTTTTGGTAGCCACCATTGTTCTACGACAGTGCGAAGCCATCTCCAGGCTCTTTCACCTGTTCTATGCGAAGAAAAGGAGGCGGCCAAGAAGTGTCTGGGTCCGAAGATGGATCGTGAGAAGAGCAGAGTACGGACTGTATAACAAACTGATGGTGGAACTGAGGAACGAAGACCCTTGTGCATTCCAGAACTTCATGAGGATGCCGCCAGCCATGTTTGACGAAGTTGTGGTGTGGCTGAGACCCACGTTGACCAAGCAGAGCACCAACTTCCGGCCCAGCCTGGACCCTGGGCTGAAGGTGGCACTGACTCTGTGTCACCTGGCCTCAGGGACCACCTATAGGAGCATGCAGTACGGCTGGAGGGTGCCACACAACACCATCAGCATTGTGGTCAGATAAGTGGTGCAGGCCATCATCGAAGAATATCTGGAGGAGCTCCTCCAGTGCCCCTCCACTGAAGAATGCTGGAAGAAAGTTGCAGAGCAGCGGTATCAGAAGTGGAACTTCCCCCACACCATTGGAGCCATAGGTGGGAAGCACGTGGCCTGCAAAGCTCCAGCCAAGTCAGGATCCACTTATTACAACTACAAGGGCTTCTTCAGCATCATCCTTTTCGGCATGGTCGATGCTGACTACAAGTTCATGTACATCGATGCTTCAGGCAATGGGTCATCTTCAGATGACCAGGTATACAATGCCAGTCACCTCAAGGAGGGGATGGAACGCAACCTCATCATGGGCTTCCCAGATCCAGAACCCCTGCCCAATGACACACAAGATGTGCCCTACTTCATCGTAGGGGATGACGCCTTCTCCCTCACAACCTACCTCATGAAGCCCTACACTTCCAGACTCCTCACCCTTGAAGAGAGAATCTTCAACTACAGGCTGTCCAGGGCAAGGCGGATGTTGGAGAATGCCTTTGGCATCCTGGCCAACAGGTTCCAGGTACGTCTCTCCACCATGCAGCATCGCCCAGAGACCATGAGGAGGATCGTGGAAGCTTGCTGCATCCTGCACAATCTCATGTGCACCCGCTACCCAGTCTTGCAGAACAGGCTTGTGGACCTCCAACAAGGCAATGGGGACATGGAGCCTGGTGAATGGAGGCAAGGGCAAAACCTGATAGATACTGTGGATGTGCAAGGCCCCAACAGAGCTTCACATGACGGGAAGAAGCAGCGCAACCTCCTGAGACACTGGTGCAACTCCTCAGCTGGAGCAGTGGAGTGGCAAGAGAGGATGGTAGATGCTTAATGGATGCTTCCTTCAGCCTGTCTCATCACATGAATGAGATTGTGCCATGTATGCTGAGTGGCCCTACAATGAACAGGGCATTTAATAAAGAGTTGTGTTTATGTTGAAATGTGTGGATGAATGACTACATTGTTATTTATAATAAAGGGACATAAGTGTGGCACCTGGGAGGGTGGACCATACAGTCCCACTATGCTTGCACTGGAGGTTTATCTATCCCACAGCTATTACCCATTCCACAGGTATCCCTGCCCATCCCACAGGTATCCCTGCCCATCCCACAGCTATTACCCATCCCACAGGTATCCCTGCCCATCCCACAGCTATTACCCATCCCACAGGTATCCCTGCCCATCCCACTGCTATTCTTACCCATCCCACAAGCATGCAAAGGTTTAAACCATTTCTAAAAGTTTCCACCAAGACTTTATTGACTAAAAGAAGTGAAGCAAGTGTGTGAAGCAAAGATAATCTTTATTAATAACAAACTGTAAAAGCAAAATGACCCAAGTAAAGTGTCCCAAGCAAAGATAAAGTCAACAGGTAGCAACCCAGTCTCTGGCACTCTTCTCAGTCACTCTGAGGTGTGCCCATAGTCTCAGGGGTGAAGGGTCCAGGTGCTGTGGAGGTAGCTGCTGCTGGAGTGCTGGTCTGAGGTGCCATTGTGGTGCCTGGCCCCGAGAGGACAACAGGGGATGGTGTGTGGAGGAAGCTCTCAGAGACCTGGCTCAGTCCTGTGATGTTGAGAGCCCCTTCCTCCAGGACATGGGGTATCAGTCCCAAGACCAGTGACAGATGTTCTGAGGCTGGGCTTGGCTGTGGGGTGGAGGAAGGAGGAGTGTAGTGGGGCTGTCTGGTCTGCAGGTGAGCAAGGTGAAGCGTGGGTGGCATCTGTGGCGTCAGTGGCATCTGTGGCATGGGTGGCATCTGTGGCGTCGGTGGCATCAGCGGCACCGGTGGCGTACGATGAACCTGTGCCTGGATTGGGAAGGGCTGCCTGTGCTGCTGGAACTCCTGGTAGCCATAACCTTGGTAGGTGAGGGCCTGTGGAAAGCCTTGGAAGGGTTGTGACATCACCTGGGGTGGAGGAGCAGACCTGGACTGGGTCGGAGCAGGTTCAGCTGGGCCTGGAGGGTTGTGCTGAAGATCTGTGATCCTCTCCTTGATCACCTGGTACTGTGATTCGGACATGTCCATGAGGGTCTGGTTGACATAGGTGAGGAAGGGCTTGCGGTTTGAGGATGGTATGTTGGTGTGTACCAGCTGAGAGAGGAGATCGATGCTGCTTTTGATGGTGTCCCTGATCTCCAGCAGGACAGTGTGGCCCTGCCCCTCCAGTCTGGCTCTCTGCCTGCTTTCTGTGGAGGTGGAGCTGGGGGTGGATGTGGCTTGGTCTCTGGTGAAAGTGCCGTCTCCTTGCTCCAACTGCATCAGGGGTCCTCCACGCGCTCCACCACGGGGAGTGCAGCTGTCGGGGGGGTCTCCGTCATGGGACGCTCCACAGATACCTGCCTGGACACAGGAGCTGACTCTTGGCCAGAAGAGCACTGGCTCTCTGTGGGTTGCCTGAGAGAGAGGGTTGTCAGAGGGGCTGCTCCTCGGTGGCAGATCTCACCCTCCAAGAAGCTGCACTTGGCCATCACGTAGGTCTCCCGTTCGGTGAGCTTGACTGTGGCCTTGCCAGATTTCTTGAGGTGCAGCTTCCTGTACCAGGTGTGCATGTGCTTTCACCACCCAAGGAGGACCTCTGAAGTGTAGCCCAGGCTCTCCACCTTCTCTCTCCAAGCAGCCTGCTTCCTTTTGGTGTCTCGATAGAGCCTGTGTCCCTTCCGCCATAGGTACTCGTTCTCCCTCAGCCATTCGAGCACCTCATCCTCATGTTCCTCTTCGATGGAGTATTGCCTCCTCTCCCGTTCTCGCGTATGCCTCTTCCTCCCTCTGGCAGGGCCATCTGGGCCCTCATCAGAGGGGCTTCGAGGTTCTAGGGACTGCTCCACCACAACAACAGGGGGTGACACAACAACAGTAGCAGCAAAAGCAGGACCAGCAGCACCAGCAGCACCAGGATCACCAGCAGCACCAGCAGCACCAGCAGCACCAGCAGCACCAGCAGCACCAGCAGCACCAGCAGGACCAGGATCAGCAGCAGCAGAGAAAGCACCAGCAGCACCAGCAGGACCAGCAGGACCAGGATCAGCAGCAGCAGAGTAAGCATCAGCAGCACCAGCAGGACCAGCAGCACCAGCAGGACCAGCAGCACCAGCAGCACCAGCAGCACCAGCAGCACCAGCAGCAAAAGCAGGACCAGGATCAGCAGCAGCAGAGTAAGCACCAGCAGCACCAGCAGCACCAGGAGCACCAGCAGCACCAGCAGGACCAGGAGCACCAGCAGGACCAGGAGCAGCACCAGCAGAATAAGCACCAGCAGAAGCACCAGCACCAGGAGCAGCGCCAGCAGAAGCCCCAGCACCAGAAGAGTCAGCCCAAGCAGCAGAAGTCCCAGCAGAAGCAGAGTCAGGGCCAGGGGGTGGGATGGTGGCCCTGTCCTTCTTGCCAGGGCTGGCAGCAGATGGCACAAGCTTCCTCTTCTTCCCCATGGTTGTTTGTTGGATCTGTGTCTGACAGCAGGTCTTTCCTCTGAATGGTGACCTGCTTGCGAGCTGCATCCTTTTATATCCGTGGGGGTGACACAATGCATTCTCCCCGTGTGTGCAGTGAATGCTTTGCATCCGCTTCATCCACTCGGCATCCGCTCTGCATCCATTCCTTCCGTTGCGCGCCCGCTTCGCTGTGCTCCCCCGGAAGCCCCGTGGATGTGCCATCTGCTTCCATCCGCTTCTATCCGCTAGGCTTCCGTGGAGCATCCGCTTTACATCCTGGCTACATCCTCCACCCATCTGTTTCTTTCCCTTGTTGTCCGCTCTGCTTATGCAAATTTGGGGCACTTTTGAGAGTGGATAACAACGGATGGAAAATTTTCTCGTCCGCTGTGTCCTTTTTACAAACGTTTTGCATCCGTTGGCCGATGTGACAGGCCCTTAAAGGGAATTTGGATGCAGCATGATAAATACAATGTATCCCATTGTTGCATGAGTTTGTGGTAGCTGTGTGTGTGTATTTTAACTGTTCTAGAAATTTATTTATCATGCCAATTTCTCCAAAGCTATGCATTTGCCTACTAAGTCTGTAATTTTCTCCACCATCAGGCATTTTACAAAATTATTTTTATGAACCAATGCACTTTTTGGTAGACTTGGCCCTAATAGGCTTAAAGGAAAAGAAAGCATTGTAAAATTCAGAAATATGCAAATATGTAAGCATAACTATTATTTCATGGCACGATTTGATTTAAAAGAGTTGAATCAGATTATTTTGTAAATTGAACAAATTCTCTGCTATATTTCAGCAATATATTTCATGCAGACTGGTAATTGTACAATGAAAAACAGAGCATTCATGTACACCATATAGCTAAGGCATTGCTACTAAAAGTTTTTCTTTCATTCCCCAAAACTGTTTATTAGAAAGACTAAAAAAACTTTAAGGTTTAGTTGTAAGTCATTTTTTTGAGCAGCATCATAACTGAACAGTCACTGAATGAATGGTCATAATTCAAGAACTACCTGTATTTTAAAAGCAGTGTCATTGGATAATCTTTATGCCATTTCAACAAATTACCATTGGTAATTTGAGAGATTTATGAATATTTTTTAAGGACTCCTGGCAATGTTTAAGTCGATTTAAATTCTCTGATGTTTAATGGGTTTATTTATGTGTTGTGACCCAAAGTAAAACCACTTTAACCCAATCTGCGGTATTTTACCTAGAATTGGGAAGCATTGAATCAAAATCATGTTAGGACTGAAATTTTCCCTCTGAAAAATAACATTTCTTTCCTATCCAGTCAAAGAGTAGAAAAAGCTGCAGGAAAATTTTTGGATAGTCCTGGTCTTCATTATAAATGTTGCACCTGAATTGACGACAAAAGGCAAATGGGGGCAAATATTTTGCTTTAATTTTACCCATAGATCATACAAAGGTATATATGGTTAAAATATTTTTTATTCCTGTAAATATTGCTGCCCATCAAAGTAAATCCAGATCCACGTTTATTAGCTGCTAAAATGATTAAGGATCACTATAGCTATCATGGCATCCTCCGTAACCATCATTTTAGTGGCTGCTTTAAAACACCTAATAAATTGGTACAGCATTTATAGGCTTTCCTTCACCCCACAACTGAACAAGGTCATCACTGTACATTGCCTTCTCTCCTCCTCTCCGGCCTTGCAACAGTTTATGAAAGACTGGAAGGATCTTCTTGGTTTTTTGTGAGTCTCTGCATTTTTCAGTCAGTGTTGATTCCTACTGAGTGCCTGGATTAAGTCCCTGCAGTTGTACCTGCCTAGGCTCAGAAAGGATGATCCAGCTGGCTTCATGCCTAAGGTGGAACGAAACTCACAATCTCCATTTTCTAGCCTGGTGCCTCAGCCACCATACCTTCCTTCCTTCCTTCCTTCCTTCCTTCCTTCCTTCCTTCCTTCCTTCCTTCCTTCCTT
>BLBF01000021.1:11429685-11444987 GCA_015471245.1 Laticauda colubrina | reverse complement strand
ATCATCATCATCATCATCATCATCATCATCATCATCATCATCATCATCATCATTCCTATTATTACAAGAGCTGTTTAGCCCTCGTCAGGTAGCCATACCCTTTCTGGGTTCCCAGAAAGGGTATGACTAGCTGACGAGAGCTAAATAGTTTGAAATAGATCTATACTAGTCTCCCTTTATTTCTTTGTCGGAAAATATAAATTCAACTCTTCTACTTACAGTTTTCCTTTTTATTCAGTCTAACAACCAGCAATAACTAAAACACAAAACAAAATACAGATACAAAAGGAATTGTTCCACAGGTGTGCACTAGAAACTGGATGTAAGGGATCTGCTTGCATAATGATATATTCCAAATGGATGCTGGCCATTTTTAAAAATTGCAGACTGAGGCATACGTAGAATGGAATGGGATTATGAATAAACCCCCCCTGAATGTATCAGGCAGCTGAAATAAAAAATGAAAAAATTTAAGAGGCTAAGGAGGGTACTTTAAAAAATAGTTTATTGCTACGATATGAGTCAGGGGGCCATTGATGAAATGTACCCTCTAAAGTGAGAGGGAACACTAGCAAGTGGCAAAAATGCTTTTTCTCAACTGGTCCTTTGCCCGATAATCCTTCAGAAAAACAAAAATAGGCAGCTGTCTGTTTCTTAAACTCAGGATCTATTCAGAAAGTCATTTCAGAGATGTTTGCTTTCCTCCACAGACAGAGTGAGGAAAAATCACTTCTAAATCAAGATTGCCAGAATTGATGAACAGCCTGGAAGGGTTGTGGTAATAGAAGCCATCAGGAAAAAAACTATATAGATTTTTCATTGTTTCTTATTCTTAGAAGGCAATTTTAAGGGCAGAGGGAAAATAACTCAGCAAGGCAAAAGATTTGGGTAATTACTCTTGGGAATGGACATTGTTTGTCAAGAAACAAATGCCTTTTTATGACTGGGTTGATAAAGGGACCACTGCAAAGAGCCAATTCCTCTTAAGTTTTTTGGGGATATTGACAAGGAGCAGAATTTATGAGAAAAAAATTGGACACCATCCAGAAGACTGTGGTGATCATATGTCCATAGAGTGTAGGAACAAACACAAGTGACTAATTTCTTTTTAAAAACCAGAAGTCCTTTCCTATATCTTCTCCACATTTTCTTTCTCTTCAACACCCTCTGAAGAAACATAGTTTTTCATATTTTGTTCTTATGTGCACTCCAAATCTTTCAAAACCTATTTCCCACTTTGAGAAATAAAGAATCCAAATGTCTGAAAGCCAATATGATGGGAAGTGGAGAAAATGGAAGGAAGGAGAGAGAAAGAAAGTAGGAAGGTAAAGAGAAAAAAGATGTAAGTCACTGGGTAAAGCATCCAGAAATATATATGAGATCCTCAAAGTGCATCTTTTCTTAGGGCCCCACATTCTGAAGGAATGCAAACCATCACGAAGGCATAATGCTCTTGATGTAATTCTGCATCTGATATTCTTAACCCTGAATGGGCATATGTCTCTGTGAGAAGACTTTTTTTGATTCAATTCATTTGTGATCAGACAGAATGAAAGGGCTTATTCACAATGCAGAGTCGTATTATAAAATTCACTGCTACAAGGTCATGATGTCCAATGATATGAACCTGAAGGGTGTTGAAAGAAGATTGGAGAAATTCATGGCTAGTGATAGAGATTAGTTTTATGGCTGTGCAATAACCCACAGAATCAGAATCAGCATGATTCCTTGAATTTCACAGTCTCTATCCAAGATATTTATTATACAGAGTGGAACTTCGGGTTACAAACACTGCTGTTTGCAACCAAATTGGGTGGCAAACAAAATAATTCACCCAACTTTTGAATCGGGTCATGATTCAAAAATCAGGTGGAGAACAAAATCAGCATGGAAAGATTCCCTTTCTATGCCAATTTCCCTTTCGGCACCAAAGATTCCACCACAATGGAACCTTTGGGTAGTTGTTTTTTTAAATCTTTCCCCAGATATTGAACAACACATTTCTTACATGGTGCCTTTGGAAATATGAATGTTGTTTAGATTTTCCATCCCACATGAAGGCATGCCAGCCAAGTTGGAGATCAAAACCTTCTAATACTAATAACCTTCTATTTTCTAATTTAACCCAATCCTTAAGCCAGTTTACTATAGCAGCAGCATAATATAATTCAAAATCTGGAAGGCCAAATCCTTTTTTCTTGTCATCCTGTAATAATTTATATTTCACTCTGGGTTTTTTCCTCTGCCATGTAAATTTAGATATACATTTGTTTAATTCTACAAAAAAATTCTTTTCCAACTTGACTGGCACTGTCTGAAACAGGAACAACAGTTTTGGCAAAATGTTTTTACTATCGAAATATGTCCCAATAGTGATAACTGCAATTTGGCCCAATTATCTAAATCTTTAACTATTTGCGTTATTATCATATAGGTTATTTGCACTGTCTGGATGATGACACTTTTTGAACTGACCCAGTTTCATCTGCATGATAAAAAGAGGTGAAAGACAAATTGTATCACCATTGCCACAACCTTGGTTCTTTTGGGGCAGGGTGCCTCTGGAAGCTCAGATCATCAATTCAAGCACAAAAAAAAAGCAGAAGTAATATCTGTCACACACACACACACACACACACACACACACACACACACACACATTTAAATAAAATTAATTTCAATTAGCCATAACAATAGCACTTAGACTTATACACCACTTCACAATGCTTTTATAGCCCTTTCTAAGTGGTTTATAGAGTCAGTCTATTGCCCCCAAAAATCTGGGTCCTCATTTTACTGATTTTGGAAGGAGGGAAGGCTGAGTCCACTTTGAGCCAGTCAGAATTGAACTGATGGCAGTCAATATAATTAGCCTGCAATACTGCATTCTAACCACTGCACCACCACAGCTCCTGAATCGAACTATTCAGGCAACAGTATTTACTGCACATTAACACTTGTTTCTCTACTGTGGAAAAAACATGGGGAAGAATGGGATTTCCATCTTTGTATCATGCCTGTAGAAAAGTTACTGTATTGTGTCTTTTGATTGCTGAGAGGTTATCATGATCCCAATTTAAATCTGCATCCCATCTAGAAGTTCTCTGTGATTTTCTGATTATCTGCTCTCCAAATAATATATAATATTTAAATGATAATACTATTTTAATGCTTATTTAATTAATGTGTTCAAATATTAATGCTTAATTTTATTATTTAAAATTATCTAACATTCATTTAAATTTAATATTCAATAACATTTTTTAAAAAAGCTCTACCATAAAAAAGGCAGGGGAGGGAGGGAGGGACTAGCACAAAGATGTCACTGTTGGAGCTTTCCAGAAAGACATTATAAGACCAATGTCTTTGGAATAATCAGCACTCTGTAATTCACAGCTATATCTTTCTCAGCACCAGATGAACCATGGAAGCAGGTGCAACCCAAAAGCAGAGCAGGCTTGTTGAATGTCTCATTCATGACAACCCAAGAATAATTGGTTCCTGTGCATAGCCCCAAAAAGAGGACCCCTTGCCAGGTTTAGACATGGCAAGGCAACTAAATGCATGGTTGGTTAAGGTAAGTGTTAACCTGATTTACCACAGGCTGATGATGACACAGTGGTTAGAATACAGTATTGCAGGCTAACTTTGCCCACTGCCAGGAGTATGAACCTGAATAACTCAAGGTTGACTTAGCCTTCCATCCTTTCAAGTAAAATGTGGGCCCATATTGTTGGGGGCAACATGATGGCTCTGTAAACCACTTAGAGAAGGCTGTAAAGCACTAGGAAGCAGTACATAAGTCTAAGTGCTATTGCTAACTGAGATTAATTTTAAGTGTGTGTGTGTGTGTGTTGAAGGAGAAGTCTATTGTTGAAACAAGTTTCAAGCCCTCCTGGCACTTACTTGTGTTGCTGGCTTTATTGTGTCTCCCATTTTCCTTCCTTCCTTTCTTCTTCTTCTAGTCTGTCTTGTAATCTTCTAATAGACACCAATAACCTCAGAAATGTTTCTGCTGAAAAAAGCTTTGAGAGTACTGAATTCTGTACTGATATCTCTCCATCCAACTCAGCAGAAACCTCTGATTAAATTGACTATCATGAATTCTTGTTCAATCCAACCTGCATCCATTTCCCCATATTACTTTCCCATACTGCTTTCTCTTCTGGAAAGTACAGAGTGTTAAGGAGTTTAAAGCTGACAATGTGGACCTCCTAGCTAAATATATGCAACTAAGATGTATATTTGACCTTGATAGTTGGGGACTGAAAAATGGCCAGTTTAACTCCTTTTTTAAAGGAATGACTCAGGACAGGGGTCTTCAAACATGGCAAGTTTAAGACTTGTGGACTTCAACTCCCAGAATTCCTAAGCTGACAAGACTGGAGGAGGAATTCTGGGAGTTGAAGCCCAGAAGTCTTAAAGCTGTCAAGTTTGAAGACCTCTGATTTAGGAGGAACTCCAGGGAATTATAGACCTGTCACCTGACATCTCTTCTGGGAAAGGTAGTGGACACGGCTATTAAACATAAAATTACCAAACACTTGGAAACACAGGCCTTGCTCAAGAATACCCAACAGAGTAAGTATATTAGTTACATTGGAATTTTTGAGGGTGTTAATAAACATGTGGATAATCATAAGCCAGCAGACATCATCTGTCTACATTTTCAAAAAGCCTTCAATAAAGTTCAAAGGCTTCTCATTAGGTTTTACAGTCATGGAATAAAAGGACAGGTCCTCTGGAGAAGCAACTGGTTAAAGAATAAAAACAAATAATAAAATAATATTTCTCACAGTGGAGGAATGTTAAGTGTGAAGTCATCAGATTTTGCCTACAATGGGAGTTTTTTTTCCAGCATATTTATAAATGATCTGAAATCAGGTGTGAGTAACGGACTAGCTGCATTTGCTGATCACACGAAAATATTCAGTGTTAAAAACAATAAGGGCTACAAAAAGCTCCACAGGGACTTCTGCACTTTGGGAGAGCGGCCTTCCAAATTTGAGATGTTGTTCGACTTGTGAGCAAGCTTATAAGGATGAACATTGTTGCCCCAAATCCTAACTACTCATGTTAATGATGGGATAGGGTCTAACTAATTCTGATAAAGAATTCTAAAGAAATGGTAAATAGTTAAAGGGTGCGTCTACTGTAAAAAGAGGCCCATAGTATGTTAAGAATTAGTAAGAAATAGTACTGAAAACAGTCATGCCAATATTATAATGCCCTTACATAAGTCAATAGTAAAATTACATATGAAATACCGTTGGAAGTTCTGGTCACCATACCTCAAAAAAAATGTAGAAGAATTAGAGACAGCGAAGATGGTTAAGGGAATGGAACAGTCCTGGTCTTTCATGCCTGATGTTTTATGAACAATTTCTAATGTTGTTGACAGTGCTGGCAATGTTGCAGTCAGGTGGTGGTTCCTGCCAGCTCCTATTAGTTACTGAAAACTCCCATAGTTATTCCACCTCTCTATCTGGCCATTGGATCCTGCCCTTGAGGGCCATTTTGGGATGGGTTCAGGGGTGGGATGCTACTGGTTTTGCCCAGCTCTCTAGAACCAGTAGCTCTGAAGAGCAGCAGACACCAAACCGGTCCTGTGTTTGCTGCTGTTTGGCCCACCTGCCCACCTGGGCTCTTTATTTCCTGCTTTTTCAACCTCAGCTGCTTTGTATGGCACAGCTAGGGTAGAAAAAGCAGAAAAAAAAGAGGCTTTTCAAACGCTGTGCACCTGCGCGCTGCACTTTTCAGCTGTCCAGGTGGCACTGCTTAAAGTTCTTTTACACGCGCACGTAGCACGCGTCTGGCAAAATGTAGTAATACCAGTTGAATCCCACCCCTGGATGGGTTGCAAGAGAAACCAGATACCTGACATGCCCTGAGGCATCTGTTTATGTAATGCGCAGCTGGCTACTGAGGAAAAATGTTGGTCAGACTTAGCTTTATATAGTATTACCTGAACAGGTCCAAAAGCTTTTGGAAGACTAGCAAACCTACCTTTGAATATATATATACAGCAACCTTTCAGCAACACTGCAAGACCTGTCTGTATGCGGGAGCTATTTATTGTTTTAATCAAGGGGAGAGATGTATTGGTGGTTATGTCCCCACTTACTGTATTTTGGGGTGTTGCTTTTTTTTGATGGTCCTAAGAAGAATGGGCTTTATAGAGTTGTACATCTACTGGTTTTATTATTTATTGGGGGAGTGGGGCCCATTTGGACAATTCTGATGTTATTTTGTATACCTCTGTGCTGCTACACAGAGCCGCACCCTTTCAGCACAGCATAGGAAGCGAGTTAAGTTTGAGGGTCTAAAAGAAAAAAAAAGTTGAATGTGATGGGTATGTGATGGAGTAGAAAAAAAGCTTGCAGGTGCATTAACAAAGGTCTGTCTACAATCATCCATCTGTGCCTGATCAACCAATAAGTAAGAGGCTGGTACTAACTTTCAGCCAAGATAGAGGTAGAGGTAGAGATGATAGAGATAGATATAGAGTTTAAGATGATAGAGATAGATAGAGATCGATAATAATAGAGATAGAGATAGATAATGATAGAGGTAGAGGTGATAGAGATAGATAATAGAGACAGAGAGGATAAATAGAGATGCAAGGAATAGAGACATAGAGATCAGAAGATAGATATAGGTAGGTAGGTAGGTAGGTAGGTAGGTAGGTAGGTAGGTAGATAGATAGATAGATAGATAGATAGATAGATAGATAGATAGATGGACAGAGATGATAGATTTTCTTTCCATTGTAAATCCACTTCTGCCATAAACACTCGGCTTTTTTAAAAAACCATGGAAACGTTGGGCTCCCAGATGATTTTAAATTTTAATTAAAAAAAAAACTCAGCTAAAACAACAGGCTGAATAAAAAAGACTTTTCAATCAAAATTCAATTCACTGGCCCAATGGAAGTGTTCCATGCTTGTTTCACCCTGTTTCTCTCCTATTGCTGTGTTTTTGGACATAGCAATGCCAGAAAATCAATATTGTTTTATCAACAACACCGCTCTGAGAAGCAAGTGGACATGCAGGAGAGAGCAATTTTGTAATTGGCAAAGTGAGTGGTTGTTTCCCCACTTCCATCAGATATGAGACTGGGAGAAGGAAGCTGGGAAGTCTACCAATTTTGGCCCTGAAATTGTTCTCCATTAGATCTGTAAGGGCAGCATCACTTACCAACCTTATGACTAAAACATAGTAAAGCCTAGTTATGAGGACAGCTAAATTTAAATGTCGTATTTTCCTACTGACACCAGAATTGGAGGAATGCATCATAACATAGCTGTGTGGGAGAGTTTTTAGAATTTCTTTAAAGGATTTGGAAAATGGGAGATTGAAACTTTGAACATTAGAACATTTTGTGACAACCTCCCTTTGTAATTTAGTGGGGCAGAGAATATTTTTATATGTCCAAATAGTTGTGCCTTGGTCTGCAGCTGAAGTGGCAAAACCCAACACAGATTTAGTTGCTGAGAAAGAAATCAACAGCTGTGGCCTGGGCAGCTATGTGGCGGATAATATCATTTGATTAATATTATATCTATCGCATTATTGTTAACTATCCTAACCCTCTTTTGCATCTAGCCTCTCTTCTCAGTCTCTTGGCTTACGCTGCCTGTGGCAAGGAACCGCTTTATTACTAAGAGAAGTTGCAATTTGGCATATTTTGTAGTACTCTATAATCATGACCAGTAGCAGCCAGTGAATTGAAACACTCATCACCCAACTACTATTGAGAAAGGAATGCCTATCTATAATAAGAAATTGTTGGTGGGTAATAAAAGACAGAGTCAGCACCATGCCAGGATGCAAAGACTAATTGGTTAATTAGACCTCTGGATTTGAGGTGCTAATGTTGGGGACAACTGTGCTTGCCTTGTGCGGCTTATTCCACTGGTGCTGCCATCTGCTGGTAGCTTTTAGTAAAGCCCGAAATTTCACTTACCAGCAGCCAGCCTGGTCCATGAAATTTACTAGTTTATTGTAAAAAGCTATATTAGTCAATGGAAAGTTGCTTTCCTTGGATTTTCAGGTTGGCAGAAAAGTAGGTGGCTAGAGTTTTTCCCCTCCCTTTTTATCCATATATTTTAAAAGCATTGCACTGGGCTGAGAAGCATCCCCCAACAAGCAGTGTTCTGGCACCCTTGGAAGACATGTCAACACCACTAGGAAGATGGTATGTGCTAAGAAAAAATGGTAGCTGCCCATGAGAGGGCACTGATCTTCTCCCAAACCAAAAGTTTAGTCATCCTTCCTCAGTGCACACTGTGATGTCTCTCAAGATCTTGTCCTTTTGTTATTTTTACTTGTTATTTTTTCACTTCAATTTTTAATTCCATTGAGTCAGGTGCCAAGACTCACTCTGTGACTGAAACAACATACAAGCAGATATACTGTAAAGAGGGAAATATTAGAGAGAGGGGGAGAGGGAGGGAAGGAGAGGGAGATATGAGAGACAGACAGACAGACAGACAGACAGAGGGATGAGAGACAGAGACAGACAGCAGAGACAGAGAGAGACAGATGAGAGACACACAGAGAAACAGAGATGAGAGACACAAAGAGAGATATAGAGAAATGAGAGACACAGAGAAATGAGAGACACACACACAGAGAAAGATGAGATACATAGAAAGAGATGAGGGACAGAGAGAGAGAGGAGAGAAAGAGAGGAGAGAGAGAGAGATCAGAGACACACAGAGAGATGAGAGCCGCAGAGAGAAATCAGAGAGAGAAAAAGAGAGAGCGATAGGCAGAAAGATACCTGCGGTAACAATATAGCATTATCACACTGTAGCACAGCACATGACTCGACAATGGGGACTTATTTATTTATTTGTTTATTTATTTATGCCACCCACTCCAGCAGACAGACTTAATTCATTGTTCAGTGAACAATAAATGCTGACTGCTTCCACATTGTGTTACTTAGTTTCTTTTATTAATGGGCAAGGTTAAGTTTTGCATTGTTTCCCCAAATGCTGTGCAACCAGCTTATACCTGTTGAACCATTCAAAGCTACTCTCCTCTCCAACACAAGATCTCATCTAAGCTTCAAGATTATAGCCCAGAAGCATTGCATGTAAGAGTTGAAGATATTTTATCCTCATGGTAATAATCCATTTCTGCAAGCATGAGGCAAAGCATTGAGCTGGGTTATCTTTCAGATGCTGGGAACTCATAAGATTTTCAGATGACATTTATCACATTCTCTTATGTCTACCATGTAGCATGGGGTTGAACATATCTAGAGGAAACCAGATTATCTTCTTTCGTATCAAACATTAGGAGAAGGCATCAGGTGTGTCACCACAGGCAGCACACATACTCCTATGCCAAATTTAAAGAGGCTTTTCATTTTTCCCCATGAAAGCTATTAATCCTATGTGCTACACGTGTCATTTTAATAGGGAGAGGAAAAGGAACTCCTTCCTCCTGCTAAAGCATTTTCACCAATCTTCTTTTGCTTCATAACATGCCTCCAAGCAGGCATCCCACTGAAAACAGTTTGTATCAGGCAATTTGAGGAAATCCTTCCAGGGTTTAAAACAAGGAAGAGATGCTGTCCTGCAGGCAACTCGGTATCAAGTTGTAAAAAAAAAAAAATTATCCTATGGAATGAGTAAATTTGAGAAACAGTGATTCACTTAAGGAAGCTTGGTGTGATACCAGATTCTGAACCCAGATTTTCTCTCATCCAGATCTATAACAGAAAATTCCCATCTTTGAGTGGGAAATGCATGATTTGGAACTCACAAGTAAACCTAGAAATAATTTGTGATTTACTAAGCTTTTGACAAGGGTCAGATGAACAATCGTGACTATAGAACCCCTTTCCACTTGCTTGCACCTCTTTTTTTAGTAACTTTGAGTCAGTGTTGACACCTGTCAATCATCTGAACTAGTCCCTGCAGTGTTCCTGGCAAGTCTGATCAGAAGTGGTTTGACGTTCTTTCAATCCATCTGATAGAGTAGCCAATTATGATCCAAAATGGAAAAATCCAATAGTAAAAAGGCCCAAAACCAAAGAAGAAAAAGGATAAAATAAAAAGCAAAAATAAAAATATTACTAAAATTGAAATATACATTTGGGTCGTTTAAATTTTTTTTTTTTTTTTATAATGGCATTACTTATGGATGAACTGAAAATGGAATTTATAAAATATAAACAAGAGAAACAAGAAGGGAAGGATTCTTTTGGCTCTGTTTTTCATTTTTTAGAAATGGCAATTTCTACATATGAGAAACTACAAGAACAAGAAGATTGGGATGAAGAAGAAACCATCCTTAATGAACAAGCAACTTTATTTGGGGAAGAAAGGGGAAAGGGGAGAAAGAGAATGGAGAATTTAAGACTTAAAAAAACAACCAAAAAAGGGAAAAACAAGGTGAAAAGTGGACACAACATCAGAAAGCAACAGAAAAGAGGAATACACAAGAGGGTGGAGATTAAGAGACAAGGGGGTAAAAAGGGTAGAGTGGAGAAGCAAGGGAGGAAAGAAGGGAAGAGAAGCTACAAAGGTTTGAAACAAGATGTAAAGAAACAGAATTTATTTAGAGATAATGGGTAAACATATAACTGAAAAAGAGATTCTGCAAAGGTACATAAGACTGTGTTGTTGTATTTGTATTTGAAATAATGTTAGAAAATTGGAATAATATATGATTATAAAATGGGACAAAATATTTAATGTAACTTAGCGAATTTGTTTTTTAAATAAAATAAATGAAATCAAATATGAGAGAATTGAATTAAAGAAAAATGGGAACATTGTCATTGTATAATATTTTAAAATATAAGTGAAATAGGGGGAAGTAACTAAGCAAAATCTATAAGTGTTCCCATAGAAGCATGATACTTATTTAGAAAGGATTGTGTAAAATGTTTAAGACTTAAATGAATATTAATTTTAATGATATAATTTCAATTGCTATGGATTGTTGCTTTAATTATATTATATATTTAAAAAAAAATTTTTCTTGTTTTAAAATATTGAGTCTATCTTTAGAATGTACTACGCAGAATCCGAATGAAAATTATGTGTTATGTTAAGCTTTAAAACTAGGGGAAGGATAAGTACGACAAGGCATTATACTCCAATCAGTCATTACAGAAGAAATTTTGTGTTAATGAGAAAAGATAATAGACAGCTGAAACAGGGCAGACAAAGGATATAAGTATAATGATTTAAATTGAGATGAAATAAATATAATAGAATTAAGAGAATGAAAAGAGGGGAGAAGTTATATAGAAAATGTAAAATAGTAAATAAGAAATGGAATGCTATATAAAAGTAAGCATGAACCTGAATTTATGTCTGTACAAAAAGATGTAACTCGGGATCAAACTGCCGTCCAAAAAGATATTTTATGTTTTTTATGTTTTGTGTTTTGTTTGTATATGTTTGTTTGTTAAAAATTAATAAAATTCTTTCAAAAAAAAAAAAAAGAAGTGGTTTGACGTTGTTTCTTCCTTCCTAGGGATAAGAGAAAAGGACCAGTTTAAGATCACTCAACTGGCTTTGCACATAAGCAGAACTAGAACTCACAGTCTCCCAGTTTCTAGCCTGGTGCCTTAACCACTACACTGAATCAGCTCTTGCATTGGTGTATCCCAGCATATCCCAATCTGGTGGGTTTTTTTTTTTTTTTAAGAAATGTTTGGAGATCAGTGCTCAAACTGGCTACAAACTTTGGTCACTGGAAATTCTGGAATCCATAGTCCAAAGATATATGGAAGGCATCCAGCTGGAGAAAGTAACTTTATATCCTACTTTTATACTTTTCTTGTTTAGCAATCTTCTTTGTGATTGAAATCTTCCCTGTGGCACTTATAAGAGAGCACTAAATAAAACAAAATAATATTCTCCACTATGAAACATCCTACCTGTAGATTAAACCTTTTCTTCTTTTTGTCTTTTTTTTCCTTTTGCAGATCAAGGTGGGGGCAAGCCTTGCTGTTCTCTCACCTTCCTGGCTTGTTTTCAAAGGTGTGTGTCTTTTGCATACAAATGGCAGCTTCCCCGCTGAATTGGAAGAAATGCAGATTTCTGTTGTTTCCATAGAAACCGGCATTTGCCCGCTTTCTAACTTTCCTGCCTAATGACCCATCCAAGGGAAAGAGATAGGACAAGAAGATCAATTATTGATCTGCAAAGCACTCTCTTGGTTGTCTTCAGAAAGGGGCTTCTTAGGATTGAGCTACAATTGCTGAAGTCAATTCATTTTGACTTTCCTCGCTTTTGAAAGCTTAATTCATCAATAGTGCACGAGGGAAGAGGGAAGGAATATAAAGAAATATACACGACTTTCCACTTTTTGCATAAGGCTTTCAGATCACTCCGTAGGTTTGTCTTCTGGGAACAGTAGATCTGGAGTTGGAGAGGAAAAGGAAAGGAAAAGAGTTCTTGTCCACTATCAAATGAGAGAGAGAAAAACACAGCCACACAGTTTGCTTTGGATTACTTATATATCTAATCTGGGAGTTTCTGCTTTCTCAAAAACTCTCCAGCATCTCAGGCAATTTTAAACTGGGGACCCAGTCCTTGAACTTGGGATCTTCTGCATACAAGCTGTATTCTGTCCACTCGGTTGTGATATCTCCCTTGCGTAGCCCAAAGCAGCATTTCTGAAAGGGAAATCATAATCAACAGCTTTTGAAATAGATTGCCAGCAGAAGATACAACAAGTACTAGCTGGTGCATGCCTGCCGTCTGTGTCAAAGCTCCTTTCCTCCTCTAGACCAATGAGTGCATTTGG
The DNA here is from genome assembly GCA_015471245.1 of Laticauda colubrina. Lineage (NCBI taxonomy): Eukaryota > Metazoa > Chordata > Lepidosauria > Squamata > Elapidae > Laticauda > Laticauda colubrina. The sequence continues at coordinate 11,432,207 of BLBF01000021.1, read as the reverse complement.
GATTTTGGGAGCCTATGGCAGGCACAGTATCTGTCATGGGGGCAGGGAAAGTGGCTTTCTTAACTCACGGCAGTTGCTTTCTATCGCTACGAGATGCGTTAGGAGATAACCATCTTTTACTTTTCTGTATCCTGTACAGAGGTGGATTTATAAGATGTACAGATGCAGAGAGATAAACTCAACAAGACGTCCATAACAAAGTACATTTATTGGTTCATCAGATATCGTCATGACTCATATTTGTGATGAAGTTCTTCTTCAGTGACCAATCCTTTGTATATCTGCCTTATAGTTAAAAAGATTATTTATCTTCTCTCCTTTTTTCCCCCCATGTTGTAGTGATAGAAGTAGAAGAGTTACCATGAGTCCATGAGTTCAGCCAAGAGTGAGGAAAACCTCCCCCAACCCCTCGAAGGTCAATTTAGTGACCAATCAGGACTACAGATGTGGTCACATGACATGGACTACATTTCCCAGGATACCTTAACTACATTTACCATGATGCATTCCATTAAGGGGACAGCTCACAATTGCTACCTAACTATCCAATTCCCATATACTGGCTGAACAGCAGAGGATTTGTTGATGTTTTGTGGATTCTTGCTTTCCCTTATTAGACTAACAGGGGTAGGGATGAGAATGGGTGGTCCAAACACAAGGTCTTGAAGTCACCCTCTCAGTCTGGTCTTCAGGGATGCTTGGGCCAGAGGATTGCAGTGGAAATGTAGCTGTTCTTCTGCCTTAGGTTCAGACTTATGCCTAAGCCTAAATTAGGGAGGGGACCCAGTGGCAGTGGCTCTTTCTTTTCCCTCCTGCCAATCTGACCCCCAGAATTAAAGGATGAGAAAATAGTTACAGTGAGGACTGCTTCCATGTGATTTCCCAAAGTAGCCTAGAAGTGGTTTCCTGAGAGCTTCCTAACTTCTAATGGCACTTCGAGTAAGAAGAAAGGAAAGGTGAAAGTAAGAATTATTCTTGTTATTACCTTTCGATCACTTCCAGTGTTGGAGCACCCAAAACTTCTGGAGAAATGACTTGCCTTCAGAAGTTGTGAATGCTCCAACACTGAAAGTTTTAAGAAGAGATTGGATGACCATTTTTTTGAAATGGTATAGGGTTTCCTGCCTGAGCAGGGGTTGGACTAGAAGACCTCCAAGGTCCCTTCCACCTCTATTATTCTGTTAAGACTTTGGGAATGTTCCAAGTTTGATTTGTGTTTTGTGTTCTACTATACATTGGCAGAACTTTTCCAGGTTCATGTGTATGGACAAACCCATGAATGTTTCAGTTGATTGAGGTTGGTAAAATAGAGGAGACAGTGGACTCAGCTCTTGACTAAAGTTAGTAGCATAATTCTGTAGAACTCAGGGCTGGTCTCACAAGTGTTCCCTGCTTGTTTGTCCATTAGTTTTTCTTACATTCTCATCCACATCTGCACTGGATTTATAGAAAAATGTCAGATTTAAGAAGCAACCTCATGCTTTCAGGTCTTTTTTCAATCTCTATGGCTCCTCTGATAATTCTGTGGCTGGGGTTTTCTATAGTGGCTAGGTTTTTGGTGCCATTGAAGTCGATACTATGACCTGTGGCTTTCATGTGTTGGACTAGTGAGGAGGTGTGTTCCATCTTGTTTGAAAAGCTGGCCTCCAAATGATTGACAGTCTGGGGGAATCATCTCTTCGAAGAGATGATTCCACCAGACTGTCAATCATTTGGAAGCCTGCACTCTCAAATAGAAAGATCTCCACACCACAAGCCAGGCAAACACCTGGGTACAAACAGACTCCCCCTGATACCTCCAGCTCAAACACACCCCAACCAGACACCCAGATGAAACCTAGCTTCCTAATAGATGATAGCCGTCCTTTTACTCAAAGCCAAGCTGCACTGAAAGCCTCCAATACAGGAACACAGTGTTGCCAGCCAATCAAAGCCATAAAACAGACAGAAGAAACCAGAAACACCAATCAAACAAATTCCAAGACCAATAAACACAGACCAAGACTCCCAACCAATCAGGATGAAGAAAAAAGCATTCTGGCTCAACAGTAAGCTACCCTCAAATTTAAAACTAAATGGCTGTGATAGCCTGACCCACAGACGAACTCAATACAGAAGCCTGATGATGGCAGATGAGATTCTGCCAAAACGTTGCAACAACTTTAAAAGCACAATTACAATGACGTGGGATAATACCCGAAGGAAGCTGAACATCACACATGTAAGTACCCGCGAAAACTTAAAAAAACATACATATGTATTTTAAAATATATATATATATATATATATACATACTGTTCAGCTTCCTTTGGGGATACAAACTCCATACAGAAGCCTGATGATGGCAGATGAGACTCTGCTGAAACGTTGCTACAACTTTAAAAGCACAACTACAATGATGTAGGATAATACCTGAAGGAAGCTGAACATCACACATGTAAGTACCTGCGAAAACTTAAAAAAACATATATATATATTTAAAAAAACATATATATATATACATACTGTTCAGCTTCCTTCGG
>BLBF01000021.1:11397943-11419685 GCA_015471245.1 Laticauda colubrina | reverse complement strand
TCATTGCAAACCTGTTCATGGAAGAATTCGAATCCAGAGCCCTGGCTAATGCCACCCACAAACCCAAACTATGGCTAAGATACATCGATGACACATTTGTGATTTGGCCCCATGGGAAAGAAAACCTAAACAATTTCCTAACACTCCTAAACAGCACATACCCCAAAATCAAGTTCACCATGGAAACGGAAATAAACAAACAACTACCATTCCTAGATGTACTAATCTACAAAAGAACAGATGGCACACTGGGACACACCATATACCAAAAGAAAACACACACCAACCGCTACCTCAACGCCCAATCCCACCACCACCCAGCACAGATAAATTCCGTGGCTAAAACACTAATTACCGGAACCAAATGCCTGGCAGACAAGACACATATAAAGACTGAACTATGCACCCTGACTAAAGTATTGACAGCCAATGGCTTCCACAAAAACAAAATCACCAACTTGATCCACAAAAACACACCAAGACATAACAGAGACCTAGAAGCTCAACAGACCTATGGAACAGCTGTCTTGCCCTACCTAAGAGGTACTACAGATAAAATCAGTAAGATACTACACAGGCATCACATCAAGACTGCCTTCAAAACAGACAAAAAAATAGCAGCCATCCTTAAAAACCCCAAAGACAAAATTGACCTGGAAAACCAAGGCACATATGAAGTCCCCCATGCATCATGCCTGGCCACATACATTGGACAGACCAATAGAAGAATAAGTACCCACCTAGATGAACACAAAAATGCAGTAAAAAAGCTGGAACACACCTCCTCACTAGTCCAACACATGAAAACCACAGGTGACAACATCAACTTCAATGGTACTAAAACCGTAGCCACTATAGAAAACCCCAGCCACAGAATCATCAGAGAAGCCATAGAGATTGAAAAAAGACCTGAAAGCATGAATAGAAGAGATGATTCCAGCAGACTGTCAATCATTTGGACGCCTGCACTCTCAAATAGAAAGATCTCCACACCACAAACCAGGCAAACACCTGAGCACAAACAGACTCCCTCTGATGCCTCCAACTCGAACACCCCCCCACCAGGCACCCAGGTGAAACCTGGCTTCCTAATGGATATCAGCCGTCCTTTCACACGAAGCCAAGCTGCACTGAAAGCCTCCAACACAGGAACAGAGTGTTGCCAGCCAATCAAAGCCACAAAACAGACAGAAGAAACCAGAAACACCAATCAATCAAACTCCAAGTCCAGTGAACACAGACCAAAACTCCCAGCCAATCAGAATAGGCCAGCCTCGAATTTGAAACCAAAAGCTGTGAGATCCACATCCATACAGAAGCCTGATGATGGCAGATGAGATTCTGCTGAAACGTTGCTACAACTTTAACAGAACTACAATGACGTGGGATAATACCCGAAGGAAGCTGAACAGCACACATGTAAGTACCCGCGAATATATTCTATATTTCTTTATACAAATAATTCTGTCTTGGATAAGATGCTAGAAGAAGTAACATTCTACTTATTCAATCTGATCTCTGTTTTCAATCACTTCCTGACAGAATCGGTTTTCCGTGCTTTCTTCTCCAATACTAATAATTTCACCAACAAGAATTGTATTGATTCACACATTCCTCACTAATAAGCTACGTTTAAACTCATTTAGCATTGATTCAAACAGATGCAGATATCTCAGAATCCCCCCCTCCTCTGATGGTTAATTGAATGGCCAGTCAATATAGGTGAGGCAGGGATTCAGTTGCATCCTGAGGCCCTAAGGATCAGGCCAGTAAGGCATCTTTGCTGGTTGCCAGAATTCTGCCTTTTCCCTTTGACTGAGGGAAAAACTAAGGGAAAGCATCACAAGGAAAAGTCATAAGCAAATGGAGCATATGACATTGCACAGCATTAATCATGGGACATGTCTACGCTGTCATCAGCACAAATTCTAATTGCTCGGTTTGGCAGCACTTGGAAAGGCATCAGAAACTCTGATTTTAAACTGACATTCTGAGAGATTCTTTGGATTCAGCTGCAAAAAGCTCCCAGTGTCCTTCAGGGGAAGACAAATTCTATTGGTGATACTTCCCAGGATGTGTCTCATTGCTAATTGGAAGGTATAAAAATATCAGTTGTGTATTGTGCACTCCCAAGTGCTGAAGGGAAATGATTTCTAATTCCCATGGGGACTTAAATCACAGAAGGTTTTCCACAAGGAGCACCAAAGCTCCCTCAGGTCTCTTCAAGATGGCTCTAAGAATTAGAAGTATCAATTAGAAGTATCAATTCAGCATTAGCAGTTTAATAACCTTGTAAATTAACATGATTATTCCATGGAGGTTCAATAATTTCCTACTTCTGTCTTTTTTTTTTTTTTTAAAAAGGGGACATCTCGTGGCAACAAGGGGCCGTTAGGATCACAGGCACATTCCCTGGGGCTTCAGCGAGTGCTCATAGTTTGACTGTGACTTCCTGTCAAGTGAACAGGAATGTTTTTGATGATAAGAATACTTTATGTGAAGAAAAAGATTTCCTTCCCTTCCCTTTCCATCTTTCATCCACCCATCCCAAAAAACATTTAGTTGGTTGAGTCAATGATGACTTACTAGCTCAATCTGAAAAATAAAATCCCTAACTTTCTACGAGTTGAATGCTGGCAGGAGGGCAAAGAAGAGCATTTAGAAAAATTAGAATTTTGGAAATGCCGTGAAATTATTTAGAGTAGGCAAAAAAGTTAATTTACAGGGTTACTAAACTGCAAAGTGGACTAATGCTTACCATTTGGCATTATTTCTCTCTTATTCAATTCTCCATGTTCAACAATGGATGTTGAACAATGGATGTTGAACAATGGATGTTGAACTTCCAAATACAAGAAAAGGCTGGTATCCCAGGGATGCAGAACCAACCTGGTAATGGCATGCTCAACTCAAGTGGAAACATTGTGAATTTCAGCAGCCTCACTGCCAAGAGTTTTGTGGTTCCAGGAAAGAAGGAGAGGATCCATTTCATCCAGAGGCCTCATAATGGTTGCTCCTGCCAGTAAAGAAAGAAAGAAAGAAAGGGGGAGGGGAAGCATTATTAAAATAACAGGCTAGAAGAACATTCTGCCAAATGGCTTTTAAAACAAACCCCCATATATCAGATCCCACTTGGGAATAAAAGAATGATCAAAGTGGGTGCCTCCTTTTGTAAATAGGTTGTTGCGCTTCAGGAACACAGTAACAGAATATGTGCGGAGTAGAAATAAATAGGAAAACAAGTCAGATAAAATGATGGATGGGGTGGAATAACTGAAGAGATGGGACAATGGAAGAGAGTAAGAACCGAACAATAAATTGGCTACTTATTCCATTTTATATCCCAATTTGGTGAAGCTCTAAGCTGGCTTCAAGAAGCTGCTGGTTTAATAGCGTGAGAGTCGCATTAGGAGTTTAACCTCGTCTTCCCCAGCCTGGTGCCTCCAGAGCTCCAGAGGCTGCTGTTTAGCAATCTCCAGACTGCTAACCATGCAGGCTGGGACTGATGGGAATTGTAATCTACCTCCCTCTAGAAACTGGATTTTTTGTACTTAATTTTCTCATGTCTCAACCCAATCCTTCCTCTAAGAGCTTCTTCTAAAACCAATCTTGGAAGGAAAGGAGGACACTTGGGTTCTCTCCTGGTTCTGTGTGTTTTGTGTCGGTTTTGCCTGGGTGTTAGCCATGTAAATTTACTGGAAAATCCAAACTTGGCAACCTCAGATGCAAGTAATCAAGACAACATGAGTCCAGCTTTTGAAGCCTTCTGAAAAGAAGAGGTATAAATAGATCTTGGCTGCCAATTAATTTCTAGAACCCCACATTTATTTCACTCAAGCTGGGATATTGGGGGAAAAAGCTAAGTGGGCTGACTCAAAATCTAGGATATATATTTGGAGAGCCAGCGTGGCCTAATGCTTAAGGCTCCAAGCTAAAAATAAAAATAAAAACAGGAGTTGTGAGTTCTAGTTCCACTTTAACATGAAAGTAAATTGGGTGGTTTTGGGCCAGTCACTCTCAGCCCTACTCAATTCACAGGATTGTTATTGTGGGGAAAATAGGAGGAGGAGAAGGAGGAGGAGGAGGAGGAGGAGGAGGAGGAGGAGGAGGGAAGGGAGGAAGGAAGGAAGGAAGGAAAGACACTGAAATCAAACACTTACCAGAGCACTGCGTGGATTCCTAATAACACTGTAGCCTAGAATGAACTCTTTATTTCCCAATGGTCACTTAATAACAGAGATTCCAGGAAAAGAGAAAGAAAAACCTAGTAGGAATTGCTTTCCTACTGCCAGGAGTACCCGGCCTATGTGCCTATCTTTAAACTGGGGTCTTTTCAACCCACGCCTCACAAGCAGTAGCTCCCCTCAGAAATTGCAGATGGGGGGAAAAAAATGAGAGTGGGTGAATCATTGGCCTACTGGCTCCTCAGAAACACCCAGAAAAATTGTTGCAAGAGGGACAGGAGACAGAGGGAGAGAGAGAAAGAGATGGCTTGCTTGGAATTGGAGCTCTGTACTGTCTGGACTGTTTATGAACCTGTTATTTCCTGAATGAAGAACCAGGGTAGTAAAAAATTTTATGGCCAGTTTGCCATCCCGTGCACACAACCGAGGTGCCAGGATGGGAGGGAGGGAAGCAGGTAGCAATTTTTCAACTGGGCTTCAGAGAAAGGTGCAAAAGGGGGATCGCAGAGAAACTATTCCCCGGCTGCTTTCATTGTCTGTTTTCTACACTTCCTGGCTTTGCTGGACGAATCAGCACATGTCTTCAAAGTGGAGCAGTCACCTCTCTCTCTTTTTATAGGGCATTGATTTTCCTATCAATCTTCTTTAAGGCCCCCTACATTCCCGGGCCTCGCAGCTCTCCAAATTGTCATTCACTTTCAACCCCTGCACAGAGAAATGGATATGTGTCACAGTTGCCTAGACAACCGTAACCATGGAACCCATTACCAGGAGCTTCAAATTCACTGTCTTTCTCCAGCCTTTCTCCCCATCTGCCCTCCTACTTGTGCCCCATTTGTCTGAGTCCCACCCGCTCTGGGAAGTGATTTGATACTTCCAATATTAACATTCATGCTTTAACTCCTTCGTGGATACGTGAAACTTGACTGATGTCCTATCCTGTTCCCTGCTCACAATGCCAGTTATGGATGCTTCAGACATTTCTCATGAGGCCAACTTGACATTGACATGGCTAGAAGAAACACATATACTCTACAGCAGGGGTGTCAAACTCCATTTCATTGAGGGACGCATCAGGGTTATGTTTGACCTCAGTGGGTATCGCCAGGGTGGGTTTGGCCAGCTCGACATCACTAGTGTCAGGGGCGCCTGTGGTGGCCCAAGTGCTCTGCCAGAGAAAATGGGCTCCCGAGCTCCATTTTTGGCTGCAACGGCTTCCTACAACCCTCTGCCAGTGAAAACAGAGCTTGGTATAAAAACCATTCCTTTGCTGTTTCTAGCGCATCCCCGTGGGCCAGATCTAAGTACCCTGTGGGCCGCTTCTGGCCTGCTGGCCTTTAGTTTTACACCCCTGCTCTACAGTATGAACACTGCTCTACAGTGTTCCAAGTTACACAATATTGATTTGGCTTCGTCAAGTTCCTGCCAAGGGTCCCATCCTCAGAAGGCCCTGGGTTACCAGTTGTACCTTTCTGGCCCTCTCCTACTCCTCTTGTTGCCTATCTTCCTACAGATTTTGGAAGCAGTAGTTTTATACAGATTCAGCCTTTAGTTATACAGATACTCAGGGGTGGGATTCTACCGGTTTAGACCGGTTCAAGCGAACTGGATGTTAAAGTTACAGCTGGTTTGCTGAAATGGTATTTCAAACTATTGGCTGGCCCCTCCGCTCCCGCCCCTCCCCTCACAGGAGTCTTCATGCAGCCTATTTTTGATGGAGGAAAGTGCAGCGTCCACACGAAAGCTCTGGGAGGGGGAAACACGGGCCTTCTGGAAGTCTGGAAACAGCTTCCAGCTTCCAAAGGGCCTCCAGAGACCAGGGGAGGCTGTTTTCATTCTCCCAGAGGCGCTCGGGAGGCCTCTGGACCCTTGGCCCACTGGAAGCCGGAAACAGGAAGTTCTGGTAGGCCCCGTCCACCATGGCCATGCTCACCCATCAACCAGGAAGCAAACTGATTGTTGGGATTTTTGAATCCCACCACTGCAAGTAGTCTTCAACTTACAACAGTTCATTTAGTGACCGAAGTTACAATGGCTTTAAAAAAACTAACTTGTGACCATTTTCACTGAATGTTGCAGCATATAATTTTTCATTCCAATGCTTAAGAACTGACTCACATTTAGGATGGTTGCCGTTTTCCAGAGTCATGTGATCCCCATTTGCGACCTTCTGTTCAGCAAAGTCAATGGTGAAGCCAGATTCACTTAACAACCCATAGGACTAATTTTAACAACTGCAGTGGTTCGCTGAAACGTGGCAAAACAAAATGTCCTAAAATGGGGCAAAACTTATTGAACAAAATTCTCACTTTTGCTAACATAAATTTTGGGCTCAACTGTGGCCATAAATTGAGGACTACTTGTACACTGATTGGTAATATCCGCTCAGCATGTTGTTCCTATCCACAAACTTTAGGCAAAAGCGCTCAAGGCTGAATTTGGCACAGAAAAAAACAGTATGCAACAGTTCATTTAATGACTGTTCAAAGTTACAACAGCCCTGAAAAAAGTGATTTGGGACCATGTTTCACAATTAAGGAGCCTCTGTGGCACAGTGGTTAGAGTGCAATACTGCAGACTACTTCTGCTGACCGCCAGCTGCCTATAATTTGGCAGTTTACAGAATCAGCCTATTGTCCCCAACAATCTGGGTCCTCATTTTACCCACCCTGGAAGGATGGAATGCTGAGTCAACCTTGAGCCTGGTGGGATCTGAATTGCCAAATTGCAGGCAGCCGGCAAGCAGCAGAAGTAGCCTGCAGTACTGTACTCTAACCATTGCACCACCGTGGTTCATAATATGACATCAGATTGGCTCTCAAAACACATGATTTAGTCAAAGATTAGATTAGATTAGATTAGATTAGATTAGGTTAGATTAGATTAGATTAGATTAGATTAGATTAGATTAACAGAGCTGGAAGGGACTGTGTAGGTCATCTAGTTCAAACCTCCCACCCAAGCAGGACGCCCTATACCATTTCTAACAAATGGCAATCCAATCTCTTCTTGAAAGCCTCCAGTGATGAAGCTCCCACAACTTCTGAAGGAAAACTGTTCCATTGGTTGATTGTTCTCACTGTCAGAAAATTTCTCTTTATGTTTAGGCTGAATCTTTTCTTGATCAGTTTTCATCCATTATTCCTTGTCTGGCCTTCAGGTGCCTTGGAAAATAGCTTTACCTCTTCCTTTCTGTGGCAGCCCCTCAAATATTGGAAGACCTCTATCATGTCTCCCCTGGCCCTTCTCTTCACTAGACTAGCCAAGCCCAGTTCCTGCAACCATTCATCATATGTTTTAGCCTCCAGTCCCCTAATCATCTTGGTTGCTCTTCTCTGCACTTTTTATTAGAGTCTCAACATCTTTTTTATAGTGTGGTGACCAAAAACTGCATGCATTGTTCTGGATGTGGTCTTACTAAGGCTTTATAGAATGGTATTAGTATCTCACACGATCTTCATTTTATCCCTCTGTTAATGCAACTTAGGATTGTGTTGGCTTCTTTGGCTGCTGCCACATACTGTTGACTCATAATTAACTGGTTGTCCACAAAGACTCCAATATCCCTCTCACATTTACTGCTATTAAACCTGTTTCAGATCAGATATATCTCTGAAAAGGACAGTTCGTTGCCTCCCAGAGACTTAACTGTTGTTTCTCATATTACTGTGATGTAGAAAATATTTGTGTGGGAATACTCAAAGGGAGCCATTTGAATTCTACTCATTCTGAATCAAACATGCTATTTAGCTATGGATGAGATCTAAACTCAGTACTCCTAGACACGTCCCTTTAATTTCTGACTTCATCCAAAAATGAGTTATTGTGAGGTCATAGAACATGTACAAACATTCTGACTGAAATTTAACTAGAGATAGGAAACATCCTCAAATCAACAGAACTACAGTTGGGCTTGGTTCACACAGGATGTTTAACCATGTGGGTGAAAAAGTTTGCAGCTTCTTTCAGACAGCATCCTCTGCTGGGTTTGGTTGCGCTGCAGCTGCACAAATCAAGCAAATGTGTTAATTCAGTAAACCAAGAAATGCATGTTGTGCAAACATAACCACAGAGAACCCAAAGATTAGTCCAACTCAGCCAAAACTTCGGCAAGATTTAAGAAAGGAAGGGATTTGTAGAAAATAAGTCAGGGAGACAGAGTATTTGAGAAGAAGACAGTGGAAAACAACAGAGGGGAGGAGAAGTGCATCTTGAGGCCAATTTTACACAGCAGGAATGGGCCACCTGTGGATGGTTGTAATATGTGAGATGCAACCCCCAAAGCACCCAAAGGAACACCAAAGATTTTAAATTTCCTAAAGAAATGGAATGGGAATTTAAGGGGTATGCTGCTTGAAACCACCTCAAAACTCTAATCCATCCCTCCCACAAAATACTGAGCCATCTGGGCAGAAGGGAAGGTTTTAAAAGCAAAAGCAGAGCTTTTCTCACTCCTTTAACCTCTCTAGCATCCCTAAAAGGCTGGCAACCATGACCCTACCCTTTTGGGTGGAGTCAATCTTTCCAGGGGCCCTTCAAGGCCAATGAGAAGCACAGGCCTGATTCCAAAATTGGGACACCCAAAGAAAATCCAAACTGAACATACCTTCACAAAGAAGAACCTGGGAGAAACCCAAATGGGTAGTTTCAACTATACCTACCTCAGAGGAAATCCCATGAATTTGGCTGCTCTTCCTCACAAAGCAATTGTTCCTGGCTGCCAATATCAGGGGAACCAATGGAAATTACAGCTCCCATGACCAAACAGTACACTGACTGACAAATGCATCTTGATAAACAACACCCCAGAAATGTCATCAGTGATGATCGACGGCTGCTGCCTGTGGAGATGCCTCCCTTTGATAGAGCTCTTCTCTTTCTTTCCTGCATTTATGCTGCCCTTGTCACATCAATCAGGAGCTGTCATTGGTTTGATAATAGGCCCCCTGATGGTCCTCATTAATTAATAACCCAGAATATATGCCTGGAAAGGGGACTGCATGAACTCTGCTACCATGACTTTCTGTTAATGGTCCCTTTAAACTGTCTCTACTGAGCCTCCAGTGACTAGGCCATGAGAGATGGGAGTTGACTGGTGCTTTATAAATAAAAATCAGTCTTAATTATGATGACCTTTTCCATGTTTTGTAATAGAACTGTCTTGGCTGCTGATAATAGCATGCACTCACATCCCATGGAAGGAAAGGAGAATTTCCGTAGGCCCTTGGAATCCAATGTTTTTCCCTTTAAAAGATATTCTTGGCTTGTTTTTTTTATCTCCAGGGCAGCATTGTGGCCAAACAGAGCAGTGAGACTGAAGCTATAGATTTTAGACATTGCTGCAAATGTTTCTCTTGGTTAGGAAAAGCAAGAGAAAAAAGGAACAAAATGGAAGGATCGTTAGATAGACCACGTTCACTGTCTGCATATATTGTTCTGCATCAGTACAATGGCACATAGTTCCTTTTCAACACACAGTTCTTTTCTATGACTGCCATATGGGTGTGTGAAACATGAAGTATTGCTTCGAAAATAATGTTTCATTAAATAAGGAACTAGAAAGTTAAGGGACTCTTTGAAAAAAATATTTAAAACAATATTGTTCTTACAATTAACAATGTGGTTCAGAAAAGTCTTGAAAGAATAGAGGTGTGTGTGTGAGCAATTGCTTAACTGACACTTTTCAAAATACAACCAATTTATGCAAAAAGAGCAATGGAAAGTTAGGATTTATGCAGTGATGCATAATCACACCATGTCATGTGGGTAGGGAGTTTTGGGGGAATATTGTTAATAGGCACCCTGGATAGGTCGTGAGCTTGGTAGTACCGAGCCAATGGGGAAACTGAACAAGGTTGAGAGGCGGATAAAACGGTATAAAAACCTGTTGCATGCTTTGATCTGGGTCCACCTCGTGCACACCCATACTTGAAAAATATGTTAATAAAAGTTTACTACTTTTGGGGACCAGATTGCCTTCATTCATTGAATATGAATATTCAATAAACATTAAGTATATGAAGCTTTATTGCTTCATTCCTATTTCTAACACTGCATCAATAGAACAGTGCAATAGTTCCCTTTCAATACACAGTTCTTTCCTATGGAGGCAATATTCATGACTGCCATATGACCATTAGTTTCACACTCTTCCAATTGTTTACTCTGAGAGGTCTTGCATTTCTAGAGTCTTAGGTAATTTGAGATTTTTTAAAATGAGCATTATCTCGCAAGAATCTGTCTCACCGTTGAACTATAACCTCTATCTGTGTGCTTCCTAATATGGTTTCATAAGATGTCCTAAATTCACATGACCTATTTTTATAGCAACCTTCTTGATGATCCATTGATCAGCCACAATGCATGCCTTTAAATTTAATAATACTTAGCCAATGAGGAGGAAACAGACCAAAAAATATATATCAACATGGATTTTTCTCATGCTAACAGATTACCATGCTGCAGAAAAGCATCTCTCTTGAAGTCTTCTCCTCCTGGCATTCTTAACTTATTGCAAAAAAAAAAAAAGATTATTAATTAAAATCTACAGCAGTGTTCCAGAACCTAATAACAGTCTAGATATGCAGAGTTCACCTCACAGAATTCTCAGCAATAGAAGGAAGGCTGATTTAAAGCAGGATAGAGCTTTTCTGAAGCTAGTCCTCAGTTATTGAGTTCCTGCATGAAGAGAGGTCCCTGAGGCTCCATGATGTTTTATATTAGCAGGGAAGATTATGTCTTTTTATCAAGTTTTTCATGCCTTTTTGATTTTACTGTGAAAAATGCTTCCCCCCCCCCCCCGTTTTAAAAAGTCACATAGCTATGATTACTTTGCTTTGATTGTTCCATTGCTATTTTTATTGGGATTTTGCATGTTGTCCTGAGTGCTCTGTGGATATATAAATCATATCAAATAAATAAATAAACCAGCCAGTCTTCTTCTGATCTAGCTGAAATGGTTTGCTGCTTAGTAACTGGGACTGACTGAATAGTGCACTATATTCCATGTTCTAATACAGGTGTTTTCCAATTATGTTCTTAAGAACTCTGGGAGACTGAAGGAAAATTTTTTTGGAATGTCATCATTTTTTTACCACTAGAGTTTTGCCTCATGTTCTGTGTCTTAGTTAACAGGCCTGGGGGGAAATGGAAAAAAACCCCATTATATACACTTTTATTCCAGGGTCAATAAATTTGTTTAATTAGAAGGCAGAAGGAGAGTCCATACATATTTTAAAAAAAAATCCAAAAGACACAGTGAGGAAGGCCTTGTGTGGATGGCAATTTATGAGATTTTGTGTGTAAGTGAGTCCTTTCTGTGGTGTGTGTGTGTGTGTGGTGTTGGGAGTTTTGGGGGAAGGAATATTGAACTTTATCAAGTTCACTTTACAATTTTGTTCCCAACTGAAAAATCAATAAGTTATTGTTCCTCCCTGATTGGATAGTTTGGTAATACAATCTCTCAGGATAATAGGGACTGTAAAAAGGCTTTGGAATTCAACATGCTGTAAGGTGTGTGGATTTCTTATCCCCATTTCCATTAGTGACCACAATCTGTTTAATCTGTTCCATATAACTGCATAACTACAAGAGACTTCAGAACCACAACCTTATTGTGTTGAAGATCCAATAATGGGAGTCAGAGCTTTGGGGAGGTAACTGAAATCTTGATATTTACATGCAGGGAAATGGCAATGGTGACTTGCCTGTAGTACACTCTTCCTCTGTACACCTTTGCTGTGTTTTCTTTCAAAAGGCTTTCTTGTTTTGCTAGAAGATATTTTACTTCTCATCCAAGAAGCTTCTTCAATTCAACCATGACACGGATGACTGAGAATCTCCATGGATTTGGGATGAACATCCTTCAAATGGTCCAGGAGTTTGAAAGGATTTCCAGAAAAAAACAAAACATGCAGATTATAGGGTTCAGTTGACCCTGAGGACACAGATAAACCTCCAAGTGGTCTCCATGACTCTCAGAAATAGGACTACACGACTACAAGGAACACTGTATAAATCCTCCCATTCTCCATCATTCAGTCAGAAGTGAAAACGCTTCTTGGATGAGAAGTGAAACATCTTCTAGCAAAACCAGGAAGTTCAGTTGCCTTGTGAAAGAAAACATCTTTGGAATTTGCTGAGCTCATTGCTGAGAAATAAAACAGGGAAATTGGGGGTTTGTGGTGGAAAGGCAGATGCATCATTTCCAAATTTTCTTTCCCTCAAGCTGGAACCCATCATAGAAGGAGGTTTAAAACATTGAGAATGGACCAAGCTTGCCATACTAATTGAGCATGGAATAATGTAAAATAATTCAACTGGGTATGTAGTTGATAATAGGATTTTACTGAATAATAACTTTTTCCCTGCTATAAAATAGAACTTCCTGAAAAGCTGAAACAACCACAACCATGTAGTTGAGGAGAAAGAGAGAGAAAGAAAAGAAAGTATCACACAAGGGTCCCCTCACACAATCCTCCCAAGGCTGCTAGGTTAGCTTTTCCTGGAAGAGAAACACAAAGATCATGACAACAACAGGAGAAGATTATCCTTTCCATCTGTGCAGCCTTCTGTGATCTGATGTTTTCCAGATGAGTTAAGACTTCAAGGTCTGTTCTTCCAGGCAGCATGACCTTGTGAGCGTAGCCCAAATTTGCAGGGTTGGGAAGACTTATGCTTCTCTACAAGAAGAACATTTCTAAAATCACTGTGCCGGATCTCACCTTTCTTCAATCTGGTCTCCTTCAAGTATGTCAGATGAAAACTGATATAATCCACTGCCAGCATTATTATTGGGTTTGCTCTCTGGGGAAGATGAGTATCCCAGTGTAATAAAACCTTCAGGATATCTGAAGAGAGCAAGGTAGGCCTATTTAATTCCTAGAGATGTCAATCCGATGTCCCAAAGACACCTTACTCTTTGGATTGGAAACCAACCAATGCAGTTGAAAGAGCAAACTGTATGCCTGACAAAAGGACCCCATAGATTGGGCGCTGTCAAGGTTTTCCCAGAGATAAGACTTCTGCACTGCTTCCTGTTGTGAGGGGGGAAAAACACAAAAGGAAACCAAAGCTCTGCATGGAACAATCCAAGGACATCAAAACATGCTCTTTGGGCCATATTCCTTTGTCAGCAATTTACTGGCAAAATGCTGATTTTCCCTTTACTTGCAGATTCTTTAAGGATGCAGAAGCAAAAGCCACTTCTAAGCTTGGCAGCTGACTCATCTCAGCAGGCATGAGACAGGCCAACTCCATGAATCGGCCCATAATCATGGGCCAAAGGTTTTTGTTTGTTTCTTTCTTTGACTCTGTTCCCTTTCCCCCCACCCCTTCTTTTTAGCTTCGTGATTATAGACAGATCCAATTGTGTTTTATAAAAACATAGAAATCAACTCCAAACCTAAACATTTTGTTTCTAGTAGCTTGAGCAATGGCCAAATTCCAACCTTATGACTGAACTATGATGCTTGAGAGGCCCTTTTCCAAACCCCGCTGGTATGTTTGGCACATGACAGAAAAACAATGGGGAGACGAGATAGTATGACCTTCCCCTGGATAAGCTTGGAAACTGCTTGTCTTTATACACGACAATAATTATGTGAGGACCTTGTTTAAGTTTGAACTATAGTAGTTTTGCTTACAGGTCAAAACTCAATGCCAAAAGATGAACCCATTCCAAAATACACAAAATATGTTTTGCCAAATCCAAAAACACTGAATAAAAATCTAACAACCTGTTAGGAATCAAGAGTTCCATCAAACCAAATTGTTAGATCGTGGGAAAGAGACTCGAGACCAGTGTGACTTGTCAGCTCTTTTATTTGATGTTCCAATCTGTGCTAGACCTCGGAGCTGCAGTAGCCCTTTAAATAGGGATTGCTTGCGGTTTGCCGGCCAATGACGGCTCTCTGAATTTCCCGTGATTGGCCTGGCCAATTGCGGTTGATTCAGAGTGAGCCAATCACAGTGTTTTCTTCAGCCAATCAGATCGTAGTGTTTCTGGACCAATCGGATTGGGGTATTTCGAGTATGCTAATACAGAACACCCCTCCCCTCTTGGTTCAGTCCAACCTACGTATTGTAGTCCCATAAGTAGGCGGGGCTTTTGATGTTTCTATTTGACCTGCGCGGTTCAGTTGTGGCGTTGTCTTCGACTGGTTCGGATGGGATCCTTGTTGCTCCCATCCTTCTCGATGGAACCGCCTTGAAGGGTGAGTCGGGCCTGTTGCCGCAACTCTCGCCCGGTTTATCTGGGCTGGTCGATTTGTTGGTTCCGCTGCTCCCTCCTGGTCTTCCCGGGCTGGTCGAGCTGGCTTGGCTGTTTCTTCCAGGCAAGGCTTCTAGTTCCTCAATCGCTGCCGGTTCCCTTCTGCTGAAGTCGTCTGTTGGCGAGTAGAGTTTATTTATTTTTCTGCCTATTGGTATTGTTTGGGGTTGTTCGGGTTGTTGTTCTTTTTCAGAGAGGTTTTCTCCCCCCTTTTGATTATTGTTCAGGGTTTCTCCCCCCCTCTGTTAGTGGTGTTTGTGTGTTTCCCGTGTTGTTGGTGATTGTTCTCGACCTTAGTTGGTCTATGTGCCGTTTCCAGCTTCTTCCATCTTCATTCTCTAACTGGTACAACCGGGGGCCCGTTACCTGGGTGATTTTAGCTGGTACCCAGAGTGGGTCCCCTGTAAAAATTTTTGCGTAGACTGTGTCTCCCAGTGCAAATATTCGGTATTTACTGGACGAGTTTGGTGGTTTCTCGGGATTGTATTTTGGGTGCAGTCTGTCTAGTTGTGACCGTAATTTCCTGCCCATGAGGAGTTCTGCTGGGCTTTTGTTGGTAGTAGTGTTGGGTGTTACATGTTGTATCATGAGCATCTTATTTATTTTATCGTGTATGTCGCCGGTGTCCATCTTTTCTAGTGTGTCTTTTGTGTAATGAACCATTCGTTCCACCCACCCATTCGCTGCCGGGTGAGCAGGCACTGTTAATGCATGTCGTATACCCCGTTCAGCAAAAATTTTTTCAAATGGCAACGCTGTGAATTGGGGGCCATTGTCTGACACTAGTAAGTCCGGTAGTCCATGGGTGGCAAACAGTTCTGTTAGATTTTTCATGACAGCCTCCATGGTGGTGGATTTAATGACGCTTACTTCCAACCAATTTGAGTAAGCGTTGACCATTATTAGGAATGTGGGTCCTTTTGTGGGTCCGGCAAAATCTATATGGAACCTTGACCACAGTCCCCTGGGGGTCTCCTATTCGAGGTGAGGAGCGGAAGGGGGGTTTGGTCTGGCTTCCTGGAAATTGTCGCATGTTGCCACCCATGTCTCAATGTTTTTGTCCATCCCTGGCCACCAAGCGTAGCTCCTGTCCAGGGCTTTCATTCTGATGATGCTTGGGTGTCCCTCATGCAACATAGTCAGTACTCTTTTCCGTAATATCTCCGGGACCACCACTCTGTCCCCCCATAATATGCAACCCCTTTGTGTAAAAAGTTCAGTCTGATGGTTCTGGAAGGGTTTAAAGTGTTCACCGCCATCGGTTTCCGGCCACCCTTTTTCCACCCAGTTCAAAACTCACGCCAGTTGCCTGTCTTTAATAGTCTCTCTGGCAATGTCTGACGCAGTCATGGGCGGGTTGGGTAGTGTTTCTATCTGTAGTATAGATGTGGTGGGTGCCAGGTCGTCTTCCTGGTCGGGTAGGGGGGAACGGCTCAGTGCGTCTGCATGTGAGATGCTTTTTCCTGGTCGGTGTATTAGTTGATAATTGTAGGCAGCAAGGGATTCAGACCACCTTGTCATTCAGGGAGACAAAATGTTTGGGGTGGCCTTGTTCCCTGCCAGTATTCCTGGGAGCAGTTTATGGTCAGTGATAAGTGAAAACGTCCTACCGTATAGGTGTTCATGGAACCGCTTTATGCTGGTGATTGCTGCTAGCGCCTCCTTGTCCAGCTATCTATAATTCCTCTCTGCCCTGGATAATGTCTTAGAGAGGAATGCGATTGGCGCTTCTCTCCCGTCTGGCAGAGTGTGGCTCAGGATGGCTCCGACGCCGAAGGGTGAAGCGTCTCAGGTCACGGTCAGCAGTAGGGTTTCACTATACTGTATGAGGACTGATTCCGATGTTATTAAGTCTTTTATTTTTTGAAATGTGTTTTCTTCCCGCTTGCCCCAGGACCAGGTGGCTGTCTTGTCCAGTAGTCTATGAAGGGGCTCTGCCGTTGTTGCCTTCTGGGGCAAGAAAACATTATAAAAGTTAATGAGTCCTAGGAAAGCCTGCAGTTCCATTTTATTTTGTGGTCTCAGAGCTTCCTTTATGGCTTTAACTTTCTTCTCAGTGGGGTGGATTCTGTTTTTGTCATCCAGGTACCCCAGGAACTCTACTTTTTCTGTGCATAGTTGGCACTTCTCTTTTTTTTACTTTTAGTCCTGCGTCTTTAAATTTTTTCAGGACTTCTCTAAGGCGGCTCCCCAATTGATTTTTGTTCTTCGCTGATACCAGGACATCATCAAAGTAGGGCACCACCCCTTTTATTCCCTGCATTAGTCGCTCCATTAGACTCTGGAATACCCCTGGGGCCACACTGACTCAAAACTGGAGCCTTTTGCACTGGAATGCCCCCTGGTGGGTCACAATGGTTTGTGCCTCAGCAGTCTAAGCGTCGACTGGCAGCTGCTGGTATGCCTGCACCAGGTCGAGCTTTGCAAAGACTTTTCCTCCCCCCAGTGAGTGTAGGAGGTGCTGTACTACCGGAACGGGTAAGCGTTCTGCTGCAGTGCATGATTGATGGTGGCCTTGTAGTCACCGCAGATTCTCACTGACATGTCTGGTTTTATCGGGGTGACTATTGGGGTTTCCCACCGTGCGTGGTCTATCGGCTTCAGGACCCCTTGGGTGATGAGTTTGTCTAATTGTTCATCGATTTTAGGCTTGAGGGCGAATGGGACTCGCCTCAGTTTTAGGTGGATTGGGGAAATATTTGGGTTCAAGTTAAACAATATTGGGGACCCCCAGTACTTGCCTAGTTTGCCATTGAAGACCTCCTAGAAGTCCTTCATGATATTCTCCTCCCAGTCCGTTTCATTGATGTGGTTGATGCCAGTCACTTCGATCCCTAATGGCGTGAACCATTCCAGTCCCAGCAGGCTTGGGCGGTCTTTATCCACGATGGTCAGTGGAAGTATCTCTGCGCGTCCTTTGAAATGTCCTTTGAAATGTCCAATTCTGACCACGGGGATCCGGTTCCCCTGGTAATCTTTTAGGGTCAGTCTCTGGCTTTTCAGCTCTCGTCTGCGTATGCTGGGTACCAGACGCTTGATTGTTTTCCAGGAAACCATGGAGAGGTAGGATCCAGAATCCACCTCCATATTGCACTGCTGGCCTTCAATGCTGACCAGCACATGCACTTTTTGGGCATCGGTTGTGTTCGAGTGCCCAATGGTGACTGTCTGTTGGGTCTCCTCCTTTCGGCGGTTTTCGCTGAGCTGCTTATTCCTGCCTTCGTGGCTCCACCGGTTCTCTGTGTGCCAGTCTCTGGTTCTGGAGGGGGGGGGGTGCTGTCGCTTCGCCTCAAGCTGTAAGTCCTCTTGTTTTGGCAGACTTTTATGATGTGCCCCCTTTTGTCACAGTTTCGGCATATGGCATCTAGGAACCAGCAATCTGAACGGGGGTGGTTTCCTCCACACCCAGCGCACTGAAACCCCGATTTACGACCTCTCCGCTCCCGTCGGTCTTGTTCCAACTGGAGTCTGTGGATCTCTTCCTCATCCTCATCTTCGGTCTCAGACGGGGAATCGACGTTCCCATTGTGGGTGGTCATTGTCTTCTGGCCTTCCGGGGCTGGGTTGGCTCTCGTGTTCATCTGCCGCATTTTGGCCACTGATTTTTTTGCGGCCTCAGCTGCGGTGGCTTCGGTGATGGCTTCAGTGACTGTTGTTAGGGATAACATTGTTTACCCTAACTGGTTTAGGTGAAATAATAACTATGAATCATAGTTAGTGTATGTTAAAGTGTCTGCAGCTTTAACTGTGAAATAGCAATTAAGGGAGTGGTTATGAAAACACTATAAAAGTAGCAAGTCTACAGCTTGCTCACTCTGGCTTTGATGATCCCTGATTACTGCTTGGAATCAAGACTGCATTGCTCGAACGGGAGAGACAACAAAGAACTGATTTGTAAGTGAACTGACATAGGATATTCTACATGGACTTTGCTAACTGAATATCCCTGAATGGACTGACTACATGGTAAATGACTATTGGACTGATATTTGACTATGCCATGAACTTATAATGGAATAAACTATATTCTTGATAGCACAAGCGTATCTGTTATTTTTACTGTATGTTAATAAACATACAAGCTTAGCTCACTCATTTATCTGTGTGCCTATCTGACTAACGCTGCACATTCTGTTTAGCTTGTCTACCTAACCCTGGTTGGGGAACCCAGGCTTAACAACTGTGATGTCTGCTCGTGCCATCAGTTGGCTCTGGAGCACGGGGACTCTTAATCCGAGAACCACATGGTCTCTCATAGCCTTGTCCATATCGGAGAATCCGCACGCACCCCTGATGTTTCTGAGGGCCACCATGAAGTCTCCGATATTTTCGCCTTCCTTCTGATCCCTCCTATAAAACTCAGGCCTTTGGATGAGGTTGGGCACGGCCGGTGCGTAATGGTTCCTCAGCAGCTGGTCCAAGTCTGTCCATGCCATCTCCTTCACGTCTTGGGGTCTGGCCAGTGCCTTGTCCATCTTGAACACTGCAGGCCCACAGTGTGTCAGGAACACGGCTCTCTTCCTATGATCATTGGCGTCCTTCAGGTTGTTGCTCTCGAGGAACATGAGGAATCAATCGATATACGATTCCGAGTCCTCGGCTGCCTGATCGAATAATGCGGATGGTGAGTTGCTGCCGGCCATCTCGTCGATTGTTCAGGTCTGGTTGCCACGTGCTCGACTGATCTTTTTGTCTCAGATCCCACCTTCTTCGCCAGTGTTAGATCGCGGGAAAGAGACTCAAGACCAGTGTGACTTGTCAGCTCTTTTATTTGATGTTCCGATCTGTACTAAACTTCGGAGCCACGGCAGCCTTTTAAATAGGGATTGCTTGCGGTTTGCTGGCCAATGATGGCTCTCTGAATTTCCCGCAATCGGCCTGGCCAATCGTGGTTGATTCAGAGTGAGCCAATCACAGTGCTTTCTTCAGCCAATCAGATCATAGTATTTCTGGACCAATCGGATTGGGGTATTTCGAGTATGCTGATACAGAACACAAATGTTACCATATTTGAAGTTTCCGCAGCAGATTCCGAGATTTGAGTCTGAATCTCAGTGGTCCTCATGTATGGGTAATGATTGTTTTTGCCATTCTCCTTTTAAGGTGGATGGTCTTCTAAGATATTAGTAATAATACCAGTACCCATTTGGAAAGCTATTGATTTAATAGTTCCTTATATTAGCCTCATAGTGTGATTAAGCTGTGAATCCACTGCTTTTGTACAGGCTGTTTAACCACACAATACACAGCTGCCAAGTATACCAAAGCAAGAGCTGATATCTTAAGAACGGTAGCACTTGTTCCTCAGCTGATGCCAGAAAGTCTATGAAGAATATTGTGCCTGGTTTTTATTCTATCTACATTATTTTATCCAAACAGAGTGGTGTGGTGGCCCTTGGCTCCTACTCAGAAGATTGAGAGTCCAATTCTAGGGACGGCAGATATTTCTTTCTTAGGGTGAGAAAGAAAGAAAAAAAAACATTTACTACAAACTCTGTGTTGTGTCAGGAAGGGTATCCAGCCAGTAAATGCTCATCTCCATCTGGTTGTCCTGAATCTAAATTAAGGGATTACAGAGTCATAAAAAGGGAGTTTTATTGTATTCAAACACCTACATTGAGAAAGCATGTCCCCAGGAATGGGCAACTTCTAACCCAGAGTTGTTTAATTTAGTGTCAGATCCAGTATAACATCCCTTCAGCTTTATCTCTTAAGGAAAATCTGGACAGTGCTCAGCCAGAGCCAAACTAATGATGGAAGGTGTCAACCCTGAAGCTGACCTGACTGAAACCATCTTGACAGCTTCAGTGTTGCCACATTGGAGCTGAAGGATGGGGAGGCGAATTAGAGATAGTGGGGATTTTGTAGCCAAAACAAAATATTTTCTCGGAGAAGGCGGAGCTACGTCTCGGTGTTACAGCTGCGATCTCGGGGCTCTGAGATCTCAGCTGATATTTTTGCCTCTGGTCGGTTCTAACGGACCTAAACCGTCCCGTAGAGACGGGGATTGTGAAGGGCACAGTCCCAGGATCCCAGAGATATCGCAAAATCTCTGGTTTGATCCGGGAGAAGCCCTTTTGCTGGAAGCAGAAAGGCAGCCTCTAAAGCTGCTGAAGTCGGGACAACTCCGGAAAGAAAGGGCTTTAAATGAGCGTGTATCGGTTGGGTGAGAAATTCTTTTGTATTATAAATTGATTAAGACTTGAAAGGACATCCTGAACAAAGAAGAAATCTGTGACTTTATTTTTCTTTTGACTGAACCTGGGTTGAGCGGCGTTTAAGTGATGTCAAATTGAGACTTGGATTATTATTTTTTTCTTATTTTCTTTGAGGACTTTAAGGTGACTTTGTAGGTAACCGGATTGAATTTTCTCTTATATATATTTTTATTTTTCACTTGATTTTTATTTTTTATCTTTTTAACTTTCTTTTTAGGATAGAGGCTCCCTTTGACTATCTTTTTCTTTTGTTTGAGTTCTTTATAAACATTTTTTCTTTTGGCTGGGGGGGGAAAGAGTATTTAGAGATGCTGTAACACTGCCAACTAGAGGCTTGAAAATATTTTATTTGAATTGGGGAGAAAAGCATTCTTTTCAAGGACATTTTAATGTGATAAGATAGAGGGAGAATACAGTAAAATATTATTACAGGTGCTCTCTTGGACTCTTATCAATATCTCAACATTTGAGGTTTGGCTTTGAAGCTGCTGGAGAAGACAGTCATAATAAGAGCCTTGGATAAAGAAATAAAGTGCAGTGTACAGTGCATATATATATATATATATATATACTTTTGAAACACCTACTCGCCAGCCTTTTTGGTTAATTTTAACTCTAGCATTTTTGCTTTTTATTTCAAAGGGAAAGCCTCAGAGTTTTTTCTTTTTTCTTCTCTTTCTTTGCTTCTTCCATCTATTTTAATTGGATTAGGGTCTAGAAGAACCTGAAGACCTTTCTTTTTCCTTTTTCCTTTTTTCTTTTTTGGCTTTGGGCTTTTTAATATTGGATTTTTTCTTTTTCTTTTTGATTTTTTGGACTATATTTGGTTACTATACCAGCTGGATTTAAAGTCAAAGAGAGCTTGAAGACTTGGAAATATTAAAATGAGCAGGAAGCCAAAATCATTCGGCGTTTTTGCTTCTACCTCTGCTTCCCCACCACTTGAAGGACAACTTTCAATTCAGACAATGTTGAAGCAAGATAAGGAACAAGAAAAAGTAAATTTACAGATGATTATGCAAGGAATTCAAGATATTAAGATAAAAATAGATACCATGGACAAAAAAATA
>BLBF01000021.1:11365839-11392943 GCA_015471245.1 Laticauda colubrina | reverse complement strand
AAAAAGGAAGAATTTAAACTACAAGCTTTTGCTGACGATTTAGCTTTTATTCTGGAAGACCCGTTAGAAACCGCTCCAAAGTTATTGGAAAAGGTAGAGACATATGGTGAGATGGCTGGCTTGAAAATAAATAAAGATAAAACAAAGATTTTGACAAAAAATATGTTGTTGAGACAAAGAGAAGAACTGACAGATCTTTTGAAAATTCAAATTACAAACAAGGTTAAGTATCTGGGGATATATTTGACAGCAAGATGTAGCACATTAAAAGAGAATAATTATATTAAACTTAAACAACAGATAATTACAGATTTGAAGAAATGGGAAAATTTACAATTGTCATTAATAGGGAGAATTTCAACAATTAAGATGAATATTTTACCTAGAATTTTATTTCTCTTTCAAACAATACCAATTAGACTTGGAAAAGACTATTTTGAAGATTTAAATAAAACTATGTTGAAGTTTATATGGCAAGGTAAAAAAGCGAGAATAAAGTTAAAACTTTTGCAAGATGCTAGAAATAGAGGAGGCTTTGGCCTGCCTAATTGGGAATTGTATTATCAAGCTGCAAGTTTGATGTGGGTCAAAGAATGGATAACATTAAGAAAACATAGATTGTTGACATTAGAAGGACATGATTTACTGTTGGGCTGGCATGCTTTTTTATGGTACAAGGGAACTAAAACACAGGGGTATTTCAGAAGACATTATATACGGGAGTCTTTGTGGTTAAATTGGGAGAAGATAAAAAAACAATGTTATTTGAAAATTCCAATTTGGTTATCGACTATTGAAGCATTTTCCTATCCTATGATCTATAAAAAGGAACAAACAGTTAGATATGGGGAACTGTTGGATGAAAAGGGTGGACTTAAAACGATCCAAAATTTAGAGGAACAAGGTATAAGGATGAATTGGTTTTCATATGCGCAAATACACTCAAGATATCTTGAAGATTTTAAAACGGAAGGATTCTATGATAAACAGACTGATTTAGATAAGATATTGATGGGTACTGATGAGAAAGTGATTAAAAAGTTATATGGTTATTTATTGGGAATTAAGCTAGAGGAAGAACAAGTTAAAGAAACTATGATTGCATGGGGGAAGAATTTTGGATATGGAATTGATTTAGAACAATGGCAAAAATTGTGGTCTCAAAATTATAAAATGACAATGTCAATAGCATATAAAGAAAACTTGTATAAGATGTTTTACAGGTGGCACCTTCCCCCGACAAGAATAGCAAGAATGTTCAAGAACAAATCTGAAAAATGTTGGAAATGTCATCAGATACCTGGCTCATACTATCATATGTGGTGGACTTGTGAGAATGCTAGAAAATATTGGACTAAAATTCACATGTGGTTGGAAAAAATGACAAAGAAACACATAGACTTGAAACCAGAGATCTTTTTATTGGGAATTTTACCTGATATATATAATAAAGATTTGAAATATTTGATTGTAAATGTATTAACGGCGGCTAGGATTGTATTTGCTAAAAACTGGAAGAATGAGAAAATACCATTGCAGGAAGAAATTATTAAGAAAATATTGGAATGTGCTGAGATGAGTAGATTGACATTTGAAATTAGAGAACAAGAAGATAAACAATTTTATGCAATTTGGGGTTTTTTTTATCAATGGTTAGATGATAAAATACAATAATAGAGGGATTGATTTGTTATGATTATACGACAAATTATAGAATAAACTGTTTGAAGTATTGTTATCTCGCAAAGCATGAATGATTAAAAGTATAGTCAGAAAAAGATTTTTTTATTTTTATTTTTTTTTTAGTAATATTAGAATATGGATTGACAATATGAGTGGTTATGCAATATAATTGTAATTGACACTATAAAATGAATGCACAAAACTGATGAACCAACCGATACACCGGAAGTATATATGAGAGTAGATGTTTTTAATGTTTTGTATGTTTGTTTGTTTGTAGAAAATTAATAAAAACTTTAAAAAAAAATATATATATTTTCTCTTGGGAACTAAGGACATTCTCACACCTGGTCAGAGAAAGGTGGAATGATGTCACCAGGCGACCAGACAGCACCATGATTGGATCATGTGACTGATTGAGTGACAAATTTGAGTTTTACTTTTAATTAGTTTTAATTTAATTTTAATTAATTAATTTGATTGAGTTTACTTTTAATTAGGTGAAAACTGCAGGAACCTCCAGAGTCGGTTTTCACCAGATCTGATATATTCAATAAAGCTCCTCTTTGAGCAGTGGTGGGATTCAAACTTTTTTTACTACCAATTCTGTGGGTGTGGCTTGGTGGGCATGGCAGGGGAAGGATACTGTAAAATCTCCAGTTGGAGGTGGTATTTGCCGGTTCTCCAAACTACTCAAAGTTTTCACGACCGCTTCTCCAGAAACTGGCTAGAACCTGCTGAATACCACCTCTGTCTTTGAGGAATCTACCTATCTCAGAGCTTTGCTTGCTATGGGTCTAATTACTTGGAATCCTGACAGCAGGTGCCAATACTGGAAATATAAATGGGGACTGGTTGATAATCCTAACTGTGACTACAAATTTTACATTATATTGTGATGGAATCAGCGGTGGGATTCAATTTTTCTTACTACCGGTTCTGTGGGCGTGGTGGTGGGCGTGGCAGGGAAAGGATACTGCAAAATCTCCAGTCAGAGGTGGTATTTGCCGGTTCTCCGAGCTACTCAAAATTTCCCCTCCCGGTTCTCCAAAATGGGTCAGACCCTGCTGAATACCATCTCTGGATGGAATGCCCCCTCAGAAGGTTCCTTGGACCCAGCATTAAATACATCATCTCAAAAACATTGTTGTCCAATGGCTAAACAATCTAGATATCCAACCATAGGTTTAGTCACTCCAGCAACTGCTCATACATAATTTTATTCTATTCATAATTTTATTCATCACTTGTACCATGTGTTTTTTAAATGATTCACTGCACTGATGTTTTAAATTTTGATACACATTTCATGTGTTGTTTCTGTGAATTTTATGCACTGTGTTTCATTTTGCTGCACCATATAAAATAAATAAATCAATAAATAACCATATTTGAAGCTGAGTGTTAACAGATGTTCCCACATTTACATGTTGGCCATTTTCCTTATTTTTTGCCATTCAAAATTGCAATGTGACATTTCGGATGAGATGATTTTATCCAGCATTCAATTTTTCACATTTTAGAAAATCTTGTCTGTCTGTTTGTTTGTTTGTTTTAAAAAAGAAGGACATTAAAGAGATAGATGAATTTTCAGAATGATAATAGATAATCGAGGAGATCAAATTGGAAGCCTTCAGATCTATGGGCAGCTGTCTCTTTTGAGGAATTTCCTTGGTGGACTCACAGAACAAGTGTAACAATTCACATGTCAATCAAGATGAAATTCAGCCAGAGTCCAGAAAATAATGGGAAGCTTACTGATAGGTTGGATTGGGTTCGTATCCCAGAATCTCTACCCTTCCTTGAAGCTGGGAGATGATATCCACTCAAATCAGACAAGGTTGCTGTAGAGGTCATTTGAATGTAGATCAGGACTCTGCCATCAGCTCTTGTGCCTTTTCAGAAAGAAAGGGTTGCATTAACCCTTCTATCCCACCTATGAAAATATTCTATGATGTTGCTTAATGCAGTGGGCACCAACCTTTCCAGCTTGGCAGCCCAAGCAGGTGCAGGGTAGTGGTGGAGGAGCATATGAGAGGCATCCACACTCTCCATTCACACAAATGGAGCTTCGTGTGCAAGCAGAGGGAGCTTGCACTTGTGCATAAAGCTCCACTCATGCAAGCGGTAGGCATTTGCAATTGCGTGTGAAGCTCCCTTATGCAAATGGGGTAGGGGTATGGGCAACTGAATGGAGCTAGCAGAGTGTTTAATGGCTAGATGCCCTTCCTGTCAACAGGAAATTTTGTTCAGCAGATATATTCTCAGTGTGCCCATATAGAGAAATATCTGCTTCTACCTAGGATTGAACTCACAGCCTCCTGATTGTGAGGCGAAAGCTCCACCTCTAGACCACTGCATCACTTGAATCCTGGCTTAATGAACTGATAGAAATTTTTCCTAATTGTAAATGACTGTTGTCTTCAATCTATTGGAGAATGGCTACCAGTTAAACAAACCCAGAATCTGTTATGATACAACGCAAGCTCCTTCCTTCCCCCCTTCCTTCCTTCCTTCCTTCCTTCCTTCCTTCCTTCCTTCCTTCCTATCTTTTTCTGGATATATCTGGAAAGCAGCTGACCTTACCTTCTGCAATCTAAGCTACTCTTGTCTGCCTTGTCTGTGTCTCTTTCCCATTTCCCAAGGTCACACCATTAAAGCTGCTCAGAAATGCCACAGTACCAGATAATTTAAAATCTAAACTAATCTGCATGCATTTTTTTTCCACGCTGAAGTGCAGAAACTTTATCAATGAAGAAGGGAAAATCAAGACAAGCTGAAGGATGGGAAGATAAGAGAAAAAATCAATTGCCAAATAACCCTTCTATTTGTCTGTGTTAAGTGTGGGAAAAGATCAACTTGAGACCAGTTAGACTTCAGCTCTTTTTATTTCTCTTGCTGGACTGAACTGCTGCTGAGCCGCGGCAGCCTTTTTTATAGCGGTTGCTCGCGGCTTTTAGCCAATGACAGTTCTTCAAATCTCCTTCCAATGGGCGGGACAATCCAATTGCAGTATTTCAAGTATGCAAATATCTAACACCCGTCTCCACATGGTCCAGTCCAATCAATCAGGGCCCCTTACATTACATAGTCACGTAAATAGGCGGGGCTCTTATGATTCCTACTGGACCTGTGCAATCCAGTCGCGGTGTTGTCTTTGGGCTGTTTGGACGGGTTCACTGCTTTTCCTGACCTCCTCCATGGAACCTCCTGGAAGGTAGACTCAGCCATGCCGCTCCCGCCTGGTCTATCCGGGCTGATTGAGTCGGTTCGGCTGCCCCCTCCAGGAGAGGCGTCGTGATGACTTTCCGCTGCCTGTTGCATTCTCCTGAAGTCCTTTTCAGGTATGTGACTGCGATTTCTTATCGGGGCTACCGGTGGTGTTGGTTGGTGCATTGTTGGTGGTGTTTGATCGTTTGTTTCTCGTGTTTGTGGAGGGCCTTCCCCTCCCCTCTTGCTTGTGTTTGAGGGATCTTCCCCTTCTCTGGTTTGGTTATTCTTTTGATTTAATGTTTGAGGTGGTTCATGTGTGTGTGTGCATTCTTCTCCTTCGTCCCTTTGGTTATTTGTGTTTCTTAATAGTGTTCTTGATCTAAGCTGGTCTATGTGTCTCCTCCAACTTCTTCCGTCCTCTGTCTCCACTCTGTATGACCGGGGCCCTTTTACCTGGATTATTTTAGCTGGTATCCACAGTGGGTCCCCCATGAGGTTTTTTGCGTATATCAGGTCCCCTATCCCAAATGTATGGTACTTGCTGGATGAGTCTGTTGGCTTTTCAGGACTGTAGGTGGGGTGTAGCGTGTCTAGGTGTCTAGGTCTTTCTGCTTAATTTTCATTAATAGTTCTGCTGGGCTTTTATTAGTTGTGGAGCTTGGTGTAATGTGTTGTATGGTTAGTAGTTTATAGATTTTTTCCTGGATATCTCCAGTTTCTAGTTTGTGGAGTGTTTCCTTAGTATAACGGACCATGCACTCCGCCTGTCTGTTTGTAGCCGGGGGATCTGGCGCTGTCAAAGTGTTCCTTATTCCTTGTTCAGCCAGGAACCTCTCAAATGTTTGTTAGTGCCATGAATTGTGGCCCGTTGTCGGATACAAGTATATCCGGTAAGCCATGTGTTGCGAAAAGTTTCCTTAGCTGTCTGACTACGGCTTCTGTTGTGGTTGAGTGCATGACGCTTACCTCTAGCCAATTTGAGTAAGCATCTACCACTATAAAAAATGTATGACCTTTCGTTGGCCCTGCGAAATCAATGTGTATTCTCGACCATAGTCCCCTAGGCGTTTCCCAGTCTAGTATTGGTGCAGAAGGGGGTGCAGGTCTAGATTCTTGGCATTGTTTGCACATTTCCACCCATCTCCCAATGTCCTTATCCATCCCTGGCCACCATACGTAACTCCTGCCCAAAGATTTCATCCTTACAATGCCTGGCTGTCCTTCATGTGATAAATTAAATATTTGTTCCCTCAGTATGTCCGGTATGATCACCCTGTCCCCCCATAGAAAAAGCACCCTTTTAATATCGAGAGTTCTGTTTGTCAATTCCGAAATGGTTTAACAGTCTCGTTACCTTTGGTGTCTGGCCATCCTTTACCTACCTAATTTAAAATTCATGCCAAGTCTCTATCTTTCGCGGTTTCCTTCGCGATGTCTGCTGCTGTTATGGGTAGGTTTGCCAGCATCTCGATTTGCAGGGTTGATGTGGTTGGTGCAGGATCATCTTCTAATTCAGGTAAGGGGAAACAGCTCAGGGCATCTGTGTGTGTAATGTTCTTACCTGGCCGGTGGATTTAATTGTAGTTGTATGCAGTGAGGAACTCGGACCATCTCGTCATTCGTGGTGACAGTATGTTTGGTGTGGCTTTGTTCCCTGCGTGTATTCCTAGCAGGGATTTGTGATCTGTGATTAGAGAAAAAGTTCTGCCGT
The DNA here is from genome assembly GCA_015471245.1 of Laticauda colubrina. Lineage (NCBI taxonomy): Eukaryota > Metazoa > Chordata > Lepidosauria > Squamata > Elapidae > Laticauda > Laticauda colubrina. The sequence goes on along the minus strand of BLBF01000021.1, from coordinate 11,386,336 downwards.
AAATGTATTCGTGGAAACACTTGATCCCTGTTATTGCGGCCAGTGCTTCCCTGTTCAATTGGCTGTAATTTCTCTCCATTTTAGATAGGGTTTTTGAGTAGAAAGCGATCGGTGCTTCTGTTCCATTGGGTAATGTGTGTCTGAGTATTGCCCCGACACTGAACAGTGATGCATCACAGGTTCAGGTTAGTTGCAAGGTTTTGTTGTGTTGAATTAGTACAGAGTCTGATGTCAGTAAGTCCTTGATTCCCTGGAATGCGGTTTCTTCTTGACACCCCCAGGTCCAGGTAGCTTTCTTTTCCAGCAGCCTGTGTAATGGTTCCACTGTCATTGTCTTCTGTAGCAAAAAGACATTGTAAAAGTGAATAAGTCCCAAAAAGGCTTGTAATTCTGTTTTATTTCTGGGTCTTGGAGCTTTGATTGCTCTGATTTTCTTTTCTGTGGGGTGGAACCCTTCTTTATCTATGAGGTATCCCAGGAATTCAACTTTGTCGGTGGCTAATTGGCACTTCTCTCTTTTCACTTTAAGTCCCGCCTCTTTGAATCTTTGTAAGACTTTCCTCAGGCGACTTTCCAATTGTTTTTTTGTCCCTGGCTGATACCAGTATGTCATCAAAATATGCTACCAACCCCTTGATTCCCTGTAATAGGCACTCCATTAGACTTTGAAATACCCCTGGGGCCACGCTGACTCCAAATTGCAGTCTTTTGCATTTGAATGCCCCTCCGTGAGTCACAATTGTTTGTGCTTCTGCTGTTTCTGGGTCAACTGGCAATTGTTGGTAAGCTTGTGCAAGGTTGAGCTTTGCGAAGACTTTTCCTCCCCCCAACGAATGTAAGAGGTATTGGACCACCAGGACAGGGTATGCACTTTGTTGTAGTGCATGGTTGAGGGTGGCCTTATAGTCACCACATATGCACACAGACCCATCTGGTTTAATCAGGGTCACAGTTGGGGTTTACCACCTTGCGTGGTCTATTGGTTCCACTACCCCTTGTGCGATGAGTTTATCTAATTGCTCATTAATTTTCGGTTTTAGCATGAACGGAACTCGCCTTGCCTTTAGCCTGATTGGGGCTATGTTAGGATTTAAATGAAACAAGATTGGGGACCCTCGGTACTTGCCCAGTTTTCCATCAAAGACGTCCTGGAATTCTCGCATCAGGTTCTCTTCCCAGTCTGTCTCGGTGACGCTGTTTACCCCGGTCATTCCGATTTCTAGGGGTGTGAACCATACGAGCCCCAGTAGGCTTGGACGATCCTGGTCTACTATTGTCAATGGAAGGATTGTCTTGTATTTTTTGAATTTGACTCGGAAATGTCCGAGTCTCACTACATAAATTCTGTTCCCTTGATCGTCTTTAAGGGTGAGTTTTTGTCTCTCTAATTCTTTCCTTTCTATATCTGGTATCAGGCTCTTGAGGGTGTTCCACGATATCATGGATAGGTACGACCCAGAATCCACCTCCATCTTGCATGGCTGGCCTTCTATTTTGACTTGTACCTGCACCTTCCTTGTGTTGATTGTGCTCGAATGTCTGATTATTATTGTCTGGTGTGTTTCTTCCTTTCTGTTGGTTTCACTGAGCCACTTATTTCTGTTTTCTTGGCTCCAATGGCTCCCTGTCTGTCTTTCTCTCATTCTGGGGGTGTGTGCTTCCTCTTCGTCTAGGGCTGTAGTTATTTCTGTTCCGACAGACTCTAGCCATGTGTCCCCACCTTTCACAGTGCTTGCACACAGCGTCAAGGAAACGGCACTCGGAATGTGGGTGGTCCCCTCCGCACCCGGCACAGCGGAATTCAGTTCTCCTTTCTCTCTGGTCTTGTCTGCTTTTTTCTGACTGGAGCCTATTGATTTCTTCTTCCTCCTTATTGGTTTCGGACAGGGATTCGATGTCTTCATGGTGTGTCATGGTGGTGGGCTTTTGAGTTCCCTCTGTCTTCTATTCTTGGGCTGTGCTAGGGTCTTTCAAGGCTTCTTGTGTTGCTTTATTCATCTGCCGCATTGTAGCTGCTGATTTCTGCACTGCGTCTGCTGCGGTAGCTTCTGTGATAGTCTCAGTTACTGTGATTTTGGGTCTGGTCAATAATCGGCTCTGTAGAGTGAGATCTCTGAGTCCGAGGACCACGTGGTCCCTCATGGCCTCGTCCATATTGAGAAATTTGCACACTCCGCCAATATCTCTTCGAGCCGCAACGAAATCTCCTATGCTCTCACCTTCCTTTTGGTCTCATTTGTAGAATTTGTGCCTCTTGATGAGGCTTGAGACGGCTGGCACATAATGGGCTCACAGCATTTTGTCCAAATCTGGCCATGCCATCTGTTTCACATCCCGGGGTTTTGCCAATGCTTTGGCCATCTTGAAAACTGTGGGCCCACAATGGGTTAGGAAAATGGCTCTCTTTTGGTTTTTGGATATCCCTTGTAGATCATTGCTCTTGAGGAACATGAGGAATCTGTTGATGTAAGAGTCCCAGTCTTCCTCCGCTGGGTTGAACGGTGCGGGTGGCGAGTTGCTGCCGGCCATCTCATCTTTGCTCGGTCTTGTTGCTACATGCTCAACTGGTCTCCTTTGCCTCAGAATCCCACCTTCGTTGCCAGTGTTAAGTGTGGGAAAAGATCAACTTGAGACCAGTTAGACTTCAGCTCTTTTTATTTCTCTTGCTGGACTGAATTGCCACTGAGCCGCGGCAGCCTTTTTTATGGTGGCTGCTCATGGCTTTCAGCCAATGACAGTTCTTCAAATCTCCCACCGATGGGCAGGCCAATCCAATTGCAGTATTTCAAGTATGCAAATATCTAACAGTCTGGAAATATTCTTGTGCAAATTGCAAAGCTAAAATTAGTTACTCATAGCAGAGGGCAGAAATACTGTAGTCCTTTCCCCGTTATACCTTTCCACAGCTTAAACATGTCCCACAATCCCCTTTTTTCTACCATATTCTCAAGATACTGCCTTCAACTCATTCCTAGCCCATACTAGGGTAGCCCAAGAGTCATCCTTAGCTATCAGGGTTAAAGGTAGCATTAAGTAGGCAAGCTACATGGTTGTTATGTTATGGGTGCATCTAAAACACTTCAGCCAGTATCACAGTCCTGTGACTCTTATAGAGTAGAATCAGCCTAGCACCTATCAGCTTGAATCTAGAATCTAGTGTGGGATTTCCCCAATCCTCTCACCCTTTGGCTTTTACTTAGCAGCACAGGCATCTTCCTCATCCTTGGGGACTTTCATTCAGTTTGATTTTTTTTCAAACTGGGCTCTCCAGTAGGTATGTCAGAACCTCCAAACTAGAATCAGCTTGGCTGAGTAATTGACTAGTTGGGATGGCAGTGGGAACTTCTTAGTACCACATGCTTTACCCAGTGGTGGGATTCAATTTTTTTTTACTACCAGTTCTGTAGGTGTGGCTTGGTGGGTGTGGTGTGGCTTTATGTGGATGGCATGGTGGGAGTGGCAGGGGAAGGATACTGTAAAATTCCCATTTCCACCCCACTCCTGGGCGAAGGTTACTGCAAAATCCCATTCCCTCTCCATCCCACTAACCTGCTTTTCAGCTCCGTTGTCCTATGCTGGGCAATAAAAGAAGACCCAGCCGATCAGCTGGGCCTTGGGACACAGAGAATAAATGGGGGCGGGGCCAGTCAGAGGTGGTATTTGGCGGTTCTCCGAACTACTCAAAATTTCCGCTACTGGTTCTCCAGAACTGGTCAGAACCTGCTGAATACCACCTCTGGCTCTATCTTTCTCTGTTGCTTCATGGCACAATTCCCTGTGGTATTCGATGGCTGTTTGGGCTGCTTTTTCACAGGAGTACAGCGTTGTGAAGATTCAAGAGATGTAAGTCCACAACACTGTTCTGGAGTAAGGAACAAGACAGGAAAGCCTCCATATGAATCAGCTTGTACTGAATTCAGGATCACAATAGGATCTATGCTGGAAAATGAACAGGGATACTGAGCCTTCACATCCTCCCCTGCCTTCTGCATTTTATTTATCCATAAAGAGTTTTTTATTTTACAACTTAAGAAATAGTCAAGGCTCAGCCTTTGAATAATATGCAAAAACAAATTACCATTGCCATTACCAAGAAGAATAATGTAGCTGATCATTAAAATATAGTTCAAATTGATTCTTGGGTTTTTTATAATCTAATTTACTATCGTTAAATAGCAAAGCCTAGCTACCGAGAGTCATTAAATTATCCAATTTACACAATAAATCTCACAACTAGAAAAAGACAGCGCAGGAAGAGGAGAAAGATTCAACTCTATCAATAAGCTTATATTGGGTTTTACACAAGGTTAACTGTCACGTCCTCCCCCACTGCACCTGGGGAATTGTGATTTGTGAAAAAGATGATAATTTTCTTCCACCAACCACCCCCTGTCCCTCTTTTTTCTGGAAAGTGGGAAGGATGGTCAATCTGCCTCACATTTTTAGTAAAGATTCAGCCTAGAATGAATCTTCTCCCAATAACGGCCACTGGGAGAGGACAAGTTTAGGAATTGCTGGCAATCCTAAACTAAATCCGAGTAATAGCACTTAGGTTTATATACCACTTCACAGTGCTTCACAGCCCTCTCTAAGCAGTTTACAGAATCATCATATTGCCACCAACAGTCTGGGTTCTCATTTTACTGACCTCGGAAGATGGAACAACTGAGTCATCAGGGTTGAATTCCTGGCAATGGGGCAGAGTCAGCCTGAAATATTGCATTCTAACCACTGCAACATCACAGCTCGATATCTCCTGTCTCCTAACTAGATAGATCATTTCAATTCATTGTCTATGGGAACAAGATTGTTCTGGGCCCTCAGATCTCAGCCTTTTCTATGCTTTTGTTGTGTTCTCCAAGAAAAAGCACAGAACTCATTTCATTTTCCTTGTCTTCAGCTTTTCCATAATGCCAGCTCAGAATTTTAGAGCTTACAGATCTTCAGCATATCTGACAGTGACATCTTGCACCAAACAGGACTATAAGGGAGATGTTGTAAACAGGATATGATGTAAATACTCTTACACAGTCTGTGATGAGACAACATCTAAGGAAAGAAGGATGGCTTAGTTTGAGGTGGTTTGGTTAAGATATCACTTTGGTTAAAGATAGAAACCAGAACCTTCTATTTTCTCATCCCACCTTAGGTACAAAGCCAGCTGAGCAACCTTGGGCCACTCACTTTCTCTCCCAGGCTTTTAAAGAAAATGAAAACACTTCTTCTTTGGAAGAAGGAAACCACTTTGAAAAAATGTTGTGAAAAAAAATTGCATGGACTTCTTCATGTACTCTCTGTCAATCAAGGCTGACTCAAAGATGGAGAGGGGGGAGAGGAAGGGGGGGAGAGGGAGAGAGAGACAGAGAGACAGAGAGAGGGAGAGAGAGGCATTCCTACACTACACTTCTTTACAAAGAAACACAGTTCCATAGAGCATGCATGTATACTCTGTGACTTACAGTGATTTACCATAACTTCCATATAGGTTGACACTTGGTCTTTAAAGGCTGCCTCCTTCCAAATGAGCTAAATCATGTGGTGGGCTGTTAGGGATTCTCAGGGGTTCGGGAGAGCCCCCAGCTAAGATTCTGTGCAGTTCAGAGAACTCAGGAAGTTTGAGAAGGCCAGAAATGGGCCCATTTTTGGCTCTCAGAGGGCCTCTGGAGACATTTTTCGCCCTCCCTGAAGCTCAAGAAAAGCTTCCAGAGCCCAGGGAGGGCAAAAACACCTTTGCCCTCTGTTCTATATTAACATACTCCTAATAGGTTGTTATTATTGGACATCAAATAATTGACGCTGATTGGCTACTTTTCTCAACGCCTTTTGGCCAATTTTAGCAGGGCTATGATTGGCCAATTCGAGCGGCGGGAAAAACAAGTAGCCATCATTGGACACTAGCCACGAGCAGCTCCCTATAAAAAGAGCTGCCGCAGCTCCTGGTTAACACAGACTTTCGGAACTAAATAAAAGAGCTGAAGTTATGCTGATCTCTGAGTCTCCTTTCCGCAAACAGAACACTGGAGATGAGGATGTGATTCTGAGAAAGGAGATCAGTCAGGCACATGGAATCGAGAACAGAGCAGACGAAATGGCCGGAACCAACTCGCCACCCGCACCATTCAACCCAGCAGCAGAGGACTGGGAATCCTATATTGATAGATTCCTCATGTTTCTGGAAAGTAACGATTGACAAGGAATCTTGGACAACCGCAAAAGAACTGTATTCCTGACACACTGTGGGCCCACAGTGTTCAAGATGGCCAAGGCACTAGCAAAACCAGATGATGTGAAGCAGATCGCCTGACCAGACCTAGAGAAGCTGCTGAAGGCTCACTATGCACTGACCGTCTCCAGCCTCATCAGGAGACATGAGTTTTACAAACGGGACCAGAGGGAAGGTGAGAGCATTGCAGACTTTGTAGCCACTCTCAGGGACATTGGAGGGGCATGCGAGTTCCTAAACATGGACGAAGCCATGAGGGATCGCGTGGTCCTCGACTTTGTTTTACCCTACAAAGCCAGCTGCTAACCCGGCCAAAGATTACCATTACCGAGGCTATTGCTGAAGCCATGGCAGCAGAAGCAACCAAAAAATCAGCGGCAAAGATGCAGCAGATGAATGCCAACTCACCAAAGAGACTGACCGAGACAAGTCAGAGCACCGAGAAGAAGGTAGAAAGCACACACAAAACCGCCGCATGTTATACAGACAGTGGATCGTCCGGAATCGATGAGGATGACAAAGAAGAAATCCACAGACTCCAGGCTGAGCGAGAGCGGCGATTGAAAAATGGTTGTAAGTCGGGGTTTCAGTGTGCCGGATGCAGAGGAGACCATCCCCATTCTGAGTGCCGGTTCTTAGACACTGTGTGCCGGTACTGTGAACGGCGGGGCCACATCGCACAAGTATGACAAAACTGGAAAAGCTACAGCCCCAGACGGAGGGACAACACACCACCAAGAAATAAAGAAAGGACAACGTGGAGCCGCGAGAGTCACGAAGGCAAAGGCAAGCGGCCAAATGAAAACTATAGGAAAGAGGAAACTCATCAAACCATCACCATCGGCCATTCTAACGCAACAAATGGCCGAAAGGTACATGTGGCAGTCCGGATTGAGGGCCAAGAATGTAAGATGGAGGTCGACTCCAGATCATACTTGTTAGGGATAACATTGTTTACCCTAACTGGTTTAGGTGAAATAATAACTATGAATCATAGTTAGTGTATGTTAGAGTGTATACAGCTTTAACTGTGAAATAGCAATTAAAGGAGTGGTTAAGAAAACAATATAAAAGTAGCAAGATTACAGCTTGCTGACTCTCTGGCTTTGATGATCCCTGATTACTGCTTGGAATCAAGACTGCATTGCTCGAACGAGAGAGACAACAAAGGACTGATTTGTAAGTGAACTGACATAGGATATTCTACATGGACTTTGCTAACTGAATATCCCTGAATGGACTGACTACATGGTAAATGACTATTGGACTGATGTTTGACTATGCCATGAACTTATAATGGAATAAACTATATTTTTGATAGCACAAGCGTATCTGTTATTTTTACTGTATGTTAATAAACATACAAGCTTAGCTCACTCATTTATCTGTGTGCCTATCTGACTAACGCTGCACATTCTGTTTAGCTTGTCTACCTAACCCTGGTTGGGGAACCCAGGCTTAACAATACTTATCGATGGTATCATGGGATACCATCAAAAGACTAGTACCGCACATTGGCAGAGCTGAACTAGAACACCAATCGCTAATTTTAAAAGACTACCAAGGGAACAGAATACTGGTAGTCGGACTTGGACACTTCCAGATAAGCTTCAAAGAACACCAAAAGATATTGCCTCTAACCATAGTAGACTGGAACCGACCAAGCCTGCTGGGACTCGAGTGGTTCGAACCTCTAGGAATCGGACTGACCGGCATTAACCGCATCACCGACGCAGACTGGGAGGAGAACCTGATGAGAGAGTTCCAGGACGTCTTCGATGGAAAGTTAGGCAAGTACTGAGGGTCCCCTATTTCATTCAATCTAGACCCAACCATAGCTCCAATTAGGCTAAAGGCGAGGCGAGTCACCTTCGCACTAAAACCCAAAATTGATGAAGAATTAAACAAACTAATAGAACAAGGCATTCTGGAACCAATTGACCAAGCCAAATGGGAAACCCCAATCATGACCCCAGTTAAGCTGGATATGTCCGTGAGAATTTGTGGGGATTACAAGGCTACCCTAAACAATGCACTACAACAAAATGCATATCCTGTTCCGGTAGTACAACATCTACTACACTCCTTGGGAAGGGGCAAGGTCTTCGCAAAGCTCGACCTTGCCCAAGTTTACCAACAATTGCCAGTAGACCCCGAAACAGCAGAGGCACAAACGATCGTGACTCATAGGGGAGCATTCAAATGTACAAGACTACAATTCGGAGTCAGCATAGCCCCTGGGATATTCCAAAGCTTAATGGAGCGATTATTGCAAGGGATAAAAGGAGTAGTCCCATATTTTGACGACGTGCTCATCTCAGCTAATGACGAGAGGCAATTAGAAGCCCGCCTCAGAGAGGTTTTGCAAAAGTTCCAAAAAGCGGGACTCAAGGTGAAAAAAAAAAGTGTAAATTGGCCACCTCAAAAGTCAAATTCCTGGGGTATCAAATCGATAAAGAGGGCATCCACCCCACAGAAAAAAGATCAAGGCAATCAAAGAAGCGCCTAGACCTAAAAGTAAAGTTGAATTACAGGCATTTCTGGGACTTATAAACTTTTACCACGTCTTTCTGCCACAGAAGGCAACTACGGCGGAACCTCTACATAGACTCTTAGACAAATTGGCCATCTGGACCTGGGGACGACGTGAAGAGACGGTGTTCCAGTGGATAAAAAACCTCATCACCTCCGACGTGGTATTGATGCAATACAGCAAGACATTACCGCTAACAGTCACCTGTGACGCATCACCGTTTGGCGTCAGAGCCGTGGTTAGCCATGTCCTGCCAGATGGAAGAGAAGCTCCCATTGCCTTCCACACAAAGACCCTTTCAAAAACTGAACGGAACTATAGCCAGTTGGACAGAGAACCATTGGCGGCTATATCCGGCGTAAAACACTTCCACGAATACCTTTACGGTAGAACTTTTACCCTTGTTACCGACTACAAACCCCTTTTAGGAATACTCGCTGGAAACAGAGCCACCCCTAACATACTATCTCCGAGAATGACAAGGTGGTCTGAGTTCCTGGCGGCATACAATTATAGACTAATCCATCAACCCGGTAAAGACATTTCTTACGCCGATGCTTTGAGCTGCACCCCCTTACCAGACATAGAGACTGACCCGGCACCAACCACTTCCACCCTACAAATCGAGACTTTGGCAAACCTACCAATAACCGCGGCTGACATTGCCAGAATGACCAAAAAAGACAAGACATTGTTACAAGTGTGAATCTGGGTAGGAAAAGAGTGGCCAGAAAACGAGACAGACATTATTTTCAAACCTTTTAAGAATAGGAAAACCGAACTGTCATTACTGAAAGGTTGTATATTTTGGGGTGATCGGGTCATAATACCAAAATAATTACAAGACCAGGTGCTGTGTATGTTTCACGAAGGCCACCCAGGCATCATGCAAATGAAATCCCTGGCCAGGAGCTATGTATGGTGGCCAGGGATGGACAAAGACATTGGGAAATGGGTTGAAACCTGCAGGAAATGTCAAAACTCCCACCCTGCACCCCCTTCAGCACCTGTCCTGGACTGGGAAACACCAAGGGGCCCCAGGTCATGAATACATATAGACTTCACGGGGCCAACAAAAGGGCATACATTTCTAATCATAGTAGATGCTTACTCCAATTAGTTGGAAGTAAGCCTCATGCACTCTACTACCACCGAAGCGGTTATCAAACAACTGCGAAAACTATTCACCACACACAGGTTACCGGATGTGCTCGTCTCCGATAATGGCCCACAGTTTACAGCATTACCATTCAAAAAATTCCTGGCTGAACATGGCATATGACACTCCATGACAGCACCGGGTCAACTGGTGATGAACGGAAGGGCAGAATGCATGGTCCGGTATAACAAGGAAACATTAGACAAATTAGACACAGGGGACATACAAGAAAGAATTGAGAAAATGCTCACTATACAGCACATAACATCAAACTCCACTACAAATAAAAGCCCAGCAGAATTACTAATGGGCAGAAAACTAAGATCACAATTAGATAGATTACACCCAACATACGCCACCGAAAAACCAACCGACTCCTCCAGCAAGTATCACAAATTCGAACCAGGAAATTTAGTATATGCAAAAAACCTCACCTGCCACCCATTGTGGGTGCCAGCAACAATTACACAAATAACCGGACCACAGTCCTATAGACTAGAGACAGACGACGGCCGAACCTGGAGAAGACACATTGACCAATTACGGTCACAAACACTACAACACACCACCGACACACCCAGACACGAAGAACAACACACACACACACACACACACCAACAACATCACAAATGTTACACAAAAACAGCAACAGACCAACCAGAGAGAGGGGAGATCCCTCAGTAACAAATAAGGGGGGGAAACCTCCAGTAGAAAAAGAAACCCCTCTGGTAGAAAAAGAAACCCCGGAAAACCAAAATAATTACAATAAAAAACATTTCCAAACAAACGCAAGCAAAAACAATGACCTACCCGTAGAAGTCTTCGGCGAGGAACAAGAAGCACAAGTAGACCTGGATGCCTTGTCGGAAAGGAGCAGCCGGGCCGACTCTACCAGCCCGAGTAGACCGGGCAGGAGAGGCATGGCTGACTCTACCTTCCAGGAGGTTTGACAGAGAAGGACAGGAGAAACAGTGATTCCATCCGAACCCACTGAAGACGATGACACAACTAAACTGTGCAGGTCAACTAGGCAACCTAAAAGCCCCACCTACTTTCTTGACTACGTACGGTAGGACCATACAAAGAGGGGAGTGGTATTCTATATTAACATACTCCTAATAGGCTATTCCTATTGGACATCAAATAACTGACGCTGATTGGCTACTTTACTCTACGCCAATTGGCCAATTATAGCAGGGCTATGATTGGCCAATTCGAGTGGCAAGAAAAACAAGTAGCCATCATTGGACACTAGCTGCGAGCAGCTCACTATAAAAAGAGCTGCTGCGACTCCTGGTTAACATGGACTTTTGGAACTAAATAAAAGAGCTGAAGTTACGCTGATCTCTGAGTCTTCTTTCCGCAAACAGAACAACCCCCCCCCCTTCTGTGGTGCAGGAGACTGACTAGGCCATGCTCACGATGGCCATTTCCACCCAGTAATCAGGTAGAGAACACTTTGCTAAAATTTTTGAAGCCCACCCTTGGCTTAATCATACATGTTCAGATATAAGTGGGGTTCTGTTATTCATCCCATAGCTATAGATAGGTGAGGTCTTAAAACAGGGCCTTTTTGGTAGCAGTGCCTCAGCTGTGAATTTCCTTTCTAAGGGCGATGAAAAGGGCTGTGTCTTGGTTTCAACTCAGACTATCAAGAAAGACTTTTACCACCATGCTCTTAACCCTGTACAATGTTTTATTTTGCTATGCAATTTGAAATGTTAATGCTGCTTTATGATTGTTTGCGCCTGTGTTTCCTTGATTTTATGGTGCATTTTACAATCCTTTACAAGTTTACATTGTATTATCTGTTGTCCTCTGAACAAATATATATAAATTGGGGTCTGTGCTGTTAATCCCGTCCAGCCAGCTGCTTTTTCCTCAAGTGTAATATGCCTGGCATTCAAGTATCTTCTGTGCCACGAAATGTACAAATGATGGAAGCTCAGAGAAAGGAAAAGGTGCACTCAGTTTCAGGTGATCATGACCGTACTTTAAAAATCTGCAGAGTGAAATGGCTGAGATGGGATTTAGGGAGGTAAATTAGAAGAAAGGGCTTAATTCTTCTGCATTTCTCAAAGCAAGTTCCTCCCTTGCAAATTTCTTCAGCATTGCCACTGTTGTGAATTCCTTTGTCAAGATGAATTTAGGATAGACATCAGATGATAATTGATGTGTTTCAGGTCATAATTTCATCACTATATTGAGTAGCTGCAGAATCGTCTCTATTAACATATTTTTGCCACACAAAGGTAAATAATCTTGATATGATTCCTTTATGCAATGTCCATCAGCCCCATTCCTATGATGTCTGCATATAATTTCAGGTTGCTGTGTTAACCGTTGTACGTCTTCTTCTAGATGCAACTTTGCCGAACATATTTATGTACTCAAGACAAGTAGTTTCCCCCTGTACATCCATCGGGAACAATCTGTCCTTTCTCATAACCCAGGATAGGATATAGATTATAAAGAGTGTGTATTACTTCTCTCTTGGTCTGATGAGTATGATTTAAGAGAACTAAGTTTAATGAACATACACACCTCTACCCAAGATCCATTGCTTTAGATGAAGTATTGGTGTACATGGTGTCCAGGCAAATGACAACAAGTGTATGATTATCACTGTATGTTTGTTATTACTTTGACACATTGTAATTTGGTACATATGACACTGACAGGGCAGCATACAGATTTCAAGGCACTTAATCCTATCAGCCAAATATTGATGCAGCATTCATCACAGCATGATACTACTCTTGAATCTTTATGCCTTTTTTAGATTATTTGGCTGGACTCACATTAAAGGCCTTGTTAAGTCACCTTGGCTACAGTCCAACAGAAAGCAGAAAAGAGATCATTCTAACTGATGTCCTCTCTAGAAGGTTAGATGTAGAGCTCCCATCTGACTAGTACTCTGCCTTCTTTCACTCATGGACTGGGGGCCAGTTGTGGCTCCACTCCCCTTATATTCATGTCTTCACATTGTCCAAACATAAAGGATCTTAACTACTGTAATACACACTGTATTTCTCGGTCCCCATCAGAAATCCATCATGCAGGATGAACTGACTATCCAAATGACCAAAATGCAAGCTGAGCTCTCTTATTGTTGTGACCCGCCAGATGCCAGCAGAGCTGTCAGCAGACTTGGACAGTGAGAAGGTTAGGGAGGAACTTGGGCCAGTCCTGGAGTCTGGGGAAGGCTCTGATGGGTGCTCTGTGTCAGAGGCAGAGATGGGGCCGGGGCCATCTGACATTTCCCAGCTGCCTATGGAGTTGGAGAACTGGGGAGGAGGAACGGCTAGAGCCTGTTCCAGATGCACTTGTGCAGAGCTGTCAGGAGAGCAGAACAATTAAGGAACAGGGGCCAACTCGGAAGGAAAGGCACACTAAATGGCCCCTCCCTAAGGGAATAAATAGAAGCAAATGTGGTGGTTGTTGCAGGAGACAATTAGTTCATATTTGTTGTGAAAGATTTGCTTGTCAAGTAGCCTATGACTCTTAATTAAAGAAGCTTCTCAAGACCTTGCAACGCTCACCACCTCTTTAGTTGGTTGCGAACTTGTGTAAAATGTTTTTCAATCTTAAGCAACTTTAAGATAGGTGGACTTCAGCTCCCAGAAGTCTCCAGCCAGTAGGCTGGCTGGGAAATTATGGGAGTTGAAGTCCACTCATACCTTAAGGGCTTGAAGGACTCTCCACCTGTCCTTGAGTGGGCAGAAAATAACGCCAGCATGAAATGTCCACCCCATTGCCAGCCTCTTATATATTTCTTCTATTTTCTCTGTTTTGAATCACTGCAGTCATCTGACTTCCCCTGAAGGAAATAAATGGAAGAATCCAATATAGATTGCACACTTTGAGACTGTTCTTGAATGGTGCCAGAATAAGGGCAGGGGGAGAAATGCCATTAAGATACCCATAGAGAAAATGACTATTTTGAGCAGAAATGGGGAACTATAGCCTCTTTATGACCTGTGAACATCAACTCCCAGAATTCCTGAGTCAGCCATTCTGGGAGTTGAAGTCCACAGGCCATAAAGGGGCCATAGTTGCCCACCCCTGATTTAGAGCATGGGCTGGGAATGACATAAAGGCAACATCATGGGGAAATAGGTTAAAAATTGTGGCCAGAGGAAAGGCTGTAAAAAGTATTTAATGTATTGCTTGGATTCTTTTCCCACCCAGCAAGCTTCATTCTCTTCTTGTTACCCTTCTTTCTTTACATGGCTCTCTAGAAGATCAAAAGGCAGATTCTTGAAGCTATCACACCTCACTATAATCCAAAGTTGGGAACAATAATAAAGCACCCATGAACCTTGTGGATCACAACTTCCAAAATCCCCCCAAAATGTATGCACCCTCCATTCTGCCCCCCTCCCCAACAATCCTAGCTGGTGGATGTGTTGAGAGCCTGACCAATCATCCTGTTCATCCATTTCGCCACAATGTTTCTTCTAACAGCCCCTTAAGTTGGTGAAACTACTTATCCATGTAGGGGGGAAATTGCTCAATATTCATTTAAAAAGCAAGAGCCAACGAGTTTCCCAGTTTTGTATCTGTGTCAGAAGATATTAGGCTCATTAGAAGTTAATTGCCAACATTACACAGGAATAGGTGTAAAGTAAAATTAAACTTCTATGCTCAAACATAATGGATGATTGTTATACGATTGTGAAACTAATAACTAATCTACACACTCAGGAAACTCTCATGGCAGGATTTTATGAGATTGTTCAAGTCAAGCATTGAAATTGGAGATTGGGGAAGGGAGCATTTTCAAATTGAAAAAATTCTCAGGGCATAGGAAATTTAGCATATCAGAATTGCCTCAGCCAAGCCAGCTCTACTATTCCCACGTGTTACTTTTTTACAAGAGTTACATATGGGAAGATACCTGCAATCTCTGTATGTCAGGGGTGGGATTCAAATTTTTTAACAACCGATTTTGAGGGCATGGCTTAGTTTGTGGGCGTGGCTTGATGGTCATGTTATTGGCTGGGTGTGGCCAACTCAATATCACTCACATCAAGGTATGCATCTCCTTGCCTGGCCTCTCATGATTGTGGGGATGCTGCAATAGTCGTAAGTGTGAAAAATGGTTATAAGTCACTTTTTTCAATGCCACTGTAACTTTGAATGGTCACTCCACACAAGCAAAGTACCCGCAAAGGAGGGGAAAAAAACTCCAGAGAGGTTCCAGAGACAGGAAGTCTAGTCCTGCCAAGAATGTAATAAGGGTTAACGAAGAAGCAGTTTCTATAAGCAACACCAGAATGTTTCCTTCCTGCCTTCCTTACAGGATTAGGCCAGTAATTTCTTCTAACAATCGGTTCTCCGAACTGCTTAGAATATTAACAACCGGTTCTAGCGAATAGGTGTGAACTGGTAGAATCCCACCTCTGCTGTGTGTGTGTATGTGTGTGTGTGTTCCATTAGCTTTTGGACTCCTGACAACTCTCTGGTCAAGTCCCTCTATAGGCAGTACACTTATGATTACAATTAAGCCCAACATTTCTGTTTCAAAGTGGATCAGTTGCTATATAAATTTTGCCCCATTTTACAACTTTTCTTGCCACCGTTGTTAAATGAATCACTGTAGTTGTCACATTAGTAACACGGTTGTTCAGTGAATCTGTCTTCCCCATAGACTTTGCTTGTCAGAAGGTCACAAATGGTATAATAATATATATATACAGAGAGAGAGATGCATTACATTGATAATATGAGAGTTTATATAAACAATAAGTGAAGACTATGGAGATGATGCAAAAAAGACTTGGACCAACCAACATACTGTATGTACCTGAAAGATGGTTTTGTGTTTTATATTTTGTTTGTGTATGTTTGTCTAAAAAATAAAAAAATCTTTTACAAAAAAAAGAAGAAGAAGAAGAAGAAGGTCACAAATGGTGATGACATGACCCCGGGACACTGCAATGGCCATAAAAATGGGTCAGATGCCAAGCACCTGAATTTTGATAATGTTACCACGGGGATGCTACAACAGTTGTAAGTGTGGAAAATGGTCATAAGTCACATTTTTCAGTGGTGTTATAACTTTGAACGGTCACTAAACAAACTGTTGCAAGTCGAAGACGATCTGTAGTTTTCTTGGCAAAATTTTTCAGAAACACTTTGGCATTGCTTCCTCCCTAGGGCTTAGAGAGAGGAGTTGTCCCAAGATCACCCAGACAGCTTCATGCCCAAGGTGGGTCTAGAACTCACCACCTCCAGATTTCTTCCTAGTCTGATGCCTTAACCACCAAACTAAAATGGGACTCTAATCTACTCTCATTCCAATATCTCTGAGGCTGCCACAAAGAAGAGGGTGTCAAGCTATTCTCCAAAGCACTTGAAGGCAGGTCATGAAGCGATGGGTGGAAACTAATCAAGGAGAGAAACAACTTAGAACTAAGGAGAAATTTCCTGACAATTAGGACAATTAATCAGTGGAACAACTTGCCTCCAGGAGTTGTGGATGCTCCAACACTGGTGGTTTTTAAGAAGAGATTGGACAACCATTTGCTGAAATGATATAGAGCCGTGATGGTGAACCTAGGGCACACATGTCAGAGGTGGCAGGCAGAGGCCTCCCTGTGGGCATGCGTGCCATCACCAGATGTTCTGGTTTCTGGCGTGCACATGCGCACCGGCCAGCTGATCTTTGTAGCCTCTGGAGCACCAGAAAACAGCCCCCCAAAATGCCCCCCAAATAGGCTGTTTTTTGGGTCATTTTCCAGGCCATTTTCAGGCTTTTCGGCTGCTTTCCAGGCCATTTCCAGGGTGTTTGGGGGGGTATTTTAAGGCGGAAAATGCCCCCCAAAATAGACTGAAAACAGTCCCAAAATGGGCATAAATTGGCAAAAAACAGGCATGCATGCACCAGCCAGTTGGTCTTCAGGTTTCCAGTGCTTCAGCATGCACACATGTGCACATGTTCCAGTTTGGACACTCTGTGCTGAAAAGGTTCATCATCATTGGTATAGATTTTCCTGCCTGAGCAGGAGTTGGACTAATGTCACTTCCAACTCTGTTATTCTGTTAGCTTAGTCAAGTCTAGTCTCTGTAATCTAACTGGTACAAATGCCAAAGGATGCTCTACTTTCTGGGTATGTTTGCCTTGTCGGTGTCCTTTGCAGTTTTGTTGAGTCTCCTGTGGAAAAGGAGGAAGCAATACTTCAAAGCAGACCTGATTCTTATTTAATCTTCTCCTTCCTTAAAAGAAGATCAAAAGTCCCCAATCCATCCTTCAAGATGGCATCGTAGCACATCACCTGTGCACTTGTGTTATTGGGAGCACAAAACAAGTCATATTCTTCCTCCCCCCCCCACCCACCCAAATCTACTGTGGTGACTACACATTTTGGAGGGTGAGAATGAAACAATAAAATCCGAAAGCTACCCTCATAAATTGCATGGATCAGAGAAGTCTCTATTGACAGAGCTGTAAAATGAAATTATGGCATGATTCCTCTGCAGGCATGCCAGGGCCAAATCCTGGCCTTCTTGAATTGGGCAGGAGGACCAGGACTTGTTATCAAAATCTGATTGTTTTTCTTAAGAACTAATAAAAACAAATATAAACCACTCTCGCTCTCACAGGGAGAGCATAAAAACATAGGGAAACTTTCCCCAATCTGCCACCCATTGGATGCTGTCCATAAATTCCATGTGCATGTGATTTATGGGTACTCTACCTCATCCCATTAAGGTTGGACCAAGATAAAAGAGGTGATCTATCCACTGTAAATTCCCTCTCTTTTGAAAGTAGCTGTAGAACAGATCACTTCAGAGATGATACTGTATTTGGTGCTGTTGCCAGTCTCCAGAAATATCTACAGTACAATATCTATGCTGTGGTGCATAGTTTGCTCCACATATTACTAATTATCTATTGCTGGTCAGAAAGTCAGTATCTGCCACCCACCTACCCACCATCCCACAGTCTTGTCCTTACTTCCCACATTTCAACCTAGGGACATTGTTTGTGTTGTGTGCCACGCATAGCACAAATTGATTTATAAAATTGATGTATTGTTCCTTCCCTAACCTAGCATGCATTCTGTCTCAAAAGTGATAGATTCAAGTAAATGTTACAGCATTTCCTGAGGCTGAAACAGTGCTTGGGAACAATTTTTTCTAAACTCAAATGAAAAAAAAAGTCTAGATTTCTAGGGACAACAATTAAATTTTAGCAAGCTAAAGTTAAGAGAATCATTAATGTTGGCCAAGGATGGCACCTACTTTACTATTGAACCTGTGAGAAGAGGGTCAAGGACCAGCGCTCACAAAAGTGGAAGCTAGGCCAGTTAACCTCATGGAACTGTGATACATTCAACCTTAGCCAGCATATTATAGCCTGTTCTTGTGTTCATCTGAATGCTCAAAGGCTATAAATTGCGTAAGCCATACATACTACTCCCCTAACTCTACATATAGAGTTCCAGTCAGAGGTGGGATTCAGCAGGTTCTGACCAGTTCTGGAGAACCAATAGTGGAAATTTTGGATAGTTTGGAGAACCGGCAAATCCCACCTCTGACTGGCCTCACCCCCACCTATTATCTGCCTCTCGAGTCCCAGCTGATTGGCTGGATCTTCTTTTGTTGCCCTGCACAGTAGAACAGAGCTAGAAAGCAGGTTAGTAGGGTGGGGAGGGAATGGGGATTTTGCAGTAACTTTCCCCTGCCATGCCCACCAAGCCATGCACGCTGAACCAGTAGTAAAAACTTTTGAATCGCACCACTGTTTCCAGCTATCCTACTCTTCCAGACCATGGCCTTCTCTTGTTCAAATTACAGTGAAGTTTACTGGTGATTGACAAAGCTCTTGAACCGCCTTGTTTTCAGCTGCCAAATTGTTAGGTTGGTCTTGAAAAGAAATGTAGTAAAGCTATCCTTTCTAGGGGCAATCCATTGGTTGTCATGTGGATATTTCCAATTTCAGTCAATGATAGCATGTTTTTAGATGTCAATTAGTGGCAGAAAATTTTTCATTTTATGTCTTCCCTGGGTCACTTGGCAAATGGCAAGATCAGAGGAGGATGTTGCAGGGTGAAAGTGGTCAGGGAAATTTCCTTCCACCCTTGACTACAGAGAACTCATTCCAAGACAAGGAGAACTTGAAAAGACTTCTGTTAGCTGAGTTGCTAGGAAACACATTTTAATAGCACTTGTTGGAAAGAATTGCCATTTCTTATGGCTTTGGAAAGAACTTCCATGTGACACATCAGGAAATAAGACTGCTGAGGTAGCTCCCCCATTCCTGTAAGGGGGGGGGGAATCCTCCCTCTTCTACTTCGACAAACAAATGTTCAGATAAGCCACCCAGCAGGGGAAACTGGAAATTAAGGCAACACTGCAGGGAAGAATGAGCAGGGAATCTATGAGTGCTTTCTTAGCTGTTATGACACTGCAAACATACATAAAAGAGAGTTGCAACTTCAGGGTTCTGTGAAAACTTTGAATAAGGCCATGGGGTGTGGGTAAAAATGCAGGAGTCTAAAACATGAGGGTCCGGAATGAAAAAAGTTGGTCCTAGAGAGCCTGCACATAATTCTTATTGGTCAACTGGTCAGCTGGATAGAAGAAATGGACTGTTAGTGTTCGGCTATCTTTGATAGTCGGCCACCAAATAATCTGGTCCATGATAAGAAGTTTCTGGCAGAGAAATGTCATAGCTAATGGGTGGCTGATGCTAGGTTTCCATGACAGGTGCCCAGCAATCTGCAACTGAATTCTAAAAAGGGGAGTCACAAGAAAAGAAATGGGATATCTGAGTAGCAGGTTTGATCTGGTTAGCAAGGCAGCTGTTAAATTCTTCCTTTGAGGAACAGATGAAGGCCCAGCAGGCTGAAGTTGAGCAAAGAGCTTATCATTTGCAACAAAAGACTTGAAGTGGTCATCTCTGTGTCTTTGCTATCTGGGCCCCTGCAAATTTCCCCCTGTACATCCCATTGAAACATATTCTACTGATGTTTGAGAACAAGGTAGCATTCTGGACTAGAGTCTAGCATTCTGGCGAAATTGGAGGAGGAGGAGAAGGTACTTGCAGCTGAGTTAAGAGTTAAGACAGGATGGCACAACTCAACTAACCTTAAGGAAGGATGGCACAAGAAAGAATTTGTGTGCTAAGCTTAAATCCCCCATCTTTCAAAAACTCAAAATAGAGAGTTTCTAGTGTAGGTTTTCTATCCCCGCTTTTCCAGCAGATGCTCTTCTTATAATGGCTATTTGCTTACTAACCTTCCTGCACCCCTGATTCCCTCTCCTAATAGCCAGTGCAATTCATCATGCAGAAATCCCACCTTCACTCCTGTCCTGAAGGATCAGGACCAGATTCTCCCTTGTACATCTTGCACCCACAGACTAGGGAAGAATTTCCAGGGTATCCAGGAAACAGTCTCCAAATGCAAGATCTGCCTCTCCGGCCCCCAATTTCACCTTCAGTCTTTATTTATAAGAAGTAGAGAAAATAGCTGAAGAGGATGGGATGGGATAGAATGGGATGGGATGGAGTAAAATAGGATAGGATGGAATGGAATGGAATGGAATGGAATGGAATGGAATGGAATGGAAT
>BLBF01000021.1:11344713-11365829 GCA_015471245.1 Laticauda colubrina | reverse complement strand
ATGGAATGGAATGGAATGGAATGGAATGGAATGGAATGGAATGGAATGGAATGGAATGGAATAGAATAGAATAGAATAGAATAGAATAGAATAGAATAGAATAGAATAGAATAGAATAGCCGTGGTGGCGCATTGGTTAGAAAGCAGTTTTGCAAGCTAACTCTGATCACAGTTAAGGATTCGAATCTCACTGACTCAAGGTTGACTCAGTCTTTCATCCTTCTAAGGTCAGTAACTTGAGGACCCAGATTCTTGGGGGCAATAGGCTGACTCTGCAAAACTGCTTAGAAAGGACTGTAAAGCACTGGGAAGCATTATATAAGTCTAAGTGCTATTGATATCAGTAACCAATTGTTGATTAGGGTAAGTAGGCCCCATCCCTGGTGCAAATGGGGAGGTAAATGACCAGGGGTGGTCCACAACCCAGCTGGTTTCTCAGGGTAGAATAACTATGCCTCTCCGTTTCTCCAGCTGCCTCACTTCCTCATTGTTATTGGAGGAAGGGTTTGACATAGGTATGCATTCACCAGCTGCCTGCCCCTCCCTTCTTGATTTCGGCCAGCCGTGGTCCAGCAGTTAGAAATGGATGGCCAGCTGCCAAGGAGGTTTTAATGACAGGAACAAAGTAGAGAGAGGACCCTGTCTTTCTCTCTCTCTCATTCCACGTTTCTATGCCCTACCTGCTGCTCAGCTGTTTGACTTGTGGCCCAGCTCCTTGTTTCTAGGTTCACGTCAGGCCCGGAACATGCCCTAATTATCCTTGGAAAATACCAGCTCATGCATAAAGAGACAGCCATAATATTTTATTTGTGCTTTTTTTATGATACAAGCTCTTGAAAGTAGTCTTGGCAAAGGAAAGCAAAAGTGATATATTATCATCTAATAAAGCAATTGAACATGACAGCTTTTAAGGAAGATCTGAGATGGGGATCTGATTATGGGTTTCCTGAGTGCTAGAGGAGGAGGTTGGCCCAGGGAAAAGTGGAAGTAAAGGGGGAAGGAAAGCAGGTGGGAAGGCAAATCAAAATGTGTAAATACCCCATTAAGGTGCTGGGGTGTTCAGCTGTCTGTTATTTTAACCAAGTAATAAATGTGGTTTATGGCCCTGCAAAGAATAAAAAGAGGGTAGGCTTTGCAGCAAATCCTTCAGAACTATTATAGGGCTCAGAAAGACATAAAGTGGCCTGCACCAAACAAGAAAACACATAGGATACAGGTTTGGCCAGTGCCGTACAGCTTTATGGTGAAGGCATTGTTCGTAATGGGATACAAAACAAGCACAGATCACTCAGGAAGTCTGGTGCAATGGTATGTGGGAATGGCCTTGGGAGAGAGAAGGAAGA
Source organism: Laticauda colubrina (assembly GCA_015471245.1). Taxonomy (NCBI): domain Eukaryota; kingdom Metazoa; phylum Chordata; class Lepidosauria; order Squamata; family Elapidae; genus Laticauda; species Laticauda colubrina. The sequence continues at coordinate 11,364,486 of BLBF01000021.1, read as the reverse complement.
ATTGCAAAGTAGGCAATAGTTAGATAAGAGGCAGCTCAATGGGCAGAAGGAAGCTGCCATCAGAAGGACTGTGCAGAAGATGACCAGGTTGAGCCTGAGGAAGGGGTCAAATGGGTCATAAGTCATGTGTCTCTGGATGCCCATAAGAGATCTAAGTCCAGCCCATAAGATAAGAAAGATGCCTTTCTTATCTCCTGCTCATTTTCCTTGACCATTAGTTGGTCAGATTTTTATACAGAGCTGAAGCTTGCAATAAATCTTTATACCCATTTGAACTTCCTGAATTTTCTGATGTCCTCAGCACCTGACAGACCATTCCTAGTTTCTTGGACTATAAAAGCGAGGAGGGAGACATGTACTTTCAGACTTGCAAGATTCTGTTAATGTAACTTTACAGTAAAGATCGAAACTAGTACTTCTGATGTGCTTCTTGTCTCAACTACCTTTCAATGCTGAGACCCAAAGACAGAGCCAATGCAGAGAGCCAGTTTGGTCTAATGTTTAAAGCATCAGGTTAGAAATCAGAGGACTGTGATTTCTGGTCTTCCTTTAGGCACAAAACCAGCTTGGGTGACTTTGGGTCAGTCATTCTCTCATAACTCAACCTACAGTATCTCATAGGGTTGTTGTTGTTGGGATAATAGGAGACAGAAGCATTGGGTATACAACACCTTTAAATTGACCCAAAATAAATGTGGGATGAGAATAAAATGAATAAGAAGTCAATCTAGGCAGGCGCCCTTGCCTTGAAGAAAATGGCTCCTGGGCATATATGTTGCCCCTCAAATCTCCAAAGCCTGCTGATTGTGGAGCTGACTTGCCTTGATTTTGCTGCCCAGAGATTTTGTCCTGCCTTGGAATCCATTCAGCTCTAATTCACACATACACAAATGTACACAAACAACATATGGCATTGCGTAGGCTCTGTTGGTCCCTTTCAACACAATTGCATGGGCTGAATGAATGGAGGATGCCTATGAATTGGATGGAGAGTTACCATTGGTGAGGAGATGAATAGATGGACCTCTCAGATGATTTGCATTGACAGTATATAGTTTACATGAAGCAACAAGAAGTCCGAAAATCAATGTATCGAAGTCTAAGGTACTGTAGTTGAACTTAACATGGAAAGTATAATGAAATAAATGTAGGAAAATTATAAATGTATCCACAAGAGAGAAATAAATGGAGGGCTCTTTTGAAGACTAGGAAATGCTGACTAGAGAGACTAGAAAGATGCTGGGCAATTGTGAGGAATGAATGTTAACATAAATTAAATTATTGTATACGAGTGTCTTTCTTCCCCTTTGTTATATGGAAATGAGAATTGGACATTTCAAAAGAAAATAAAAAGCTGAACTGAATGAGGATAAGCAATGTTTGGATTAAAAAAAAAAGGGGGGGGGGGGTTCAAGAACAAGGGGGGAGTGATAAACGAATGTTAGATTAACAGAGTTGGAAGGGACCTTGTAGGTCATCTGGTCCAACCCACCCACGCAAGCAGGAGACCCTACACCATTTGGGATAAATGGCAGTCCAATCTCTTCTTGAAAGTCTCCAGTGATGAAGCTCCCACAACTTCTGAAGGAAACCTCTGTTCCATTAGTTGATTCTTCTGTCAGAAAGTTTCTCCTTATTTCCAGGTTAAATCTCCCCTTGATCAATTTCCATCCATTATTCCTTGTCTGGCCTACAGGCGCTTTAGAAAATAGCTTGAGCCTCCCAATGATTATTTTATCCAAATAAGAGATTATATTTAATTTTTTCTCTATCTTGAAATTGCCTCCATATTTTCTGTTTGCAATGAGGAAAAAAAAAAGAAATTTTGATTCTGTGTTTGTGAAATGAATAAAAAAAAACAATGTTACTGACACATAACATTGGCTTTAGTCACATGAAAAGGACAAAGGACCGAATCACAAAACAAGTTTTTTTTAAAAAAAAAAAAACAGAACAGGAAAAATTTAGAGAATTGCATTGGTATAAACCAGACTGAAGTGGATTTCCTTTCTATTTCTTTTATCTATAATTACCCCTGGTTGGTCCTGCAAAATCAATATGGATTCGAGACCAAGGGCCTCGTGGGGTCTCCCAGTCCCGTATGGGCGCTTGCGGTGGTGTGGGTCTAGCTCTCTGACACTTGTGGCATTTTGCAACCCAGCGTTCAATATCCTTGTCTATACCAGGCCACCAGACATAGCTCCTGGCCAGGCTTTTCATTTTTACTATGCCTGGGTGGCCCTCATGTAGCATACCCAACACCTCTTCCTGCAGTCTGGATGGAATTACCATCTGATCTCCCCACAATAAACACCCCTTTTGTTCTGACAGTTCAGTCTGTCTGGTCCAAAAAGATTTAAAACCTTCAGTCTTTTGGCTTTCCAGACAGCCTTTACATACCCAAGTCAAAACGCGGGCAGTCACTGAGTCTTTCGCCATGGCTCTGGCGACATCATTGGCAGACAATGGAAGTTTAGGGCAGGTCTCTACTTGTAGGGTGGAGGTGGTTGGAGCCGGGTCGTCATCTATGGTTGGTAATGGTGCTCAGCTTAAAGCGTCTGCATGGGTGATTTGTTTCCCGAGTTGATGCAGCAAGGTATATGAATAGGCGGCCAGGAATTCTGACCACCTAGTCATCCGTGGGGATAGAATGTTCGGTGTGGGCTTGTTCCCCACCAAAATCCCCAGTAACGGTTAATGGTCAGTCACAATGGAAAATGTCCTCCCATAGAGGTATTCATGAAAACGTTTAACTCCCTGTCTAGCTGGCTATAGTTGCATTCCGCTTTGGAGAGCGTTTTCGAGTAAAAGGCGATGGGTGCCTCTCTCCTGTCAGGTAATTGGTGGCTCAGGATGCACTGACTCCAAAAGGTGAGGTGTCACAGGTGACAGTCAATGGAAGTGTATTACTAAACTGAATAAGAACAGTGTCTGAGCTTAATAAGTCTTTTATGCTTTGGAATGCTTTTTGTTCTTTATGACCCCAAGTCCAGACAGCTTTTTTATCCAGCAAACAGTGTAACGGTTCTGCTATCATTGCTTTGTGGGGGAGGAATACGTTATAAAAGTTGATCAGACCCAAGAATGCCCGTAAGTCCATTTTATTTCCAGGCCTGGGTGCATCTTTAATTGCTTTGACTTTTTTGTCTGTTGGGTGAATACCTTGTTCGTCAATTAAATACCCTAAAAATTCAACGCGGTCAGTAGCCAGGCAGCATTTTTCCTTTTTAACTTTTAGGCCGGATTCTCTAAATTTGGTTAGCACTTCTCTTAGTCTTGCTTCTAATTGGGTCATGTTTTTCGCTGAAATTAGGACGTCATCAAAGTATGGAATGACCCCTTTTATTCTGTTTAATAGGCGTTCCATGAGGCTTTGGAAAACGCCTGGGGCAACGCTTACTCCAAATTGAAGCCTGTTACATTTGAATGCCCTCGATGCATTACTATTGTTTGTGCCTCGGCCGTTATTGGGTCTACTGGAAGCTGCTGATATGCCTGAGCCAAATCGAGTTTCGCAAAAAATTTTCCTCCCCCAAGTGAGTGCAGTAAGTGCTGCACCACTGGTACCGGGTATGAGTTTTGCTGCAGTGCATGGTTCAGGGTAGCCTTGTAGTGTCCACAGATACGCACAGACCCGTCAGGTTTTACAGGTATTACTATTGGTGTCTCCCATCTAGCATGGTCAATTGGTTCTATGACCCCTCGTGCAATCAATTTGTTTAATTGCTCATCTATTTTGGGCTTTAATGCAAAGGGGACTCATCTGGCTTTTAACCTTCTTGGTGCTATCTGGGGATCTAAGCTAAAGGAAATTGGGGTCCCCCGGTACCTGCCTAGAGTGCCGTCGAAGACATCCTGGAATTCATGTAGCAGGTTCTCTTCCCAATCGCTTGTGGCTATTCGGCTTACTCCGGTCATCCCAATGCCCAATGGTGCAAACCATTCAATGCCCAAGTGGCTGGGACAGTCTAGGTTGACTATAGTCAGTGGCAGGACTTTGGCATGTTGTTTGTAAGTGACTTTGAAGTGTCCTAGACCTACCACAGGAATTCTATTTCCCTGGTAGTCTTTGAGAATTAATTTTTGTTTCTTGAGTTCTTTTTGTCTTATGTTTGGAACCAGCCACCTGATTGTGTTCCAAGACACCATTCATAGGAAAGATCCTGAGTCGACCTCCATTTCACAAGGGCTTCCTTCAATGGTCACTACAATTTTGACTTTTCTCCCGCTTTCCATCTGTGCGCTTCTGATAGTGACAGTCTGGTGAGTTTTTTCTCGGTTGCTGGTTCCCTTGCTGTGCTCCCATTTTCTATCGGCTTGCCTCGGGTCAGTTCTTGGTGGGGAATTACCGTGTCTGCTAGGACTGTTCTTACAATTGCGGCAGACTCTTTCGATGTGTCCCCTCTTCTTACAAGCCTGACAGATGGCATCAAGGAACCTACACTCGGCTCGGGGGTGGTTTCCTCCGCAGCCAGCGCATTCCCGCTAATTTCTTCTTCTTTCGCGGCTTTTTTTGGTTTGCGTACAGGCGATGGACCTCATCGTCATCTTCTTCAGTTTCTGATGACTCATCTAGGTCTTCGTGGTGTGTGGTTGTGGCAGTTTGCTTCTTCCCTCTGGGTAGGGTTGTCGTGTCATTATTGGCATTCATCAGTTTCATTGTGGCCGCTGATTTCTTTGCGGCTTCTGCAGCGGTGGCTTCCGCAATTGCTTCTGCCACAGTTATGTTAGGTCTGTTTAATAGTTTGCTTTGTAAAATAGAGTTCTTTAGACCTAACACGACACGATCTCGCATGGCCTCATCCATATTCTGGAATTCGCAGGCTCCTCCCAGATGGCAGAGAGCTGCCACAAAATCTGCAATGGTCTCATCTTCCCTCTGGTCTCTTTTATAAAACTCGTGTCTCTTTATAAGATTTGAGACAACTGGCATGTAGTGAGCCTTTAGCATTCGGTTAAGCTCAGACCAGGTCATCTGTTTCACGTCTCTGGGCTTTGCCAATGCCTTTGCCATTTTGAACACAGCTGGCCCACAATATGTTAGGAAGACAGCCCTCTTTCGCTGATCCAAACTTTTCTCCATTTCGTTGCTCTCCAGAAACATCAGGAAGCAATCAATATAAGACTCCCAATCTTCTTCATTGTGGTTAAAAGGTGCGGGCAGCATGTTGCTACCAGCCATTTCGTCTAGCGTGGTTGTTTTCTCGCCGCATGCTCGGTCTTCGCTTTAAGACAATCCCACCTTCGTCACCAGTGTTCCATCCGGAAAAGACACGCGGTAGATCGGGTTCCAACAATTAACTCTTTATTTGTTAACAGCAACGGTATCGGAACATTGGCTCAAGCCGCGGCAGCCCTTTTCATAGAGGCTTGCCTGCTGGCTTGTAGCCAATGACATTGTTTTAACTTTGCCACCTTTGAGCGGCTCTCTGGCCAATCAGAATAGACTACTTGGAACCTTCTAAGTTATACAGAACAAATAGCATGGCTTTATCATGTGGTTTATTAATTATTAATTTTTTTTGCATCAAGCAACAATGTGATTCTGAGCAGCTTACAAAGTTAAAACCAATAAACAATGCAAATATATACAGCAATAAAATTATACGTTGTGGTAAAAAGAAGGGGAGGTGTGCAGGGAGTGAGGTGGGATCTGCTATTAGTCCATCAATCTCTGCTGATTGTTTCTTAGATGAATTAGAAGTGAAACATTGTTTTTTTAACTTGCATATTTGCAATGCTACCAACCAGGATCTCTGCTATGCTTCTGCAGCCGATAAAGACTTTCAGAAGTGATATTTTCTGCAGGTAGATATAAAAGTTGAGTGGTGGTACTGGTGAGGAAATTGCTTGTTTTGATAAGAAGTTTTGTTAACTTATAATCTGATGCATAAGAATGGAGAGTAGCTGTAGACCTTCTCAAAAGACATACATTATTGGTTACCTCTGATCAGCCAGCATTTTCTGCAGATTATAGGTCTGCATAATTATACAGCAGAACATAATTATACAGTATAATTATACAACATGATAGCACTCTGGATGGTAGCATATATCTGAAAAAGGGAAGGTTAACTCCAAAATATTCCAACTTAATTTAAACACATATTGTTGATTAATTTCAACATACATATTTAAATTATTGACTAATTGATATGTTGATGTTCTGAAAAGAAATTTAATTTCCCAGAATGGCTGCTACCAAATATTTGCCACACATAGAATATATTTATGTCCCACTTCCCCTTATTCTATTATTATTTATGTTTGTTTGTTTGTTTGACTGTCCCAAAGTTACTTTTTCACAAGGCCACTGGACTTAGTTTGTTTTTTCTTTGGAGACATTTCGCTTCTCATTCAAGAAGCTTCTTCAGTTCTTTCTCAGTTTGAAAAAGCATCTTTGGGACAATCATTACCTGGATGGCTGAGAATCTCCATAGACATTTGCTGGACTGATTTCTATAGCCACCCATCTCAATAAATTACTCCCTAAAGGCCAGGTCACACGGGCCGATGGATGCAAAACGTATGCAAAAAGGACACAGCGGACGAGCAAAATTTTAGGGGTGGCTCCATCCATTGTTATCCGCTCTCAAAAGTGCCCCAAATTTGCATAAACAGAGCGGACAACAACGGAAAGGAACGGACGGGGGGAGGATGTATCGGGGATGTAAAGCGGATGTTTGTAGGAAGCCTAGCGGATGAAAGCGGATGGAAGCGGATGACACATCTGCAGGGGTTCCAGGGAAGAATAGCGAAGCGGATATGTAGCAGAAGGAGAGGATGCGTAGCGGATGCGTAGTGGATGACGCGGATGCATCACAAACGCCTATAGGATGCATAGTGGATGCGTAGCAGATGCAAAGCATTCACTGCGCATGCGGGGAGGATGAATTGCGTCAGCCCCGTGGATATAAAAGGATGCAGCTCGCAAGCAGTCACCATTCAGAGGAAAAACCTGCTGCCAGAGACATCTTCAGAGAACACCATGGGGAAGAAGAGGAAGCCTGTGCCTACTCCTGCCAGCCCTGGCAAGAAGGACAGAACCACCATCCCACCCCCTGGCGCTGACTCTGAAGCTGCTGGTGCTGCTGCTGCTCCTGGTGCTCCTGGTGTTGCTGCTGCTGGTGCTTCTCCTGCTGGTGCTGCTGGTGCTTCTCCTGCTGCTGCTGGTGCTGCTGCTGGTGCTGCTAGCGCTGCTGGTGCTTCTGCTGCTGGTGCTGCTAGTGCTGCTGGTGCTTCTGCTGCTGGTGGTGGTGGTGCTTCTCCTTGCCTTGCCTCTTCCTCCCTCTGGCAGGGGATTCAGGGCCTCCAGCAGCAAGGCTTTGAGGGCCTTGGGGCTGGTCCACCACAGCAGGAGAAGGGAGAGAGGAAACAGTACTCCATTTCCGAAGACCATGAGGAGGAGGTGCTCGAATGGCTGAGGGAGAATGAGTACCTGTGGAGGAAGGACCACAGGTTCTATCGCGACACCAAGAGAAAGCAGGCAGCTTGGAGAGAGAAGGCAGAGAGCCTGGGCTCCACTTCAGATGTCCTCCTGGGGTGGTGGAAGCATATGCACACCTGGTATGGCAAGCTGCACCTGAAGAAATCCGGGCAGGACGTTGTCAAGCTCACTGACCGGGAGACCTACGTCATGGCCAGGTGCAGCTTCCTGGAGGGTGAGATCCACCACTGAGGAGCAGCCCCTCTGTCAACCCTCTCCCTCAGACAGCCCACAGAGAGCCACTCCTCTTCCAGCCAGGAGACAGCTACCGTGTCTAGGCAGGTGTCTTTGGAGGGCCCCACGACAGAGACCCCCCCGACAGCTGCACTCCCCATGCCAGAGGACGTGGAGGATCCCCTCTCTCAGATGGAGCAAGAAGAAGCAGCAGCCAGAGACCAACCCACCCCCACCCCCAGCTCCACCTCCACAGAAAGCAGGCAGAGAGGCAGACCGGAGGGACAGAGCCACACTGTCCTCCTGGAGATCAGGGACACAATCAAAGCCAGCACAGATCTCCTCTCCCAGCTGATCCACTTTGACATACCATCCTCGAACCGCAAGCCCTTCATCACCTATGTGAGCCAGACCCTCATGGACATGCCCAAGGCCCAGTACCAGGCGATGAAGGAGAGGATCACAGCTCTTCTGCACCACCCTCCAGGCCCAGCTGAACCTGATGCTACCCACTCCAGGTCTGCTCCTCCACCCCAGGCGATGTCACAGCCCTTCCACGGATTTCAACAGCCCCTCACCTACCAAGCCTACCACTACCAGGACTTCCCACAGCAGAGGCAGCCCTTCCCAGTCCAGGCCCAGGTTCCTCGGATGCCACAGACGCCACAGATGCCTCACCTCGCCCAGCTGCAGACCAGACAGCCCCACTACACTACTCTTTCCTCCACCCCACAGCCAAGCCCGTCAGAACATCTGTCATCAGTCTAGGGCCTCACATCCCAGGTACTTGATGAAGGGCCTCTCAACCTCACGGGACTGAGTCAGCTCTCTGAGAGCTTCCTGCACACACCATCTCCTGTTGTCCTCTTGGGGCCAAGCACCCCAATGCCGCCTCAGACCAGCACTCCAGCCACAGCCACCTCCACAGTCCCTGGCCCCTTTACATCTGAGACCATGGGCACGCCGCAGAGTGACTGAGAAGAGTGCCAGAGACTGAGTTGTTACCTGTTCACCTTATCTTTGCTTAAAGACACTTTACTTGGGTCATTTTGCTTTTTAATAAAGTCATACAGTTTGTTATTAATAAAGGTTATCTTTGCTTCACGCACTTGATTCATTTTTTTTACTTAATAAAATGTTGGTGAAAACTTTGAAAAAAGGGTTAAGCCTTTGCATGCTTGTGGGATGGGTAAGGATAGTTGTGGGATGGGTAAGGATAGCTGTGGGATGGGTAAGGATAGCTGTGGGATGGGTAAGGATAGCTGTGGGATAGATAAAACTCCAGCGCAAGCATAGTGGGACTGTATGGTCCACCCTCCCAGCTGCCACACATATGGCCCTTTTTTATCAATAACAATTTAATCATTGATCAACACATTTCTTTATTTATGCCCTGTTCATTATAGGGCCACTCAACATACATGGCCCAATCTCATCATGTGATGAGACAGATTGAAGGAAGCATCCATTAAGCATCTACCATCCTGTCTTGCCACTTCACTGCTCCAGCTGGGGAGTTGCACCAGTGTTTCAGGAGGTTACGCTGCTTCTTCCCTCCATGTGAAGCTCTGTTGGGGCCTTGCACATCCACAGTGTCTATCAGGTTTAGTCCTTGCCTCCATTCACCAAGCTCCAAGTCCCCATTGCCTTGTTGACGGTCCACAAGCCTGTTCTGCAACACTGGGTAGCGGGTGCGCATGAGATTGTGCAGGATGCAGCAAGCTTCCACGATGCTCCTCACAGTCTCTGGGCAATGCTGCATGGTGGTGAGAAGTACCTGGAACCTGTTGGCCAGGATGCCAAAGGCGTTCTCCACCACCCGTCTTGCCCTGGACAGCCTGTAGTTGAAGATCCCCTGTTCACGGGTGAGGTATCTTGAAGTGTAGGGCTTCATGAGGTAGGTTCTGAGGGAGAAGGCGTCATCACCCACGATGAAGTAGGGCACATCTTGTGTGTCTTTGGGTAGGGGGTCTGGATCTGGGAAACCCATGATGAGGTTGCATTCCAGCCCACCCTTAAGGTGACTGGCATTGTATATCTGGGCATCTGAAGCTGACCCATTGCCTGAAGCATCGATGTACATGAACTTGTAGTCAGCATCAACCATGGCAAAGAGGATGATGCTGAAGAAGCCTTTGTAGTTGAAATAAGTGGACCCTGAATTGGGTGGAGCTTTGCAGGCCACGTGCTTCCCATCTATGGCTCCAACAGTGTGGGAAAAGTTCCACCTCTGATACCACTGCTCTGCAAGTTTCCTCCAGCCTTCTTCAGTGGTGGGGCACTGGAGGAGCTCCTCCACGTATTCTTCGATGATGGCCTGCACCACTTCTCTGACCACAATGCTGATGGTGTTGTGTGGCACCCTCCAGGCATACTGCATGTTTCTGTATGTGGTCCCAGAGGCCAGGTGGCGCAGAATCAGTGCCACCTTCAGTCCAGGGTCCAGGCTGGGCCGGAAGTTGGTGTTTGCCTTGGTCAACCTGGGTCTCAGACGCTGTACAAGTTCGTCAAACATGGCTGGTGGCATCCTCATGAAGTCTGGAATGCACGAGGGTCTTCATTCCTCAGCTCCACCATCAGCTTGTCATAAAGTCCAAACTCCACTCTTCTCCCGATCCATCTTCAGACCCACACAGCTCTTGGACGTCTCCTTCTTCTCCTTGTGTAGAAAAGGTGAAACAGTCCAAAGAGGGCTTGGTTCTGGTGTTGAATGATGGCGGCTACCAAAAGGAGTGTGCGATGATCCATGGTGGAGATCAATGGATGATGTGGAAGAGCAAGAGCAAGGCTGAAGAGGTCTGCACACCACGGCTGCTGGACTGATAGTGAGATCCAGGTGATTTCCTCCCCCTTTTTATAGGAAATGTCGGTTTTCCACTAGGTGTCCTTCCACATACTCTAGGCATCCTCCAGACATTCTAAATATCAGAGATACGTCCCATATATGAACGTTTTGTCCGTTTTAATGCTTTATATCCGAGCTGCATCCGCTTTCATCCTTTCTATGTCCGTGCTACTAACACTGTGTGGACGTTCCATGTACCTTTCACTTCCTCCCTCTTTCCGCTTTCAGCTGCAGTGGATGTGAGTTGAGGGGATGGCCAGAGGATGCCAAGAGGATACAGCAGACGTGTAATGGATGACAACGGACGTAGAACGTTTGTTGCCCGTATGTGTTGCGAATGTAGATCGTACACGGTGGAAAGTTCATCCGCTCAAAAAGTTTTGTGCAGCTCAAAACTTTTTGAGCAGATGAAATGGCTGTAGATGGATGTTTGACGGATAGAGCGTATGAAAGACGTACGCAGTGAGTACACAACGGATGCATCGCGTTTTCCAATGGATGGCAAGCTTTTTTGTCCGTTTTACATCCTCTTTGCATCCATTGGTGCAGTGTGACATGGGCTTAAGGGTGTGAGTAGCCTTCAGAGGATATGTTTTTCCACATATTTCTGCTGTAATCACACAATGCTTTTCCTCATCACTGCCCAGATTCATTATTTCTAAGGAATGAGATAATGTGATCACAATGAGACAATCTTTCCCTGTCATTATGAGGAGGCAAATACCTGATGTCACTGTCTGACATTACTAGTCTATTCGGTCAGGGGTCTGCAACTTGGCTACTTTAAGACTTGTGGATTTCAACTCCCAGAATTCCTTCGCCACCTCCTCAAAGCTGGCTGAGGAGTTCTGGGAGTTGAAGTCCACAAGTCTTAAAGTGGCCAAGGTTGGAGACCCCTGTACTAGGTAGTGTCATGATAATGCAGACTTGGGGAAACCATAAGTCAAATCAGTTACTGGGGTATTTGTCATATTTGTCATAATTTGTTTATTTTGCTGATTCATATGCAATGTATGAAAACTGAACGTTAAGTCTGTTAAAGGTGCTGGACAAACAAAACAATATTGCACTTCTGGTTAATCTTAAAATGTCTCTTAGCTGGTTTTCTTCTTAATTTCCAGGCCCCTTCAGTTTTTGTAAGAGTAGGAAAGGAGCTAAAGGAAAGTCCAAATAAAAAACTAGCATATAAACAAATGCAGCAGCTCCTGCCCAGCACCAGCACCCTAATGACCCATAAAACTGCATTATCTTGCAGCTGCTTTTCCTTTTTTAAAAAAAAATCCCAAAATGATGGCTGGAAAATGTACACATTAATTCCATGTAATTTGTCCCTTGGCACACCAACCCAAAATTTTTATTCTGATGAATGAAAGCTTGCTTCCAAAGAGGAAGTAATGTTTATTAATGGTGTTCTGAATGAGATAGTGTGAGCCATAAGATACCCTGGTCCGTAGACAATGTTTGCTTATGGCCAAACCTACAAACACTGAGATAATTCTCCAATGATACCAATAAAAGTGATTCAGCCAGGGAGGAAATAGTACTATTTCGCTATTTTTTTAAAAAAAAAAGAGGGGAAGAGAAGTAAATTAGAAAGAAGAAATTAAAGTTTCTCTCCCTCCTCCCACTTGCCCTTATTTTTAAAAGAGAAATTAACACTGGGATAATTAAAACAACTTATTCAAACAGCAAATCTTTGCACTGATTTTATAATAGCATTGAGAAGGAACAACAAAATAGGTAAGAATTGCCATCCGGAAACAATTAAGGGTGTAGGAGCTCTGAAAAAAATAAGAGTTTTGAATATTCTGCTCTTTAGTCTGGTCATCTTTACTCATGATGAAAAAAGGGGGGCATTTTATTAAAAGATCAATACCCAGATGTTTTGAAATCAGTAGGAAAAAGTTTCTTTATAACCTTAGCTTATACAAGCTGTTTGATTCCAAGAAAAGTTAACTTTATAAGTTTTCTCCCTTTCATACATCACATATACTACAAGCAATTACTTACAATGGGTGCTATGTTTTTTAGATTTTATGACTTGTTCTTGGACTGTAAATAAAGCTTGACTGATTGACTTTATAATTGCTAAAAAGATAAATCCTGTGCTAGATTGCATCAACAGGAGCATAAGAGGATAAGATAATAAGATCCCAGGATGTGCATTGTTCCAATCTACTTTATCCTGATCATTGGCATGAGCTCTGGGCAAACAATTCAAAAATGAGGATGACAAATTGGAGCAAGTTCAAAGGAGGTTTTGTCAGGAAGCATCAGAAATCTCCCTTCTCTTCTCCTCCCTGCCCTACTGAAAGATAAGTAGCTACTTCTGGGTAGAGGAGGGAGCAAAGGTTTGGCAGACTGGCTAGGAAACTGCCACAGAACTTTGAAAATAAAGATTACACGACAATAGCAACAGCCCGCTAGCGCTGAGGCAGAGAGTAATACTGAAGTAGTCACAACTTCCCCAAATATCATTGCCTTGGGAGTCATGGGTCCCAGACACAGTCTGTAAGTAAGCCCATTTGAGGTATGTTGGTTCAAAAATTGTTGCTTTATGCTACAACATTTTGCCCAGTTAAAGGTCCTGTCAATGAGGGCAATTAGTAGCATATAGATAAAACTAGGCATGCACTCATTATTGCTAGGGTTTACATGTGTATCACTTTTGGTGTCGAAATCTTTTTCATTTTTTGAATTACAAGTTGGAACCTTGCTCCGTAACCATTACCAGTATTTGAATTCAAAGTCAACATTAAAATTCTTATGCATTTATCCAGGTATTTTTCCAAACATATGCAGTTTTGTATGGTTGCAAACTGCATTGCAAAATTCAAAGAAATAATTATAATAATAAAAAGAATAAGCACACATTATTTTGGAGAGGATGATTTAAATGGATTCACGTTAAAAAAACAAATGGAATGTCTTCTCCATTCCTAATTATAATTTTTATTTTCTTTTTATATGCTAACTTTCCCCCAGCTCAGTGTAGCGAGCTTAGCTCCTATCTTAATTTTTCCTGCACAATTAAGCTGTGAGTTAGGTTGGGCAGTGAATCCTGTGTAATTCCCAGGCAGGCTGGTTAAAGCTAGATTTAATAATCTCATAATGCACCTTTTGGCCCTGAAATCTACAGTCCAATTGTATCAAAGCATGCATGAAAGATTATGTCTGTGTTTTAGCTAACTATACACATGTTAAACATCTTATTGCCTCCTGCATATCTCACCCAACCAGTGGCAGATTAATATTAGATGAAAAATGTTCTTTCACAGCTTTGGCTATAAACTTTTGGCAAAGAACCTTCACAGTGCCTTTGAAACCCTGATTACAAGATAAACATAGATAAATATGAGTTTTTTTGGGCTGAGGGAATAGAATATTTCGAGCAGAATTTGCAAAGAGCTTTTGCCTTCCCAAGCACTGCCATCCTGTAAAATAAATGCATAGCTTTGGGGTCATTGCTATATAATGTGCACACAGATATAAAACTCTGCATCCTCCTTTAGCTTCTGCTGGAGCTCACAGAAACACTTCACTCATTTCCCTTCAGACAACTCTAAGGGAAAATTGGCACAACTCTGAGGCATGCGGTATCCATCCTGAAGCATAAAATGTATTGAAAGTCACCAAGCACACGCCTTTATGTTATCATTTATCAAAAATAGGAAGGAACTTAGAATGGGCTTAATTGCAACAGTCCTCATTTGGTGGCTGCCTTATTTATTTACCCTTCGCAGTTACAACAGTGATGAAAAAGTAACTTTCTGACCAATCCTTGCATATGCAACCTTCACAAGTCTCTAAAATAAGGTAAGCTGAAGTAAGATAGTAAAATTGTGATGTTTCACTTAGCAACCATTTTGCTTAATGACCAAATTGCCAATTCCATTTGTGGCTGCTGTACAAGGACTTCCTGTACATTATCAGTGAACACGAATTAAGTCAAGTTTCTCCTCATGGGATGATAGGCCTTCAGCTAATCTGGGTGTAACAAATCAGATCTTGATGTCACTGCACTATCACAAAGGATGAAACATTTGGTCCAGCACATCTAAAGGCTTATTCAATTTATGTTGTGTTTGACACATAGTGAAGCTACTATGAAATGAGATCTTCATTCCCCAGACTGATTTCTCAAGTTCAAGAAATAACTCCACAGCAAAGCTATCTCCATTGGGTTAGTGTATATTTCTATTTGTTTATTTTAGTTATTTATGAAATTTCTGTGCTGCCCATCTCCCTTACAAGGTGACTCTGAGCCACTTACAAAGATCTGTCTATTATATAGTTGAACTTTTTTATTGATTGTACTCCACCCTGAGCACTATGAGAGATGAGTTAGAAATAGAAGATAGTGTTAAAATGCTGGAATCGGGTATGTCTAGTTTAATGAATAGCCAGACTAGGGGTGACCCTGATACAAATGTTCCAATATCTAAGGGGTTGCCCAAACAAGAAGGAGTCAAGCTATTTTCCAAAGCACCTGAAAGGCAGGACAAGAAGTAATAGATGGAAACTAACCAGGGAGAGAAGCAACCTAAAATTAAGGACAAATTTCCTAAAAGTTAGAACAGTTGATCAGGGACAATGGCTTGCCTTCAGAAGTTGTGAATGCTCCAACATCGGAGGTTCTTAAGAAAAGACTGGACAATCATTTGTCTGAAATGGTATAAGGGAAGACTACAAGACCTTCAAGGTCTCTTCCAGCTCCATTATTCTGTTTTTCTGTTAAATTCTGTTCCAAAATGCAGGTTATTAAAATAATGTGCAAGAAATGTTATTTCAGAGAAATAACACAATGACATGTATATATTAGGAAAAGGATGAAAACATGGATGCATATAAAGAAATCTGCCCCCACTTGTACATGCAAGTTAAATATGACATTAATAAAAATAAGAAACTGAAACGAGCTGAATTTACTTCCACATCCTTATCTACCCAGGTATGCTGGGAAAATGAAGATGTAAGGCATAGAAGCAACAATAGATTCTTCCTTATGCAACATACATCCTATATTACAATACTTACATTCAAATTTAATTGCTATCCATCTTTGTCAATTGCAAATGCCATGTACGGGTTTTCTTCTGCCCCTGTGTTCTGTTATTGCTGTCACCAATTTAACTTGCATTACCTCATTTATTTATTATGATTTTTTTATTATAATTTACATACCACCCACTTGAGTGATTTCATGCAGCTTACACAGTAGCTTATACAAAGCATCTGTAAAAGGAGTACCTTTTAATCTACCTTAAAGATTAATTCCCCCCCACACCCTCTCTGTTGGTCTTCAGTTAAATTCTCCTCCCCTGAATGTTCAGCATAAGAGGATAATTTTAACAACCTTTTGAAAGGAGAAAGGAGAAAAGGTGAGAAGTGACCCAACCCGTTCCAAAAGCTAGGTGAAGAAATGGAGAGAAAGATTCCACAGGAAGCAAAGAACCAAGTTGCTTAGGGCTTTTTTGATCATTGAATTGGGCTCCAAAATCTCCTGGCAAACTTTGCAGTTTTTGTCAAATTGGTGACATTCTGCTAAACTGCTTAATGCTGTTAGCAGGTGTGCAGATTCATTCCGTGCCAGCTGTAGCTTCCTCAAGGGTATCTGATGGAAAGCAAATTGCAGTAGTCTGAGAAATGATAAGAGTATGAGATACTACTGTCTTCACTAATTGCTCTAAGAATAGGTGCAGGTGTTGGAGTCACCAAAGCTGGCTAAAGGGTCTCCTGGTCACAAGTCCTATCTTCTGTTTCATCAGAAATTAAGCGTCCAGGGGAAGCCACAGGTTGCATTCTAGTTCTTTCGGGGGCAGTGCAAACCCTGTCCAGTTCAGTGGCTGAAATATTCATGGAGTCATAAGATTTCTATTCCAATGACAACTCAATATTGTTGGAATTCAAGACAGAATCTTGAATCTATCTTGAGAATTGATTCTATCCCAACCAGTCCATCACAAGCTTCAGAACTTCCACTGCAATTCCTATTTGGTTGAGGTGGAGAGATACAGCTGCATTTCCTCATCATACTAATTATGTATCTATGGAGATTTCTCAGTCACCCAGGTCATGGAATGTCCCAAAGGCACTTTTTTCAACTGGCGAGTGGACTTTCTAGTTTTTCTTTGAAGATGTTTCACTTCTCATCCAAGAAGCTTCTTCAGCTCTGCTGAAGCTGCTTGGATGAGAAGTGAAACATCTTCAAAGAAATGAAAGTCCCATTGCTTCTGGAAAAAGCACCTTTGAGACATACTGATAATATCTGTGATGGAAGGAAGCATCAAGACAGATCTGTTTTCTGTATAACTAAAATGCATTTTCAGGGATGCATACTAAAAATATGTTGATAAGAATCTATGAATAGGTAATAAATAGTGTAATATGCAAATACAATGATCAATAGTAAGTATGTGCATCAGGACTTTGCACAACAGCATCAGTGGTGGGATTCAAATATGTTTACTACCGGTTCTGTGGGCGTGGTTTGGTGGACGTGGCATGGCTTGGTGGGCATGGCAGGGGAAGGATACTTCAAAATCCCCATTCCCTCCCCACCCCACTATCCTGCTTTCCAGCTCCGTTCTCCTGTGCAGGGCAACAAAAGGAGACCCAGCCAATCGGCTGAAACTCAGGAGGCAGAGAATAGATGGGGTAGGGCCAGTCAGAGGTGGTGTTTGCTGGTTCTCCGAACTACTCAAAATTTCTGCTACCGGTTCTCCAGAACTGGTCAGAACCTGTTGAATATCACCACCTCTGAACAGCATCCAGAAGGAGGGGGTCAAAATCTGCAAAATGGTGGATGCAGCACCATGGTGGATCCAAGCCCTGCCTC
The DNA here is from genome assembly GCA_015471245.1 of Laticauda colubrina. Lineage (NCBI taxonomy): Eukaryota > Metazoa > Chordata > Lepidosauria > Squamata > Elapidae > Laticauda > Laticauda colubrina. The sequence goes on along the minus strand of BLBF01000021.1, from coordinate 11,347,143 downwards.
TTTCCTGTGAATCTTGGTGATATACAGAATACAAAAAGAAGAAGACTTCAATTTCTACAGGGCCTGGCATATTTTAGATTTTGGTCCCACTCCTTGATGGACAACAGTGATCCTAAATGCAAGGATCCATCATCTTTCCTTACGTATGTCCGAATAACAAGAACAAAAGAAGTGGTTGAACTTTTCCAGTATTATATCCATGTCATCTCATTTTGCAGCCTCCCTACATCCATAAAAATTCACAACACATAACAAAGCAAACAATGTGCAAAAGAATAGACTTTGCAGAGCTCAGCATGAACTGTAAACTCATAAATTGGATTCCTCGTGTGAACTGAACAGGTGGATTGGATTTCGAAACAAACAACTTTATAGCAGAATTTAGCTAATCCTTGTTATCTCTTGCAGTGGCTGGTAAGGCCCCCTTGGTGTTCCCATTAGCTAGTAGTTACAAGCCATCGCAGACCATCAATGCTCATTTCTAGCTCTCAGTACTAATTAAGGAAACAGATTTAGCTATTAATTAAACAAAGTCTAGGAAAACTGTTATTGTCTCATCCTATTACTTTGCGGTCACACCTCCTTTCTCCTCCATGCTGTTTTACACATTTCTGTCTCCTTCCATGCCTTCCTGATGCTGAATACAACTCCAAGCAAAATTCATTCCCAGCTGTTTCTTGAAATGGAACCTTGCTTTCTCCACTCCATTTGCCAATCTTGTTTCAAACTGAGTTAGGACAAGAGATCCAATTAAAAACACATTACAGGTTTCAGCGGGCAGTTTTTGCTAATTTCTGCTCAGCTGGCTCCTGGAGTTTTTCACTTTTCTCTCATCAAAGCTCTTGACCATTATTGGCCCATGAAACCAGGTGGCAGGATCACTTTGACTTTGCACTTCGTTTAGCAGCTTCTAATATGCCTCTGCTTTAATGAGTCACATGGCGAGGTCCCATTTCGGTTATTCTAAAGCATGTAATTACATGGACTAATTAAGCAATAAGACACAATAGGGCAAGGATTTATTGTGCCATATTTTACGCCTAGGTGTGTTTTTCACCCCACTTGGATGTGAACAATTACACAATAATTCAACCATCAAAGGCTCAAGTTGCAATTAAAAAGCCGATATTTAATTTCCAAAAATATTTAATTTGGAGGTAGGCCTGAAAATAAAATAAATGAAATGAAATATCTGCCTTTCCTCTACCTCCAAATACTGAATATAATGTTAGTCCAGTATTAGACAGAACACTCATTATAGTTTAATTTTTATCTTATAATGGAACATGTGATTGGACAGTAAAGACAGAAATCCTGTAATTTATCAAAGTGGTGGTTAGTGACAAGTGGTAATTTCAGTCTTGATTTGATTTGTGAAATGTATTTCTAAATTTGAATGTTGAATACTTTTGTTTGGTCTGAATTGTTACATGAATGACCTGTATATCCACCAAAACTTTATGCACATCACTTTATATTTCCATCCCAAAATTCACAATTTAAAATTCTGCAATACAGCTTGCATATAAGGAATGCATAAAAATGAATGTGAGGAAAATTATGCAGACATGTCATACAAAATCCTCTGCAAAAAGTGATCTTGTGATGAAAAATGCACAAAAATGCCTCTTTTAGAAGAAACACATGCAAAAATATATTACAATTTTTGTACACTGAAAAATGAGAAATTGAATGAAAATTAAATTCACTTAAGTATCCATGCCTAGGTAAAGGCATAGGGAAAAAATGTAATGTCTTGTTCACCTTGTAATTAATGTCGGTAGAGGAAAAAAGGAAATAGTTGTTAGTAATTCTTTGTTTTAACTCTATGCTAATGCTGTATCGTTGTTACTTTTTAAAATCTACATGTACTCATGATTTATTTCCCATCCATTAGTAGTATAAATATTGCATTTCTTTTTGTTTAATAAATGAATCAGCAGACAGAGAGAGAGAGTACATACACACACACCCTTCATGTTCTCCATCATATCTTTCCAGTAGTACCCTACAGTATTTGTTTTCACCCATTTTGTGGTGTGTGTGTGAAAGAATGTGTGTGCCAGGTAGAAAGCCAAATTCTTGCAAAACTTGGTGATTCTGTTCTTTTGCCCCCATTCAATCTCACATTCTTTCTCTGACTCAAGATATTCAAGGATCACTGACTCCTTAATGTTGTGGAGAAGAAAGAATGTCATGAATCACTCATGGAGTAAATCCATTGTTAAAAATAATCCATCCTTGGGAGCAGACAGCTACATAAGAGACTGGTGGCTTATTGTTCTAGACATTTGAAGAAGCTCTTAGGTGGGGAAACAAGGCATAAAGGATGACAAGAGGAGTGGTGTGAGAAAGATTTGCCAGGCTGGAAATAAGTGCTATACTGCTAACACCAAGGCTAACATTTTGTGTACTTTAATAAGTATTAAG
>BLBF01000021.1:11310318-11339402 GCA_015471245.1 Laticauda colubrina | reverse complement strand
AAAGAAAGAAAGAAAGAAAGAAAGAAAGAAAGAAAGAAAGAAAGAAAGAAAGAGGAAGGTAGAGAAAGAAAGAAAATAGGAAAAGAGAGAGAGAAAGATAAAACTCTGTGCCATTATTTTTAATTGTTCCATTATTTATCATGTGTTAATATTTTACACTGTCCCTACACCTAGAGTGGTTTTTCTGCCTTTCTTTTGCCCAGGGCTACCACATATTTTTCAGGGTTTACATGCATTCAATGTCAATAGTCGAGAACATAAAATACACATGTCTTTAACAAGAGTTGAAAGGGACTTTGGAGGTCTTCTAGTCCAACCCTCAGCTCAGGCAAGAAAGCTGAGGATGCCAAACTCTGAGTAGAAATCCTGGGAAAGGTGTCAGAATAATACTTAGAAGGGACCTTGGGGTGAACCCTATACCATTTCAGAGAAATGGCTATCCAGTTTTTTCTTTAAAACTTCCAGTGTTGGAGCACCCAGAACTTCTGGAGGCAGGCAGTTCCACTGGTTAATTGTTCTCACTGTCAGGAAGTTTCTCCACAGTTCTCTCTGTTCTGCTTCTCTCTGTTCAGTTTCCATCCATTGCTTCTTGTTTGCATTCTGCTTCTTTGGAAAATACATTTTCCCCCTTTCTTTGTGGCAGCCCCTTAAAAGCCTGTTGCCTATCACACTCTTGAGTAAAGCATGTGAGCCATTCCCTCCTTTCAACAGTCCATGAAAGTACATCTATAGTATGCAAATAATAAAGTCAAAAAAGGTGAACAACATTTTTACAGAACTATAGATAAGTTGAGGCTGGGTGACAAGGAATAGTTGGGAGGGAAGGGGCCAGGTGAGGCACCCCTTGATGTGAGTGACATTGAATTGGCCACACCCACCCAGTCACATGGCCATCAAGCCACACCCACCCAGTCACATGACCATCAGCCACACCCACCAAATAAGCCACACCCACAGAACCAGTACTAAACAAATTTGAATTCCACCACTGCACACATGCCCTAATAATACATATGCTGACACATGCCTCATTCCTCTCCTTGGTTACCTCCCCATAATCTTCCATTACTTTAATGGAAAGAAGAGGGAAACATGAGTCTTCTTACGCCAGCTATGAGCAGCAGATCTTGAATTTTCTCCAATCACCTGCCTTGGAAATGCTTATTTATTGTTTATTGAAAGCCATCAAAGTCATATGGAATTGGGCAGGCTCTAAACTGCATTAAATGAATAAGAAAAGCAAATGATTTGTTCCTTCCAAGCAGCTGATTGTGCAATGGGCTTTATTTCCTGCCATTAGCGTGTTCTCTCAGCCTGCTGATTATGCAGTTTAAGAGGTACATGTTGCTTATTTATGATGGATATAGTTGTTGATATAGCAGCTGGCCCAGCACTGGTTTCTATTCTACAACATGGATAGCATCATTAGTAATGTGTCAATGTGCATCCATCACCATCAAATCCAAATAAAAATCAACCAGCCAAACTAAGGCATTAATCTTGGTATGATGTTTTTAAATATGTTAGATGTATGATTGCGCCAGAAACAAGAATTTAGCCATTGCCTGTTATTTATTTGGGAATGGCGTTCAAGAATTTTCTGCATAAGATTCAAGTGGTTTATTCCATCTCCTCATAAGGAAAAACAAGCTAAAACAGTTGGTTTCAACTCAAGTTCTGTTATTTAAATGGGGTGTCCCAAATCAGATTTGCTTGATTGGGCAATTCAAACCAGATTAACAAAACCCAGTGAAGTTGGTAGGTACATTTTGCAAGCAGAACATGTTATCTGCAGATTGATTCATCTGGTGACAGAAGAGCTGCTGAAAGCTTCAATAGTGGAAGATTTACAGGCAAAGGCAGAACTTCCAAAATATCCAAAACCTGGGTGGTTTTCCTTTTATTTAGTTTTCTTTCATGTTGGCATGCAGGAAGTAGCCATGTTCGTCTTTTCCCCCACCCCCCAGTTTAAAAAGATGAAAGTCACACCTGAAGCAGAAGCCAGAGCAGGCAAAGGCTGCTCAGCACTGCAGTAACTTTCAAGAAACCTTCTTGAAAGTTTCTGCAGATGGATGGAATTCGAGAAAGCAGAAGGTTTATTTCAGAACTCAACTTTTCCTCAAAAAAGAAGAAAAAAACCACCTTCTACTAAAATTGAATTCAAAATATTGGACAGAGGAAACTGCAAGTCTTTCTCTCCTATTCTTCAATATTCCAAAACTAGTTTTAAAAATATAGATGGCTCCATTTGTTGTTCCCTTAGGCCACAGTTATCTCAGCTACATCCCAGAAAAGGAAAGAGCAAGATGAGGAAAGTTTCAGAGCCAACCGAGGGGAGAAAAATCAGTTCTCTCTCCCTTCTTTCTGGCAGATGCACTAAAATCATTATCTTCATAATTTGTCTCTAGCAATTTTTGCCCAACCCAACAGAGTGGTAATCTCAAAGTCCCTTCTACGAGGCAGTGCAATCCAGGAGATGGAGCTTCTCTATGGTGGCACCTGCCTCATTAATCAGCCTCCTTCAGAGGCAGCTGAGATCCCCCATGATCCAGAGGATCTAATGTTCTTGGCCTTCTGAAACACCATGAAGACTTGGCTTTTCTTCTAGGCATTAAGCCAGGATGTTAGTGGAGCCCAACATGTGTTCATGTGTTGATAGTAATGCAGTGCCTTGGTTACTGCATTAGTTATTTTTTTAAAACACATTTTGGTTTACAAGGGTTTTATCTTATTGGTAGCAGCCTAGAGATATTTATTCAGGATATTCATATACGTTTTCTCAACAAATGATATTTTTGTTGAAGCATTTTTATCCTGCTCTTCTGTCCCAGGGTACCTATATAATTAGTTGGGAAGAGTTTATGAATTAATTGAGGAAGGGAGAGAGTTAATGCTTGGGGGCTTAAGGTTTAAAAGATATGACATGAAAACAAAAAAGGGGCATGTTGAAAAAACAAGGGGGGAAAGTGGTATGTTTACAAATGGCTTTGTTGTTTAGTCGCTAAGTTGTGTCTGACCCCTTGTGACCCCACGGACCACAACACACCAGCCCACCCACCCAGTCTTCCACTCTCTCCTTACCCAAATTCATGTCCATTGCACTGATGAAAATAGCTATCTCAACCTCTGCTGTCTCTCTTTCTCCTTTTGCTTTCAATCATTTCTAATATCACAGTCTTTTCCAATGAGTCCTCTCTTCTCATTTGCTGGCTAAAGTATTTGAGCTCCAGATTCAGTATCTGTCCTTCCAAAGGACAATCAGGGTTGAATTCCTTTAAGATCGACTGATTTGATCTCCTTGCAATTTAACAGTACTCTCAAGAGTCTTCTTCAGGTTAAATACTACCAGATGGATTTATTTCTGAGAGAATGGAAGCTTGGTCACAACTATTTCAATAAACTTCAGAGTGTATCTTGGCAAGAGATTTCAGATGTTTTCAGAAATTATGGAAAGTGAAACCTCACAGAAATATAATAAGAAAATTAATAAAAGAGGAAATAGATACCGTCAGGACTACAATTGCAATGAAATTGGGGAGGGGGGACTGGGAGCCTGAGAAGTTAGTGAATCTGTGAAAGGTAACTGTCAGGGACCTGATCTGCCCTGCGATGGGGAAATTTTTCACCTGGTCTTCAACTATTAAAGGCAACTGGGTATGATGTATTAGTAAACAACCAGGAATGTCTATTTGATGGGAACTATAAAGAGAGATTAGTAAATGCTTCTCTTTTGAGAACATGGTGCTGCAAACATTTGACAGGAAGCCATTTGGGCTTTGGCCATGCAGGAAGCACATTGAATTTGTGAGTCACCAACCTTGCACAAGGGAGAGGCTGTTGCGTAACTCAGACAAGGCAGACATGGCCCATAAATCAACCAGCATTGACCTCATGGAAGGAGTCTCCTGTGGCTGAGGCAGAAAAAAATTAAAAATGTCACTGCCTTGTTAAAAGCTACAGAGACCCTCTAATAAGCCATAATTAGATCTTAGGGGCCTGTGGAGTCATGCCAATAAAAATGGGATAATATTCTTCCTCTCCTCCTTTTGTTTGTACAATGGTACAAACCCCTCCCCTGCCCAAAACAAAAAAAACAAAAGAGGGAAGAATCAGGTGTTATCAAAAGAAACCAGCTCAAATCCAAGGCCATCCATGACCATGATAGCAGTGATAATATTGGCTATTTCTCAAACTTCATAGAAGTCAAGCTTACCTTTTGACAGGATTACTTGTTGCTTTTGACAGTGGAGGGGTTGAAAGGCTCAGAGCATGTGGAACTGAGTGAATGGCAAAGGAGCAGTATAAGCCCGCAGGCAGCTAGCAGACTATTGTTAAGACAGAGTAATCTCACTTTGTTTGCAATTTACCAGCCAGCCATACTGGGGGCATCACAATCTAGTCGGAGATGGAAAAATTCTAATTCCTGTCTAGTCAGCCACCCAAAAGAAAGAATTGCAAGGAAAAGTTGGAAAAAAAGTAATTCTCCATTTAGAATCCACTTGTTAGGACAATCCAGGCAGCCACAGAACACATCTCCTGAACATGATTGATTGCAGTACCTAAGCCAAATCCTCCACTATTGCTGAGCCAGTGAGGAAGGGGTAAATGATGCATTGTTTTGCCATAACTCTTCAGCTCAATAATGCAGGATATTAGACATTCCCCAAAGAAGTGGTTATGGACAGCAGTCTCCCAAAAGCAGCTGCTCACCCTGTTATGGGGGTCATGTTTATTATTGTGGCCAGAACTTCCAACATGGTCCATATGAGCAGTACCAGTATTGTCCATGGCAGTGGATCCATACCAGAGGTGGTATTCAGCAGATTCTGACCAGTTCTGGAGAACCAGTAGCAAAAATTTTGAGTAGTTCGGAGAAGTGGCAAATTCCACTTGTGACTGGGAAGAGATGGGGGTCATCTATTATCTGCCTCTTGAGTCCCAGCTGATTGGTTCGGTCTTCTTTTGTTGCCCTGCACAGGAGAACGGAGCTGGAAAGCAGGTTAGTGGGGTGGGGAGGAAATGGAGATTTTACAGTAACCTTCCCCTGCCAAGACCACCAAGCCAAGCCAAGTCCACCAAGCCATGCCCACAAAATCGGTAGTAAAATTTTTTTCAATCCCACCACTGAGGCTAATTTCAGTCTGGTTCATTTGTGTCTCAAGTGAGAATTCTGGGTTGATAATTATTAATATTTCCACATTTGCTTTCATTTATATCCATGGCATACATGGATTTTAAGGAAAACCACATGTTTTTTCTTTCCCTTTCCTTTCCAACGCATAAATGATTCTGACACATTCCATACATAGAGGAACACAAAGGAACATTTGGCTTTAGTGTAATTGTGTTCCATTTGTTTATTTGTTTTAAAAATTTATATAGCATCTATTCCTTTTACAGCTCTGGGCAGCTTACAAGGAACAGTAAAACATCACTAACATCCATTAAAAATGAATATATAAATGTTTAAATAAATAATGGAAGTTATAAAACATGGTGCTTGGGAAAATAAGTATGTTTTGATATCCTTTCCTAAATTGTAATAAGGGGAAGGTTTATTTCATCCCTGGTGGTTCTACACTCCATAATATGGGGCACTCCTGAGAGAACTATTAATTAGCATTGATAACAAGCATATCTCTGGTGGGACCTGCCAAATGTGACTTGTTGATGATGTGGGATGGTGTACTGAAATAGGTATAGCATGGATTTGTGCTATATTTCAATCAAATTCATCTTTAAAAGCTCACTAACCCATTAAAGTCTGCAGACCACAAGAAGAATTAGTAGTGATAGACATATCTCGGACGATTACACCTTTATCTGTGTGATCTCATGAGATAATAAAGAAATGGCTTTCTTTCTAACTCTGTTGTTACCTTCAAAATTAAGAAATATAGTAGCAGGGATCCCCTGTAAGAATCTATGGTTGAACTGTCAAAACCACCATTCTGTTTTCTCCTCCTCTTTGTATTTTTCCAGTAACAAAAAAAAAAGTGCAAAAGACATGATAAACAGAAGAAAGCAATTACCGGTGGACTTCCCATAAAATGACATAAACTAGATAGGATGATTTCACAATAATTGGAATCCTGTCTAGTATGCTGCCAGCAAGCACAAGACCCAACAGATTATTCTACACAGGTTGCTAAACACAGGCCAGGCCAATGCTGGAAGTACTAATTAGAAAATGCAGCTGCCAGTCTGGAACCCGAAGCTACAAACAGGAACAGAACAAGCAAAATTTTGGAAAGACTATCTGATGGATAATTATTGCATTATTTAGTTATTCATTTAAATCAGAGAACTGGGACACTTTACCCAATAAAGCCAACAGTGGCTGAACCTTGGTAGTCACTGGTTCAGCCTAATGAAGACTACATATCCATCACTGGACTAGGTCTATTAGCTTGCATTTCTCCATCACACGAATAGCCCTCTATATTCTCCTTCCAGCAGCATCCTTCTAAAAGTTATAGGTGTTCTCCTCCCGCCCAAGTGGGACTGTTGCTTCTTTATGATAATGTTTGATGGTGGAGAAGGAAAGCCTCAAATATGATCAAGAAGATCCTGCAAGCCTTTGGAGGGACAGCTTTTGGGGGCTGTTGTCTGGACTATCAGTGAAACCTTGAGTCCACTTTATGTACTGTTGCTTCTGCTTCTAAACAGTAGGAACCACATTTTAGACTGACAGCAGCAGGGAGGATTTTAAGGATCATGTTTTCATTGAGTCTTCAAGAGAGATGCATTCCCCCAAAATGGAGGGTATGTGTGCATTTCAAGAAAAAGGAGGAGGAAAGATCAGGAGGAAAAACTAAACTCATATTGAATTAAATTCAAGTTCAGTTGACATATGCAGTTCATATAGCAACACTTTTAAAAATCATTTTCTCATGGAATAAATAGTGCCAATCTATTTGCTATCAGCATTGTTTTGTTGGTTACTTAACTGATGTGTAGATCCTGCAGTGCTTCAGTACTACCTCCCTTTCTTAAAAAAGTAAAGGTAAAGGTTCCCCTCGCACATACATGCTAGTTTCCGGCTCTAGGGGGCGGTGCTTATCTCTGTTACAAAGCCGAACAGCCAAGGACGTCTCCATGGTCATGAGTAAACGCCCAGGGCACATGGAACGCTCTTACCTTCCCACCAAAGTGGTCCCTATTTGTCTACTTGCATTTTTTACATGCTTTCAAACTCCTAGGTTGGCAGAAGCTGGGACAGGTAACAGGAGCTCACTCCGTTACACGGCGCTAGGGATTCAAACCGTTGAACTACCAACCTTTCTGATTGATAAGCTCAGCATCTTAGCCACTGTGTCCCTCACCCCTTTCTTATTACAGACATCAAAATTTCATACCGACTTTCCTCTTTTTTTCAGCCACTATCCTTTACTGGAGATGCAGAACAGGTAAACAGAGAGAAAAAGAGACACTAGCTCATCCCTTCTCTTCTTTGTTTTAATTCTGATGTCTGTTCCACTACTTTGGACCAGAATTGTCTGACTCTTTGAAAAGAAGCTACAGCAGCCTAGCAGCTTTGCAGGATAAAGGGTCCACTTTAAAAAGGTTCAGGTAATAGATAACAGAGTGAAAACAATTTTTCAAAAATGGTATCTCATCAAAGTAGGTCATCCTGGGCTTTCCCCAAAACCAGTATCCATCAGAGGAGATGGATTTGATTCCCATGATGCTGTTCTGAGGATGATGGGGATTTTAAGCTGCAATAGTTTGGGGGGAAGCTTGGCTAGATGGACAAATAGGCTGGGATCATACACCACTTTAAATCATAATACTATTATAGACATTTGACTCCTGGGTAGGAGTAAATGTCAGAAAGAAACTAAAAACAACTCTGCCTTAATAAAGTGAAGTATAAAGTGAAGTACAGACAGTCTTTGACTAACTTTCAAAATACTGTTATAATACCTAAACCAGTTAAAAAATATCCCGAGGCACCTAGTGACTCCTGTTTCCTGACCTTGCCTGTCTTGGAAAGTTAGTAAAAGTAGAACAAGCAGGTCCAAGCTACAAACTCTGGATAACTAATAAATGATAGTAAAGCAATTTTTAAAAAAACCTCTGAAGTCTCCCCTCTTATCTAGTGATTGCACAGATTTAGAACCCAAACATCAGGTGGTTTGTTTTGGGCTTAGGATTTATTTATTTTTATTTATTTTATTTTGTCAAGCGATTATAAGATAACAGGTATAAGCATGGTTATGAATACATGCAATGGATACATATAAGAAAAAAAAAAAACAATAGGACAGGGACTATAGGCACACTGCTGTGCTTATGCATGCCATCTATCTATTGTATGTGTGTGTGTGTGTGTGTTTAAACAGATGTAAAGATGGAAGCCATTATGCCACAGTTGCAGCTTTCCTCTTTTGACCCCTTTGCAGACACCTCTAATGTAAATCATGGTTTATAACTTGGGAGTTAACATGAATCCAGCCAATTTTTTTTTCATTAAATTGCTTAACTATATAATTTAATGTGTGGACCAAACCATAGTTTAACCCAATAAAGGACAACTTCCATTGTAAACTACCTTTCCCATAGATGCTATAGAGAAGCTTTTTCTACCCTAATATGCAAGTAATTATTTTTCCAAACTTTATTTATTTATTTGCTGAGGAGATTGCTATCCCTCTTTCATTCAGGAGGTCAAGGCAGCATACATCGTGTTCTTTTCTTTTATGCTTTCTCCTTCAAGTAAAGTAAAAATTCTCTTGGCACATACATGCTAGTTGTTCCCAACTCTAGGGGGCGGTGCTCATCTCTGTTCCAAACCCAAAAAGCCAGCGCTGTCTGAAGACATCTCCATGGGTGGCTGGCATGACTAAACCCCAAAGGCACACTGTTACTTTCCCACCAAAGTGGTCCCTATTTTTCTGCTTGCATTTTAATAAGCTTTCAAACTGCTAGGTTGGCAGAACTCTGTTCCACACTCTGTTATGTGGCACTAGGGGTTTGAACTGCCGAACTGCTAACCTTTCTGATCGACAAGCTCAGTGTCTTAGCTCCTGAGCCACCATGTCCCAATACTCCTTCAAGTACAATTATGTAAAGTAAGGGGAAATGGCCCAAAATCACCCAGTAGGTGACTACTAGAGACAAGTTCCAGCACAAGTCCAAAAGCTCAGAATCTCTGGTCCCAGTGACCAACCCAGATTGGACCCTGCAACATTATCTGCAATACATATATCCCAGAGGTTGGTATTCAGCAGGTTCTGACCAGTTCTGGAGAATCAGTAGCAGATTTTTTTTAATAAAATTTTTATTAATTTTCAATAAACAAACATACACAAACAAAACACAAAAAATAAAAACATAAAACTTCTTTTTGGAAAGCAGCTTAGTCCCGGGTTACATCTTTTTGTAGAGACATAAATTTGAATTCATGCTCACTTCTTATCCCATTTCATATCTTATTTACCATTCTACATTTTCTATACAGCTTCTCCCCTCTTTTCGCTCTCTTAATTCTATTTTATTTATTTCATCTCAATTTAAATCATTATGCGTATATCTTTTGTCTGTTCTATTTCAATTTTCTATTATCTTTTCTCATTAAGACAAAATTTCTCCTGTAATCACTGTAGTGGAAATTTTTAGTAGTTCAGAGAACTGGCAAATACCACCTCTGACTGGCCCCACCCCCATCTATTCTCTGCCTGCTGAGTCCCAGCTGATTGGCTGGGTCTTCTTTGGTTGCCCTGCACAGGAGAAGGGAGCTGGAAAGCAGGTTAGTGGGGTGGGGAGGGAACGGATATATTGCAGTATCCTTTGCCTGGAGTGGGATAGGAATGGAGATTTCAGTATCCTTCTCCTGCCACGCCCACCAAGCCACATCATGCCACCCCCACAGAACTGGTAGTAAAAAATTATTGAATCCCACCACTGATATATTTGCCTTTATTCAGGAGGTCGTCTTACTCTAGAGTGCTTCAAGCACAGTAATACTAGAGTCCTTTGATTGGACTACTTGTAGATTGTTTTCTAATCAGACATATCCTTAATACAGGATCTCCAATTATGGCAACTTTAAGACTTGTGGACTGCTGACTGAGGAAATTCTGGAAGTTGAAGTCCACAAGACTTAAAGTTGTCAAGTTTGGAGAACCCTGCCTTAGTATGTTACAGGAATATATGAAAGTCAACAGTCATTTTGCATGCAAAAATACCTTACAAAGGTAATTTTGTACACATACAAATGTAGTCATTACTGGACAACCCACGACCATCGTTTCAGTCTTTAGCTAAGCCTTTTCTGATTGTAAGTCACCCAGAGTTGCCTTGAGATAAGATGGGCAGCTAATATATTTTATAATAAACAGAAATAAATAAACAGATAAACAGAACTGGGCAAAAAAGCAGTGGGAGTGGGAGCAGCTTCCAACTTCCTGCAGGCTTCCCCATTGATTTTGCTAATGGGAAGCTAGCAGGGAGTGTATTGAAAATCATGGCCATGTGATTGCAGCCAACTGTGGTGATGTTGCAGTGGCCAGAACTTTACAAATGCAAGTGATATGAAGGTCCTTGACATTTCAATTACATTGGAGTAAAGGGTCCCTGGTTTTTGTATGCATTCTTTAAGTTAGCATTTTTGGTGCCTTGATTCAAAAATGTGCATACTGCACTTTTCAGGCTAATTGAAGGTTACCAACAAACTAATAGCAGAGTTTTAATAGTATATAGATTATAGTATGGTCCTGAAAGACAGATAACTGCTAATGTCTGTAGTAAATACAGTTAACCAGTAATTCTGTAGAATTCAATCCTTAGTGAAGATAATACAAAAATATCTGGGGTAAGTTCTAACCCTTTAGATCAAGGGTCTTCAAACTTGGCAAGTTAAAGACTTATGGACTTCAACTCCCAAAATTCCTGAGCTAACATGAGGAGGAGGAATTCTGGGAGTTGAAATCCACAAGTCTTAAAGTTGCCAAGTTTGAAGACCCCTGCTTTAGATTTAGAGCATGGGTGGGGAACGATGGCCCTTTTATGACTTGTGGACTTCAACTCCCAGAATTCCTGAGTTGGGAGTTGAAGTCCATCGTTCCCCATCTCTGCTTTAGAGCAACACATTTCCCCCCTCACACACACACACACACATTAGGCCCTTAATGGCATCCTGTTCAACATGCTCCCTTAAAGGGCATTCATTCATTCAAAAGGTGAATAGATTTTTTTAAGCCTTAAAATGATTAAATTTCAACTATATTCAAATGTCATTAATAATTCATTACATTAATCTAGCTAAGATTAATAATGCTCCTACTATGGCCTTAAAATTACTATCTTGGGGCAAATATCTGGGGCCCCAGGGGGCACATGCTGTTCTGGTACATCAGATTCTCCACTTTCCTTTTCAGGAAGAGTACATATTTTTTTAAAAAATAATGAATTTCAGGTACTCTTCTAAAGTTAACCATTCTGCCCCAGTGTGTTCTTTCTCTAATTTGTGTATAATCCCTGTTGCTCCCATGTTACAGGTATTTTCCATCTGATAGCTGGGAACCACGATTGCCTCCCCAAAGAGCTTCAAGAAGTTTCCCCAAAGTAGCCCCTAGTGCTCTGTGTCAGAGAAGTAAATCAGCTGCTGTCCTTTTATTTATTGAAACGTGAATATTGTCTCCAGCCCTGGCAATTCAAAGTCATCCTTCAGATTTGCCGAAAAGGTGCACAGCTCTATAGAGAAAGCATAACTGAAACACCAGTGCCCTCTATACTTCTTCTGCAAAATGGCACCTTCCCTGGTGCTCAGCATCTTGCAGCCGCTCTCCATCTCATATCCCTTGCTGGCTAGCTGCTTTGGGAGCAAGCATTCAAGGAGAGGAGGTTTGATTTCCTGAATTTCACTACAGTGCAGTATTTTAAATCAGAGAACAGGCATGTCCTAAGCAAGTCAAAACTGACTCTGTTGAATTCCCTTGAAAGGTGATTTATGAGTAACTGGGACATTCTTGATCATATCTGTCAGGAGATAAACCAACCCACTCCACTTTCCAGGTGTCAAGGCAGATGCCTTAGAGGTATTCTATCAAAGGTGGACAGGACAGAGATCTGGTTGCTAGCTATCCAGCACTTTGAAGGAAAGGTAGAGTGAACTAGAGAGCCACCCAGAGCTGCTTCGGATAGGGAGATGGACAGCATATAAATGTAATAATAAATAAATAGACTTTAAAAACCAACAGCAATCCGGCTAGGTGATAGAAGGGTAGCTTTCTTCTGTAAGATTTCCTTTTTTATTACTGTAATATTTCACTTTTGTTGAACCATAAAAGCTGTTAAGGAGATGCATATTTTAGTAGTGCATCAATTACACCAATGACATAGTTATTTGCACTGTTTGGTAAACAAATACAAACTGTAATTAAGAAAGGCAGTGGAAAGAAAAGCAATTGGAATGGAGGGGAATTATATGAGTAGAGAGAATCTTGTGTCTGTGTCTACACAGGAAGAGAGATCACATATTTGAACAGTGTTTATTTAAAAAAAAAATCTCTGATAATAATGCTTTGATTACTGAGTTTCAGAAGCTGGCCCCCTTTGATACCTCCTGTCCAGGACAAATGGCATTTTAGGGCTGGTGGATTCCATAAGGACTATGAAAGGAGGAATCAGTCAAGCTTCACACACAAGTTTAATTATCACTCAGCTCTTCAGAGAATTACAGTAACTCTTCATTCAGAAATAGGTTTATTTTGATGCAGAGCTCTCAGACACAACTCAGTTAAATTACTTGGTTCATTTCAAACAAGATTAAATCACAAAAATACCAATACGGTACACAGAAATCAAAATCTTCCAATAAGTCTACACCAGAGCATAAATTCTAGCCTTTCCCACACCCCTCCCCCCAATCTTTCTGAGTCAAAGGAAACTTGACCATTCTCTTTATTGGCCTTGAACTGATCTATGTGAACATAACACATTTTCAACCTGGTGACCAGTGGTGGTATTCAGTTCTTTTTATTACTGGTTCTGTGGGCATGGCTTGGTGCGTGTGGCTTGGTGGGCGTGGCAGGGAAAGGATACTGTAAAATCCCCATTCCCTTCCCACTCCAGGAGAAAGTTACTGCAAAATCCCATTCTCTCCCCACCCCACTAACCTGCTTTACAGCTCCCTTCTCCTGTGCAGGGCAACAAAAGAAGATCCAGCCGATCAGCTGGGACTCAAGAGGCAGAGAATAGATGGGGGTGGAACTAAATCCAGTCCCATTACAATATCTTAAAGTCAGAGGTAATATTTTCTGGTTCTCCAAACTACTCAAAATTTCTGCTACCGGTTCTCCAAAACTGGTCAGAACAGGCTGAATACCACCTCTGCTGGGGACTCTGGTTTCAGACTCACCAGATTCACTTCTCATTTTTAAATGGGACAGAACTGAAGCTTTTAATCATATAAAGGAGGCACCTTAAGCATAGGCTGGCTGTCTTAGGGAATAGAGGGCAACATCTGTCATCTGATACCAGTGACTGTGCTGGGTGGGACTTACTAAAACTAGGTCTAGAAAGTTTTGGAAACCATGACTTCCTTCTGGCAATGATGCTTTCATCCATGGTATGAAGTTGTATTACTTCCAAATCAGTCCTTCAAAGCTTTCCCTTCTTCTGCTTCTTGCTCTCAAATTTGCTTCTTTAAAGTTAATTGAAATAGAAAATGGGGACAATGGAGCATATGGAACTTATGTTTCTAGGTGGGAGAGATTGAAAAAAAAAAAGAAACATTTACTTGAGGGTGGGGGATAATGGAACCCCAAAACATCAATCATTTTTTAATTTGAGGTGGTGGATCCACTTTTTAAAAAAACATTGGCTATTGTTTACTGTGAATCTTCTTCATGTAAAACCGGACACTCTATCATTGACCCATGGCTCTTTGTCCAAATAGTCTCTTGAAGCATCCTTCATTACTATGGCATGGAATAACCTATCCATGTCTCCCAATGGACAACTATGGTCTTCCGTGCTTGCGCTACTCATTTTAAGAACTTCATAAAATATGAGAAGTTATTCGTAAGCAAGTTGCAATAAACATGAAAAATGATTCAGATGTGGGAGAAAACAAACTGGGCAGCTTTACCCATCCAACAATAACAGCTTAAAACCAGGGATGGGAACTTATGGCTTTCCAGATAGTAATAGCAATAGCACTTAGACTTATATATTGCTTCATATGTTGCAGAACTATAATTTCCAACCTCTAATAGGATAGTTAGGATGTTGGGAGATGCTGTACAGAAATCTATTAGATTACAAACATTTGGGCTTCTCTTTCACTACCGTTTATGATACCACAGATCATGAATGAGGATTGACACACTTGGCTTTTAACAAATTTAGCAATAGCAATAGTACTTAGACTTATATACCACTTCACAGAGCTTTACAGCCCTCTCTAAGCAGTTTATAGAGTCACCATATTGATCCCAACAATCTGGCTCCTCATTTTACCGACCTTGGAAGGCTGGAAGGCTGAGTCAACTTTTAACAGGCAGATCCAATGAAATCATCTCTACTCCAGGGACAGAATTTGGCAGGCATAGTCAAGAAAGGGATCATTTAAGATATTAACACCTGCTTGTTGTAATAACCCAAATTAAAGTACTGACCAAAAGGTTAACTGTCCAGCCTCGCTCCAAATAGAATGTGATTAAGATGTTTGACTAGAAGCAGGGAGACACTTTGATTATTTGGGCCAGTCATTCCCTCTCACCCCCAACTTCACAGGGTGACTGTTATAGGGGAAGGAAGCTTTAACACACATAAGGCATCTGTTGTGGGAGCACAACAGGTGTGCTTATATAATAGATAACAGATAAGCAAGCCTTATCAACCTTGCTTTTAGTTCCTGCATAAAAGATAGGTTAACAAACAAACAAGCAAAATAAATAATGGAGGAACAGGACTCATCTTCTAAGGTAAGATTAGCTACTATCATTTTTCCCAACCTTCTGACTTGCTCATAATCCCAAAAGGCACTGTCCAAAATATAATCTCCCGAGGAAGACATAACATTTTTTTCAAACAATAATTCAACTTTTTAGAATCTCTCCAAAGCTGATGGCTTGTTCATTGATGTCCAACTTGGCTCCTGTAGTCTTTTCTTTCTTGGAAGACAATAAGGAGATCAGTTAAGGATTTTGTAATAGCAAGCAGCTATACGAAGCTAGATCCATCAGTATATATATATATTTTCTACATTTAAAAGGTATTTCTCACAGAAATCTTAAAGGAATTTCAGGACTGCAACGAAAGGAGATTATTCAAACTAAATCCAGTCCCATTACAATATCTTAAAGTTTCATCAGGAGATTTCCATAGCAATTTCTATTATTATTCTTGGCTCAAGGTCAAACAGGTGTGCTAAACACATATAGATCCACAAGGAAGGTGGGAGGCATTATGAAATCTGAGAGATGGCCTGGATTTATTATTGGAAATACAGTACTGTTTTCCACATCGCTTCTTTTACAAAAGTATGTGGATAATGTGTGGTTTTCCTACACCAAGGAGTGGTGTAGGAAAACTTATTCCCATAACAATTTTTCTGAATGAGTCCAAAATCAGTTAATCCTTGGAAACACTTTCTCAGTGCAGCCAGATACATGCCACTGGGCCCTGAGAAATATGGCGTGATAGAAATAGGCTGTTATCTGTCTTTCCCACCTGCTATTCAAAGATATACTGCTTTAGTAAGGAAAGATTATCTTTCCTTCCCATGACTAATTACCACAGAAGGAACTGTTCTCCATACTTTTGCCATTTTTTTTTCCTACTCTTAAGAGCTTGCCTATAGGTAGAGATTTTTATCCTCCACAGGATTAAAGTATGGTAGTTTAATCAGTATGGTAGTTTAAAATCTTTGGAAGAAATTGAGAGAAGAAAGTATTCCGTATTAAGTTTGCAAAGAACAAAGATGCCCGCCCAACAGAAGGAACAAAGCATATTGTGGCAGCCAACAAACATCTCACTTCAGCCTTGACTAGAGAATCATCTGCAGTTTGTGTTCAGCACCTTATTCTGCTCCTCTCTCTCAATCCAACAGCACAGGTTGCGCTTAGACATCATGCCATGTGGCTGCTATAACTCAGTTGCTAATTGTATGATCCTTTGCCCCCTGGTGACATGACTGCATGTGTGTGTGTAAGTGGATGGGCACGCAAGCCCACCTCTCCTGAAGCTGCAAGCCCAGGGACCCAGCATTCCAGCCACACAGAAGTGCTGACAGTACTTTAACACCTCAACTGTGCCCAGAATCCAATGGAAAACTTATGCTGCAGCTGTGCATCCCCATCACTGATTTTTTGGAGCTGCCAAAGTGGCTTCTGTCTTCCTCTCTCAGTATTGCCCTTGTGCTGCAAAGCCATGTAACATAGTGGTTGAAGGCTCTGAAAACAAAGGAAGAGAAAATAGGCTGCCACAGGGAGAAAAGCAACCTAGAAACTAAGGAGAAATTTCCTAACAGTGAGAACAATTAACCAATGGGACAGCTTCCCTTCAGAAGTTGTGGGGGCTCCATCACTGGAGGTTTTTAAGAAGAGACCGGACAGCCACTTGTGTGAAATGGTATAGGGTCTCCTGTTTGAGCAAGGGGTTGGACTAGAAGACCTCCAAGGTCCCATCCAACTCTATTATTCTGTTATTCTTGTTCTATCAGAAGAAAATTGAGTAACTCAAGGAAGGAAACAGGCCAGTGGTGGGATTCAAAGATTTTTACTATTGGTTCTGTAGCTGTGGCTTGGTGGGCGTGGCAGGGAAAGATACTGTAAAATCTCCATTTCCACGCCAGTCCAGGGGAAGGTTACTGCAACATCCCCATTCCCTCCCCATCCCACTAACCTGCTTTCCAGCTCCATTCTCCTGTGCAGGGCAACCAAAGAAGACCCGGCCGATCAGCTGGAACTCGGGAGGCAGAGAATAAATGGGGGGCGGGGCCAGTCAGAAGTGGTACTTGCCGGTTCTCTGAACTACTCAAAATTTCCGCTCTTGGTTCTCCAGAACTGGTCAGAATCTGCTGAATACCACCTTTGAGACAGGCATGTTTGAAATATAAGGAATATATTAAGGAAAAATAAGGAATCAATTCTCCACAGTACTCACTAGCTCAGAAGATAATCTGTTACGGTAATAACTGGAATTTTTGCCTACAGGACCCAGGAGCTAAATACGTATTATGAAACTTCACTATCTCCACCCTTGGATTATATGTATGTTTGCCAAGCTGTGGCCTCATGGAGGATCTATTAAGGATTCCATCTATAGACAGCACATGTGGTTTGTCTGTTGAAAGGATGTGAGAACTGTCTCTTTCAGAAAAAAAGAAAAAAGGGGAGAAATGCCTTGTACCAACTGGGCTGGGCAGAGTCATCCCTTTTCCCAGAATTTTTATTTTTTTATTTACTTATTTTAGTTTTATTTACTTTATCAAAAAAACTTACCCCTTAAACTGAAATCTCCAAAGTCAGCAGGCTCTTTTTCACGCTAATTGTTACTTCTTTATCTCAAAAACTAAAGTTTATTATTATTATACAGCACATTAAATAAGCAAACTTAACCCACATTATCCTCCAGTCTGGGAGGCAGCACAATATCTGTCAGTCTAGATTTGCTGTGTCCCCATAGCCACGTTCTTCTCTGCCTCCTTAGAAAGACTGGTGAATGGTGCTCTCCAAGTTAAGATGCCCTGAAGCTTTTTGGCTGCTGCTCCACAAATTCTGCCAAGGACAAATTCTGCCAAGGACAAATTCTGCCAAGGATACATCCTGTGAAGGGGGTGGGATTTCAATTTTTTTAACAACTGGTTCTGTGGGCTTGGCTAGGCAGGTATGGCCATGTGACTGGGTGGGCATGTCTTCTTTCTTTCTTTCTTTCTTTCTTTCTTTCTTTCTTTCTTTCTTTCTTTCTTTCTTTCTTTCTTTCTTTCTTTCTTTCTTTGCAGCACACACACACATCCATTTTTTTGCCTCCTGGGCCTCAGAGAAGCCTCCTAGGGGAGTGTTTTTGCTCCCAGAAGACTTCCCTGGGGCCCAGGAAGGCAAAAAATGGAGATTGGGGGAGGCATAGCACCCTCCCCACCTGCATGCTCCTTTTTGCCTCCTGGGCCTCAGGGAAGCCTCCTGGGTGAAGCAGTAAGACAGCGAGGGGGATCCTGGCACAGCTGATCATTGGAACTGCTGGTCTTTGGAAGGGAGGAAAAAGAAGAAATACCTTAAGGAGTGACTGGGTGGAGGAGAATTTTGGGCATGTGCGTGAAGTCACGCATTCGTGGTAAGGACTGACTGGGAGGGGAGGGCAGAGAGAGGCAGGGCCAGCCAGGGACACAATTTGCCGGTTCTCCAAACTGCACTGAATCATAACAACCAGTTCTATAGAACCGGTGCAAACCGTAGAATTTTACCCTTGATCCTGTGGTAAGCTTAGAACAGTTTTGTGCAATAGCACATGCGTGTGTGCTGGCACCCACAATGCAATGCGTCTCGACCCCCTGCGCATGCATGTGCAACACCCATGCCCCATCCCTGCCCCTTACCCACACTGAGCATACGTGTATCTCCCAGCTGATTTTTGGCCCATTTGAGGCCGTTTTCACCCTTCAGGAGACTCAAGGGAAGCTTCTGCAGCCTCAAGAGGCTAAAAATGGGCCTGTTTTGGCAGTTCCGGTATTTCCTCAAATGGGCCGAAAATCAGCTGGGACGCACTCAAATGTGCAGTTCCGGTAAGTTTGGCTAGGGCTCACGTGCCTGCACAAATGGCTCTGTGTGCCACCTGTGGCCCTCATGCCATAGGTTTGCCATCATGGACTTAGAAGGCGGCTGTGTTCCGATTGGACATCTGAGACCATATGGGACATACATGCACACAGACAAATCCAGGTCTATCTATTTTCTCATGAAGGGCTCCTGCATAAAACAATCCTTATGGAAGTAGAAAAAATTCTTCACCACCTTCATAGAACATAGAATAATAGAGTTGGAAGGGACTTTGGAGGTCTTCTTGTCCAAACCCCTACTCAAGCAGGAGACCCGATACCATTTCAGACAAATTGTTGTCCAGTCTCTTTTTGAAAGCCTTCAGTGAAGTAGCATCTACAACTTCTGAAGGCAAGCAATTCCATTGGTTGATTGCTCTCATCGTTAGGAAATTTCTCCTTAGTTCTAGATTCCTTCTCTCCTTGGTTAGTTCCCAACCATTGTTTCTTGCCTTGCCTTTTAGTGCTTTTGAAAAATAGTTTGAACCCCTTGTCTTTGTAGGAGCCCCTCAAATATTGGAACCTTCACCTCAACATAGGTTGGAATTGGGAATGAAGTGGGGAGCAGAATGCCTTTGACTCTTTGTAGTCAAGAGGAGAGCCATAAATCTAGATTTTTGATGCCGGGGGAAAGCAAAGGACAATTCCTCTTTTACACAACATAGCAAGGAAATTAAAAAGAAAAGGAAGAAATGAGGACTTGCAGGAGAATACTTAACTTTAATAAAAAAAATGAATAACAAAGAAAATGCCCAAGATAGACTGTGCTCACTTGGGAGACTCAAAAAATGTTGGTGTTTCCCAGCTGTTTCTAAACAATCCTGCAGTTGTAGGTCAACAAGTCTAAATCTTGTGTTGTCTACACTTTATTGCAGTTAAGAGTCTAGGGTGCTTTAGAAAGTGCAAAAGGACTACCCAATGCATACCCAATTTCTGCATCCTAAGAGAAGCAAACTATCTTAAGCTCCCATAAAACTCTGGTATCAGGTCTCTATTGCATTTTGTTCACCCAATTGCTCCCTACTTCTTCAAAATCGCTATTATAAAGTACACATGTAATACTAGTATTATGAATTATAAACTTTGTGCTAAGAGCTGAGAGAGCTCTTGCCTGATAAAAAAAGGAACACTTTTAAAGATATCTAGAATCTGCCACAGATAAAAGCATCTACCTATTTCTTTTTAGGAAAGAAAGGATAATAAGGAAAGGATAATTTTAATCTTATGGAAGAAAAGAGGATAACAAAGACATTAGCCAGGCCAGCTGTATCATTGTGCAATGTGTGACATCAAATGCTGGAGGGCAGCAGTGAGATGGTGAGTCTTTTCTACATCTTAAGGCTAGGTCACACGGGCCAACGGATGCAAAACGTATGTAAAAAGGACACAGCGGATGAGCAAATTTTCCATCCATTGTTATCCGCTCTCAAAAATGCCCCAAATTTGCATAAACAGAGTGGACAACAACGGAAAGGAACAGACGTGGGGAGGATGTAGTAGGGATGTAAAGCGGACGTTCGTAGGAAGCCTAGCGGATGGAAGCGGATGGAAGCAGATGACACATCCACAGGACTTCCGGGGGAGAACAGCGAAGCGGATGCATAGCGGAAGGAACGGATGCGTGGCGGATGCGTAGCGGATGACGCGGATGCATCACGGACGCCTATAGGATGCATAGTGGATGCCTAGCGGATGCAAAGCGTTCACTGCGCATGCGAGGAGGATGAATTGCGTAAGCTCCGCGGATATAAAAGGATGCAGCTCGCAAGCAGGTCACCATTCAGAGGAAAGACCTGCTGCCAGAGACATCTTGAGAGAACACCCTGGGGAAGAAGAGGAAGCCTGTGCCTACTCCTGCCAGCCCTGGCAAGGACAGAACCACCATCCCACCCCCTGGCACTGACTCTGAAGCGGCTGGTGCTTCTGCTGCGGGTGCTGCTGGTGGTGGCGGTGTTGCTGCTGCTGGTGCTTCTCCTGCTGGTGCTGCTAGTGCTGCTGGTGCTTCTCTTGCTGCTGGTGGTGGTGGTGCTGCTGCTGCTTCTGGTGCTCCTGGTGGTCCTGGTGCTGCTGCTGCTGGTGCTTCTCCTGCTGCTGCTGGTGCTGGTGCTTCTCCTGCTCCTGCTGCTGCTGCTGTGGTAGACCATCCCCAAGGCCCTCAAAGCCATGCTGCTGAAGGCCCTGAAGCCCCTGCCAGAGGGAGGAAGAAGCAAAGCAAGGAGAAGGGGGAGAGGAAACAGTACTCCATTTCCGAGGAACATGAGGAGGAGGTGCTGGAATGGCTGAGGGAGAATGAGTACCTGTGGAGGAAGGAGCACAGGCTCTATCACGACACCAAGTGGAAGCAGGCAGCATGGAGACAGAAGGCGGAGAGCCTGGACTACACTTCAGATGTCCACCTGGGGTGGTGGAAGCATATGCACACCTGGTATGGCAAGCTGCACCTGAAGATCCGGGCAGGCCGCTGTCAAACTCACTGACCGGGAGACCTATGTCATGGCCAGGTGCAGCTTCCTGGAGGGTGAGATCCGCCACCAAGGAGCAGCCCCTCTGTCAACCCTCTCCCTCAGACAGCCCACAGAGAGCCACTCCTCTTCCAGCCAGGAGACAGCTACCATGTCCAGGCAGGTGTCTTTGGAGGGCCCCACGACAGAGACCCCCCCCCATAGCTGCACTCCCCGTGCTAGAGGACGTGGAGGATCCCCTCTCTCAGATGGAGCAAGAAGAGGCAGCCACCAGAGACCAACCCACCCTCACCCCCAGCTCCACCTCCACAGAAAGCAGGCAGAGAGGCAGATCGGAGGGACAGAGCCACACTGTCCTCTTGGAGATCAGGGACACAATCAAAGCAAGCACAGATCTCCTCTCCCAGCTGGTCCACTTTGACATACCATCCTCCAACCGCAAGCCCTTCATCACGTACATGGGCCAGACCCTCATGAACATGCCCAAGGCCCAGTACTAGGTGATGAAGGAGAGGATCACAGCTCTTCTGCACCACCCTCCAGGCCCAGCTGAACCTGCTGCTACCCACTCCAGGTCTGCTCCTCCACCCCAGCCGATGTCACAGCCCTTCCAAGGATTTAAGCAGCCACTCGCCTACCAAGCCTACCACTACCAGGACTTCCCACAGCAGAGGCAGCCCTTCCCAGTCCAGGCCCAGGTTCCTCGGACGCCACAGATGCCACAGATGCCTCACCTCGGCCAGCTGCAGACCAGACAGCCCCACTACACTCCTCCTTCCTCCACCCCACAGCCAAGCCCTTCCTCAGAACACCTGTCATCAGTGTTGGGCCTCACATCCCAGGTACTTGATGAAGGGCCTCTCAACCTCACGGGACTGAGTCAGCTCTCTGAGAGCTTCCTGCACACACCATCTCCTGTTGTACTCTCGGGGCCAGGCATCCCAATGGCGCCTCAGACCAGCACTCCAGCAACAGCCATCTCCACAGTCCCTGGCCCCTTTACATCTGAGACCATGGGCATGCCTCAGAGTGACTGAGAAGAGTGCCAGAGATTGAGTTGTTACCTGCTCACCTTATCTTTGCTTAAAGGCACTTGGGTCATTTTGCTTTTTAATAAAGTCATACAGTTTGTTATTAATAAAGGTTATCTTTGCTTCACACACTTGGTTCATTTTTTTTACTTAATAAAGTGTTGGGGAAAACTTTGAAAAAAGGGTTAAGCCTTTGCATGCTTGTGGGATTGGTAAGGACAGCTGTGGGATGGATAGCTGTGGAATGGGTAATGATAGCTGTGGGATGGGTAAGGAAAGCTGTGGGATGGATAGCTGTGGGATGGGTAATGATAGCTGTGGGATGGGTAAGGAGAGCTGTGGGATAGATAAACCTCCAGTGCAAGCATAGTGGGACTGTATGGTCCACCCTCCCAGCTGCCACACATATGGTCCTTTATTATCAATAACAATTTAATCATTGATCCACACATTTCAACATAAACAAAACTCTTTATTAATGCCCTATTAATTTTAAGGCCACTCAACATACATGGCACAATCTCATCAGTGTGATGAGATAGGCTGAAGGAAGCATCCATTAAGCATCTACCATCCTGTCTTGCCCCTCCACTGCTCCAGCTGGGGAGTTGCACCAGTGTTTCAGGAGGTTGTGCTGCTTCTTCCCTCCACGTGAAGCTCTGTTGGGGCCTTGCACATCCACAGTGTCTATCAGGTTTAGTCCTTGCCTCCATTCACCAGGCTCCATGTCCTCATTGCCTTGTTGATGGTCCACAAGCCTGTTCTGCAACACTGGGTAGCGGGTGCGCATGAGATTGTGCAGGATGCAGCAAGCTTCCACGATGCTCCTCACGGTCTGTGGGTGATGCTGCATGGTGGTGAGAAGTACCTGGAACCTATTGGCCAGGATGCCAAAGGCATTCTCCACCACCCGTCTTACCCTGGACAGCCTGCAGTTGAAGATCCTCTCTTCACGGGTGAGGTATCTGGAACTGTAGAGCTTCATGAGGTAGGTTCTGAGGGAGAAGGCGTCATCACCCACAATGAAGTAGGGCACATCTTGTGTGTTGTTCGGTAGGGGGTCTGCATCTGGGAAACCCATGATGAGGTTGCATTCCAGCCCACCCTTGAGGTGACTGGCGTTGTATATCTGGACATCTGAAGCTGACCCGTTGCCTGAAGCATCGATGTACATGAACTTGTAGTCAGCATCAACCATGGCAAAGAGGATGATGCTGAAAAAGCCCTTGTAGTTGAAATAATTGGACCCTGACTTGACTGGAGCTTTGCAGGCCACATGCTTCTCATCTATGGCTCCAACGGTGTGGGGAATGTTCCACCTCTGGTACCACTGCTCTGCAACTTTCCTCCAGCCTTCTTCAGTGGTGGGGCACTGGAGGAGCTCCTCCACGTATTCTTCGATGATGGCCTGCACCACTTCTCTGACCACAATGCTGATGGTATTGTGTGGCACCCTCCAGGCATACTGCATGTTTCTGTACGTGGTCCCAGAGGCCAGGTGGTGCAGAGTCAGTGCCTTCAGTCCAGGGTCCAGGCTGGGACGGAAGTTGGTGTTTGCCTTGATCAACCTGGGTGTCAGTCGCTGCACAACTTCGTCAAACATGGCTGGTGGCATCCTTATGAAGTGCTGGAATGCACGAGTGTCTCCATTCCTCAGCTCCACCATCAGCTTGTCATAGTCCAAACTCCACTCTTCTCCCAATCCATCGTTGGACCCAGAAAGTTCTTGGACGTCTCCTTCTTCTCCTTGCGTAGAAAAGGTGAAACAGTCTGAAGAGGGCTTGATTCTGGTGTTGAATGATGGCGGCTACCAAAAGGAGTGTGCGATGATCCATGGTGGAGATCAATGGATGATGTGGAAGAGCAAGAGCAAGGCTGAAGATGTTTGCAAACCATGGCTGTTGGACTGAAAGTGAGATCCAGGTGATTTCCTCCCTCTTTTTATAGGAAATGTCGGTTTTCCGCTAGGTGTCCTTCCACATACTCTAGGCAACCTCCAGACATCCTAAATATCCGAGATATGTCCCCTATACAAACGTTTTTTTCCGTTTTAATGTTTTATATGTGAGCTGCATCCGCTTTCATCCTTTCTATGTCCATGCTACTAACGCTGTGTGGACGTTCCGCGTACCTTTTGCTTCCTCCCTCTTTCTGATTTCCGCTGGAGCAGATGTGAGTTGCACGGATGTCCAGAGGATGCTGAGACGATACATTGGACGTGTAACGGATGACAATGGACGTAGAATGTTTGTTGCCCGTATGTGTTGTGGATGTAGATCGTATGCAGTGGAAAGTTCCTCCGCTCAAAAAGTTTTGTGCAGCTCAAAACTTTTTGAGCAGATGAAATAGCAGTAGATGGATGTTTGACGGATAGAGCATATGAAACACGTACGCAGTGAGTACATAATGGATGCATTGCGTTTTCCAACATATGGCAAGCTTTTTTGTCCATTTTACATCCTCTTTGCATCCATTGGTTCAGTGTGACAGGGGCTTTAACTATCTTTAGATCTTCAGTTCTTGTGGAGGACATAATTCCATCAACAGAGCTGAGAGCCTTTCTGTTTCACAATTGGAATTCTACAATTCATTTTCAGCATGCAAGTCCTCAAGACAATTTTGATTCCAACTGGAGGTGTAGAGTCTATCTTTAAGAACCTGAAACTCTCCTCATGCTATTGAACCAAACTTCCAGCAGTCTCAGCCAGCATGGCCAAATAGGAGGGACACAATTCCTGAACCTCTGGAGTAGCCTTTCTTTAAAGACACTTTCACTCTATGGAGAGAACAATCAAGAGAACATTTATTTCAATCAATGAACAATGAAGAGGCAACTATGTATACAGTTAAATCCAGATGAACCAAGGCAAAATTTAAATTAAAATAAATTCAAAATTCTATTATTTTCTTGGGGACTATCAGTCAATAACACAGCTTCTGAAATTTGTCCAGCCAATTTTCTGCACATCTGCATATAAAACTCTAAAAAGCGTTATGTCATATTTTATGGATGTGTTAATTTCTCCCATTAGCATAATATCAATTTCATTCCATTTCTTGGTAGCTTACCATCCATGGCACATATGCAGTAAAACATTTTCCCCTTTTTATGGCCCTGTAATCTCTTAATTCAGGGTAGAATCAAGGCAACTTCAGTGGAGGTAAATGTTTACTGGCTGGATGCCCTTTCTGATACCTACTTGGAGTTTGCAGCAGATATTTCCTTTTTGTGTCCTGAGAGGTAAATATTTGTTGCTACTTTAGGACTGAACTCTCAATCTTCCAAGTGGAAAGTGAGCATCATCACCACTAAGCCACCACACTGGCCATATGCAGGAAAACAAATATAAACTGTAAATGGTAAATACAAATATTAAAATGGTAAATACAAATATTAAAATGTCCTAGACTTAATAAACTAAAAACATCTAGAGTAATAATAACAGCCCCCTTAACTCTTTTATCACAATGTAGTAATATACCTTAATGCAATGGTCCTATTACAATGACATAATGGCTCACCATTCAGGAGCAACCATGAGATCATTGAGATACAGTAATCCATATCGTATTTTTTTTAATAGCAATACTGTCAAGCCCCTTTCAGCAACTCACAATCAAGCAAGCAAGATTTTCATCAAGTCAGGAGGTTTATGTGAAGGAAAAATGGGGTTCAGTTAGAGAACCTTGGAAAGTGGGCAAGTAGACCGTGGCCTCATTTATTGACAAATTCACTAAAGCACTGACCTTAAAATGTTCCTTTTTTTTTAGTCTTGGCTGAATAGGGAGGATGCCAATCCTTTACAATATTTCAACACTGCAGACATCTTCATCCACTCTTGTTCTTCAATATTTTGGATGGAAACATCCATTTTCTCATCCAGAGTTAGAGAATTCCATCACAAATGCAGGCTTCCTGCTACCTTCTGCTTAGCAAACTGTATCTCATCTTGAAAACTAAACAGGTTTTGGCCTGGTTAGTATTTGGAAAGGACCCCACTAAAAATTCCAGAGATGTGAGTTAGATTGGAAAGTTGTTTTTTAAAAAAAAAAAAAATCCTTGAAAACAATGTAGTGAATCACTTCTACATTGTTGTCAATTTTGTAAGAGGAGAGTTACATTAGTCTACAGTGGCAAAAAACAGGAGACTGCTAAGACCTTTTCTGATTAACAAATTTTATTAAAAGGCACAAATTTTCAGAAGCTGCAGCTTACCTCATCACAAAAGTTGATGCCTTTTAATAAACATTTTTATTCAGAAAAGGTGCTACCAGACTGCTGACATTCTCATGAAAACTCTGCAGATCTGTTAAAATAGTCTTCCACCTTTTGGAGTTCAGATTGGTATCAATTTGGCATCTTAAAAAAAAAAAGTTGCTAGCACACAGCTCTGTTCCACATGTCCAGGTATTTGTCACAATTATCTTGTTCATTTTCATTTCTATTATGCCAAGATTGTAGCAATGTTTTTCATTGTTTCTGCTGAAGGTTTTTATTACCGAGAACCATCATGACTCAAGTGAATTTGGCAGTATATAATTAAAGATGTACATTGTCAGAAATCAAGCTTTACCTGCAGACATTTTGAATCCATGCTAGACATTCCAGGAGATGAATAGTTAGCAGTGAAACTCCGAAATATAACCAAGTCATTTCCCCTGATTTGTTCTGATAAGGTGTTGCTTTTTTTGCCAAAGTGTTTCTTCTATGATAATTTGTGAGGTTGTGCATGTGCTATTTCTTGTGATAATGCTGGCAAGGGATGTGTTTCAGAAAGCTGTGTGGTAGAACAGAAACAGAGGGCGATTATTGATCAAAACAACCATTTGACCCTTGTGGACATGTGCAATAAATACTTTGCACCTGTGGGAGTTAATAACTAATAGCCAATGAAGCTCCTACCATCCGTGGAGGAGTCTCTTTAGATAGATACCCAAATGAAGAAGCAGACAACCATCCTTTGATAGCCCTCAGTAGAAGAAAAGATTCCTTTATCAATGGGGATCCAGGATCCTTCTCAATAATCCCATGTATTAGGGCTCTTCAACAGGGCAAGCAAAATTTGATCAGTTTCCATTTGGCACAATTGTCACAGAGCAACAAACTTCCTTCTCCTTCAAATGGATCTTCACTGGCTTCTCATCTTCTCCAAACAACAAACACGCACGGCCTGTGTGGAGCAAGGCAGCACCCCTTCCATTTAGTGGGGAGTGCCTTTAAGATTCAGGTCTCACTTCTGCAATCTTATTGTGCTGAATAATTCACAGATGTGTTAAATGCCTAATTTCTCATTAACTGTTAATGCAACCCCAGAAAGGAAATCAAAGCGGTAAATCTGGCTGGGTGCTTAAGCTCTGGATATATAGATTGCAGGGTGATCATATAACCTTTGCTAGACAGAGATAAAGAAAATGCTGGATACCAAGAAAAGTGAATAAGATAGTGCTTTTGTGTACAAGTGAATGGAGCTGTAAATTTTAAAGGCATCCATATTATGAGCACACCGCACCCTTACTGTAGTCAACACTCCTTCCCGAAAACAGAGGACTGAAGAGTTAAAAAAAACCTAATTAAAGTACATTGTGGCAAATGTAGAATTCCCTACTAACAGTTAAAAACAAGTATCACAAGTTCTTCATAGGTTTATAGCATATTTATCATAGCAATGTTTATCAGAAACTTTAAGGTGTGTGGATTTCCAACTCCCAAAATTCCCCAGCAATACAGTATGTTCCTAATTCAGATCTTCATATATTGTTTTCTTCCTTTGGTTTTTCTTTTTTAAATCAACAGCTAGAATATTCCTTATTTTTGTCATTTGAACATTTAATTTTCTGTACAAATTTCCCCTGTAGTGGAATTTCCTACATAATGCTCTATAATGTATTCTTTTAAAAATAAATTACACTAAATATCTTTCTTTTTTTAAAATAAAGTTTTATTTGGGTTTTCACACATACAAAATATAAGTAAAACATATTTTTTGAAAATAGCATGTTCCCGGGTTGAACTTCTTTATACAGACACAAAACTCAATTTCATGGTCCTTTTTGTATTCTATTCCATATCTCATACTATTTTACATTTTCTATATAGTTTTTCCCTTCCTTTAATTTTCTCAATTTTATTTTGATTATCTCATCTCAATTCAAATCATTATATTTATACTTTTGTCTGTTCTGTTTCAACTGAATATTATCTTTTCTCATGAAACAAATTTTCTCCTGTAGTTACTAATTGAAGTATGACACCTTTATATCTTTTAATTACATCCATTCAACTCTTATTTAAACTTCAATATATATCTTAAGCTTATGACCTTTAATATAATACATAATACACAACTTCCAATCGAATTCTGCTTGGTACATTCTTATAATACACACTATATTCTTTTTTTTTTTTAAAAGAAAGATTGTAAATATATGTAATTATAAACTCTCATTCCATTCCAGTTCAGTTCTATCATTAATAATCATTAAAATCTTTACATCTTTAACACTTCTTTTCAATTAAATATCATACTTCCTTAAAAACACATATAATATCCATAATTAATTTTTCCCTTATTTCTCTTCACATATGTTTTATAAATCATGAAATATACCTTTTGTTACATTTATTTATTGACAAGCATTCCACTGAATTACAGTAGCTATTTTATCAGACATTTTAATCATACATTGTTTCATATTTTCTTAAATTATTTCTGCTTCTAATATAACCATACTATCTAATGTACCTTTGCAGAATCCCTTTTTCCATTAAATATACCCTGTTTTATCTCTAAATAGGCCCTGTTTCTCTATATTTTGTTTCTGTCCTTT
>BLBF01000021.1:11285370-11309254 GCA_015471245.1 Laticauda colubrina | reverse complement strand
TTCCTTCCTTCCTTCCTTCCTTCCTTCCTTCCTTCCTTCCTTCCTTCCCTCCCTCTCTCCCTCCCTCCCTCGCTCCGTTCCCTCCTTCCTTCCTTCCACTTTGTTTGGAAGCCTGATGCAATGTTCCTGTTCAGAGATTTTACTTTATAAGTCACAGGGACAAGGAGAACTATCCATGCAGTAGGCAAGGGGTGGGAGGAAGGGGAGCAAGCTTTACATGGCTTGGTGGAAAAACTGAAAGGGCTGCTTACTGGGAATAACTGGGGCTGTATGTAGCTGGAATGTTTACTGGCTGGGAAATCATTGGCCATCGTGCCACACTTGGATCAGTCACTCTATTTCTATATGGCTCTGACCCTGATGGCATTTACAATTTCTAAAATAAAAACCCTGGCTGTTCTCTCAGAGTCTGGAGTAGGGTAGTTTTTGACTGCTGGGTCATGTGCATTTCGTGAAGTGTTTGGAATTTGTGTGTAGACATGTGTACTCTATTTAAAAAAAAATATTTATAGAATAGACTGCCCAGAGTCCTTCTGGAGCCAAGCGGCTTTAAATCTGATAAGTAAAAATACTAAAATATAAAGATTTTCCATCAATCATTTTAACTTTATTTTAAATATATATACAGTACATATCAAGAAAAGGAAGCAGCCAAAGAGCAAATGGTAGCATAGGGCAATGACCAGCTAAGAGCTCACAAACCAATCACAGCTGTGTTACTTTATTATAGGTAGTCATCACTTAATGACTACTATGTTTAGTGACTATTAAAAGTTTTAATTGTGCTGAAAAACAAATCCTAGCACTTACAACCATTACAGCATCCTCATGGCCATGTGGTCAAGATTCAAACACTTCACAACTTGTGCTTATTTACAACCATCACTGTCTTCTGCAGTCGCATGATCACAATTTGTGAACTTCACAGCTGCTTTACAACAAGCAGTGTCAACCGAGAAACTGTGAATGGTGATCACAACTGAGATGATTTGCTAAACAACTGTGGGGGAAAAGTGGCATTGCTAACTCTAGCAGTCACATGATGTTCTGCTTAACCGCATCACTTAGTGACAAGATTGTCAGCTCCAATTGTGGTCACTAAGCAAGGAGTACCTATACTATAAACTGCAACACTCCCTCCTGAAAGATTTAAGGCAACTTGGTCAGAAAAAACTCTTTTCCTTTGGCAATTGGTTAGCAGTGGGAGGGATTACAACAGGGGTGTCAAACTCAAGGCCTGTGGGCCAGATCCGGCCTGCGGAGTGCTTAAATCTGGCCAGTGGGGCCGGCCTGGAAATAGCAAAGGACTCATCCGCGGTGCCTCTAGCAGCCAAACGGAGTTGCGGGGGGCTGTGCATGGCCCCTAGGCAGAGCGTTTTTGGCCTGGACTGCCTTCTGAAGCACTTTGCTGGCCAAAATGGACTACATAGGAGCTACATGCAGCCCCTCCCCTGCGCCCTGTTTTGGCTGGCAAAGTGCTTCAAGCTGTCCAGGCTGAAAACGGGCCATGAAAATGCGGGCCTGCAGAGGAGAACTATAGTGCTGATCCAGCCCTCAAAGAAATCCAGTTCGACACTCCTGGATTACAACATTGTCTTCTCATGTACATGTCTTCTCATAGCAACAGGCTAAGCAGGAGGTGTGAATGTGCCTTGTGACAACCATATTTCTCAGATGTGGGGGATTTAAAAAAAGAAAAAAGAAAGTCTGTTTTTAATGCCCACAGCACTATAGAGAGTTTCTGGATAGTTTGACTACAGCAAGAATGGCCAATGGGTTATAACCCTGCTCAAAAGTACACTTAGCACAACAGTTAATTTAGCCCTGCCCTAATTCTGATTTCAGCTTCTGAAGGGAGACAAAAAATTCACCCAGGCCTAGTATTCCAAGGGCATTTGTACATAATATCCAAATCACATTTCCAAATTATATTTGCAGAGGAGAAAAACAGTAGGCCGCAAGGGTGAGAAGAAACAGCATTATAACCACATTGTCTTGCTTGCTAACTACACACACACACACACCTGCAGCAAGGGATGGAAGCAATCTATTAAAAAAGAATAAAATAGACAATTTGGCAAGAAAGCCAAGCTGGAAAGCTTCCCGCTGGCATCTGGTTTTTTATGGAGAAGAACTGGACAGAGAGAGGCCCTCTGTATTTGTTGACTGCAGTGGTAAAACTCAAGCACAATGTAAATAAATCCCGGTCTGTTTTGCCAGGGCAGGCCCTACCGTTAGAGTGGGGCCACTCAGATAGTTGTTCCAAATGCCATAAAAGAGCAATAAATGATTTGTTATTCAGTTTGTTTACCTTTTACAGACTGGGAAGAGAAGTATGGAGGCTCTTCTCCCTCAAGTGCCAGAAAACATGGTTGGTTTCAGTTCTGTGCACTCAGGGAATGAAATCAGTGCCATTGGCTATTCTCTTTCCAGAATCCAAATGGCTTTTGCTAACTTTGAGTTTTGCTTTGGGAACAAGGATGGCTTGCCAGTTTATATACCGCAGTAGTTTTCTTTAAAAAAAATAAATCTTGTAAGCATATTCAGCACCAAGCAGCCACCAATCTCACCAATTCTGCAATAAAAATAGAGTTAAAATATTTAATATCGTGTTTAAAAACACATTTTTTAAAAATATAAAAGTACAGGTAGTTCTTGACTTACAACCATACTGGTAACTTAACAATTGCATTGATTTGCTTAACAACTGTGACAATAAGGTCATAAAATTGGAGCAAAATTCACTTAACAATGGTCTTATTTAACAATAGAAATGTTGGGCTCAATTGACGTTGTAAGTCGAGGACTACCTTTATAGCAAAACTGCTTGTGGGAGGCCTTCACAAGAAATAAACAGTGCTACCCATTGGGGATTATAAATACAACTGAACAGGAACGCTCAATTGTATGTAAGTAACAAAGCCACCTTTGAGCACTGACCATCCAGGATGAGAGCCAGTTTGGTGTAATGGTTAAGGCACCAGGCTAAAAACCATGAGACCTAGTCTTACCTTAGGCATGAAGCTACCTGAGCAACCTAGAGCCAGTTTCTCTCTTTCAATTCTAGGAAGTAGGCAATGGCAAACCCAGAGTTGCTATTCAGTAGGTTCTGACCAGTTCTGGAGAACCAGTAATGGAAATTTTGAGTAGTTCGGAAAACCGGCAAATACCACCTCTGATTGGCCCTGCCCCCATCTATTCTCTGCTTCCTGAGTCCCAGATGGGTCTTCTTTTGTTGCCCTGCACAGGAGAACAGAGCTGGAAAGTAGGTTAGTTTGGTGGGGAGGGAATGGAGATTTTGCAGTATCCTTCCCCTGCCACGTTCACCAAGCCACGCCCACAGAACTAGTAGTAAAAAAATTTGAATCCCACCACTGGATAAACCATTTCTGAATTCTTGCCAAGAAAAGACTTGTCTAGGCACCAGGAGTCAAAAACTGACTCAAAAGTACACACACACAATCCAGGATGATGTAGAACAGGGCTGTCCAACCTTGGGAAGTTTAAAACTTGTGGATTTCAACTCCCTGAATTTGTGGACGCCTGGTATAAGGAGTAAGAAAAGATTATCTTGACAGAGATATGGAAATGCTGCTACCCAAGCAAAAGGGACTGAAGTGTTTTTTTAAATGCAGAGCATCCAGATAATATTTATAAGTAGCTCAGACAGACTCCTCCCAAATTTAATGGCAGTGGAGGAATCACAGCACAATCAGATTTCCAGGAGTCTATTATTTTAGCCAATCTCAATAAAAGTAGCTTTAGCCTTCCGTGAAGTTGATTTCATGCTCTGATCTACCTAGTGGGGCTGACAAGTGATGTTTTAGAGACTATGAGTATTTGCAGAAATTTATTATTGAGCAGAGCAGCATCCATAGTGGAACAACTGTTCTTGTGTTAATTTCTTTTTATTGATATGAGGGGAGGGGGGGAAATTCTGGGATAAAAGATAGTTGGCAGCTGAAGTTCATGGTTGGCAAGAGAGCAGATAAAGGGATGATAATAGTAATCCTTAAAACAGGGAGAGATATTTGATAGTCATTTTAAGGTTGTTGGGAGATTTTTTGGTTATGTCCTTGCAGTTTGTACTTTTGGCGCATTTATGTCTGTAGAAATATTCCCTAAAAACTACTTTGGGCGAATGTCAACATTTTATGGGGAATGAAAATAATATTACTTAAACTTGGATCAATTTGGTCATTGAGGGCTAGTCTCTTCAGCACCATCTCATCTGCTAGCTTATCTATTAAGATTTCCTGCAAAAACAGATCTGAAAATCAGGAGGAAAACAGACTTTGTGTTTTGCCAGAAATCAAGAAAAGGAAAAATTTCCCACCCCACATCCAACTAACCAGATATACAGATATATAGATTAATAGAGTTGGAAGGGACCTTGTAGGTCATCTAGTCCAACTCCTTGCCAAAGCAGGAAACTCTACATTATTTCTGACAGGTGGCAGTCGAGTCTCTTCTTGAAAGCTTCCAGTGGTGAAGCTTCCACAACTTTCGAAGGCAAGCAGTTCCATGGGTTGATTGTTCTCACTGTCAGAAAATTTCTCCTTATTTCTAGGTTGAATCTTTCCTTGATCAATTTCCATCCATTATTCCTTGTCTGGTCTTTGGGTACTTTGCGAAAACAGGTTGATCCCACTCCTCTCTGTGACAGCCCCTCAAATATCAGAAGACCACTATCATATTTCCCCTGGTCCATCTCTTCACTAGACTAGCCATGCCCAATTCTGTAACCGTTCTTCATATGTTTTAGTCTCCAGTCCCCTAATCTTCTTGGTTGCTCTTCTCTGCAGGGCATCACAGAAACTGTTCTACTAAAACAGGGGTGTCAAACTGGTGGCCCTTGGGCCAGATATATCACACGCAGGCCAACCCCAGCCCTGAGAATGGTAAAAACATTGTGAAACATCAAGTGACAGCAATGTGATGCAGCAAGTTTCACACCCATGCACTAAAAGAACATGCTGTGCAGCTCTTGGTGTCTTTGGATAAGATCAATGCACTGTTTGTTGGATGTCCACAGAAAGAACGAGACGTCAGCAGATCTCTAACTGAAAAGGGTAGGTGTTATCCCACTACAGGTAGTCCTCGACTTACAATGGTTCATTTAGTGACCATTCAAAGTTACAAAGGCACTGAAAAGAGTGGCTTTTTTGGAAGAAGGCAGAGCCTCCTCACTGACAGACCATAGATCGCCACTCTCTGCAGCTATGGTCCATGTTCTTTTGTTAGAGAGCCCCGATTATTATGATTAGGGGCTGAAGCTGCCTTGGAGGGGTGGAAGAGTAAGGGGAAGCTGCAAGCCAAGTTGAGGGGAACTGCATCTCCCCCCCTGGGCTTGGTCTTTTTCCCCCTGAGGACGACTTCAGCAGTTGTTTAAAATGGCCACCCCGAAGAGGAGGACTCAGCTGGATTAAGCTTTGTGCAGGAGGGAAGAAAGAGGTGGATAACATCTGAACCGGGACAACTAGGCAATACAACTAAACAAAAATACCCCGGGATTAAGGCAACATGGAATTTTTAAGAAAAGAAAAGTGAGCAGCGAAATTACAAAGGGACAGGGGGAAAAAAAGAAAATATTTTTGACAGCTAAGCGGGGCTTTGAACCGGGAAAGGAAGAAGCTGGAACTAAAGATTTAACTAATTTGGACTAAAATATTTTGGCAATAAACAGGCATAAAATAAAGCTGGACTTAAGATTGTCAAAAATAATAATAATAAAGTTTATAAATTGGAGACTGGACTGTGCTGGAAGATTGAGGTTCGAAAAACCCTAAATAAAAAAATAGGGGAAAAAGATGAAGACTTTGTATAATGGAGAGTGCCACCTTTTGACAAAAACTTGAGCTCAAACAAAAGGGAAAGCATCCTGTTTCTGAATTAACTTGTGTGGATATAATGTTAAAGAAATATTGAAACAAAGTAAGAATCTTAGAAAGTGAAAGCAGAACCAGAATAAAGAAAAAAGCAAGGAAAGACTGACTGTGGGATTGATTGATGTTTTTGGTATAGACCCTCGGTTGGAATAACTGAGAACTTTAGAAGACTGAAAGAAGAAAGAAGGAAAGTAAAAGTGGGGTTTTTTGTGGACTTTAACGATCATAAAATATCAGAGTGTGTAATGATGATGTCTCTTTGGGAATTAAAAATGGAACTTAAAAATATGAGAGAATTACTACAGGAAAGAGCCGAACCACTTTGCTCTGTGTTAGAAAAAATGGAAATGGCAATTGAAAAAGAAGAAAGAGCTTCAGAGGAGGAAGTGTCAATTCAAGGAGAAGACATTTTAAATAGACAATTAACACAAAGAACACTACAAAGAAGTGGAGAAAGAAGGAAAGTTAAAAAGTTGAAATTTAAGAAGGCAATCAAAAGGGGGAATACCTGTGAAGTCAGGAAAGGCAGAAAAAACCAGCAGAAAAGGGGAAAGGAAGATATTAAGAGAGGGATATAAACTGGAATAAGAAAAGATATGGGGAAAAGAGGGGAAGGAGAAGCAGTAAGAAACAGGTGCATGAAATAAAGAAATACGGAAATAGTAAAATGTGGAAAAGAAATGGTTTTTTCAGAGATAATGGTTGATGAATTAAAAAGGGGATTCTGCAGGGTGACAAGGGGTAATAAGAATATTTCTGCAATTAAAAATATTTAGAAAATAGGGTTATATAAATACTGATAACTCTTATTAAAAATCAAGGGGGAAAATATGCTGTGGAATCCAAATGAAAAGGTGTCACATTCAAAACAGTAAAAGGGAGGAAACCTGTACTTGTTTTTTTTTAAGCGTTAAAATTTGTATTAATCTAAAATTTATAAAAAGAATGTATAATGGAAAGGGAATATGACAGACTAAAGAACCACCTAAATTAATAAGTTAATATAGACTACTAAAAGCAAGAAGAGACATTGGTAACTTATTATTATTATTATTATTATTATTATTATTATTATGCAAACACATATTGTTTATCTTTATTTTTAAAATAAATATTAAAAGATTATATTTGAAACAATTAAAATGAAACAAAAAGATGTTTCTATTGAGATTAATGAAAGAGGCTAGAATTAATGTGTTTATTTCTCTCCTTACTGAAAATTTGGAATGGAAAAGCTAATAAAAGAATTAAATATGCATATATGAATGTATAATTGCTGTCATATTTGTATGTAAAGGTGATGACCTGGAAATATGTTGTCCACTAAAAAGAAATTTTTGTTTTTACTGTGAAAAACTAAATAAAATTTGTTTTAAAAAAAAGAGTGACTTTTTTCATGATGTAATGACTGTTTTTCATATATTTATGATCATTGCAGCACCCCCTTTGTCACATGATCAAAATTTGGATGCTTGGCAACTTGGTTCGTATTTTTGACAGCTGCAGTGTCCCAGGGTCATGGAATCACATTTTGTGGCCTTCTGACAAGCAACACCAGAATGTTTCCTTCCTGCCTTCCTTACAGGATTAGGCCAGTAATTTCTTCTAACAACCGGTTCTCCGAACTGCTTAGAATGTTAACAATTGGTTCTACCAAATAGGTGTGAACTGGAAGAAACCCCCCCTTGGGGATAACACACATGGACAGGGTAATAAGCTCTACAGAAGACAGTGAATGAAAATCTAATCGTTGTAAAGAAGACCAAGATAACAATGATAATTAATAGCAAAATGTAGAAGTTTTCAGTCTAGAAATTGGTGAGTTTAGGAACGTTAGGGAGAAAAGGAAGACATTTTGAACACTGGAACAAATCAAGTAGTTAGGGGCAGACAGATTTCAGCAGAGTTGTAAAGAGAATGGCCCAAAGAATGCTTTGTGAAGGAGTGGAAACTTGAAAAAATGAGAAATATTATTACCATCAATATTATTATTAAAAATAATGATTAATTAGTATTAATTATTAGATATTGATAGATATATCATTGCTAATTGATGCTGACTTAACAACCTCTGAAGTCTAGTGGCTGCTGGCAACTGCATATACTTTCTAATTTTTGCTGTGAAGAAACAACTTATGCAAAGTTTCTTGGCAAGCCACTTTGGTTTTATTTAATCTTATTTTGCAACGCACACCTATGTGTCAGCTATAATGACATACCAGTTAACAAACCATTCTTATAACTTCATATCACAATGTATTTAAGTGGATAAACCAGCACAGAAGCATCTGTTGTGGACTGCCAACAGCCTGCGGAGATGGCAGCAAAGTCAGACAGTGGGGAGGAACAGGTGCCAGTCCAGAAGTCTGAGGAAGGCTCGGACAAGGGTCCTGCATCTGATACAGAGATGGGGCCAGAGCCATCTGGGAGTTATGTGTTGACTCCAGAGCCTCCAGAATCTGACAGCAGTGAGGCAGAGGAACAAAGGGAGCCTGTTCCCAGGGCGCGCATGTGCAGAGCTGCCAGAAGGTAAGAACAGTTAAGACAAAAGGAGTGACTTGGGAGTAAGGCTTGGAGATGATTGGCTCCTCCCATAAAACATAAAGGAGGAGCAAAGGGACAGGAACTTTTGCAGGAAGCAACTTTGTTCAATCTTTTCAAATTAAACCTTGAAGATCTGTGTGGATTTTGTACTCCATTTGGCTTTTTACAGTTGAATTGGCACTTTAGTTTTGGCAGCAATTCAAAGGAAATAAAGGTAGGTGCTTATCTCGAGAGACTATTTGAGACTCATTATGGGCTGGGAATGAACATAATTCCCAACCATTGAAATAAAAAGAGGGTTGTTTGGACTAAGTGTGTGATTAATTATGGTCTCAGGAAGCCTTGGTCAGAACAGCATCATGGAAAAATGTGTTCTATAGTTTCTTATGGTACTATTGTCCAATTTTGCTGAAAGAGATTCTTTGCATTAATAAAACTTTTTTTTTAATTTATTGACATGTTTCTTTAATCCCCTTGCCCTACTGGAGTCATCCTAATAATGAGCAGGGAGTTCAGTGCTTTTCAGCCAAGTCTTGACTGTGTCATTACAGAGTTCAAGCAGATTTTAGGAGGAAGTTTCGATGATGCTCTATGCCATTAGTAATCCACTGGGATTTTTTCGCCTCACCTCCTAACTTGTTCCCTCCTTGAAAATCAGTGCAGTTTTCTTCAGATTTCATCACACAGTATAGGGTTGATTGGCTGGCGTATTAAAAAAATAATTTTATTCTGGCTTGAATCTATAAAACCAGTCCAGCATGCAAAATGTAATTTTGAATATATACGATGCATATACAATAAAAACAACTTTCTTCGCATCTTCTCGATGAGAATTCAGAGCATGTAAAGAAAAGGGGCTGTGCACACCAGCCCAACCAACATGGTCCCCCACATATATGGATCCCATCCTTTCGGTCACACACTCTTCCTCTTCTCTGCTCACATTTGCTTAAATAAAAATAGAAATCATTTCTTTACAGTCCATTTGTGTACCAGCCTCATTCTCTTCGACATGATTGTCAGTGGCATCTGCTGGGCAGGGGTCAAAAAAGTTCAGATGGCAGCGGCAGTAGCATGATCCAAGCTCTGTCCCCATTGTATGTGTGTTGAGGTTATGCACATAGCAAGGAGGCAGGCTCTGATCATACTGTCACAGCTCGTGCCTTGATTTTCTAAAACCCTCTCCCATTCAGGCATCTCTGCATGGGGTTGAGATTGGCACATATGAGAGTCCAAAAGCCAGGTAAATCCATCACTGCCCATAATCCTCTTCTGTCTATGTCCACCTTTTGAATGAACAGAACTTGCATGGGCTACTTGAACCCTTAGAAAGGCATTACTTGATTTACGACTGTAATTGAGTCCAGAATTATAGTCATAAGCTGTCACGTTGGTTAAGTAGTGGTCACCACGCAACCCTGACTAAACAGCACAATCATTAAATGAATCCATTTTCTTCAATGGGCTTTCTTTTTTTGCCAGAATCAAGAAGTAAATGCCAGAAACCAGCAAAAAAAATGGCAAAAAGTGTAGTTATGTAACCAGGGGATGCTGTAAACAGCTGTAAATGCAAGCCAAATGCACCCAAAATACAATCACCTGACCACAGGATGGGGCAGCCATTGCAACTCTAGAACTGTCATAAGTAGCTCTGGGGAGGTCTGTTGTAACTTCAAATGGTTGCTAAGTAACCAGTCATTAAGCGAGGATGACATATACTGATAGGGACACCAGTGTTCCCAATCTGCACTTGTTGCAACTCAAGAACTGGCTTACAGGTAGTTCTAGGGAGGTTTTATAACTTCAAATGGTAGCAAAGTAACTGCCCATTAAGTGAGGACACCAGTGAGAGGGGCACCAGTGTTCCCAATGTCAGGATTCCAGAGATTGCCCTGATTAAATCATGAGCCTTGAGCCAAGCTTCAAAAGAATCCAGAAGATTTATTAGAAGCAACATGTCCGGCATTAGCCTGCATGAAACCAACTCTGACATATGTAATTTAAACCCTTGTCCCACTGCATCAACGGATGTAAACAGGATGTAAAATGTTAAAAAAATCTTGCCATCCATTGGAAAACGCGATGCATCCGTTGTGTACTCACTGCATACGTGTTTCATATGCTCTATCCCTCCAGCATCCATCCACTGAGATTTCATCTGCCCAAGAAGTTTTGAGCTGCACAAAACTTTTTGAGCGGATGAACTTTCCGCCGCGTATGATGTACATCCGCGACATATGCGGGCAACAAACGTTCTATGTCCATTATCATCCATTAAACGTCCACTGTATCCTCTCTGCATCCTCTGGACATCCTCGCAACTCACATCTGCTGCAGCTGAAAATGGAAAGAGGGAGGAAACGAAAGGTACACGGAACGTCCACACAGCGTTAGTAGCACGGAAAAAGAAAGGATGTAAGCGTATGCATCTCATATATAAAGGATTAAAATGGACAAAACGTTTGTATCTGGGATGTATCTCGGATATTTAGGATGTCTGCAGTATGTCTAGAGTATGTAGAAGGACACCTAGTGGAAAACTGATATTTCCTTTAAAAAGGGGGAGGAAATCACCTGGATCTCAGTATGAGTCCAGCAGCTGTGGTATACAGACCTCTTCACTCTTGGTCTTGCTCTTCCACATCATCCATTGTTCTCCACCATGGATCATGACACAATCCACATGGTAGCTGCGATCATTCATCACCAGAACCAAACCCTGTTCAGACTGTTTCACCTTTTATACACAAGGAGAAGAAGGAGACGTCCAAGAGCTGTGTGGGTCCGAGGATGGATCGGGAGAAGAATGGAGTTTGGACTGTATGACAAGCTGATGGTGGAGCTGAGGAACAAAGACCCTCGTGCATTCCATCACTTCATGAGGATGCCACCAGCCATGTTTGACGAACTTGTACAGCGTCTGAGACCCAGGTTGACCAAGCAGAGCACCAACTTCTGTCCCAGCCTGGACCCTGGACTAAAGGTGGCACTGACTCTGTGCCACCTGGCCTCTGGAACCACATACAAAAACATGCAGTATGTGTGGAGGGTGCCACACAACACCATCAGCAAAGTAGTCAGAGAAGTGGTGAAGGCCATCATCAAAGAATCCATGGAGGAGCTCCTCAAGTGCCCCACCACTGAACAAGGCTGGAGGAAAGTTGCAGAACAGTGGTATCAGAGGTGGAACTTTCCCCACACCGTTGGAGCCATAGATGGGAAGCACGTGGCCTGCAAAGCTCCACCCAACTCAGGGTCCACTTATTTCAACTACAAGGGCTTTTTCAGCATCATTCTCTTTGCCATGGTTGATGCTGACTACAAGTTCATGTACATCGATGCTTCAGGCAACGGGTCACCTTCAGATAGCCAGGTATACAATGCCAGTGACCTCAAGGATGGGCTGGAACGCAACCTCATCATGGGTTTTCCAGATCCAGACCCCCTACCCAATGACACACAAGATGTGCCCTACTTCATCGTTGGTGATGATGCCTTCTCCCTCAGAACCTACCTCATGAAGCCGTACACTTCAAGAAACCTCACCCGTGAAGAGAGGATCTTCAACTACAGGTTGTCCAGGGCAAGATGGGTGGTGGAGAATGCCTTTGGCATCCTGGCCAACAGGTTCCAGATACTTCTCACCACCATGCAGCATCACCCACAGACTGTGAGGAGGATCGTGGAAGCTTGCTGCATCCTGCACAATCTCATGTGCACCCGCTACCCAGTGTTACAGAACAGACTGGTGGACCGTCAACAAGGGAATGGGGACATGGAGCCTGGTGAATGGAGGCAAGGACGAAACCTGATAGACACTGTGGATATACAAGGCCCCAACAGAGCTTCACGTGAAGGGAAGAAGCAGCGCAACCTACTGAGACACTGGTGCAACTCCCCAGCTGGAGCAGTGGAGTGGTAAGACAGGATGATAGATGGTTAATGGATGCTTCCTTGAAGCTGTTGCATAACACTGATGAGATTGTGCCATGTATGTTGAGTGGCCCTAGAATGAATAGGGCATTAATAAATAGCTTTGTTTATTTTGAAATGTGCTGATCAATGAATAAATTGTTTTTGATACAAAAGGTCCATATGTGTGGCAGCTGGGAGGGTGGACCATACAGTCCCACTATGCTTGCACTGGAGGTTTATCTATCCCACAACTATCCTTATCTATCCCACAACTATTCTTATCTATCCCACAACTAATCTTACCTATCCCACAAGCATCCAAAGGCTTAACCATTTCTTCAAAGTTTTCACCAACACTTTATTAAGTCAAAAAAATGAACGAAGTGTGTTAAGCAAAGATAACCTTTATTGATAAACTGTATGAC
The DNA here is from genome assembly GCA_015471245.1 of Laticauda colubrina. Taxonomy (NCBI): domain Eukaryota; kingdom Metazoa; phylum Chordata; class Lepidosauria; order Squamata; family Elapidae; genus Laticauda; species Laticauda colubrina. The sequence goes on along the minus strand of BLBF01000021.1, from coordinate 11,296,482 downwards.
TTTATTAAAAAAGCAAATTGAACCAAGTAAAGTGTCTTAAGCAAAGATAAAGTGAACAAGTAACAACTCAGTCTCTGGCACTATTCTCAGTCACTCTGAGTCATGTCCATGGTCTCAACTATTAAGCGGCCAGGGACTGTGGAGATGGCTGTGGCTTGAGTGCTGGTCTGAGGTGCCATTGGGATGCTTGGCCCCAAGAGTACAACAGGGGATGGTGTGTTCAGGAAGCTCTCAGAGAGCTGACTCAGTCCCATGAGGTTGAGAGGCCCTTCATCAAGTATCTGGGATGTCAGGCACAAGACTGATGACAGATTGTCCATTGACGGGCTTGGCTGTGGGGTGGAGGAAGGAGGAGTGTAGTGGGCCTGTCTGGTCTGCAGCTGGGTGAGGTGTGGCGTCTGTGGCATGCGATGAACCTGGACCTGGACTGGGAAGGTCTGTTTTTGCTGTGGGAAGTCCTGGTAGTCGTAGCCTTGGTAGGTGAGAGGCTGTTGAGAGCCGTGGAAGGGCTGTGACATCACCCGGTGTGGAGGAGCAGACCTGGACTGGGTCAGTGCAGATTCAGCTGGGCCTTGAGGGTTATGCAGAAGTGCTGTGATCTTTTCCTTCATCACCTGGTACTGGGCCTCGGGCATATCCCTCAAGGTGTGGCTCACATAGGTGATGAAAGTGTGGTGGCTGGAGGATCTTCTGTCCAAGTGGACCAGCTGAGGGAGCAGTTCTGTGCTGGTCCTTATTGTGTCCCTGATCTCCAACAGGACAGTGTGGCTCTGGCCCTCCCATCTGCCTCTCTGCCTGCATCCTGTGAAGCTGGGTGTGGGTGTGGGGGTACGTTGGTCTCTGGTGGCTGCCGCTTCTTCCTCCATTTGTGACACCAGGGCATCATCCTCCAAGTCCTCCGGCATGGGGAGTGCAGCTGTCGGGGGGGTCTCTGCCATGGGGCCCTCTGAAGACACCTGCCTGGACAGGGCAGCTGGCTCCTGGCTGGAAGAGGGCTGGCTGTCTGTGGGCTGTCTGAGGGAGAGGGGTGTCAGAGGAGCTGCTCCTCGATGGCAGACCTCACCCTCCAGGAAGCTGCACTTGGCCATGACGTACATCTCCCGGTCAGTGAGTTTGACAGTGGCCTGGCCAGATTTTTTGAGGTGTAGCTTGCCATACCAGGTGTGCATGTGCTTCCACCATCCAGGAGTACATCTGCAGTGTAGCCCAGGCTCTCTGCCTTGTCTCTCCAAGCTGCCTGCTTCTTTTTGGTGTCCCGAAGTCTGTGGCCCTTTCTCCACAGGTACTCATTCTCCCTCAGCCATTCCAGCACCTCCTCCTCATGGTCCTCGGAAAAGGTGTACTGTTTCCTCTCTCCCTTCTCCTTCCCTTGCCTCTTCCTCCCTCTGGCGGGGCCTTCAGCAGCAGGGCCTTCAGGGGCTTGAGCAGCAGGGCTTTGAGGGCCTTGGGCCTGGTCCACCACAGCAGCAGCAGTAGCAGTAGCAGAAGCAGTAGCAGCACCAGCAGCACCAGCAGCAGCACCAGCAGCAGCAACACCAGCAGCAACACCAGCAGCACCAGCAGCAGAAGGAGAAGCACCAGCAGCTTCAGAGTCAGTGCCAGGGGGTGGGATGGTGGTTCTGTCCTTCTTGCCAGAGCTGGCAGGAGTAGGCACAGGCTTTCTCTTCTTCCCTGACTGATGAACCATGATGTTCCTGCAAGATGTATGTGGCAGCACATCTTTCCCCTGTATAGTGACTGCGTGCTGCATCCTTTTATATCCGCGGAGCTGATGCAATTCATACTCCCCGCATGCGCAGTGAACGTTTTGCATCCGATATACATCCGCTATGCATCTGCTTTGCTTCCTATAGGCGTCTGTGATGCAGCCGCGTCATCCGCTATGCATCCGCCCCTTCCACTATGCGTCCGCTTCGCTATTCTCCCCCGGAACCCCTGCGGATGTGTCATCTGCTTCCATCCGCTGTCATCCGCTAGGCTCCCTACGAACATCCGTTTAACATCCCTGCTACATCCTACCCACGTCTGTTCTTTTCCGTTCTTTTCCGTTCTGTTTATGCAAATTTTTGCCACTTTTGGGAGCGGGTGACAACGGAAGGAGCCACCCCCAAAATTTTGCTCATCCGCTGTGTTCTTTATGCATATGTTTTGCGTCTGTCGGCCAGTGGGACAGGGCCTTTACATTCACCTTTGATCCTGTTTTCCCCCTCACCCTTGGATGTATCCTAAATCAGATTCTCCAATTAAGCATGGGCTGGGTGTCATCAGTGATGTTCTCCAATTAAGGATTGTGAGAGCAGAAGATTCGGTAGCTTAGTTACAATCTTTGTAAGAAAAATGTGGAATGTATTTCTGGTTTTAAGCCGCTCTACTCCTTCAGATTTCCGCCCCGCCCCCCCCATTTATGGCAACTCTAAAATAGGCATAGGAATGCTTTATGAGTTGACACCCAATCTGGTACCTCCTCAATATTACAGAATGGTGTGATGTAGTACTTAAGATGCTGATGCTGTAACACCTAGGTGCTAGTGCACTCCTAGCTGCAGGACTAAAGTCCCTGGGTGACTTTGCCTCAGTCCTACTCTCTCAGGCCAACCTACTGAGTTGGAGTGTCTGTGAAGACAAACAAGAGGGACAACAGCATTTTACACTCTTGAACAAAAAGGTAGGACAGAAATCTAAATGAACAAACATGTTGAGACTACAATTCCCAGAATTCTCCAGCAGTAGCAAGAAGACAAGATGCCAAGCTTGAGGCAGGGACCCATCCATGAAGGCATATGCTGTTCTACTGAGCTACAGAAAAGTTAACACATTTGTTTTGTCAGATGATGGAAAAGAAGCTGGAAGGCCACGTTGGCTCCCTAGACAGAGCATTGGATTAGACCTCCAAAGTCCAGGGGGGTTCGCAGGAGTTTGGAGAGCCCCTAGCTAAGATTCTATGCAGTTGGGAGAACCCCCAAATCCCACTCCTGGCTGGCCCCGCTCACTCCTCCCCTCCCTGGAGTCCCCACATGGCCTGTTTTGGATGCAGGTAAGTGCACGGTGAAAAACAGTGCAGGGTGAAAAACAGGCCTCCCAGAAGTTTGGGAAGGCAGGAAATGGGCTCATTTCCAATTTCCAGAGAACCTCTGGAGCCCAGGGAGACTGTTTTCACCCTCTCAGAGCCTCTGGAGCCTGGGGAGGACAAAAATGCCCCCCTTCCATGGTGCAGGAGGCCGAGTAGATCATGCCTCTCATGGTCACACCCACCCAGCAACTGGGCAGAGAACCCGTTGCTAAAATTTTTGAAGCCCACCCCTGCCGAGGCCCCTTCTAAGACAAAGTTAGGGCCACAATACAGCAGGGGCTTCATACAGCACATACAATACATACAATCAAACTACAGAATGTGCAGTATAGTACAATATTTCTTAATTTAGCATATTTTTTTAAAAAAATAGCCTTCTCACTTCTTAAAAAGAAATATGGATTGGTCAGTTTTTTCGTCATAACTTTATTTAAATTTGTTGTACTATGCCAAGAAGGGGAAGCAGCTGTAAATATTCAAGGAGTTGCAGAGAAGTCACCATTAGATGACTACCTTTTGCTTCTTTCACAAACAAGCTATCAATCGAGCTGAGATGAGGCACCAGGAGAAATTCACAACAAATAAATAAAAAAAAACTTGAATGCTTCTGTTCCTGAGATCTTCCTGTACTTACAAAGTAAAATTTAAACAGGTGACCAGGGACTGCTCACACAAAATAAATGGAAAAACCCCCAATATAACTTCTAAACCTAGAGCCATAAAGAATGCAAGTTCTTGAAGAATTTTGCTTCTGGTCCTTAGGAGCAGCCTTCCAATGGAAATCAGACTGGTTCCATCTCTGTTCATACAACATTTAATTTAGGATTAGCCATCAAAGTTTACTCATTTATTGTGCGGGATGCTTTAGGATGTATTGATTTTAGATGTTTTTAATTAATTGTTTTGTGGGTGTTGGGGGCAGTAGATGGCTAGGTGGGTCTATATATCTTGTAAACTACCAAGAATCATTTTGGATGGCAGCACATTAGAAAATGCAGCAAATAAATAAGAAAGAGCCCCCTGAGGCTGGTGGCTACTGGTCATTATGTAGCTCTGTTTTGGACCTACAATTCTAAAGGAATGCCTCTTCCTATTTTAGCTTGCCCAGGCTGTACAATCATTCAAGGTTCTCTCTTTTTTTTTTTCTTCTGTCATATTCTGTGACCACAGCTTTCTCTCTGGTGAGTTAGTTCATCTGACGCCCATTGGTACGCTCTATCCATTTGATATATTTCCCGCCTCTCCTTGTTGGGCTGTTGCTTTGCTACAACTTTTCTCCATACTACTGCCCTTCCAGAAGAATTGGAACTACAACTCCCAGAATTCTGGAGGGCACCCAGTTGGAAGACGCTAATGCTACCACTTTTAAGACAGTGTCTTTTTCTTTTGCAGCCTAATCCAGTTCTGTGTTGCTAGGAATGCCTGTCAAAGCAATGCTCCAGCACATATCCTGCCCCTCTTCCCATGCCCCTCAACCCTCTCCCCTTTTTCCTGTCTTTTCATTCTTCTCCCTCTGTGCCATACACATGTGCTTTCCTGGCAGCTACACACCCACTCCACTTCCTCCCTGGAATCTTCCTGCAGCTTCTGGCAGCCTCAGCTGCTTGGAATGAGTGTGCGCGGAGTGCACGCCTTTGTGCCGGGATGATTGATGCCAACACTATAACAGCAGACAGACCGCACTCCATCACCGCAGCCCCCCTGATTAAAATTCTGCTCTGGCCCCGACTGCAGCACTCCACAAATGGAATATTCTACATAATTTCCGAAAATGCTTCTTTTTATCACCCATTTCTCCTCTATCAGATGACACCCTGATTGATGGGAGATGACTCGTCTGACATCTTCCTGGTTTTACAGGCACAGATTTACCCCCCCCCCTTTAACTACTTTATTGCTGGTGATCCAAACCGACTGCTAATGGGCTCTGGGCGCGGCGCAGGTGTTGGCTAGTAGCTGAGGCAGGGGGAAGGAAAGAAGGGGAGAGGTGAAAAGGGAGCCACCACAGAATCAGGTCAGGAAGCCCTGAAGACAAATTTGGAAGCAACTGGTTTTGCAAGCATGAAGCAGGCAGCTGTGAGGGTGACTTGCAACTAACTTGTCAACTGCTTGATTTGATGAGAAAAGATGGCAAGATGGAAGGAAGGTGCCACACATGGCCTTGACATCCTTTCAAAGCCTGTTCTGCGTACAGATGCATGAGACACATTCTCGTGGTCATTCACTTCCTGAGGCCAATTTAAATTGCATAATTATATGTTGATGGTGTGGAACCTCATCCTTTTGGATCTCCTTACTGGCTGTGTATCCTCACATGACCTTGGATGGAGGCCAATCTACTTTGCCTCACCACCTCATGGATCATCAGCGAAGTCACCATAATCACAAGAGCCTAAATAAAAGAAGGCAGATCTCTAAGGTGTTGATCAGGCCTGTTCTCTCATCCCTGATTATTAAGAATAAGTCTATGTCAACTGTACAGCTCCATCCCTTTATTTGCAGGAGGCCTACTGTAGACTCTGCCCTGGAAGATCTTATCTGGAGAGGAAAGCAGTTGAGAGACTATACCAAGGGTCTTCAAACTTGGCAAGTTTAAGACTTGTGGACTTCAACTCCCAGAATTCCTGAGCTAACATGACTGGAGAAGGAATTCTGGGAGTTGAAGTCCACAAATCTTAAAGCTGCCAATTTTAAAGACCCCTGGATTATACTGTCATGACAGACTGGAGAACCAATTCTAACTCATGAGTCTGATTCCCCTTCTTCCATATTCCTGACACACCAGGTAATGTCGCCCCATTCTCTCCTGCCACCTTTCTTATCTTGCATATCATCTCTTCTGCAGGCAGAGAAAAGAGAAGGACTCTGAAGAGCCTGATTACAATCCAGAGGTTTCTTGCATTCTTCAGTGTTGTTGATAGTGGTTGGTTGGTTGTCGTTGTTGCTGTTATGAAAATGTGTAGGTCACTCAATTCTACCCTGACAACTAAGAGGCATACAATGTAAGGCAATTAAAAATAAAATAATTCAGAGATCATACAAAATAAACATCCAGAAAAGTAATGCCAAGTACATTAAAACAAGCATCTCAGAAAGGATCCACCAACCATAGTTTATATAAACCACCAGCAAACCTCACTTTCCTTTGCATTGATGATGTTATCTACCTGCAAGAAAACAACCAAATTCAGTGAACATTAAAAATCAACAATTCAACCCTAAGCCATATACATTCTTTCCAATGGAACTACATAAAGGCAACCAATTCTTCAAATGGGAGAAATCTGCACATACACAAACCTCTATCAAAGAATAATTATTCTTTCTACATGAATTCCTATAACACGTTTGTCCATCAATATAAGATACAGAAGCCTTATCAAGAGGCAACCGAACTTTCTTGTTTTTCTTCGAAGATGTCTCATTTCTTATCCAAGAAGCTTCTTCAGCTCTGACTGGATGGAGGGGAATGGAAGGATTTATACTCCTTGCAGATAGCTTGTCATTTACATTCTTTTAGAGATTCATTGAGGCCACTTGGAGGTTTATCTGTGGTCGTCAGGATCACCTGAGTTATGCAAATGGGCGTGGAGCCTTCTTGGAATTGCTGAAAGGACTGTGTTGTAGACTGGAGATAGATGATGTTGTATTATCTCTCTCTGTGTGTTGAGAGAGGGCTGTTCAGTTTTGACACAGATGGCCTCTTTGACCCCTCTTTCAAACCAATGGTCCTCTCATTCCAAAATGTGGACTTTAGACTTATATACTGCTTCACAGTGCTTTACAGCCCTCTCTAAGCAGTTTACAGAGTCAGCATATTGCCCTCAACAGTCTGGGTTCTCATTTTACCCACCTCAGAAAATGGAAGGCTGAGTCAACCTTGAGCCGGGTGGGATTCGATCGGCTAAATTTCAGGCAGCTGGTAGTCAGCAAAACTAGTTTGCAGGCAGACTTTGCTTCCTTTGAAAGAGTGTCTTTTAAATGCTGAATCTTGTTCTGATGGGTTTGAGTAAAGCTTTGCAGATTGTAGTAGTAGATTCATCACCCTACCTAGATTTCTCTGATACTTTGGTTCAGTCCAATTCACAAATTCACAGAAGAAATTGACTTCATTTTGAATGAGAACATTCAAGATGACCAAGAATTGTGGTCCATGCTTCACATAGAGTTGCACTGAACTAAATAGATACCAGGCACCAACTTCTGGCATTCCTGGGCAACTGCCAAGGCCCAAGGCCTCCAATGTGACCACACCTGGTATCTCCTTAAGCCTCCTCTTAATTGCCTTACTGCTCCTGCGTATCATCAACTGTTACCTTGACACCATATAATGCCCCAGGACCACATTGTTCAGGAACATGAGACATTTATATTCAGCTGAATATAAATGGCTCAGTGTCTTATCATGGACACCATTGTTTTCTACTTCCAGGGAAGATTGCCAGTGCCTCTTAAAAACCATTGCCAGATCTTGCTAAATTTGGATTTCATTTACAAGTGTTTTATATAGTAGTGTGTAAGATAAAAATTGGATCCCAGTCGACATAAATATTTGGAATGAACAAACTTCTCTTTCATTCCTAGATCTGACATAGAAAATGTTATCAAGCTATTAGCATAGCATTAGCACTTGGATTTATATACCACTTTACAGTGCTTTACAGCCCTCTCTAAGAGGTTTACAGAGTCAGTTTATTGCCCCCAACAATTTGGGTCCTCATTTTACCAACCTCAGAAAGATGGAAGGCTGAGTCAACCTTGAGCCATTAAGAATCAAACTCTTGGAGTAAGCAGTGAATTAGCCTGCAGTACTGCATTCTAACCAGAGTTGCTATTCAGCAGGTTCTGTCCAGTTCTGAAGAACCAGTAGTGGAAATTTTGAGTAGTTCAGAGATCTGGCAAATCCCACCTCTGACTGGAGATTTTACAGTATCCTTCCCCTGCCATGCCCACCAAGCCATGCCCACAGAACCGATAGTAAAAAAATTTGAATCCCACCACTGATTCTAACCACTGTGCCACCACAACTCTTGCAATAAAATACAGCAGAAAAATATGATGCCACAGCAAGATATTTAAGTAGCCTAGATCAGATTAAATGCTTCTAACTACCATAGCAACATGTGAAATTGGTAAAAGCATTGTTACTTTTCTGATTTTTCATATTTTCTGCTTTGATTAGCCCCATGACTATATTAATATTATAATTGTTTTACTTTTTATTCAATCTTTTATATCCCATCTGCCCTTTCCCACTCCTTCATAGCAGCTTGCAACAAATAAGTAAATTACCACCAATAAAATAAATAATAACATATAGCAGTGAATTCTCCTGCACAATACAATCAATAAAACAAAGAAAGCAATGAGGCAGCTGCAACAAGACAAATGAATAACATGAACATAGTTCTCCCCCTCTCCTGTTCAGAATTGCCTAATACTTGGGCAAAAGGCTTTTAATCATTGCATATATCAACAGATTAAGTAAACATGAAATCAGACCATCATGGAAGGACCACGTGAAGACATCAAAAGATCTCTGTGTCTAATAAGTCTTGCATCTCAGCTGAAAGTATCTAGTTTTCTTTTAGGAGAAAATCAACTTGGGATTCCATCTTAGAAGGGCAGCCCCAAAGAATTAAAATCTGGTTCAGCTATTACAGCATCTTCTTTTATTGTATTCTATGCAATACAAAAAGACTTTCCTCACTCAGAACTCCTTCTCTTGGCTCTTTCATTATCTCAGACCTCATTTTCAATTTTACAGAAATCATGAGAGCTCTATATTATTGCAATAATTTGCATTATCCTGATCCTGGATAAAAGGATAAAACAATACCCTTCTTTTATTAGTTTCTTTGTGACATGTTTATCTCACCTTTGTTCTTTTTAAAAATAACTCAAGATGGTATATATAATGCTGCTTCTTCCTTCTATTTTTCCCACAATAATAACCTTGCCAGGTGAGTTGAGCCAAGAGATAGTGACTGGCCCAAGGTCTCTCAGCTAGTTTTCATGCCTAAGGCAGGACTAGAACTCACAGGTTCCTGGTTTCTAGTCTGGTATCTTAATGCAGTGTGTGGAGAGAAGTGCAGAGAAGAGCAACCAGGATGATTAGGGGACTGGAAGCTAAAACATAAGATGAATGGTTGCAGGAACTGGGCTTGACTAGTTTAGTAAAGAGAAGGACCAGGGGAGACATGATAGCGGTCTTCCAATATTTGAGGGGCTGACACAGAGAGGAGCGGGTCAAGTTATTTTCTAAAGCACTTGAAGGCCAGACAAGGAATAATGGATGGAAACTGAACGAGAAATTCAACCTGGAAATAAGGAGAAATTATCTGACAGTGAGAACAATCAACCCATGGAACAGCTTGCCTTGAGATGTTGTGGGAACTTCATCAACATTTTGAGCCTTCTTACTGAATGCTATCCATATCTAGTGGTGGGAGAGGACTGTCAGCTTTGGCATCTGAAACCAAATCAACAAATACTCCTAACTGCATCTTCACGTCTAAAAATGTATTGTATTACAAGCTTCTGCAGACTGGAACCCTGTTCACCAGATGTATAATGTATTAGTTTCAGGTCAGATATATTACGTGTGCACGCACACCGGTTATAAATACAGAAGGACAAATTGCAAACAATATGGCCAGTGTGATTCAACATAAAGCCAACATGTATACAAGTTAGGCATAATGACCATTCACAGCAGTGATAATGCTATTTTCCGACTAATTTAACACCCACAGTGGGAGAGAAAATCATTATAAATATGAAGCATTAGATTTTCTAAAGCAACTTGCGGAAACCAAGAGGCTTGGAAATAAACAACAGCCTGTATTCTGTGAGCTCCAGATTGCTAGTATCGTTGTAGACAATTCCACTGTGAAAAGTGTTTTACAGCTGGCATCTACTTCGTTTTCTCACAACCCAATGAGATGCAGATCACAACTATTATTCACATTTGGAATGGAAATGTGACCCAAAAAATGGGATGCGAATTGTAAGAATCATATCATAAATGGATGAAGGGAAGGGAAGAGTTGAGGAGGTAAAGACACCTTGAGAAAATTGGGAAGACAACACCACCATTTTAGTTCCTGATCTAATTGTACAAATTAAACAACATCCACTGTTTGTCCACTGTATTATGTTTGTGTCCTTGCTTTGCAGGGTACCCTTGACTTCAGATGCACCGCTCAAGCTTTGAACAACATCCCTGGGCCTCTTTTATTTCCATTACCATTACCCAAGGCTCAATCATACACAACCTCACCCCCCCAGAAAACAGCCAAGAAATCTCATAAGAACCCAGCTAAAACATTTAATTATAAGCTCAGTGGTTTTTTTGCTCAAAAATGGCCTTCTCTGAGAAATAAACTTGGTCAGTGCTGCATTAAACAAGGACTGTTTTCAGAGATTTCTACAGCCCCTGAAGAAGGCCATTGCTTGGAAGAAATATATTGAGCTTCTAATAAAATATTTTATTAGCTTCCCAGGATTTTGTTCAAGAGAAAAACTGGTAAGAGAATGAACCAAAGCTGCCAAAGGGGAGCAGCTCTGAAGTGCCACCATCAGGAATCCCCAAGAGGAAAAACAGATGCTTTGCCTTAGAGAAGATAAGCTGGTGAGCTGCAACTCTGACCACTATTCCAGAAAAATACCCTTTTGCCAAGGATATGGCACTTAAATTTCATCACTGCCTTTGCTTCACATCCGCTGCTCTCTGAAGGCTGCCATGAACTTGTTCCTACAGGCCTCCCATATTTGTTTTCTAGCAGCGGTTCCTGCCTCCATTTTAAATTGGACACACCCTCTGGCTGAGGCCCCAAGGGATGTTGATCAGTTATGGCCCCTGTGTTATGGAACAGCCTTCCCAGTGATACTGGATCAGCAATGGCAATACTATCTGTTTTGTTCGGAAAACACACGAGGTAGACCGGGTTCCAACAACAAATACTTTTATTGTTAACAGTTAGTAACGGAACGCCGGCTGAAGCCGGGGCCAGCCCTTTTATACAGGCTGGCTTGCCTGC
>BLBF01000021.1:11265953-11276455 GCA_015471245.1 Laticauda colubrina | reverse complement strand
GAAAGAAAGAAAGAAAAAAGGACAAAGAAAGGGGTGGAAGGGAGGGACAGAAAGAAAAAAAAAAGAAGAAGGGAGGGAGGGACGGAGAGAGGAGAAAGATAATGATATATCTATTCTAGCCCAATCACCTGCTCCAGCAGGGTTAGAAAGGGGTGGGTGGGTGGGTGGGTGGGTGTGGGTGGGTGTTCTCCTTGTAGTTTACCAATACATTTTGGTTTTGCCTTCTTCAGAATTGGCACTGTAATACATTGGGGAAAAATAATTTTTAGGGTGGAGATCTTGTCCAATGGATCCTGTTTAAAGCCTCAACAAAATGTGAGAGCTTCCTGATAGTCTGGGCCATGTTTCGTCCACAAAACCTTGAATCAATAGAAGCCAGAGAAGTTTCAATGTGGAAAAGGGCCTCTAAACTAGGCCTCATTTCAATCTGATGCATCAGGTCTCTCTCTCTTCCTCTCTCTCTTTCCCTCTCTCCCCCTCCCCCTCCATCCCACCATGCCCCCCCTTTCTTTGTCCCTTTTTCTTTCTTTCCCTTTTCTCTTTCTTTTCTTCCGACTCTCTTTTCTCTCTCTCTCTTCCCCTCTCCCAGGCTCACCCCATTGATTTGGTGCACTGCTCCGCTCGGACTTGCTTGGGCAGGTCCCTCCAGTGAAGCGGGCTCAATGGGGTGGGCCTGCGGGGCCGGCACCCAGAAGGCGGCAGTGCCGGCACATTTGAAAAGTAGAGCAAAGCCAGAGGTCGGTAATTTTTGCTGCAAAGAATCACAAAAGCTTCTGGGTTGTGCACAAGAAGGGACGCACATGTCAATGCAATTCAGCAACATAAAATAAAGAAATACAAATAAAACAAAACAACAAGAATCGGCAAAGCATCTCTGATTAGATTTTATTCACTACTAGAATCTAATCAGAGATGCTTTGCCAATTCTAGTCCAATGTCCTGCTCCAGCAGGGTTGGAAGGGAGTATGTGTATATGGGTGTGCATGGCTGTCAAAGCTCCAAAAACAGGTCAGGTAGTTCTGGGGAGGCCAGTCATAAATTAGAACACTTGCTAAGCAACCAGCCATTAAGTGAGGACCACTTGTATTTGGTTTGCCAGTCACCAAACCACACTCACCCAGTCACGTGACTAGCAAGCCAAACCACCAGTCATGTGATCAACAAGCCATGTCCACCCAGTCATGTGACCAGCAAGCCACACCTACCTAATCACATGACCAGCAAACCACACCCTCAAATTAGGCCATGCCCACAGAAATTTGAATCCCATCCCTGGGTCAGGGGCACTGAGGATAGTTCGTAGCACCAAGGGGGCGGTGGATTGAAAATGTTTGGGAACCACTGCTATAGGTGGTCCTCACGCACCAACCACAATTACTATTAGCACTGGCAATTCCATCACCAAGTAACAGAGTTGTAAAGTGAAAAACACATGACTGCACCCAACTTGAAGCAAACCTCCATAGGTCGTTAAGTGGGAATCACCTGTCTGCGATTTGTGACTTCCTCTGGCTCCTTCATTGACTTCACTTGTTGAAAGCCAGTTATGAAATTTGCAGATGATGGTCCTAGGACCACATGACACTAAAATCATCATAAATATGTATGAGGACCAGTGGTGACATTCAAAAATTTTTACGAATGGATCTGTGGACGTGGCTTCAGAGGTGGGTATTCAGCAGGTTCTGAACAGTTCTGGAGAACCGGTAGCAGAACTTTTGAGTAGTTCGGAGAACCGGCAAATCCCACCTCTGACTGGAGATTTTACAGTCTCCTTCCCTTACCATGGCCACCAAGCCACGCCCACAGAACCGGCAGTAAAAAAATTTGAATCCCACCATTGTGTGGCTTGGTGGGCATGGCGTGGCTTGGTGGGTATGGCAGGGGAAGGATACTGTAAAATCCCCATTCCCTCCTCATTCTTGGGGGAAGGTTACTTCAAAATCCCCATTCCCTCCCCACCCCACTAACCTGCTTTTCAGCTGCGTTGAGAATAGATGGGGGCGGAGCCAGTCAGAGGTGGGATTTGCCGGTTCTCCAAACTACTCAAAATTTCCGCTCCCGGTTCTCCAGGACTGGTCAGAACCTGCTGGATACCCACCTCTGACGAGGACAGTCAGTCTTATAGTGTCCTATGTTGTTGCAAATGGTTCGGTCCACTCCATTAGTCTTTTAGTCTCTGCACGTGAAGCTAAGCCAGGACACAATTCAGTCCTCACCCCATTTCTGTCACTGCTGATAGTAGCAAAGCCTTCTTCCTGTCAAGGCCATCTACTGTGATTAACTTTGCAGTTTTGGTGTTATGATATGTTTTTGTGTAAAAAGGTACTCATTCCTCTAGGTTTTCTCCACCACTTCAGAAAATGTCTCAACTTTCCTAAAGAGGACTGCAGTTTCTTCTGTTATGTTCTCTTCTTGATCCTGAATACTAAGTTGACCACTGAAATGATTGGAAAAGAGAATGGAGTATCTATCTTCACAAAGAGCAGTGAAAATGATAGATAAGCAAGACATTTGCTTTAGAAGGAGGGATGAATGATGGGGGTATATACAGTATATATTCAATATAGTATAATACAGGATATATTCAGCTGAGTTCCAATGCTGTTTACTCAAAAGTCATGCGTGAAAATAATGATTCACAACAGAATCACTCAAACCTTGTAAGGCACAACATAGTCAATGCTAAAATAAAGCCAATGGTACAGCCATTTCTATTTTAAAAGATCCAGGAAGGGGTGAAGGTGGGGGTGGGTGGGGAGGAGGAACAGCTCTTACATCAAATCAGGACTGAAAAATTCAACCCATAGCAGTGCCTATCTGTAACAAATGTAGCATGATCGGAAATGATTGAGAATCGCCTTCCCCTAACCTGCCATGCATTTCAGTGGTTATATGAATTAATCCATAGTTCAAATATTTTATTTAACTGTCACATAAAACACTTCTACTCCTTTGATCAATGGTTCTCATTCCATTTGTGTGGTAAGCCTAGTATGGCAGGCAATTCACCCAACCATGATTCTGTGGTGACAAAATGGTTGCATTTACTATTCTCAGGTTGTTTTTTATAATAGATGTAGAAGATCAGTAGGGTTGGGGGGGGGGGTAATGCAGTACAGGTAGTCCTTTACTTGCAACAGTTCATTTAGTGACTGTTCAAAGTTTCAGGGGCACAGGAAAAAGTGACTTATGACCGTTTTTCACACTTACACTCAAGTGATCAAAATTCAGGCGCTTGGCAACTGACTCAGATTTATGACGGCTGCAGTGTTCCAGGGGTCACGTGACCCCTTTTGCAACCTTCTGACAAGCAAAGTCAATGGGGAAGCCAGATTCACTTAACAACCGGGTCACTAACTTAACAACTGCAATGATTCACTTAACAATGGTGGCAAGAAAAGTTGTAAAACAGGGCAAAATTCACTTAACAACTGCTTCAGCAACCTAAATTTTGGGCTCAGTTGTGGTCATAAATCGAGGACAAAATGAAAGTACCATGCTTTCATTTGAAAACGTCTTGGTTTTTACAAACAAGGAAATATCCACTAATGTGCCAGATGTGATCCCATACATAGATTGGATTTCAATCAGTACCTATCTAGTAAACCATCTGGAACCTCTATTAGCTTTGCGGAAAAAACTTAAAATTAATCCTCATCTTAATGAACATTTAAAGTTATGATAAACCCCTCCAAAATTTATGTACAACTTTTCCTCATAGTTACGACCCATGGTCATATATGATTACATTTTTGGTGCTGGGAAACCAGCTCACATTTATGACTGGTTGTAGCATCCTGCAGTTAAGTCACCACAGTTTGTGATGTTTTTAGAATAGAATAGAATTCTTTATTGGCCAAGTGTGATTGGACACACAAGGAATTTGTCTTGGTGCAAATGCTCTCAGTATACATAAAAGAAAAGATATATTCATCAAGAGTCAAGAATCATAAACTACAACACTTAATGATAGTTATAGGGCAATCAAATCATACTAAGAAACAGTCAATATAAATCGTAAAGATACAAGCGACAAAGTTACAGTCCTACAATCACAAGTGGGAGGGGATGGGTGATAAGGAGTGATGAGAAGATTAATAGTAATAGTAGTGCAGACTTTGTAATAGTTGGACAGTGTTGAGGAAATTATTTGTTTAGTAGAGTGATGGCATTCGGGCGAAAAACTCTTCTTATGTCTAGTTGCTCTATAGTGTTGTATTGAGGGAAGGAGTTGAAACAGTTTATGTCTGGGATGTGAGGGGTCTGTAAATATTTTCACAACCCTCTTTTTGACTCGTGCAGTATACAGGTGCTCCATTGAAGGCAGGTGGGTAGTAATTGTTTTTTCTGCAGTCCTAATTATCCTCTGAAGTCTGTGCCTGTCCTGCTGGGTTGCCGAACCAAACCAGACAGTTATAGAGGTGCAGATGACAGACTCAATAATTTTTGCCACTTTCCATCATGTTTTGGCCAGGAAAAAAGGCTGATTTGGGACAATGGTTTTGATTAATGACCACATGGTTTCCTTAAACTCCACACTGTTCACTTAATCACATAGTGACTTGCTTTACAACAATCATAAACACAGTCATAAAATCAAGTCCAGTCACCTGGTGACCCACTCAATGATCACAAAAACTTACAACAGAAACATCAGGTTTAATTGTCGTCATTATCACCCATCCTTTAATGTACTCTACTTATAGAGACATGAACAAACTTTTTAACTTTTACCAGGTAACTTGCTCTCCCATAAGTCAGCTGCCCTTTGTCCCCTAGATCAAGATTCAGCAAGCTTTTCAGGCAGCAGGTGCTCGGTAATATGTTGGTGTGGGCTTAAAAAATGTTTTCCAAAATGGCTCACATGAATTTGGGGAATTAATTCCTGAGAACCCACATATTTTGTCTGACAATCCCACATGATCTCCTCATGTGAGAAGATCAAGATATCATGGGATTTAGTAATGTTCACATGTTTCAATCAAAAAATATATATTTGATTTATAGATACTCGTCCTCCTGATGCCCTCCTGATGCCACTGCTTTTTTTTCTTCCCTCAGATTTTGTTGGTGTTGCTCTTGGCTTTCCTGACATATTTCCCCATCCAGGAAATATGCTAAGCAGATCTGATCTTGCTTAGCTTTTATGGAATCTGCCGGGATCAGTTGCTGCTTCCCACCTGTGCAAAATTTGATTGGTAATTACCCTAGTTCATGCAACCAATGCCTAAGAAACTGTGTTTGGTACATATGTATGAAGATTCTCAGTCATCCAGGCCATGGTTATTCCCAAGGTGTTTTTTTCCAAAGGCAACTGGACTTTCTTTGTTTTTCCTTGAAGCTTCTCATCCAAAAAGCTTCTTCAATTCTGAAGCTTCTTGGATGAGAAGTGAAACATCTTCAAGAAAAAAACAAAGAAGGTCCAGTCAGAAAAAACATTTTTGTCAATTTTTTAAATAATATTTTTTTATTTTTAATATAATAATTCCATCTTCAAAAGAACAGTGTGTTGTCTGGCTACAAATATATTCATTGAACAATAATCAAAATTTGCAACATCATTCATTACATTGATATTAATTCTACAATATTAAAATAGTAATATTCCACATATTAATTCTACTGCAATATTAAAACAGTAATATTCAACATGCTAGTCATAATATTTACTTATCTCTTTTAACATATCTTCTTTATTTTGTTTCCCTGTTTCTAACTTCCATTTTTATTTAACCATTGATAAAATAGATCTCATACCATATAATATTCAGTTTGTTCTTTCTCCTTAATTGCCAATGTTAATCTATTCATTTCTGCACATTCTAATATTTTCCAAATCACATTCTCATCTGTAGGTGTCTCTTCTCACTTCCAACTTTGTGCAAATACAATTCTAGCAGCTGTTAATATATGAATCACTAAATATGCATTTTCTTTACTATATTTTTCAGGGAAAACCTTTTTCTCAAAAGGCAGATGGACTTTCTTTGTTTTTCCTTGAAGCTTCTCATCCAAGAAGCTTCTTCAGTTCTGAAGCTTCTTGGATGAGAAGTGAAACATCTTGAAGAAAAAACAAAGTCCAGTTACCGTTTGAATAAAATGTTTTTGCTGCAGTGGACTAGATTTTTGTTTTCTGACCCAAAGGCTCCGCTATGAGATTGCCAGCTCTGCTAAAATAAGCTTCCACAATCAAAATAGAAGAGAAATGCAGCAGCTCATTTTAACTGTGAATAGCTTTCCTAAGGAGGATGGGCAGGGGTGGGATTCTATCTGGTCAGACCGGTTCTATAGAACCAGTGGTTATGATTCTGCCCAGTTTGGAGAACCAGCAAATTGTGCCACTGGCTGCACACACCCCTCCCCTCCCTGCCCACTGACTCCTTACCTGGCATGCGCGCCATCAAACCTGCCTGCTAAGTTGCTATTTTTCCTCCCCCCCCGACCATCAGCTGTTCTGCTGTGCCAGGAGATTTAGATTAGCTAGGAAGGAGGAAATCATTGGATTTCTTGCTTTTTAGATAATCTAAAAGCAGAGCTGAACCTTCCTTAGGACTGAAGCTTCTATTTTTCAGTGCAGACTCAGGTAGCAGATTGCAGGAAGATAAATCTCTAAGTGAATCTGTGATTCTGTGAGCAACTCAATATGCCTGCCTGCTTTCCCTGATTTTGGGTAAAAGTTGCTCTTTTTTAAATAAAAAAATCAATATTTACATAAATATTTACAATACTTACAAGCCACACCCAGACAGTCATGTGACCACCAAGCCACACCCACAAATTAGGCCATGGCCACAGAACCGGTTGTTAAGAAATTTGAATCCCACCCCTGAGGATAGGGTCCCCTACTAATTTTCTGTGAATCAGTGCTACATTCCAGACACATATATCCTGCATCCATGTCAGAGCTGCCTTAATTGTGACTCTCCCCCTCCTTGCCTTAAACGTGTACACTTGCCTTCTTCATCTCGGTCTCTTCTCTTCATTTACACCCACAAATTAATCTGACATATCAAGTCTCAATGTCCAGAGAAACTGCATGATGAAGAGAGAACTCTCCTCCCTTTTCTTAGCAGAAGAAAATTTTGACAGATGACAAAGCTGTATCTTCTTTGCAGCGTTTTGTGTAAATCCATAAGGTCAGAGTCATTACGGGCATTATTAAAAACAAAAATGTTAAAGGATCTAAGTACAAGGAGAACGAGGTACACGCAAAAGGAGGAACAGGGGAGAATAAAGGGGGAGATATTAATTGGATCTGTCTCTGATTTCCCCCCCCCCATGCCAGTCAAGCTTCATAGGATACTGAATGCCATGGTTTCAAGACATGTACAAAACATTGCTTTTTAATTTAAGCTGTTAAGGTCAGCAGTAGCCAATGTAACAGAGTTTTGAAATTACAACAGTAGAAGGGGACAGAAAGACATAGGCGGTGGGAAGACAGTCTGCGTTAGAATAAAATACACGCTCACAAACACACAGGCAAGTAGCTGAGAGGCAAAGATCCAACACTCCCATAATACAGTATTTCCTTTTGATGTAATACCACAGGAGGTTCTTATCATTGGCAAGAATTCTTGGGGCTGTTTCCTATATTAAAAGGAAGAAAGGGAAAGGAAGCAATTGTGATGGTTGCTCTTAAGTTCTTAGGGTCTTCTTCCCTCTGTTTTCAAGACGAATATTTGCAGATGGTATTTAATCTTTAAACCACCACAAAAACTTTGTTGTAATTTTGTTGTATCTTACTGCAACATAATTTTGTTTATGACATTGTGTTGCTGTTTTCTTTTGTTATCTTTTCATCTAATCTAAATGTTCCAAATGAAAAGGCAGGAAATTCCATTAATTGTTCCTAATCTTTGATGACTGGAGCAAATCAATGTTTATGTGCTGCTCCACAATCAGAGCCCTGCATGGAGAGAATAAATTTTGATCCAGAACCAACAAAACCAAATTACCGTGTTCGGGTAATTCCTCGCAAGGATTCACTCAACCACATAGTGATTTCAGTGTGTCCAGAAATATTTGCAGAATACTTGAATACAAACCAGTATCCAGTACCAGCCTAAGAATTAACTAAATTAATTTTTAAAATGCCATGATTGAAATTTGGCTACCCTGCAGCCTTTGCAAAAACAAAATGCAACTGTGTAAGGTTTGTAATTGTAAAATTATGCCTCCTGCTCCTACCAGCCAGTACCCAAAAAGCCATTGATTTCAAAATGGCACTGCGAGCTAAAGTACAGTGGTGCCTGTTTAAATAGTCAGAGCATGCCGATGTCCTGCTCACAGCCCCATTGCCACCTGACTTCACCTTTTATGGGATTTATGAGCTGGCAAATGATACCACCTAAATGGTTGTTCAAAGTTAATTGAAGATCATGGGGAAGGCATTGAAAGTTCCAAAATAGAAAATCCTCATTTTTTAAACCATAGAGTAAGCAATGAGGAGAATACCAAAAGAGAAATCTGAACCCTAATATTAATAATATGTTACAAATTGTTTTTAAAGCTTCTGACATTTTATATGCAGTTTGGACAAAGGAGAAAAGGGAACAGCAGAGAACTATCAAATGCACATTATGTGTAATATCGGAAGATACATTCCCCTTTCCTTAGGAATCAGCACATATTGGTGTTCAATTCTCACTTTTAAAATTTTGGGGTTCAATTCTGATTTTTAAAAAATGGAAATAAGATTGCCACACAAACACAAACACTCCACCCAATTGCATCCCCAATGTCCCGTTAAGGAATTACAATGGCAAATATAAAGACTCTTGTTTATATATTTCAGATAGTGATGCACTTAGGGATGAGCATATTGGACATATAATACCGCAATATATGATCTTTTGAAATAGTTTCCCGACTCTCTTCTTCTTCAATCTGAAAAGTAGCAGAATGGTTCTGTCTTTTCTTGCCAAATTACAAGGGCTTTTGTTTTCTACAGATTAATTTCACATACCCATGTTTCCCTGAAAATAAGAGTCAATCTGAAAATAAGCCCTAGCATGATTTTTCAGAATGCTGGTAATACAAGCCCTACCCCCAAAAAAGCCCCAGTTAAGATTGTCAGCCAGATGGATGCATTTAGTATCGTATTTCCCCAAAAATAATCCTAACCAGAAAATAAGCCCAAATGCATCTTTTGGAGCAAAAAATAATATAAGACCCAGTCTTATTTTCAGAGAAACATGGGTAGTTATATATTTCCTTGCTTAGTACAGATCGAACTCCATTCTCCACAGTACAAAGTTGTGCCTATTTACTGGTTTGAGGCACAAGGAACTGTCTAAAGGCAGAGGTTTGGAGTTTGTGTTTATATGTACAGATATTTTACACATAAAAAATGGCAGATGGGCTTTTGCCCATACATAAAGTATGTTTTTCCCCAATGTTTATATCAGTAAACCAGTACTCCTAGATCCTTCTTATAAGCACTGTTGCCAAACTACATCTTTCTAGTCCTATATCTATAAATTTGATTTTCCATACTAAGATGCAGGATTTTAAATTTATCTCCACTGAACATTATCCTATCAGATTTGGACTAATGTTCAACTATCTCAAAGTCAGTTGGATTCTGACTCCAGTATATCCTTCAATATTTGAGAAAACTTCCTAACATTATCTGAACATTTAAAAAAAGAAACCCACCATTTCATTTTCTAGATTAGTACTGTATTTTTTCAGCTTTTTTTCTTTCAGGAACAATAGTTACTTTTAAAAATTATGGAGGATCCCAAAACAGCTTTAAGAAATACTGCTGTAATAAATAGCTCTAATACTTCTTGATACTTATTTTCCAGAACGTGGAAGGTTTTAGAAGTACTTTTAGGGTAAGTTTGGTTAAACAAACCAAAATGCAACTTATAAGCTGCAGTATTGTCTAGGCCATATTTATCCATTTGGTCCAGAAGGATATGACAGACCTTGTCAAATGCTTTATTAAGCTGCACTACAAACTCAGCATTCTCTTCATCTATTAAAGTAGTAGATAATGTTATTTTTTTAAAAAAAAGACATGGATTCTCCCTGACAAACACATACATGCTGCTTAGTAACAATGGTATTATTTTCTACGCATTCTCCAGTATTTTGCCCAGAAAAAAAAAATTAAACTGGCTTGTACTATAGATTCCAAAACATTCCTCTCCTACCCATTTTTAAAAAAATATTAAGTCTTCAATCTTCAGGATCTTTTTCTGTTCGCCAGACTTCATGCTTTATCTTTCACCTGGCAGACTGGCCTTCCAGGACCATCTGATTTCCCAGGCCACACTGATCCTGAGTCAAGATAATAAACACCACAAACATCATAAATATGATCCAGTTGTCAGCATCCATTATTTTGATCTTTGGGATGCTGCAACAGTTGTATGTGTGTAAAATAGTCCTAAGTCACTTTTTCCAGTGCTGTTGTAACTTCAAAAGTTAAGTGAAGATCCTCCTTCTCTCTCTCTCTCTCTCTCTCTCTCTCTCTCTCTCTCTCTCTCTCT
>BLBF01000021.1:11179188-11265943 GCA_015471245.1 Laticauda colubrina | reverse complement strand
TCTCTCTCTCTCTCTCTCTCTCTCTCTCTCTCTCTCTCTCTCTCTCTCTCTCTCTGTGGGGGAGCAAGATATGGATTGATTACAGGGAAAACAATTTCATGTTTGTTTAATGTTCTACCTGTTTACGATTGGATGGAATGAATTATTACACAAGAGATAGGAAAGGCCATTCATATAGCATTCTTCGTGTAAAACTTGAATAATGGGTATTGCTTCAACTTTTTTTGATTTCAGCATGCTGAATTCACATCATTGCAAAGAAAAAAGGAAAGGAAATATATAAAGAAATCACCACAAGTATGAACAAGTTTGGTAGTTCTTCACTACCTATAAGTTACAAACAGGTGTCTCTTCTTCCCATAACCTATCCCTTATGTCTAAGCAAATCAATAAGATATCAATTTTTAAATCCTAATGTCAGCAAAAAGCCCATAGAGATTGCCAGAACTTTATAAAAAACATGCCTTATTTTAACACTGGTCAAATAAACCAACTTTATATTTCTTCTTTTTACTTCTGAAAATCTTAATTGTTAATTCCACCAAATGTTGATAGGATTTGATCTCTCTTCTGCTTTGTCCCTTGAAAAAGCATATTTGAGGCTTCTACAAGCTTGTTTTGTAAATCCAATAAAAAGACATGATCCAAGTTCTTTTCTTAGTTTATCATGTGTATTTCCACTTTAATTTTTAAAAATTCAGCCAGCTTCTTTTATACATCTGGTAATGAGTTCTTATCTAGATAATTTTCTTGGCCACTCACTTGTACTTCCACTTTAAATACCTTCTCTGTCTTCTAATCTACACTTTTTATTTAATTATCCAATAATTAATTAAATATTTATCCAATATTTCTGCATCAAACAAGCTTTGTTTCACATCTATCATTCCTTTATTAACATCTTTTGAACATAGCCTATCTATAGAAGCAGACATAGTTACTGTATTGTAGCTATTAATTTTTGATCCCATTCCACAACTACTTCCTAATATTTGAAATGTTATAACATTTTGTAAACCCCAATACTGATCAAAACCAAAACCAGGCTTCTAAGTTTTTTTCCCCTTTTTGCCTAGAATCTTTACTCCCCACCAGTGTCTAATTTAAATTATAAATTCCTTAATCTTTGTCATGACTTGTAATAGAAAAAATAAAATTGTTTCCTGTGAAAAGCTGGGAATATATACTTTATATTTTTAGTTTGAAAATTTTATCGTAAAAGTTTCAATGTTCCAAATTTGTTTGGGCCCTTTTGTTTATAACTTTTTAGATCGAAATTGTATTTAACTTTTTGTTAAAAAAAGTTTTAAATTATTTTAAATAATTTAATTATTTTAAATTATTTAAGTACTTAAATTTATACCTAATTTTTCTTTTGTTCAGAAATAAATATAGTCTCACCGGGTGGCTTTTCAAATTTGTTGCTCCGAAGATCTTAAATAGCTTTAAGATGGTTAAGTAAGCAATTTCCAAAAGTGATTGGGAAGTGAGGTTTTCAAACTTAATGTTGTTTAAAAAGTTCCACTGCGATAGTGCGCTTGATGAATGATCCCTGATCCATGTCTGTGGAGGTTCCAGAGAATCTGTCTATTCACTGGATCTTCAGTCTTTGCTGCAATCATCATCTCTGCTCTTCCAAAGACACACTTAGTTCCCCATGCCTCCTCTGGAAGTCTCCATATCTTTTTGTTTTCAGTAACAAAACTAGAGCAATAATGCTGTCACACATGAAAGATCCAGGTCTGGATTTCTTTCTTCACTTTCATAGCAGAAGGGGAAAAATAATGAAATGGAAGTAATTCAAATCAGTGAAATTCAAATCAACAAAAAAGGGAATGTGAAATATGCAGTATTAACCATGTTTGATAATTAAATAAATACATGGAATGAAGTGTGCACAATTTTTTAGTTTGGTTTTGCCTTGTCCTCAAAATGTCCAGGCATTTTCCTTGGAAGGAAAAGCAAGTTGATATTACCTTCTTCAAAGATATTCTTCAGTTTTCTAGCCACCCTGGGATTACCTGTTTCTCTCCTGCATTTAAAGCTTGGAAAAGGCAAATGTGCTGTAAACCCACAGCAATGTTTAAAAGAACTGAAAAGAGATTAGGAATTATTTTGTTCCCTGGTAGAAATATTTCATATGCATCTCTATTGCTTGGCCACTCGCTTTGTTAAGAAATTTTACTTTTTTAAAACAGGGCAACAATGGCTAAAACTGTGTATAAGTAGTCCTCATTTAATGACCATCATTGGTATTGACAACTTAGTCATGAAGTGAAGCAGTTGGTAAGTGAAATTTCACAATTTTATGATCTTATTTCAGCTTTCCTCTGCTTTACAGACCTATAAAGGTCATAAATGGGAGTACTGGTTTTTTTTATCATCAGTGTAATTACTAACAATCACTAAACCAGGATTACCTGTCTAAGCAATGAAAGCCTCTTTAGGAGACACAAAGAAACTTGGAGGTGCTAAGCATTTGCACTTCGCCTGTTCTTTCTGTGCTGCTATTTGAGCTCTTTCCTTCCAGACCACTTTCAGCACTGTCAGAGAAAGAGATGGACATCACTGCTATTTGGAGCAACCAATGTACACTCTCCTAAAACTTTGTAAAAAAAATCCAAAACATTGTCAAAATATTTTACAATGGACCCTCTTCTCCCATGGTTTGGAATTGCGCGATGCTTCAGAAAGACCACTAGGTGGCATTTTGTCGCCTCTCAGAATCTTCATGTAAAAGCTACCATTGAAAATTATATGGGATATAATGTGGGGGACAGGAAAGAAAGAAGTCCCTTTATTTTTATATTCTTTGCTGCTTTTTGATCCGCACGAGCCTTTTTAAAGCCTCATTTTCCATTGGCCAGCATGGGAACGTGTCCACCCAGTGAACCAGGATGCAAACATATCTCGAGACTGCAAGAAAATAGCATTTTAAAAATACAACAATGCTTGCATTCATACTAATCAATAATAATTGTGAGTTTTACAGAGGCATCTCAAAGCAAGGCACTTGAAGGCTGTTGTGAATGATTGGCCTTTTGAATGCATGCAGCATTAACATAAGGAACCCATATTCTCAAAATGTGAGTACTTCCAAGCTGATGGCTCAAATATCAGGCAGGAGGCATTCTGCAGCTAAGTCATTCTCCCCCTTGTAAAGGATTTTTTTTTCCTTTATTTGGTAGAAATAAAAAGGATAGGAAAAGCTGGCAGGGCGAAGGGAGGCAGGAGAGAGAGGGAGAGACAGACAGAGAGAGAGGGAGAGAAAGAGAGAGAGAAAACCCTGAGGGTTACAAAAAGAAGGTAATGTCAAGTTCTCTTATAAATTTATGGGAATGAGGCTGTGAAATTGCACAATAAAAGTCTAATCTGGAAGCGAATTCCTCTCCTGATTCAATTGCAAATGGATCAACAGAGGAAGCGAGAAACTTCCTCTGCCAAAAGGAGCTTTAAAATGCCAAACCTGGAAGGCCTCCTCTTTGGAAAACTGGCTTCTCGCCAGAGTGGCTTTTGACACCTAGAAAGTAAGCTTGGAATGCATGACTCATTTCGCTTCTTGAAAATGTTCCTGTTTGTTCAGAATTTTATCCTAGCACAAACAAAAATGTTACAGGCTGGATTCAAGCATCCATTTAAATCACAGTTGGGTGAAAGGGGGGGGGGAGCTTTTTTGAACTATATGTAGTCTTTGACTTATAACAGAGGTGGGCATTCAGCAGGTTCTGACCAGTTCTGGAGAACCGATAGCAGAAATTTTAAGTAGTCTGGAGAACCGGCAAATACCACTTCTGACTGGCCCTGCCCTCATCTATTCTCTGCCTCCCGAGTCCCAGCTGATTGGCTGGGTCTTCTTTTGTTGCTCTGCATAGGAGAACGGAGCTGGAAAGCAGGTAAGTGGTGTGGGGAGGGAATGAGATTTTGCAGTATATCCTTTCCCTGAAGTGGGTTGAAAATGGAGATTTTACAGTATGCTTCCCCTGCGGGATATAATAATACAGTATGCCCACCAAGCCACGCCCACAGAACCGGTAGTAAATTTTTTTGAATCCCACCACTGACTTATAACCAATTGCTCAGCGACCTGTTATGATAAACCCCTCCCCAGAAGGCACTTAGAGTTCCAAAGTTCCCACTACTGCCTCCTCCTCATGGTCACATGACCACATTTCTGGTACTTGTCAGCTGGCCTGCATTTTTAAACATTTTTAAACATTTGCAGTCATGTGATCATTATTTATGTTGTTTTCTCCCCAAACCAGCATTTACTTCCTTTTTTATTTTTTGTGAAAACAATTATTGCAGAGGTTTCCAAACTTGGCAACTTTAAGATTTGTGGAGTTCAACTCCCAGAATTCCTCTGCCAGCATGGAATTCTGAGAGTTGAAGTCCACAAGTCTTTAAGTTGTCAAGTTTGGAGACCTCTGAACTATTAGGATCAATGAGTTTGCTTAACTATAGTAGCATTCACTTAACAACAGCAGGATCCATTACAGTCGTTAAGTCGAAGACTACCTGTGCAATCCTCAGCAGTCCTATGATCAATGGAAAGGGATGCTAACATAACAATAGCACTTAGGACTTATATAATGTTTCACAGTGCTTTTACAGCCCTCTCTAAGTGGTCTACAGAGTCAGCATCTTGCCCCCAATAATCTGGGCCCTCATTTTACCAACCTCAGAAAGATGGAAGGCTGAGTCAACTTTGAGCCAGTCAGGATCGAACTCAGGGCAGTGAGCTAAATTAGACTTCAATACTGCATTCTAACCACCACAGCTCCAAATAGATGGCATTTGGCAGTTTCTTGGATGCTATAGGTTGCCTACTCCCTGTGATAAACCACGATCTGTTTAATTGTGGAATGTTGAAGGAGTCATAGTTGGCTGGGTTCATGCCAAGTCATCAACCGGGATTGCAAATCACAGTGGCAAATTTGGCATAATGTGCCACAACAAAACTCAAGAAATCATTTTTTTGGCTGGATGAGATAGGTGAGCTCAGCTACTGCGTTCATGCAGAGAATGACAGAGATGACCTTGAAGAAAATATGTGACAGCAATCAGCCGAACATTATTTAAGACCAGGATAGGAAGAAAACATTAGCAAGAAATGCAAACTAGCTCTGCTCTCATTCTCTGGGGGAGGGAGGAAATATGTCAGGTTTTCAAATGCTGAATCTATAAAACAGAATTCCAATATTACTTGTGGAACATGTTTTGCCACCTGACCTAAAGACCTGACAATTAAGCATATGTATAAATTTAATAATAAAAAATAAAACCCGGTAATGTGAGTTGCAAAAGTCAAGATGGAATACTTTCAGGCACCTGCCCAGATCTCAGCTGATATCTGTCTCCCTTTTCCTCTATGGCAGGAACAGCCAATGGCCTCTTTAATAATTTGAGTTTCTTGTCCTCTGCGATATTGAGTGCAGTTGTCATGGTGTTTCTTCTTTCAATTTGAAGACCAGTACAGATAACAGACAAATAAAATTTAGGATAGAATTAAGAGACATTGCTTCTTTTACTGACAGACGAGCTTGTCCCGAAAGTCCTGTTGACAGACCTCACCAAGGGACGGATCAAATTCTCAGCCAACTCTAAAACTAATGTTGCTTTTTCCAACACGGAGACAGGAAGAGTTTCATCTATTTAACTTTTGAACTTTCAGGTTTTGATAGCATTACAGAGAAGGGTGTTAAGTAGCTTTCCATGTAATTGTAGCATGGAATGATTGTGACAAAATTTTGTCTATTGAACTTTTTTTGATTACAAATTGTTATGCCAGGAGGAGGAAATACAGCTAACAATGTAGCTTGTAGCCTAAACTGTGCATTTGTGTTATTGTTTTAAGAATAGCAGTTGCCTGAATGAAGGATGCAAATAAGCTTTGCAGCTTTGCAGAATAGGAACTTATTTTCTGAAGGATCATTGAGTTGCTTTTCAGGATTGCTAATTGGAGTAGCACTTTCATTCTTTTTCTTCCATTCAGCCATGTCTCTGAGAGTGCCTGGATAAGTCCCTGCTGCTTTCTGGGCAAGGTCTTTCAGAAGTAGTTGGCCATTACTTCCTTCCTAGGGTTGAGAGAGAGAGTGATTTGTCAAAGGTCACCCAACCGGCTTTATGCTCAAAGTGGGATTAGAACTGATCTCTTGGGTTCTTCCTGATGCTTTAATCACTACACCGAACTGGCTCCCAGTAGCATTTAGTGCCTCTGGCATGGATGGTACCCTCCTCTTCCAAGGGAATAAAATAGAACATAGAATAATATAGTTGGAAGGGACCTTGCCCCCTGCTTGAGCAGGAGACCTGATACCATTTCAGACAAATGGCTGTCCAGTCTCTTTTTGAAAGCCTTTAGTGATGTAGCATCAACAACTTCTGAAGGCAAGCCGTTCCATTGGTTGATTGCTCTCACTGTTAGGAAATTTCTCCTTAGTTCTAGGTTCCTTCTCTCCTTCATTAGTTCCCAACCATTGTTTCTTGCCTTGCCTTTTAGTGCTTTGGAAAAGATTCAATGTCTTGCCCTTACAACTTCTATCACCCCTTATTGTGATGATACTGGCTGGGATTGACAGTACTTATAATTCCAAATACCTGGGGTATAGGAGTTTGCTTACTTCTGGCTTAAAAATAAGCCCAATGGAAAAAGTAGGAAAGGGGAGAAAGATCAAAGCAGAAGCAACAGAGAGGTTCATTTAGTAACACAATACCAAAAACACCATAGGTGGCTTCACTTATGCCCAATGAGAAAATGGAATTCATGACCAGAATGCCATCATCCATTCATAGAACCCTTCCGGTAAAAGAGCTATAACAACTTCCAGCAGGGAAACAGGCAGCCCTAGAACACACCACATTTAACAACATGAGATAAGGGTCGCTCCACTGGCTCATGCCCATTTCCATTCAGTCCAGTTCTTCTGCATCAAGAGTGCAGTAGTGCAGTAGTGCAGGCTACCTGCTGACTGCCGGCTGCCAGCGGTTTGGAAATTTGAGCATCACCAGGCTCAAGGTTGATTCAGCCTTCCATCTTTCCGAGGTGGGTAAAATGAGTACCTAGATTATTGGGGGCAATAGGCTGACTCTGTAAAACCACTTAGAGAGGGCTGTAAAACACTGTGAAGTGGTATATAAGTGTTATTGCTTTTATCTAATGGAATATTCCAGCAGCACCTTTGCCCTGTTTTTGGTCCCTAGAACCCTCTATTCAGAGATATTCCAAAATATACTGCTTCTGCACAGGGAGGTTGAATTTATTTCTATAAGTGAGATTTGCAATACAATGGTACAGTATAGGGTGTTTTCTTTAGGGAGCAGGCCACCCAACTAGCCAGCCCTGCCTTCTTTGGATATATTGTATTCCACACACAAACATATCCATGCAGAACAATTGTCAATTTCCCCCCTACCACTGCGTCAGCAGTTCATGACCACTGAGCTTGTTTCATGTTTACTGGATGTTCTTTAAACAAATTATAGAGTTCCACCAAACAATGAAGTTAGATCAATTTAGTTGATGGATCACACTAGGCTATAAATTCTTGATCAGCCTGTCTATTAGACAGAGGGGTAACCCAACACATCCTGGAGATGGCGCCAAGATTCAGAGACTGGGAACAGGCCTAGAAAATGAATTTGGTTCTGTGTGAGTGGCAGCTCAGATCCCAATGAGCTGGGGTCCAGCAGTGGACTGTAGCCCAGGAGTTGGGAACTCCTGGTATATATGGTGTTGGTAAGCATAGTGGTCTTCATGAAAGATGTTTTGGTTGGTTTGTCCACCCTCAATAGACATGGGTCCATTCCACAGGTGCCGGGACTCCCATTGAGCTTCTTTTCTTCAAAACAACAAGCCAGGTACCCTTTCCCAGTCTGGAGAACCACAAGTATTCAAGCAGCAGAGACTTGCAGGGGGTTACGAAGAGGCCATGGCAAGCCAATAAGTGGAGATATATTGCCAGGCTGATAAGAAACGCTGTCCTTAATTGGCCTAGATTGCCTGTATCATTGCTTGCTGAGAGGAGCATCGGCTGTATTTTAGCACTCTGTTGTAACACGCTGTCTGCTTCTGCTGCAAACTCCTAAATCAACTCAGAAATATGTACATGGCCTGTCGGTTGCTCGGTGGGGTTGTCAGGCCTTTTGTTGAGCCATAGTTTT
Organism: Laticauda colubrina; assembly: GCA_015471245.1. Lineage (NCBI taxonomy): Eukaryota > Metazoa > Chordata > Lepidosauria > Squamata > Elapidae > Laticauda > Laticauda colubrina. Next base: position 11,257,783 of record BLBF01000021.1, on the reverse strand, counting down.
TGTCACTACACCATGCACGGTGGAGATAATATTTTGGGTGCCTCAAAGGAAATATATATTGAAGCGTTTATGATCTACAGAGAGGGAAGAAAAGAACTCAGGAACAGCCAGGGATGGCTTCTAAGATTAGTGTCCTGCAGAAAATGTATTCCACCTTCCTTAACAGAATAACAGAGTTGGAAGGGACCTTGGAGGTCTTCTAGTCCAACCCCCTGCTCAAGGAGGAGACCCTGTACCATTTCAGACATTTCAGACGTTTAAAAACCTCCAGTGCTGGAGCATTCACAACTTCTGAAGTCATTCCACCCATTAATTGTTCTGTCAGGAAATTTCTCCTTATTTCTAGGTTTCTTCTCTCACTGTTTAGTTTCCATCCTTTGATTCTTGTCCTGCCTTCAGGTGCTTTGGGTATTCTGGAAGGAGAATTTGCTTTCAAAATTTATTTCAAAGCAAGAAAGCATGTTGGTGAAATTCTCACGGATGCAGAACAGACGTCCTTCTCTAAACCCATTTCAGTTATGAGATGGCAGAAGAGTACGTGTAGAAGTCATATCTTACATGGTATCACCATCTTTTTAGCAAAGACCAAAGGACTTGCCTGCTTATTCTGGCATCCCCTGAAACTTGAGGGACTCCACCAATTTGCTTTTAAATGTGTTTAGAATATTTTTCTTATGGTTTAATACCATCAGTGCATATCACACTTTTATGTTTTAAGATTATTTTGATGCTTGAGTTACTAATGTTATTTTAATTATGGGTTGTTGTTGGACACCTTCAGCATCATGAAGTGGTAAAACAGGTATTAAATGCTAATCAAGAAATAGTCCTTTACTGCTGTCTAATGGCCCCTGGGACTTTTGCAGCCGATCTAAGAAAGAGCTATATTATCAGGCATTGCATGTACAGCAAATATTGTAAAAATCAAAAGCCCTATAAATAATTTTTTATAGGAAAGTAAAAATTGATGGGAGGCAAAGGGCATCACCCAGGCAGTTACATACATATATTCATGGACAAGGCCATCTGTGGATAAGCTGACCCTTAAATTCTTAATTAAAATACTATGAAATATTTGCTACCTGCGGATAAGCAGGAGGGGTAGCAAAAATATATCAGAAGGGATCCTCCCTAGGTTTCTGGAGACTAAAAGTGAAAGAGGGAAGGGTCATTTTCAGACTTTCAAGATTATGTTAATGTGATTTTACAAGAAAGTTAGAACTGTTAATCCTGATGGTGCTTCTTGTCTGGACTACTTCTCAAGGTTTCTCAAGATGATCACTAGATGGCACCAAAGAGGCAGTGTTCTGCGATTCTTTGCTGCCAGCCTCAAGATGATCACTAGATGGCATCAAAGAGGTAGTTTCCTGTAACCTGTGTTCTGCCAACCTGTGGTTGTTCAAATTTTGTGGACCAAATATCATAAGCCTAGTCCAGGGGTCTCCAAGACTTGTGGACTGAAACTCTCAGAATTTCTCAGCCAGCTTTGCTGGCTGAGGAATATTGGGAATTGAAGTCCATAAGTTTTAAAAGTTGCCACGGTTGGAGACCCCTGGCCTAGTGTACATCTCCAGCACAAAACCAGAAATGAGGAATACAGACTTTAATTTGTTTTACCATCACAGTTAGGTATAATCTAAGGGTTGCGTTACACAGGACATTTCCATCGACTCTATAGCAGGAATTGTGAATCTGTCATTCCCCATTTTTGTGCCTTCTTACAAGCACATAAATTTGTTTTCATATTTTCGGATTTTTTTTCCCCACTCAATCAATACTGCTAGATAATCATTTCTTGTACCCAGCAAGAATTTATCCCACTTATCCATTTTGCCACCCACAACTGGCACAGAAAATGTTTCTATTCTTGTTCAACTGTATCTGTAATCCTAAATGTAATATCTTCAAGGCCATTGTATGTATGCATGTGCGCACACACCTCTGCCATCAACTCAGTCTTGACCTATGGTGACTACCTAAAGTCACATAATTAATTTTAATCCACGATAGAACTGCAAAGCTTTCAGATCGGCCACGTTTCTTCTGCCTTATCCTTTCCATCTGAAAAATGGGGGCTAAAATAAATGGCCTAATTGGATGTGTAAATGTCATCAGCATTATCTTTAGCACATTCAACCATAAATAATCTTCTAAAATAAACTAAAGTCAATGGGTGTTACCATAAATCTTTGTGAAAGTGAGCAATGTACAACAGCTAGAGAAAAGATGAGATATTGGAAAAATCCCTCTAGGAAGTTTTAGTCCTCTTCCACCAAACACAATAACAACCAACAAATGAAAAAAGTACAAACAATTAACCTTAAAATGAAAAAGAGGTAACCTTTTCTCGTCTTTCTTTCTGTGAATTTGTCTGAACTTTTTACAACTTTTGAGAACTATTTTATACTTTGGTGAAATAAGGAGATAGGATCAGGGATATGGAGGAGGAGAAAGCTAACACATATTCTCAACTCTCTCATGTTAGCCAGCAATGGGATTCAGTGCATTTCACCCTTCTTCATTGCTTGTTGGTCTTCGTAGTCCCATTGAAACCTGTAAGAAAGATGTGTAACTTTATGGATGTGTCTCTTTTCTGTAGCCCTCATTTTTAAGCCCCTTATCCAAAGAACTTTGTGGGCCAAATTAAGGGCTAGCATCTTTTTCTTTTGGTAAGCCTACGCTGGGGGACAGTGTTGCGGAAGGATATTTGGGTCAGTCAAGGGAAAAATCCAAATATGGAAGAACAGTTATTGTAACTATTGTAAGCATACCAACTATTGGTATGCTATTATAATTCTTGTTGTTCTTGGGCAGGGAGATGTGATGATAAAAATTTGCTACAACTACTCTAACCTTGTTTCTCTCCCCCTCCCCCCCTGCCCCCCTCTCCATATTTGCACTTCAGTGAGAAGGTACTTTAATGTACCTTCAAGGCTTAAATTCAGTGATGACAATAACAACTGGATAGCATAATAAATAATGGAATTAATAATATTAAAATATATCTTACTCTGTTGACTTCCCCATTGACTATGGATCCTCCTGCCTTTTTTATTGTATTATGTTGCATTTCTACAGTGTCTAACAGCCAATTTTCCTTGTTAGTTTACAAAATAAAAAAATCCAATACAATAAGGTACTAACCTGTCATTTAAAGTTTAAAATAATTTAAATCTGTTGAAGAAACAAAAAACTGGCCATAGAGAACAACTGTAATGAAAAGTACCTAATGTTTTATCTAGCAAGAAGAAAAGAGAGAAGATATCAGTCATCTGTTCCAGTGGTGGGATTCATTTTTTTTTACTACCGGTTCTGTAGGTGTGGCTTGGTGGGCATGGCAGGAGAAGGAGACTGTAAGATCTCCAGTCACAGCTGGTAGCTTCTGGTTCTCTGAACTACTCAAAATTTCTGCTACTGGTTCTCCAGAGCTGGTCAGAACCTGCTGAATACCAGCTCTGATATGTTCCCTTCTGCCTTTTTCAGGCACGACTCAGGAGCTTTGATCTCTCTGGCTGTTCCCAACTCATTTGCTCCTTTCCTTTATAACCCTGTTTTTTTGTTTCTCCTCCTATACTCAGTTTTTCTCTTCCTACACAGCACAGTTTCAAAAATATCTTACATCTCTCCACCCTTTTGTTTTTCTGGTAGATGAGCCTGCAATGGCAAAGGAAAGTGAATCTATTATTTGATTTGTTGCTAGATGACTTTTCCTCCCTGCCTTGAAATTTGTATGAAAAAACCAAAGCGAAAGAATCAGGCACTGAAAAGGACAGTGGTTGCAAAATATACAAAATTTCAATTATCTTAGTTATTATCTTATCTTTTAATAATTTGGAAAAAGAGCAGTTCTGTGAAAGGTCATGTTATCCTGCAGATATGTTGGACTGCAGCTTCAATAATTCTCAGCCAGTCTGGTCAACATTCTTGCAAGTTTAGAACATAATTTAATGCATCTGGAAGGTGTTTGATTAGGTTGTATGGAAATAGTTGAGAGAGAATTAGTCTTCTCAGCGTTGATGCTATTTCTACTGACCAAATCACCCGTGTCAAGCCAACCGGGCCCGATCTACATCTTTTTACTAGAACTGAGTGGCCTACCTATTGACTTTTAACTGTTTTGAACACCAATATACCTAGGAACAATTTAAAGCTGCCTCATAAACACTGTGACTTGGGGGTAAATGTATATGCAAGGAAAGAAAGGTTCCAGAGCAAAGGAAGATGGTGAGTTTTGTCCTAAAACCAAAAGCGAAAAGAAGGGCTTGAGTTGAGTCACACACTCAACAGAACCTAGCTATGGAAAAGATTTTTTTAATTCATTGATTGGTTTGGATGAGGGTGGGAACCAGGTGTTGCTCTCAGTAGATCCAACCAATATGACCAATGAGAGATAATGGGAACTGAAGTTCAGCAACATCTGGAGAACTACAAGTTTGCACAGCTTCTACATTATTTTCCTTGCTGCAACCATTTGAAATACAGAGAGAAAGGACTAAGGATATGACTGAAAGAAACATGCAGAGAAGCAGGAACTCTTCATTCTACTAACTGTATTAGATAGCTTTTATTAGGGTTCCATTCTTGCCTGTCTCTTCAGTTCATTTCGCTTAATCTAATCCTGTGGTTCTCAGAGTGTGTTCTGGGGATCCCCAAGGCTGTTCCAGAAGCTCTGGAAGTCAAAATAAATACATAAATATTTTAAAATGTCAGTTTAAATTTTTAATGCAGTAAATATCAATAGACATAACTGATATAAACCAAAGCTCTTTAGGTTCCTCAATTATTTTTAAGAAGATGAAGGAATCCTAAGAGCAATGTGTTTAAGAACTGCGGCTCTAATCCATTCTATTATTTTACCAATTACTATTTAAAAACCTGTGATCCTGATCACATGCAAATTTCCCTAATAAATATAACTTTACATTCAGATTTCTCTAATATATTCTGTTTTTAATGCAACTATTCCCACTATGCACTTTTTAGATGAAAGTTTCTATGCAATGCATTATTTTTGCTTCTTTGTGGTTTTCTCCAATATATGTTTATTTCCCATGCATCTTTCTTAAATATATGCTGTTCCATGCAAAAAAGTGTTGTCTAAAAATGATGGATTTGAGACAACTCCGTAGTTTATGACCATCTGTGGAATTCTTGCTGGCAGATCATTCCAATTAATTCTAAAAGAAAATTGTAGCAACTTTTTTCCATAATCTTGTCGAGTTGTGTTTTCAAGGCAAGCATGCTATCTATTTTGTTGTTATCAACCCAGGCCAAATCATGCATTTGTTTTCAAAACACTTCATCATTTGGGAAGCCGTCAGTTCTGGACTCATTGCCATCACAAACAAGTTACATCTCTCACGCAGAAATATAATTGTATATATATATATGTGTGTGTGTGTGTGTGTGTGTATATATATGTGTGTGTGTGTGTGTGTGTGTGTGTATGTGTGTATGTGTATATATATATATTATTTCTGCAGAAATATAACTGTCAAACTCTAATAATAAAAACACTCTGAACTGGTCATTAGCCCAGACTTTCTGCACCAAGTCATATCACATCATGGTTGATGAAAGACTGGCTTTGTAAAAATCCTGGTTTTGGTATGATCCACCCATTCACTTTATTATTTGCTTCTGTCAGTCTGATCCTGTCTTTGATCAAACCAATATATTGAAAAGAAACTCTTAGCAATGTGTGTGTGTGCTTTCTGAAAAAGAACCAGGAGAAACAAGACAAAATGATAAGTTTCAGCTGCAACCAGAAAATGGAAGGCAGTGAAATGAAATTATTCTAGAGCAGACATTTATAACAGTAGACAAAGAAATATAACCAATAAGCAATTTTTTACCTTGTTCAAAGAGACAAACAAAACATTAAAATGTGTACAACAGATGGGAGCCATCGTTCTAGTGTACAACTTCATGCAAAAATAAGGAGTAAAAGGCAACAACAATGACAAGAAAAGCTTTAGACAGATCTGATTTTAGGTGAGACAAAGGTCAAAATGCAATCAAAGCTTTCATTAGAACCACCAAATAATTTTGCAACTGCATAGAAGCACTATCAAAAGTCTTTTTTCTATCTTTGACATATGCAGACCACAGCAAGAAGCACAGGCACCCTGGGTTTCCTTGGAAAAACACTACCTGGTATTTAAGATCTAAATCTAAGAATATCAATAGTCCAGTGTAAATATAACACCGCATATTGTGTTTTTATCAATGCTGTGTTAGTTACCCAGAGTTATTTAATTAACACGGGCAACCAAATAAATTTGCTAAACAAAAAAATAAACTCTCCTGAATCCCAGGCAGCAGGATCAATGCTAAGGAAATTCTGAGTGCGATTGCCGCCAAAATCCAGAAGGCATCTTATTAAGCTCTACCTTTGGGGATAAAGTTACTGGCCATCCACAGTGGTTTATAGGACAGACCAGCAGGTTAATGCTTGTAATAAACCATTTTAATCAGTGGTGAGATTCAAAATTTTTTACTACCAATTCTGTGGGCATGGCTTGGTGGGCGTGGCAGGGGAAGGATACTGTAAAATCTCCAGTCAGAGGTGGGATTTGCTGGATCTCTGAACTACTCAAAATTTCCACTACCGGTTCTCCAGAACTGGTCAGAACCTGCTGGATACCACCTCTGATTTTAATATTTTACTACATGAAGGAAAAGGTACAGTAGAAGTTTCTACAACCACAGTATATGAAGAAGCAGTAAAGAATTACAGTTCAGTTTAAAAGTGACACTATAAAGCAGGAGCAGTTGGTTGTAATAATATCACAATATACTCTCATCTTATTAAAGGATGCATATGAATAATGCCAGAGATCCTTCTGTTATAGGCCTGCCGAGTAGGCGTGGATTATGGTAGCAACAATTAAAGAAAACCATCTGGTAAAGCTATTATCTGTGCGGATCCAAATTCACTTTATAGGACACTCAGAGAGACTCATTGCCCATTATCAGTGACTGAGGGCAAACTACTACACTTAGCCAAGTGTGACAGAAACAGGAATTGGCCTCTGTTCGGACTGCCAGATTTTGCAGTGAGTTTAGCAATGTGGAGGCTAACCAGGGGTGGGATTCCAAAGGTTCACACCTATTTGCTAGAACTGGTTGTTAGAAGAAATTACTGGCCTAATCCTGGAAGGAAGGCAGGAAGGAAACATCCTGGTGTTGCTTACAGAAACTGCCTCTCCGTTAACCCTTATTACGTTCTTGGTAGGACTGGACTTCCTGTCTCTGGAACCTCTCTGGAGTGTTTTTTCCTTCCTTTGCTGGTACTTTGCTTGTGTGGAGTGACCATTCAAAGTTACAATGGCACTGAAAAAAAGTGACTTATGACCATTTTTCACACTTACGACTGTTGCAGCATCCCCACAGTCACGAGAGGCCAGGCGAGGAAATGCGTGCCTCAATGTGAATGATATTAAGTTGGCTACACCCAGCCAGTCACATGACCACCAAGCCACGCCCACCAACTAAGCCATGCCCACAGAACCGGTTGCTAAAAAATTTGAATCCCATCCCTGAGGCTAACCCTAACCAAAGCAGTCATTCGGACCCATGCCTTTACCTCTGTCTTCTCCTGCCATCACTGCAGGAAGGGAAGTGGAGGGAGAGAAGAAGAACGGGCCCATTGGTGTTAGCTCTCCCAACATCCAAACAAGCCATTTTCTTCTCATTAAGTAGTGTCTGAAGAACTTTTCCTCCACTTCTCTCATGAAATGCTTTCGACAATGAAACCATAGGCCACCTTTTGGTGGAAATGCAGAGCTACAGTTCTTCTGTAAATGCCTCCCCTCTCCCCCCTCCACCACAAGTAAGTGCAACCCCATCATAGCATAAGTCCTACAGCAATGTGTCAAGAGCATCCATTTTCTACATCAGTACTTGGGAATAATATGTGGGAATGACCTTGAAAGATGGGAACAAGCAGGGGTGGGCTTCAAAAATTTTAGCAATGAGTTCTCTGCCTGGTTGCTGAGTGGGCATGGCCATGGTGGGCGTGGCCTAAGTTGGTCTCCTGCATCACGTTGGGGGGGTGCTTTTGCCCTCCCCAGGCTCCGGAGGCTTTCCTCGAGCCTCCAGGAAGGCGAAAACGGCCTCTGTGGGCTCTAGAGGCCTCTGTAACTTTCAGGAGGACTATTTTTCTACCTCCCCAAGCCTCCATGTGCACCCTGCATTTACCTGCATCCAACATAAGCCATGTGGGGACTCCTCTTGGGAGGGGCCGGCTGGGCAGGGCCAGCCAGGATTGGGATTTGGGGGTTCTCCGATCTGTGCAGAACTTTAGTTAGAGGATCTTCCAAACTCCTGAGAACCCCCAGCAGCCCATCCCTGGGAACAAGCACAGCCAGGCAACAAAGGGACCAACTTTTCTTCTCTCTCTCCTCCCTACTTCTCTTTCCCATACATGGCAATAGGATAACAAAGATAAAGCAGCTCTTTGCTACCAGTTCGTTGATCCCATTGCTCTGTGTGATTGGAAACCTAACAGCAGAACTTCCACTTGTCCTTCTCCCTTCCACGATGCAAAGTGGGGTTTTTTTTAGTGGCAGGAGAACTACTTGCCACTCTTTCTCTCTCTTCATTTCCACCACTTGTAGATTGGCAAGAGAAGTTGGACAAAGCTTCTGGCACAGTGAGAGAGGCCTGAATGCTCCACTGCTGAAAAGATAAATAGCCTTTTTGAATTATAATCAATTGCATAAAAATCTGTGGCATTATGCCCATGGTTTTATATGGCCAAAAGAGAAACAGACAGAACTTCATCCCTAACCTTCAGTGTTGTGTTCGTGAAGAATGAGACCGGAGATCAGCGTAACTTCAGCTCTTTTATTTAGTTCTGAAAATTCGTCTGAACCAGGAGCCGTGGCAGCTTTTTTTATCGAGAGGCTGCTCGCGGCTTGTGGCCAATGACGGCTTCTTGATTTTCCCGCCGCTGAGCTGGCCAATCATAGGCTAGCTATTATTGACCAATCAGCGTCGAGTAGGGAACCAATCAGCTTTCAGTATTTGTTAACCAATAGGAATAGACTATTTGAAGTATGTTAATATGTAACACCCATCCCCTCATGGTATGGTCCTACCTTACGTAGTCATGTAAGTAGGCGGGGATTTTTGGTTGTCTAGTTGACCTGCGCAATTTAGTTGTGTTGTCGTCTTTGGTAGGTTCGGACGGGATCGCTGTTTCTCCCATCCTTCTCTGTGGAACCTCCTGGAAGGTGGAGCCAGCCATGCTGCTCCTGCCTGGCCTACCCCGGGCTGGTAGAGTTGGCTCGGCTGCTCCCTTCCGGAGTGGCTTCTAGGTTTTCTTGTGCCTCCTGTTCCTCTTCACCGAAGTCTTCTGCAGGTAAGTCATTGTTTCTATCTGAATTTATTTGCGAATGGTGTTTATGTTTTGTATTTTGATTTTGCGGGGTTTCTTGTTCTACTGGAGGGTTTCCCCCTCCCCCCTTATTTGTGTTTCAGGGGTCTCCCCCCCTCTCTGGTTGGTCTATTAATATTTTTGTTTAATGTTTGCTCTGGTTCTGGTGTTTGTGTGTTTTGTTCTTCATGTCTGGGTGTGTCAGTGGTGCATTCCAATGTTCGTGATCTTAATTGATCAATGTGTCTCCTCCAGCTTCTGCTATCGTCCGTCTCTAGTCTATATGACCGGGGTCCCATTATTTGTGTTATTTTTGATGGTACCCACAGTGAGTGCCCGGTGAGATTTTTTGCATATACTAGGTTTCCTGGTTCAAATGTGTGGTGTCTGCTGGAGGAGTCAATTGGTTTTTCAGAGCTGCATGTTGGGAGCAATCTATCCAATTGTGATCTTAATTTTCTGCCCATTAGTAATTCTGCTGGGCTTTTATTTGTAGTAGAGCTCGGTGTTATGTGTTGTATGGTGAACATTTTATCAATTTTTTCTTGTATATCCCCTGTGTCTAATTTTTCTAAAGTTTATTTGGTATACCGGACCATGCGTTCTGCCCTCACATTCGTAGCCGGTCGGCCCGGCGCTGTCAAAGCATGCCTTATGCCATGTTCGGCGAGGAATTTTTCAAATGTTAGTGCAGTAAACTGCAGGCCGTTATCTGAGACTAGCAAGTCCGGTAACCCATGTGTGGTGAACAGTTTCTGTAGTTGTTTAATAACTGCTTCTGTGGTGATAGAATTCATGACGCTTACTTCTAGCCAATTGGAGGAAGCATCTACTATGATTAAAAATGTATGTCCTTTTGTCGGCCCTGCGAAATCTATGTGGATTCTTGACCAGGGGCCCCTCGGTGTTTCCCAGTCTATATAGGTGTTGAAGGGGATGCAGGTCAGGATCTTTGGCATATTCCGCAGGTTTCTATCCATTTCCCAATATCCTTATCCATCCCTGGCCACCATATATAACTCCTGGCCAGGGATTTCATTCGTAAAATGCCCGGGTGTCCATCATGCAACATTGTCAGTACTTGTTCTTGTAACAGTTCCGGTATTATCACCCGATCCCCCCATAAAATGCAACCTTTTAACAATGACAGTTCAGTCTGCCTGTGCTTGAATGGTTTAAATTTAACATCTGTCTCATTTTCCGGCCACCCTTTTCCTACCCAGTTTAAAACCTGTGACAAGGTTTTGTGTCTTGTTGTTCTCGCAATGTCCGCTGCGGTTATGGGTAGGTTTGATAGTGTCTCAATCTGTAGGGTGAATGTGGTTGTTGCCGGGTCAGTCCCTAGTTCCGGTAGAGTACGGCTCAACGCATCGGCGTGGGAAATGTCTTTGCCCGGTCAGAGAATCAGTTTATAATTGTAGGCTGCAAGGAACTCGGACCACCTTGTCATTCATGGGGATAGTATATTTGGGGTGGCCCTGTTCCCTGCTAGTATTCCCAATAGGGGTTTGTGGTCTGTAATAAGGGTAAAAGTCCTACCGTAAAGGTATTCATGGAACCGTTTGACACCGGATATTGCTGCTAATGCCTCTCTGTCCAATTGACTGTAGTTACATTCAGTTTTGGATAGTGTTTTGGAGTAGAATGTGATTGGTGCTTCTCTCCCATCAGGCAGAATGTGGCTAAGTACAGCTCCGACGCCGAACAGTGACGCATCGCAGGTGACTGTCAATGGTAGTGTCTCGTTGTATTGCATTAATACAGAGTCGGATGTGATTAAGTCTTTTACTCTCTGGAACGTTGTCTCTTCACGTCATCCTCAGGTCCAGGTGGCTGCCTTGTCCAATAGCCTATGTTGTGGTTCCGCCGTCGTTGCCTTCTGTGGCAGAAAAACATTGTAAAAATTTATAAGTCCCAAGAATGCTTGCAACTCTACTTTGTTTTTTGGTCTAGGTGCTTCTTTGATTGCTTTAATTTTTTTCTCTGTGGGGTGGATGCCCTCTTTATCAATTAGATACCCCAGGAACTAAACCTTTGAGGTGGCTAACTGGCACTTTTCTTTTTTGATTTTGAGTCCCGCCTTCTGGAACCTTTGTAAGACTACTCTGAGACGGGCTTCTAGTTGTCTCACGCCGCTGGCTGACACCAGCACATCATCCTTTTGTCCCCTGTAAAAACCACTTCATTAGGCTTTGGAACACCCCTGGGGCCACGCTGATTCCAAATTGCAGTCTTTTGCATTTGAAGGCTCCCCTATGAGTCACGATCGTTTGTGCCTCTGCTGTTTCGGGGTCGACTGGTAATTGTTGGTATACTTGGGCAAGGTCGAGCATAGTAGGTGTTGCACTACCAGAACAGGATATGCGCTTTGCTGTAGTGCATGGTTTAGAGTGGCCTTGTAGTCACCACAGATTCTCACGGACCCATCTGGCTTAATTGGGGTCACGATTGGGGTTTCCCATTTGGCATGGTCAATTGGTTCCAAGATGCCTTGTGTTATGAGTTTGTTAGGTTCCTCATCAATCTTTGGTTTTAATGCGAAGGGGACTCGCTTCGCTTTTAGCTTAATAGGAGCTATTGTTGGATCTAAATTAAATGATATAGGGGACCCTTGGTACTTGCCTAGTTTCCCATCGAAGACGTCCTGGAACTCTCTCATTAGGTTCTCCTCCAAGTCTGTCTCGGTGACGCTGTTAATGCCGGTCACACCGATTCCTAGAGGTTCGAACCACTCGAGTCCCAACAGGTTTGGCTGGTTTCGGTCTACGATGGTTAGCGACAACATTTTCTTGTGTTCTTTGAAAGTGATTTGGAAATGTCCAAGTCCGACTACCGGTATTCTGTTTCCTTGGTAATCCTTTAGTACTAACGATTGGTATTCTAGTTCAATTCTGCCAAGATGCGGTACTAGTCTTTTAATGGTATTCCATGATACCATCGATAGATACAATCCAGAATCCACCTCCATTTCACATTCTTGGTCCTCGATCCTGACTGCCACATGTACTTTTTGGCCATTTGTTGTGTTAGAATGACCGATGGTGATGGTTTGGTGTGTTTCTTCTTTTCTATAGTTCTCGTTTAGCCACTTACCCTTGCTTTCGCGACTCTCACGGCTCAACATTTGTCTTTCTTTGATTCTTGGTGGTGTGTTGTCCCTACGTCGGGGGCTGTAGCTCTTACGGTTTCAGCATACTCTTGCAATGTGATCCCGTCTCTCGCAGTACCAGCACAAAGCGTCTAGGAACCGGCACTCAGAACGGGGGTGGTCTCCTTCGCACCCGGTACACTGAAACCCCGACTTATGACCTTTCTTCACCCGTCTATCTTGTTCAGCCTGGAGTCTGTGGATCTCATCATCATCATCGTCAATCTCGGACAATCTACTATCCGCATAGTGTGCGGTGGTCTTGTGCGTGCTCTCTGCCTTTTTCTCTATACCTTGGCTTGTTTCGCTCGGTGTTTTGGATGTTGTCGCATTCATTTGCTACATTTTGGCTGCTGATTTTTTAGCTGCTTCCACTGCCGTAGCTTCAGCGATAGCCTTAGTGACTGTAATCTTTGGTCGGGTTAACAGTCGCCTTTGTAGGTTGAGGTCTCTCAATCCAAGGACCACGCGATCCCTCATGGCTTCATCCATGTTTAGGAATTCGCATGCCCCTCCAATGTCCCTGAGAGCCACTACGAAGTCTGCGATGCTCTCACCTTCTCTCTGGTCCTGTTTGTAGAATTTGTGTCTCCAAATAAGGCTGGAGACGGTCGGTGCATAGTGAGCCTTCAGCAATTTTTCTAGATCTGACCAAACCATCTGTTTCACATCCTCTGGTTATGCTAGCGCCTTGGCCATCTTGAACACTGTGGGCCCACAGTGCGTCAGGAACACGGCTCTTTTTCGGTTGTCGGAGATTCCTTGCAAGTCGTTGCTTTCCAGGAACATGAGGAATCTATCGATGTAGGATTCCCAGTCCTCTGTTGTTGGGTTGAATGGTGCGGGTGGAGAGTTGGTTCCGGCCATTTCGTCTGCTCGGTTCTTGTTGCCACGTGCTCGACTGGTCTCCTCTCTCAGAATCCCACCTTCGTCGCCAGTGTTGTGTTCGTGAAGAATGAGACCGGAGACCAGCGTAACTTCAGCTCTTTTATTTAGTTCTGAAAATCCGTCTGAATCAGGAGCCTCGGCAGCTCTTTTTATAGAGAGGCTGCTCACGACTCATGGCCAATGACGGTTTCTTGATTTTCCCGCCGCTGAGCTGGCCAATCATAGGCTAGCTATTATTGGCCAATCAGCATCGAGTAGAGAACCAATCAGCTTTCAGTATTTGTTAACCAATAGGAATAGACTATTTGAAGTATGTTAATATGGAACATTCAGGTCGAATCACATGAATTTGCCAAGAAAGCAGCAGAGTCTACTCCAGGCAGCCTCTGAGAATTGGCCAAAGAAAAAGAAAACTATAGGCAGTAAAGTAGGGATGGATGAAATACAATGTTAGGCATTTATGTCCTCAACACACCATTGGAGGGGCATCTTTGTGTTATGCCAAGCAGGATGTATGGATAAGATTTAGAGAAGCATCTTTGCCCAAAAGCTTTCTTCTATCTCCTGCTTTGTGCTCCTTGTTACAGCAGGAAGCAATCACCTGGAACTGTCCTTCAGAAGTCTTGGAGGAGTCATGCCTGCGTTTCCTTGGTGGTGCTGACCTTCTAATCTCCTTTTCAGAACTCCAGTTCCAAAGCAAAGACCTTCCCAGAGGAAGTCTGTAATCAAAACTGCTGAGTAGAAACTGAAACGCATGAGGCTTTTTATGTTCATGAATCAAATTCAAGAATTCATTTCCTTTGATGAATGCCCACATTTTGAATCAGAAAACCTTTGAGAATCTTCAAGAGACATCAAGGAATACTCTGATTTACCATTTGTGAACTCACTTTTCATAATCTCTTATTTCTGTATTTATGTGCTATGTGGTTGACAGCCCACTTGCTTTGGCATTGAAGTAACACATGGCAAAATACATAAAGTAGGTTCCAAAAAAGGTGATATTACACCTGGAAAACCTGCAGCTGAGTTTTAGTGACAGAAACAAGAAACACTGGGGAAAGTTATCACATCCATCTTGACTGTAAATTCTTTTAATACTTATCAAGATATCTGACGAACCTTTATATGGCCATGTTCAGTGATTTCGTACAAGATAAGATTCTCTAGTCATTCTGCTTTCCTTTAAACATCAGTTCCCCAGTATGGAGAAAATGAAACAGGATGCACAGGCCTTAATTGTGTTTTTCCTAAAAAAAAATATCTACATCCAGGTTATAGGTAATTCTCAGTTTACTACCTCAATTGTGCCCAGAATATGATCATTGCAGTCATTAAGCAGGTTATGAAGTGATCAGACTTGATTTTACAACCATTTTATGATGTTGTTAAGCAAGTCACCATGGCCTTTAACTGAAGCATGTGGTCATTAAAGGCCCTGTCACACTGCCCAACAGATGCAAAACAGACACAACGGACGAGCAAAATGTTCCATCTGTTTGTCTCTCAAAACGGACAAAAATTTGCATAACCGGAGCGGATAACACGGACAGAGGGAGGACACAGGGCAGATGGAAAGCAGATGCGGAATGGAAGCCCAGCGGATGGAAGCGGATGAGAGCGGATGGCACATCCGCTGGGCTTCCGGGGGGGCTCAGCAAAGCGGACGCGGAACGGATACAGCGGATGTAGAGCGGACGCCGAGCTGATGAAGCGGATGCACAGCGGATGCACAGCGGATGCACAGCGGATGAAGCGGATGCAGAGTGGAAGCCTAGCGGATGCACAGCGGAAGCCTAACGGATGCCTGGCGTTAATTGCGCATGCGGGGGGGGTGCATTGCGTAAGCCACATGGATATAAAGGGAAGCAGCTCGCACGTGGCCAGCATTCGGAGGAAAGACCTGCTGCAGGATACATCGAGTCCTTGCCTGCCCTGCCTGCATGCCTTCCTGCCAGCCTTCCTGCCAGCCTGCCTCCAAGCCTCCTGGCCAGCCTCCCTGCCAGCCTTGCTCTCTGCCTGCCTGCCAGCCTTGCTGCCAGCCTGCCTTCCAGCCTCCCTGCCAGCCAGTCTGCCTGCCAGCCTTGGTGCCTGCCTGCCTGCCAGCCTTGGTGCCTGCCTGCCTGCCTGCCTGCCTGCCAGGCTTCCTGCCAGCCTTGGTGCCAGGCTTCCTGCCAGCCTCCCTGCCAGCCAGCAACCCAACAACCATGGGGAAGAAGCGAAAGTCTCAGCAACCTGCCGCCATCCCTGGCAAGAGGGACAGGGCCACCCTCCCGCCCCCTGTCCCTGACTCTGCTTCTGCTGGGGCTTCTGCTGCTCGGGCTTGCTCTTCTGGTGCTGGAGCTTCTGCTGAAGCTGCTCCTGGCGGTGGTGCTTCTGCTGCTGCGTACTCTGCTGAAGCTGCTCCTGGCAGTGGTGCTTCTGCTGCTGCGTACTCTACTGAAGCTGCTCCTGGTCCTGCTGGTCCTGCTGGTCCTGCTGGTCCTGCTGGTGCTCCTGGTCTTGGTCATCCTGCTCGTGCTCCTGGTCCTGCTGGGGCTCCTGGTGCTTACTCTGCTGCTGCTGATCCTGGTCCTGCTGATCCTGCTGCTGCTGCTGCTGCTGATGATGATGATGATTATGATCCTGCTGGTGATGATGATGATGATGATGATGATCCTGCTGGTGCTGCTGCTGCTGGTGGTGTGGAGGAGCAGCCCCTACCACCTGGGAGTCCCTCTGATGAGGGAGAGAGAGGGCGGAGAGTATGGGTTACACTTCAGCTGGTGGAAGCATATGCACACCTGGTACCGGAAGCTGCACCTGAAGAAATCTGGCCAGGCCACGGTTAAGCTGACGGACAGAGAGACCTACGTCATGGCCAGGTGCAGCTTCCTGGAGGGTGAGATCCGCCACCGAGGAGCACCAGGAGCCTCTCTCACAACCCTCTCTCTCCGGCAGCCTGCTGAGAGCCAGTCCTCTTCCGGCCGAGAGTCAGTCCCTGTCTCCAGGCAGGTTTCTGTAGAGCGTGCCACAGCAGAGAACCCGCGGACAGCTGTTGTAACCGTGGTGGAGTACATGGAGGACTCCCTGGTGCGGTGGGAGAAAGGAGACATCGAGTCCACCACAGTCGTAGCCGCATCCACCCCACCCCCCAGCTCCACCTCCACAGAAAGGCAGAGAGCCAGACAGCAGGAGGGGCAGAGCCACACTGCCCTGCTGGAGATCAGGGACACCATCCGCACCAGCATAGATCTCCTCTCTCAGCTGGTCAACACCGACTCCTCATTCTCCAACCGCAAGCCCTTCCTCACATATGTCAACCAGACCCTCAGGAAAATGGAGGAACCCCAGTACCAGGTGGTGAAGGACCGGATCACCGAACTGCTTCACAACCCTCCAGATCCAGAGGAACCTGCTCCCACCCAGTCCAGGTCTGCTCCTCCACCTCCACCCCAGGTGATGTCCCTCCCATTCCAAGGCTTCCCACAGCCCTTCACCTACCAGGGCTACGGCTACCAGGAGGTCCAGCAGCACAGGCAGCAGCCCTTCCCAGTCCAGGCACAGAGTCATCAGGCGACACTGTTGCCACCGGTTCCACTGATGCCACCGATGCCACCCATGCCAATGATGCCACCGACGACAGCGATGCCACCCATGCCAGTCCTCACCCAGCTGCAGACCAGACAGCCCCACTACACTACTCCTTCCTCCACCCCACAGCCAAGCCCGGCCTCAGTACATCTCTCATCAGTACTGGGGCTGACACCCCATGGCATGGAGGAAGGACCTCTCAGTATCACGGGTCTGAGCCAGCTGTCTGAGAGCTTCCTCAACACACCGTCCCCTGTTGTCCTCTCGGGACCAGGCACCCCAATGATGATACAGACCAGCACTCCAGCACCACCCACCTCCACAGCATCTGGACCGGTCACCCCTGAGACTGGGCACACCTCCGAGTGACCAATAAGAGTGCCAGAGACTGGGTAGCTGGCTACCTGTGGACTTTATTTGGACACTTGACTTGGGTCATTTTTCTTTTAAAGCTTGTTGTTCAATAAAGTTTATCTTTGATTCACACACTTGCTTCATTTCTTTTTTTTAATAAAGTCTTGGTGGGAACTTTTAGAATTGGTTTAAGCCTTTGCATGCTTGTGGGATGGGTTAAGATAGCAGTGGGATGGGCAGGGATACCTGTGGGATGGGTAATAGCTGTGGGATGGATAAGGATAGCAGTGGGATAGATAAGCCTCCAGTGCAAGCATAGTGGGACTCTATGGTCCACCCTCCCTGGTGCCACACCTATGGCCCTTTATTATCAATAATAATGTAATAATCAACCACATATGTCAACACAAACACAACTCTTTATTAAACGCCCTGTTCATTGTAGGCCCACCCAACATACATGGCACAATCTCATCCGTGTGATGAGACAGGCTGAAGGAAGCATCCATTAATCATCTATCATCCTGTCTTGCCACTCCACTGCTCCAGCTGGGGAGTTGCACCAGTGTCTCAGGAGGTTGCACTGCTTCTTCCCTTCACATGAGGCTCTGTTGGGGCCTTGCACATCCTGAGTGTCTATCAGGTTTCGCCCTTGCCTCCATTCCCCAGGCTCCATGTCCCCATTGCCTTGCTGGAGGTCCACGAGCCTGTTCTGCAAGACTGGGTAGCGGGTGCGCATGAGATTGTGCAGGATGCAGCAAGCTTCCATGATCCTCCTCACGGTCTCTGGGCGATGCTGCATGGTGGTGAGAAGTACCTGGAACCTGTTGGCCAGGATGCCAAAGGCGTTCTCCACCACCCGCCTTGCCCTGGACAGCCTGTAGTTGAAGATCCTCTCTTCACGGGTGAGGAGTCTGGAAGTATAGGGCTTCATGAGGTAGGTTCTGAGGGAGAAGGCGTCATCCCCCACGATGAAGTAGGGCACATCTTGTGTGTCGTTGGGCAGGGGGTCTGGATCTGGAAAGCCCATGATGAGGTTGCCTTCCAGCCCCTCCTTGAGGTCACTGGGCATCTGAACATGAGCCGCTGCCTGAAGCATCATTGTACATGAACTTGTAGTCAGCATCGACCATGGCAAAGAGGACGATGCTGAAGAAGCCCTTGTAGTTGAAATAAGTGGACCCCGACTTGGCTGGAGCTTTGCAAGCCACGTGCTTGCCATCTATGGCTCCAAAGGTGTGTGGGAAGTTCCACCTCTGATACCACTGCTCTGCAACTTTCTTCCATTCTTCATCAGTGGAGGGGCACTGGAGGAGCTCCTGCAGGTATTCTTCGATGATGGCCTGCTCCACTTCTCTGACCACAATGCTGATGGCGTTGTGTGGCACCCTCCAGCCGTACTGCATGCTCCTGTAGGTGGTCCCTGAGGCCAGGTGGCGCAGAGTGAGTGCCACCTTGAGCCCAGGTTCCAGGCTGGGCCGGAAGTTGGTGTTTGCCTTGGTCAACCTGGGTGTCAGCCACTGCACAACTTCGTCAAACATGGCTGGAGGCATCCTCATGAAGTTCTGGAATGCCTGAGTGTCTTCGTTCCTGAGCTCCATCAGCTTGTTGTACAGTCCGTACTCTGCTCTTCTCCCGATCCATCTTCGGACCCAGACGCTTCTTGGCCGCCTCCTTTTCTTCCCGTAGTAGAGTTCACAGAGCCTGTAGATGGCTTCGCACTGTTGCAGAAGGGTGGTGGCTGCCAAAAGGACCGTGTTACGATCCACGGTTGACATGACTGGATGCTGTGGAAGAGCAAGAGTCAGATGAAGGCTGCAGAGGTCTGCACAGCTGGGCTGCTGGGCTGAAAGTGAGGTGCAGACGAGTTGCTCCTCCTTTTTATAGGCAGTATAGGTATCCCTTTGCATCCTCTAGGCATCCTCTAGGCATCCTCTAGACATCCTTAATATCCGAGATAGGTCCCCTCTGCGAATGTTTTTTCCGTTTTAAACGCTTTGTTTCTGTGCTGCATCCATTCTGCATCCGTTCTGCATCCGTTCTGCGTCCATTCTGCTTCCTCCCTGCATCCGAGTAGATGCGAGTTGCGCGGATGCGCAGCGGATGCCTAGAGGATATAGCAGATGCGTAACGGATGCAGAACGGATGCGTAGCAGATGCGTAGCGGATGCAGAATGGACAAATTGGATACATTTTCTGCACAAAAGTTTTGAGCAGCTCAAAACTTTCGGAGCGGATGAAACGTCAATAAATGGATGCTGGACAGATAGAGAGGAAGCAAAACGGAGGCAGTGAGTACAGAACGGATACATCGCGTTAACCAACGGATGGCAAGATTTTTTGTCCGTTTTACATCCTCTTTGCATCCATTGGTGTAGTGTGACAGGGGCTTAAGCAAATCCAGCCTGTCTAATGGGCAAGTTTTGCCATTTTCAGAAAACAGCAAAAGTTGCAAAGCCTGGTCTCATAATCATGGGACATTGCAACCAGTCATAAATGTAATCCAGTTGCCAGGCACCAAAATGTAATCACATGATTGCAGTCAGGGAGGGGGAAATAAACCCATGATAACTTTAAAACCTGTTCATGCATAGCTTTTTTGAAATCTGATGTAACTTCAAATGGTCATTAATCAACCAGTCACTGAGCAAGGACTACCTGTATAATCTACATTACAAGGGAGTTAATACCAAGAGTCTGGGGAAATTTGTACACAATTGCCAAGGAAACATAGAGGCTCTCTTCAAACAACATGCAGGGGTGGGATTCTACCAGTTCTACCTATTCTACCTATTCCATTCTAATCTGGTAGAATATTCTGCCAGATTCTACCTATTCGCTGGAACTGGTTGTTAGAAGAAATTACTGGCCTAATCCTGTAAGGAAAGCAGGAAGGAAACATTCTGGTGTTGCTTACAGAAACTGCCTCTCCGTTAACCCTTATTACATTCTTGGCAGGACTAGACTTTCTGTCTCAATAATGTCTCTGGAGTTTTCTTCCCCTCCTTTGCTGGTACTTTGCTTGTGTGGAATGACCATTCAAAGTTACAATAGCACTGAAAAAAGTGACTTATGACTGTTTTTCATACATATGACTGTTGCAGCATCCCCACAGTCATGAGAGGCCAGGTGAGGAGATGTGTGCCTCGATGATATTGAGTTGGCCACGTTCAGCCAATAACATGACCACCAAACCATGCCTACCCAGTCACATGACCACCAACAAGGTAAGTTTGCATGTTGGCCTGAGGGATTCAAAGATGCTGCTAACAGAGGAATGAAACCCTGCAAAAATGGACAGCTCTAGGAATTTTGTTGTTTCAATCAGCTGTTCTTTAGTGGCCCCAAGTTGATCTCCTGGTGATCTGAAACACATGGGTCTGCTTGCTTTTTATGAACATTACTGGAGCCTTTCCTCAGTACCCATTTAGACTGAAAGTAAGATTATTTGAGAAACAAGACAGCATTCTCAACAACAGCACAAAGGCTGTATAATCTCTTTCTATTGGAAGTTTGGTCAGTTCCCCCTTTTTAAGTGAATGGTCCAAGCTTTCTTGTGTCATTAGGCTTTTGAAATGTCTGGACTTTGCACTCTGCTGCTACAAATTATTTTTTTCAGCATTGCTTTCTTGAAAATAAAACTTTTAATATGCCACTCTCACAATATATGTGTGTCAATGTCTTTGATACAAAAGCTCTTGTCTTGAAATTGCATCCATTTACAGTAGATGAAGTTACACTGTGTTCCATATTGAGCCTTTTCTGTTATAGTCACTCTTCCCATAAATTACTGACAGTCTTTACTATTTTTATTTCATGTATAAGAACAGTTGGCTGAAAAGCCACCTATTTTCAGCCATTTATATAAAGCTTTATTTTCTTCTGGCCCTTCTTGAAAAATATAATGAAATCTCTCCTGTACTACTCTAGATTAGATTAAGGTAAAGACGTATTGATTAGACTAGATTAGATTAAGGTAATGGATGTATTGATATTTACTTTCATATATTTGAGGCAAGTAAATCAACCAGCAACATTAGTTCCTACTGTCCCTGGGACTAATATCCTTGATTATTGTAGAGGATTTTGTTTCTGCTGTTCTTTTCGTATGCAAAAATAATTCTTCAGACTCTCCAGGTAGAGTATATACAGCATGTAAATTGACTTTTCAATGTGCCCTGTACAATTCCGCAGGGGTAATTCCAAATGACATCATCCTTTAGGTGTGAATTCATGCTGCACCTCATTTTCATCCAGTTTTCCTCTTGGTGGCAATAATCCATTTATATGGAGAGATCCAGAACAGAAGGACATAAATTCCAAAATTCCAACAGAAAAAAAAGTTTCCAGAGGTGTGAGGAAGAAGGTGAGGAAGGACTGTTACGTTAATCCATCTCACACTAAATTGTTTTGAAGATATGCAAGTTTTAAAATAATGGTTTGACATCAGAATTCTTGAGTTTCAGATACACAAAGATTATGCTAAAATGAATTCCATGCTTTGTCTCTGGCTGTCATTTTACATTTTTGCTTACAAATTAGTATTTTAATATGTATGAATAGGTTGGGGATGCCAAGAAGCATTTTTATGTAAGAGTATATATGTCCATATAGCTACAGTACTCTGATGATGGGAAATGGGCATAGAGCATTCACTAAGGGTGGAAGTACTGCTCCCCATGGAAAGTTCCTTTACTGATTAAATTGCATTTTGGATTATGCATTTTGAAGCTAAAGATTTTGATGTTTGAATACCTTTTTCTCATGATTGCAAAGTCAAGATTAAAATAATGTTTTCTAATATATCAATAGTTTGTCTTTCCAAAATTCTGGTGAAAAAAAATATTAACAGATGTACAACACTCTTCTGCACAACCTCACAACTGCTGTTCCCTTCAGAAAGAATAAGAAAAAGACTGCGGTAACAGTGCTAAGTATATAAAGTCAAGGATACTCCATCATAATCTGCCCACTCGTGCAAAGAGATATAGCCCTTCAATATAGCTCCATTTAAGAGACTCATATTGTGATATTATTTTATTTGTTTTTAATATATCTTCTAACCATTTTGGGACAGTCTGTGTAGCCACAACACAAGATGTAAACAATGAGAAAAGAAATAAATTAATTTTCTTTCCTTCTCCACAGATTCTATTATAATTAGAAATAAAATTCTCATACGGATGCCTTTATCAACTACAGAAGCAGGCAGGAGCAAGACTGGGATCTACTGATAGATTCCTTTGTGATTTGTGGTAGATCTCTAAGGTTCATGAATCTCAGGGCTTAGAATGAAGCAAATAAATGACAACAGAAAGTAAAACTTGGGCTTGCGTTATTTGGTTTGCCTGGACTCAAAATCCATAAATCTATTTATCTATAAATCAGGAATACAAACTGAATGTTCCTGGACAGGTTTTTGGGCAAATTGGCTGGCAAAGCTTGTTGAATCATGGAGTTGGAGCCATTGGATCCAACCCCTTGCTTGGTGCAGGAATATAAATTAAAGCATCCCAGACAGACGGCTGTCTAACTTTCAACACTTCCAGTGAAGAAGTGCCCATCACTTCTATGGGTAATTTGGAAGAACTGCATTATAACAATCCATGTCGCCTGGAAACTTATAGCTAGATTTGTATGTCTGCCAATCACTGTGGCACAGCGGATAATTAACTCCACCTCCTAAGCTACCATGTTGGGTTTGAAGTCTTCCATCATCCGCTATCCTAGCACTGCCACTGCTTAGGAAAACTTCTGTAAAGAAGCAGGAAAGACCGATCTGTTTACTGCCTCCTTCTCTTCTTCATCATAAGATGTCTAGAATGTATACAGATACAAAGACAGATGATATATACTCATATACTGTATGTTTCTTGTTTTCCAGGGCTAATATTTTATTTAAAAGTACAAATTTCAAAGAGAGGTCTCAAGGTCTGATTGGATTCCCTTCTGCCAAACTGATTGTCCTCATCCTGTTTTTTGTGGACGGTGAATGGATAACATTGGAGCTCATTTTGTCCATTTCTTTTACCTGCCGTCCTGCTCCAAACTTAACCCTGCCCCATTGGACCATGAAGTCCAAAAGGCAGAGAAGGGGAGACCTTGGATTTACAAATCTGAATCCTTGAATCTTTGGAATCATGGAGTTTTGCAATGACATCTTATTTTTCACCAGAGGGCAGGGGGTACATAGCTGAAACTTTATTTTGTGTTACCAATCTACCTCTCCCAAACCCATGCACACATACTTTCTATTTTATTTTTGCTCCTGTCTTTCTCTCCACCCACCCTCCATCTCTCCTCCTCCTCCCTCCCCCCACCCCCACAGCCCCCACCCCCTGCTTCTTTCATTGGGCTTTGTAATGCAGATCTAGTTTTCAGGTCATGTTTTCAGTAATAACCTTTAATGCAGCTGGCTGGGGTCCAAATTGTTGCTATGGTGCCCTGCGTGTAACTGATCAGATGGACTATGAAGTGTTAAGCTGCCTCCAGGGTGCACTCCCACATAAAGCTATCATTAATTTCTCTGAATTACACCAATTCCGGGACATTCTTTATGGACAGATAGTGAGAGAGACAGTTATATGACAGGACTTGCTGTGCTAAGCAGATGTGCCTGCTTTTCTGCTATTCTATGAATACTAAATGACTGCTCTGGAGAGCCCACATTACTCCTTGCTTTATTGCCAGACAGGAAAATGGCCGACCACATGCCTCTTTGCCAAAGCGGTAGGGAGGGCAGGGCAGCTTAGTGGAGTCCTCAGAAGTTGGCTTGTTTGGAATTGCCATTTCCCTCCAACTTTCCAGAGACTCTCAGAGGTGGGGAAGTGCAAAAGGAGAGAGCTCTTTCCCTCCCTTCTTTCCAATTTATCCCCCTTACATGTATAAAATAACCTGGAGATATTCGCATATGTGAAATCTCTGAAATTCAGACATTTTTTTTTTTTATAAAAAATGTTTGGGGAAAGAAAAGACAGAATGGGAGGCGGAAAAACCAGTATATAACCCTTCAGAGCAGTTGAAATGACGGATAACATCCATTAGTCTTTGGATGTTCTTCCCTCACTCTCTCACCCCTTTTTATGCTAGTCTCCATAATATATTTCCTCCATTCTTCTTCTGTTTCCTCATGTCCTCTTGAGCTCAGTTGCAAAGGTAGTCTGACAGGAAAGTTGATGCAATTTGAACAATGGGTGGGAAACGATCAAGAGGACCAGCTAATGTAAAAAGACCAGTAGGACAAGCCCAGATCTCTTCAAGGGTTTAACCCCCGCGGACTTGATTATCAATCTGCACGTTGATTCAAAAAGCAGTAAAAAAAAACCATGGAAACTACATCAAGGTTTAATCATGGCTGGAAATATGAAAAGCCTACTGAAATGGAGAGAATAAACATGAGAAGGGGGCATATCTTGCTGTGAATGCTTTGTGGGTCAATGCTGGGAGATGCTTGAAATTCCTCATTACTGTTTTCAGGCAGTGACTCCTAAACATGTTAACATCACATCTCCTAAGATCCAAACACCAAAATGAACACAAATGAACAATGAAAACAATACAATGAACCTTTGAGAAAGGTGGAATTCTTCATGCTGCCCTAAATAGTCTGCACCCTTCAAGAGGCACCTCACAGTTTTGGAAACTTTACTTTATGAGATCCTGGATATTTAAGAGTTAGCTACAAATACTAGATAGTACTGGAGAGTGAGTTACATTGTCCATGAATCCTCCTTTACAAAGGATAGACTTCTCTTGGAAGATATTGTGCTGTCCAGCCAGTATATAGTTAATAGGGAACTGGGACAGTTAGTTAGGAATTGGGAGCTGTCCCTTTAAAGGAATGCATCATGGTACATGTAGTTAAGGCATCCTGGGAAATATAGTCCATGTCATGTGATCACATCGTGCTGACATTTCTCACCTTTGCTCCACTACTATGGAATGAAAAGAGCACGATCCTTTTACACTAGGAAGTCAACTATACAAGGATTTGGACATTGAGATGAATCTTGATGTAATCGTGAGTTATATATGAGGATACCTGATGAACCAACGAAAGAACTTTGTATGGATGCTTTCTAGAGTTATCTGTCTGTCTTCATACATTCAGCCAGTAATTATAAATTATATAATCCTCATTTGAAAGGATTTTAAGTCTAATATAAACAGTACTCTAAGATCACAGTGAAGCACCTTTAACATACTAATAACACACAACAGCAGAACCATATAAGTCAAATCATCTGATTATAGTCTTCCCCAGGATATTTCCATTTATGTTGCAGTAATTTTTTCTATGCCCCTGTCAATCTACTGGGATGTGCTCATTATTTATGCAAATATTTGCTCTTGTTCTCTTGGTGATACATTTATTCCTTCTTAAGATGGAAAGATGGTCCTTAAGCATGCCAAACTTCAGCTGATTTAATTGTTCTGCTAGCACCAAGTAATGGGAAGCTGGCATTTCAAAAGCATTGGATGTTACTTCCTCATTTTAGATTTTTAATTCATGAATAAAAGGATCAAACAATACAACATCTGACTCAACAAAATCTGAAATTGGTATTGTGTGGAGGAAGATATTATTAAGCTGCCTGAATTAAGAAGACTGGGCTGCTTTCTAGAAAGATTCTTAAACATTATTTGAATTTGTTTTCTGTATTTCCATTTATTTTTATTTTTATTCAGATTTAATGCATCCCTTTCTTTAGCAATTTTGCAGATATATTATTTAATGTTCATTTAAAACCAGTGTTAATGGTAGCTTGAGAATTCCTACAGTATTTAGGTAAAAACCCCTTTTTGCTTGAGGAAAGCAAAGAATATATTAGTTATAACTATCCATTCGATACCAGTCCTTATACTGGGGAGAGTTTTCTCCCTTTCAGTTTTTGAAGTGATTCAGAAAGATGGGTTTATTTTTATTTTAAAAATAAATAATGTTCTTTTTGCTTGCTAGGAAAAAAAGAGCTCTTTAAATGTGCCTATTTTGAAATTTTTTTTCATAAGCAAACAATTATGGATGGGTTATTTATTTTAGTGGGATTAAGAGTCTGTCAAAAACCCTAGGGGAAAATTAAAAAAAATACTTCAGTGGTTTATCCTTATCAGTGGCCTACACATTCTTGGTCATTTTAATGAACACCATTTAGGATTAATAAACTTTTGAAAAACAGAGTAGAACTCTTGGATGGAATCTTTTTTGCTGGGACATGGCCTTAAAACTGTTTCCCATTTAATAGGTTTAATAGTAATGGCACAGTAAAGACTATGCCCCCTAAATATACCTATTAATACTAAACATTCTGTCTAGTTACAGCTTTGCGAGTACACACACAGAGCATATTAAAATCCTGAATGCACTCAGATTTGGGAGCAAGATTTTATGATGCTTTGATAACATACTGATTTATGGCATTCAGGAGAAGAAACATGTGACTTGTACTGAATGGCAAATGTGCATTTTGAAGTTTAGGCTTCTCAAAAAACGATTCAAGGGGGATTGCCGGCTGCCAAATCCTATGAAAACAAGCTACTTATTCTGTTTGTAATCTCTATCCCATGACATGGAGCTGCTCTTTGGATTTTAATCTTTTAACACAAGTGATGTTGCTTTTTGAATTTTATTTAAGGACTTGGTCAGATACAGCCTCGTTTTTAAACTTGGAGTGGCATACAAATAAAAAATAAAAACTGCAGCAACATGAAAGGGGAAAGTGATAAAGTAACACCATAAAATAGGATCATCACAATCCTGCATCAAGAAGTAGTGACTAAAACATACACACACACATACTCAACTTCAAAACTGCCTACTGGAATGTAGTAGCTAAAGAACCCAATGAGCAAATGTTGACAGGCCAATTCATAGTTCATTTATTGATCCAATTGTTTTTTGCAACAAAATAATATTTGACTGGGTGATTAAAAATGTAAGATCAAAATCAGTTATTAAGCTTATCACAAATTATTAAATAAACAAGCTCCAAATGTTAAAAACTATTTTGATAAGGATGAGGTAACCATTCAAAACATCATGATCTCCCTGAGGTAGAAGCAAGCCCTGGAACTGTCATTCAGAAGACCCCACCTCACCTTCTCACCAAATGGTCCTCATGTGAGCAGGCTTATTGTGAGAAAGTACTTCTTAGTCATACAGAGTTATAAACAACAACTGAAATTATTTTGAGAAAATGAGCAAGCTTAAGTCTATTGTTTGGCTCAACGTTGTATATCAACTGATCTTTCTCAAGTATTCTGAAATAGTAGAAGTTATAAATCCAGCAATTTTCTTTTTATTATTAAACTTTTAGTGGAAGAATATAAACCAACACAAATACAAAATAGAAAACAAAAAGAACAAAGCACAAATGAGTAAACAAATGACAAGGTTATTTTTTTTAGTATTTCATTAGTAAAATTATGAATGATTGAAGATATCATTTTAAATTACTAAAACTTACCATTAAACTTTAAGAAAGGTTAAATATCAAGAATCATGGTCAACACAGTATAAATCACCAAAATAACATTATTAGCTATAATAGACTGAGTCAACACTGAAAATCTGTTCAGTGTAAATATGTCATAACACTGAAATATGTTTGCTGTAAATAAATAAAAAATATATTTTCAGATGGGGTAATCTATAAATAACCCATTTTGAATTAAATGCTAAGTCAGATTTACTTAGAAGTACAGGTGAAACTCAAAAAATTAGAATATCGTGCAAAAGTTCATTTATTTCAGTAATGCAACTTAAAAGGTGAACCTTATATATGAGATAGATTCATTACATGCAAAGCAAGATAGTTCAAGCTGTGATTTGTCATAATTGAGATGATTACAGCTTACAGCTCATGAAAACCCCAAATCCACAATCTCAGAAAATTAGAATATTACATGCAATCTATAAAACAAGGATTGTACATAGAACAATATCGGACCTCTGAAAAGTATAAGCATGCAGATGTACTAAGTACTTGGTTTGGGCCCCTTTTCCAGCAATTACTGCCTCAATGCGGTGGGGCATGGAAGCTCTCAGCCTGTGGCACTGCTGAGGTGTTATGGAAGACCAGGATGTTTCAATAGCGGCCTTCATCTCTTCTGCATTGTTCGGTCTCATGTCTCTCATCTTTCTCTTGGCAATGCCCCATAGATTCTCTTTGGGGTTCAGGTCAGGAGAGTTTGCTGGCCAATCAAGCACAGTAATCCCACCGTCACTGAACCAGGTTTGGTGCTTTTGGCAGTGTGGGCAGGTGCCAAGTCCTGCTGGAAAATGAAGTCAGCATCCCCATAAAGCTCGTCTGCGGAAGGAAGCATGAAGTGCTCCAAAATCTCCTGGCAGATGGCTGCTTTGACCCTGGACTTAATGAAGCACAGTGGACCAACACCAGCAGATGACATGGCTCCCCAAATCAACACAGACTCTGGAAACATCACAGTGGACTTCAAGCACCTTGCAGTTTGTTCCTCTCCATTCTTCCTCCAGACTCTGGGTCCTTGGTTTCCAAATGAGAGGCAAAAGTTGCTCTCATCAGAAAAGAGGACTTTGGACCACTGAGCAACAGACAAGACTTTTTTCTTTAGCCCAGGTAAGATGTTTCTGACATTGTTTGTTGTTCAGGAGTGGATTGACCAGAGGAATACGACATCTGAAGCCCCTGTCCAGGATCCGTCTGTGTGTGGTGGCTCTTGATGCACTGACTCCAGCCTCAGTCCACTCCTTCTGAAAGTCCTCAACACTTTTGAATGGCCTTTTCCTGACAATCCTCTCCAGGCTGCGTTCATCCTTGCTGCTTGTGCATCT
The DNA here is from genome assembly GCA_015471245.1 of Laticauda colubrina. Lineage (NCBI taxonomy): Eukaryota > Metazoa > Chordata > Lepidosauria > Squamata > Elapidae > Laticauda > Laticauda colubrina. The sequence goes on along the minus strand of BLBF01000021.1, from coordinate 11,228,629 downwards.
TTTTCTTCCACACTTTTCCTTCCACATAACTTTCTATTCATGTGCTTTGATACAGCACTTTGGGAACATCCAACTTCTTTTGCAAATATCTTTTGAGGCTTTCCCTCCTTATGGAGGGTGTCAATGATGGTTTTCTGCACACCTGTCAGGTCAGCAGTCTTTCCCATGATTGTGCTTCCTACTGAACCAGACTGAGAGACCATTTAAAGGCTCAGGAACCATTTGCAGGTGTTATGGCTTAATGAGCTGATTAAAATGGGACACTTTGAGCCTAGAATATTGAACCTTTTCACAATATTCTAATTTTCTGAGATTGTGGATTTGGAGTTTTCATGAGCTGTAATCTATAATCTCAATTATGACAAATCACGGCTTGAACTATCTTGCTTTGCATGTAATGAATCTATCTCATATATAAGGTTCACCTTTTAAGTTGCATTACTGAAATAAATGAACTTTTCCACGATATTCTAATTTTTCGAGTTTCACCTGTATAAAACTATTTTAAATGGCGAAGGATACACCACAACTTGGTTAACTGTTCTTTCAAGGAGAATCCAGTATCCGCAGATTCAACGCACCTAAAGATAATATATGATTTAATTAACTGTAATAAGAATATCACAGGCGGAAATGGGAATTCAACTTTAAAAATTTGTTTTATTGTAGAATGAATCATTTTTCAGAATTATTGAGCTTTATACCATTGTCACCAATTATGAAAAAATTGTCTGACTTACATATAACATTGACTTGTACATTACCAGCTATTGTTAGAGATTGCATTATCCATTTTAGCAGTTAAGACTACAGTGATATACCAATGATAAAACATCTTGCACTGAGTATGATATTTTGAGTAAATATATATGTTTTTGCACCAAATTTTCCATCTCTTTTATTTCATTTGGCATCCATTTAATCTCAAAACAGTTAATTTGTTCAGATTTTGAACCATGTTTCACAACTATTTATAAATTTGGTCCAACAAATGATCCAAATCACTTGTTAGAAGCATTTCAAATTCAAGTCAAGTCTCTTGGTATTTCCCCTTATTTCTGCTGTTATTTGAAGATACGGAAACTAATCATGCAAATGAAACCATTACAAAAGTAAGAATATCAAAAGATTTCATCTTCCATTTAATTGATAACTCAATTTTGCAAAATAAATGAGCTATCAATCTTCCATTAAACAAATGTCTTACTGCTTTCCTCTTCATAAAAGTAGATATTTAATAATGAAGTGAAGGAGGGAAATCTGGATATATTATCTTCCTGTATTTGTCCCTGACATCCAATATATTACTTATTATTCTATGATCTCTCATAAATTGTTTATTTCTGTATCAGTCCAGAGATATTTATGAAGACCATCTGGAGGTTCTTAGTCTGACCCTTCCATAGAAGTATCTGGGCTATAAAGAGGTACAGTTCTGAGACTCCTGTTAGTCCAGCACATTTCAGAAAATGAAATGAAATTAAGTCAGTGGTGGGTGTCAGAGTATATTCATGAACTGGAATAGAGCTTGGTAACAATGGGCACAGCAACTAAATCAGCCAATGAGGACAGTTTGGAAACTGAAACTAGAAGTAGCTTCGGCATGGCTCTATATTAAGCTCTGCAGCTATGTTGAGCTCTGAGTCTGTCAAAAATGAAACTGCTTCTCTTCTCTGCTTGCTTGCTGAACTAAAGTGAAACTGGAAGTTCTCTCTGTTCTCTGGTACTACTGAAGTTACTTGCAACATGTTTCTGTCTGAGTTTGCTCCATGTTGGAGAAATCTACAACTGGTTTCTAAAATCTACTTATTATGTTTATAAAGATGTTAAATGAAGCATCAGCCATCTGTGTTTATTTTTCTGGTGCTGAATTAACTCTGCAAAACTCTGAACAGTGGGCAATTAATTTTCCCAAGGGGGCACATGAGAAACTGGGATTGTTGTGGAAGGCCATTGCTGCCCCATCCTCCACTGATGCTGCTCCCCGATTCTGATGCCATGGGCCACACAGGAACAGCCAAAGAGCTGGATGTGGCCCATGGACCATCAAATGCCCAGGTCTGAATTAAGGTACGTATCACTGTTGCCACATATAATACCTTAATGTATGATGTACATTAAGATTGGCATCAACCGTTGGCATAAACTGTTAGCTGAGAAAACATATACTGCTGGGCAATTGCAGAAACCCAGGCATCCATATACCATCATATTGCAAAACTGGGTTGGTAAGAATGTAGTCCCAAATTTATGCAAAGTCCAGTTCTCCTATCTGCCTTCAGAATGGCAAGAAATACATTTGTCTGGTCTGGATTAAGCTCTAGTGAGATGTTTCCTATCTATTCCATAATTGACATCAGATTTAAATTTGAGGTGCTTTCTTGGATTTGGATAAAATAAAATAAATGTGAGGCACAACTGAAAAGTTTTTCCTTCTGTTGGAGAAGGGGCATCTGTGCATCATGTGATCTCCTGAACTAAGTGAAAATGAAACTTAGTGAATAAAATTCTGCTTTAAAAAAAGAAAGCACTACTAATTAACATATCCCAAAGAGACACGCAAGGTCTGTTCTGGGCCTGGAAAATAATGATCAGCTGCTAGATCAAGTGATAGATGATATGGCTCCACTGGGTTAAAATAATTTTAATTCAGTACACCATAGAAAAAGGAGATGCCAATCATGAAAACCGTGAATATATTGCCTTCTTTCCCACATTATTCTAGTAAATACATAATTTCTTAACATCATAGCTCCTAGACCCCAGTATGATGTTTGCCAATGTCATTTTCCACAACCCAAAATATTTACAAAATGTTGCCACAGCTTTTTGCTAAGGTGGCCCTCGCATCAGGTAGAAGGGCTGCCTCGCTCCCACCTTAATAGCTTGGCTACCATTTGAAGAGTTTTGTGATATCATCAAACATTTAATTCATTTCTAATCTCTGTAACACCAGTATTAAATCATAGAAACCACATATTAAGCCTACATAAATATTCAATGTAGAAAGATGTGCATAATATCTAAGTACATGCATATGAATGTATTCACAGTTACATTGAGCACATAGTAAATCATGCAGATTAAATAAATTACACATAGCAATTTATACATACATAAGTAATTTATCTGAAACTGAAAGTTACCGTAATATTTGTCATTAAATTGCTAAATCTTTGTAGCACTATTAGATGGTCTATTATCCTACTTGTGGGAGCTGTTGCCTCACTTTGTCTCCTCGGAGTCAACTCAAGGCAAACTTCCTTCTCTCCCTCCTAGAATAAGATATAGACTAGAATAAGCAGTGGTATGAAAGTGAATTGAGTTAGCAGAGGTATCTATTATGTGTCATCACTCTGCATTTCCTAGCTCTGCCCTGACAGTGAAACCAATAAAAAGGAATGGGGGCAATAGGAAAGAGTGCTTCGCCATCTTTTTCCTGTTGCTCATCTATAGGCATTACTATAGCTTCCTTTTCTCCCAACCAACATGACAGCAAAAAGCAATATTGTAATGTTATCACTTGAATTTGTCAACAATATTATGTTGCCCTTCCAGTTTGCAGTGCTTTTCAATGCAATAAGCATGGGCACTAAGCAGCCAAGAAGCTTCCCCTCGGAACAACGACTGATTTTGCTTTGTTTTGCAAACAACTAAAAAAATAAATTAAAAGTGCATAGCCAATAGATGAGAGAGGGGTTCCAGCAATTTCTTGTTTCCTTTTTTGCTTAAAGGGGGAAATTTTGCTTCTCTAGGATTGTTAAAGCTCAGAGTAGGGTAATATTTAAATTATATCATTTGCAGGATCCTATTGATCAACTGGGGGAGTGTATAAATTGACTGAGTGCTTTTTCTGAATGTTCTTAAGTGTTTGGAGAGATGCAGAAGTGAAGCCAATTGTAGAACAGGTGCCAATTGCTCACTCAGAGATTGGGGACTAGAATAAGCAGTGGTATGAAAGTGAATTGAGTTAGCAGAGGTATCTATTATGTGTCATCACTCTGCATTTCCTAGCTCTGCCCTGACAGTGAAACCAATAAAAAGGAATGGGGGCAATAACATCTTATATCTTCATTAAATAAGTGATGTAGACAAGCTTAGTTGAAGACATAGGTCAAAATGCTCATTTGTTGTCATTTAAGATTGATGAAGATCCTCTCTCATTTTTCTTGCAAGAATTGATAAGAGAGTTATCCCTCTTTCTTGCATAAAGAAAAAAATGTTTTTCTCTGAATGTATTTTTGGCAGGAAGCAAGATTTACAACCTAAATTGCATTTCTCCATTGGCACCCACCTCACATCCTATCACCTATAAGCAAAGTAATCAAAAATATGTTTAGGGGCAGTTAGTAAAGGAAAAAATGGAAAAACTTTCACCTGTATCCCTGCTTTCCCAGAATAAGGCAGAAAACAATTAAAATTTCGTAAAAGAGGCTTAATGAGTCCCCGAGCTCTATTCAAAGTCATCAGGTCTATGCCACCGAAAGGCTGTGATGCACAGAGACTTATATAAAGCTGGTAATTTACGTAAAGCAAGTCAGCAGATGGTTAGGCAATTTAGCAATTACCCGATGTTAGAACATGTAGATCTTGGCTTTATGTAGAATTTTATTATTCCTAATTGTATCATTTTTTTTCTTTGCCTTTTTTTTTCAAGAAAAGAAAATCTTAAACAATATCTATGGCTCCTGCTGTTTGAGGGTTGGCTCAAGGAAGCTCAAATCTCATCATCTTGTTTCCAGAGCCCAAGAGATGGGATCCTTGTTTGTCTGGATGCAGAGGAGGGGCACTTAGTTACAAGGTGGTTGTTGTTTTTTTCAATTTGTCCTTAAGGATAAGTCACATTAAAGGTGTAATCATAAAAAATAATTGCAAGGCATAAAGCTTTCGTGAAAATGTTGTGCCCATTACAAATTGTCGTTGCTTTCTTATTGGGCTCTAGTGACATCTTGTGCTAATGCACTCCACTAATTGCCTCGGGAGAGGCTGGGTTCAAATCCTAGGTAAGATCACTCATGAAACGAGCTCCTGGGACCTCAGCATTACAACCAGCATTGAGATTTTGTTTTTTAACAATTGAATGCCTTAGTAATTTGAAGAGCAGTGGTGGTGGATGGGTGGAACCCAAGAGAGCCCAATCAAAGCTGCTTCCAAACTTGTGTTTTTGCCAATGCAGCTAAAATCTCCAGAGAAGGGATGGTGAAAGCTGGAAAGAGGGCAGATGTTGCACTAGCTTATATGATGATCTTACACATGGTGGCTGACCCCAACCTAAGGAGCACTCAACATCTTGTAAGATGTTGTAAAACATCTTGTAAACAGACTCACAACAAAAGTATAGAGCTGGCAGTCTGGCGGCACCACATAGAAGAATACGAGTTTTACATGTAAAAGACCTGGATCCAATCCGTAGTATCTTCAGGTAGAGCTTTTAAAGACCTCCACCTGAAAATCTGTAGGTGGGTGAGGGGATGGCCTTGAAAGACAAGAGGAAGAGCCCATACTGAGACAATAGTCAGATGAAAGAAACCCATGTCCAAGACAAAACTGTAGAGAACAACACCTTCCCTAATTCCCACAGAGATCAAGAGGGAGGGGAAAGCATATTCAGACTTGCAAGATTCTGCAGGAATATCTGAAAAGCTCAGGAGGTTCTTCAGCCAACACAATATGCATGCACACTTTAAACCCAAGAATACACTAAGGCAGAAGCTTGCCCACCTCAAGGATAAAACATCCAAACACAAACTGAGCAATATGGTATATGCAGTACAATGCAATGGGGCATGTGCAGATCTATACATTGGGGAAACAAAACAACCACTTAATAAATGCATGGCACAACATAGAACAAACCCATCAAGAGTCAGCAGTCCATTTGCATTTAAAAGACAAAGGCCACTCTTTTGAAGACAGCCAAGTCCACATTTTGGACAGAGAGTACCACTTGAAAGAGGAGTCAAAGAGGCTATCTTTGTCAAAATTGAACAGTCCTCTCTCAACAGAGGAAGAGATAATACAGCATCATCTATCTCCAGTCTACAACACAGTCCTTTCAGCAATTCCAAGAGGGCTCCACACCAATTTCCATGCTCAGGTGACCCTGAGGACACAGATAAACTTCCAAGTGGCCTCAACAACTCTCCAAATAGAATGCAAATGACCAGCTGTCTGCAAGGAGTATAAATCCTTCCATTTCCCACCATTTAATAAAAGTTGAAGACGCTTCTTGGATGAAAAGTGAAACATCTTCAAAGAAAAACAGGAAAGTCCAGTTGCCTCTTGCAAAAGCACCTTTGGGACAAGGGTTTCCTAGTCTGCCCTTGGGTGTCAAAATCCCAAGAAAGTAGGTATCAGTTACAGATAACAATATCAAGGAAGATAACCTCAGTTGTCCTATAGCATGGCTGTCAATCTCCCAGCCCGCAGGCTGGATGCATCACACGCTGGCCATGCCCACATCTGGTTTAGCAAAGGGGGAAGAAGTCCTGATACATCACGTGATGCCACTGTGTAAATTTGACACCCCTGTCCTATAGCAACTTCTAGGTACCTGAGGACTCCACAATTAGCACATACTCTATAGCCACTGTTTGGGATGGAAAGCTATGCCAGTATTACTGACCCAGTTCTCAGACATTCCTATGTTTTCTTATCTTTCAATCTGCAGGTAAAAGCTGATTATTAATTAAGGAAAGAAGTGAAGGAAGCTCAAAGCAGTTGCTCTCTCTCACTAATCAACTGATTAGTGTACTTTGGCTTTTTCTCAATTTAGGGGTCACGCTGAAAAGTCATTTTCTTGGACTTCAGTAACCTCCAAAGAAAAATCTTCAGTGTGTGGGCCATCCTTCTGGATCTTTTAAAGCACTGTCTAATTAACAGCTCCCCAATATTACACTGGTATCCAGTTTGCATAATTAGCCTGATTTTAAATCAATAAGGGCTACACAAATCAGTTCACAGATTAAAAGCCAACATAATCTTGTTGGTTGGTTCTTATTAACCATATACCTTGCGAGGGCATGAATATCAGCTATAATTCCTCAGAGGAAAGACAAGACAGCACATTTGACGACAATAATTCTGTAAATGTATTTATTCATATATTTACAAGTGTCTGTATACTATTTCAGTCAAAATAAATCTTAACATCTTACAAAAACTATATGGAATAAATAAGCATTCTAATTATTTATTTGTTTGCTTATCTCTCTATATCTATCTTACAAAAAAATAATAATAGATGGTGAAGGAGAAGGAAGAGGAAAATAATCCAAATTCAGTATTTCATTCTGAAGTCAGTCCAAAAAAAGTCTTGGATACAGGACGTAGAAAGAATCTACTCAGCAAAAATACACAGCAGGAACCCAATCACAGGATGAACTGGGAAATTTCCGGACAGTGGAACGAATTGTGAGTTGCCTCCAAAAGTTGTGGGTGCTGCAACACTGGAGGTTTTTAAACTGGTTTTAAATTGTTTGGACAACCATTTTTTCTGGAATAATATAGGGTTTCCTGTCTGAGTAAGGGATTGGACTGGAAAACCTCCAAGATCCTTTGCAACTTTTATTCTGTTAGACTGCCCATTAATAAGTTCCTAATTTGATTAGTGATTCCATGTATGCCGGAAGTGGGGGGAATCTAATTTGATGTTGGTAAACATTTATTCAATGCCTGAATTATGATTTGTAGTTGCCCAAGATCCAGGCTCATGTTAGATTTCTTAACCAAAACATAGTTGTCAAGAGCTATGATTTTTGACTGGAGGAAAAACAAGAATGTTTAAACGAGCCATTTCCCCAGACAGAACCACTCAAATGACCAGATCAGGGTTGTCCAATCCTAGCAACTTTAAAGATTTGTGAACTTCAACTCTCAGAATTCCCAATGCGATACATGGCTGGCTGGGGAATTCTGGGAGTTGAAATGCACAAGACTTAAAGTTGCCAAGGTTGGACACCCCTGGCTTCGATCCATTTCTTCTCAGCAGAGGGGAGAATAGCATATTCTGATAACATGCTTTCCTTCCCTCTCCTTAAATCTAGATGTTTGTGGGACAGAAAATAGCTGGGAGAAATCACTGCTCTGATCAAATTCCTAATAGGCCGGGAATGTTCTACATCAGGGCTGTCAAACTCCCAGCCTACGGGCTGGATGCATCATGTGCTGGCCCCACCCACGCAAGGTTTAACAAAGGAGGGAAAGTCCCAATACGTCATGTGATGCCACCATGATGCCACGAGTTTGACACCCATTCTACATCATATCTAGTTTGATCTGATTCTCAGATATGTTTGTTACCAATGAAGCTCAGGGGGGACTGAGGAGGCTGCATTAAAGGATGTGTCCCCTTTGAACCTTTACTCCTCCCCAGAGTATATTCCATTTGGAAATTTGTGCTCTAACCTGGATAACAAGTGATGTGGGAGGAAGACATTGCAAGGACACTCCATCCTGTCACTTCTGCAAATCAGAATTATCTGTAATGAACTGCAATTGTTTTAACATGAGTATACATGGGCATTTTAGTAGCGCATTTGCCTACTAAAAAGCCTCACAAGTATTCCAACAGAAGTGAACTATAGCTCATAAAATTCTTTGTGATCTTATCCTTTAGGGAAATGGTGCATTTGTCCCTACCTTGAGATGGGTTTGGCTTTATCACTGCCTGGGAGAATTGTTTTTTTTTGGGAGAGCTATTTTTTGGAAGGGGGTTGTTTGTTTTCAAAATCATTTTTTATTTTAGAGGGGTAGCATAGCAGAATAGAGAGACTACATATAAAACCAGAAGCATATGAACTACCCTTTATGTTACTTATTTAGGGGTAGGGAGAGAGGAGTATGAATATATATAATACAACACTCAAAATGCAAGCATGGCTAGTGTTCATACATGGCTAGATTGATAGATCCTGTTGTCCCTTTCCAGGTGTGCCAGCAAAACAGCCACTATATGAGTCATTGAGTCACATGATCTCAGATGGCCTATCAGCTATCAAGGAGCATATTTGGTGATTTTTAAATGAATGCAAATAGGGTTCTTCATCCCATAGGCTAAACAAAATGGCCAAGCAAAAACAGAGGCAACTTTGTATCTTTTATAGGACGAGCAAACAACCTATTAAATTTAAATCAGAAATTGAAGACCAAATCTTTAAGCAGGGACATAGTTAAACTTGACCAAGAGGCTTTAAATCAATGTTCCCCAACCCTTCTGGGTTAACGGCCTGGAGTGAGGGGAGGAGTTTTGTGGGAGGGACAGGCGCGCATGAGCATTTGTTGTTCATGTGAGTGAGGCCAAGAGCGCCTGTGATGCTTGAGCAAGCGGGGCTCTGAGCATCCGCAACATTTGAGCACCAACCAGCCATTCACGCAGCCTAGTTGCAAATAGGCCCTGGACTGGTAGTGGGCCATGGCCCACAGGTTGGGGACCTCTGTCTTAAATAATCCCTCACTATCACTTGAGCAGTAACAGGAAATGACATACCCCTACTGTGTGGTCAGTGTTGGTAATGTGCATGACATTGGTTGCACTTATTGTGCAACCAAAAGCATATAATTCAACAAAGATAAGATATCTGGTGCCTTGCTGTATAACATGTCCCTGCTCGTCCGTCCACCCCATTCCTCACAGCACTGAATAGGGTAATAATAGACCACCGCTGTCTTATATGTTCCATATACGTTAAAAGGAAACTCCCATCATCCAAAGTCAGTGCCTAGGTTGGCTAGGGATGATAAGAATTGTAGCTGAAGTCCATTCCAGAGGCGTCATATTAAACAGAGATGGTTTCATTCCTCTTTGTGCATTTTTCTCTAACAAACTGCATTCTGTTCTGTTCTACGTAGCAGAATTTTCCTTTAAAAATGTGCCCTCAGATATATCCTACACTTGAAAATGGCAGGATGCTTACTTCTAAATTTCTGTATTCAGGCCTGTTGTATCTAATAGGATTTGCTTACCAGCAGAATTGGCCCAAGACAAGTGAATGGCCTGAGGCCCTTCTTTCTGCAGATGCCATTTGGTTGATAGTTGTGTCCTCCAACATGCCTGAAGGACACAAGTCTGTTTAGAAGGTGCAGGAAAGATTGTGTACCACATAAAACAAAAAAAAGGTAATGTCCAGAGAACACAAGAGGACCACTAGGAAATGCCATAACTGTACTCATCCTCTTCCTGAGACAGTTTCCACAATGCTTAATATCAAGGCTGACCCTTCTTCTCAGTACATAAATCTCAAGGGTATCCAAGCATGAATCCATGAACATACCTCATGTAATTTGGTAGGACATTGGTGAATAAACTCAGAAAATTAAAGACTGTAACTTCTGCTTAAACCATCTCAGGAGAGCTTTGTCACAAGCTGGTCTTCAGCATCTATCCTGTCCTGTTGGAGGAACATTTCTCACTCCAGATAATTAGTATGTTCACTCAGCTGCAATGGAGTCATTACCTGCCACAATGGTTCAGCAATAACAGACTGAGTCCCAGAGATAATAGCAGCCGCTCATGGGCTTTGCAATTATTCAGTCAATGGTTTGCTTGATCATTAACTGGCCAAGAGTGTAGAAAGTAGTGGGGGCAAGGAAGACCTCTGAGGTTCTAGAATGATGAGAAGGAAACCTCCTGGGCATTTGGTTCCATATTAAAGGGAGAAGTAAGTATGTGATAGAGGTTCTTCAAGGTTGTGTCACATTTTTCTGGGAAGGCGGTTTTTACAATCATAATGATGCATCCAAAGCTGACCAGATGGAGGCCACAGTTTGAATATTCACAGCATTTTCATTCTTTACATGTTTTTTTCACAATGGGATTGGAATCTTTGGTTGTTCTGAATTTCAAACATTGCTATCCCTCACTTTTATCATTGAACATATTAGTTAAAACATCTTCAGAGTCATAAGATGACCCCCAATGTAGGCTAGGTTCCACATTCAAATAATGTTTTAACTATTGGTTTCATAGAGTCACATTTTTGAGAAGTGCCAGTAATGTAAATTTGATGAATGTTCAGTAGAAATGACCTACTTAAGATCACAGGACTGGATTGGTCCCAAACGTCTTTGGATATGTCCTCCAAAAAATTGTTAATAAAAGTTTATTAGTGTATAAAAAGAGAAATCCTTAAATATTAAAATTTAGATAGAAGGTAATCATTTTAACTACATTTGATTTTTAAGATAATTATATATCAAATTGCATCATTTTTGTCTGGCACTATGCCCTATCTTTTGAAGTATGGCCCTAGGCACAAGTTTCAAAGGCTAAGTGCAGTCCTCATTTTAGAAGAAATATTTTTTTTTCTATATGTCAATGTCCACTAATATGCTGAAATGTTTAATAAAATATAATACAACAGGAGGCAATAAGATGTTAGCCCAGGCTCACAGTTATAAGCAGATTTATCCTGCAAAACCAACCTAATTTATTTGACTGAGCAAATTCATCTCACAAAAAATGAATGTAAATGGTGTACAATAATTAATTAAATAATATATAACAGTAATTATTTAAAAGGTAAAAAAAGACACAAGAGAGAATGAGTATAAATCACAACAATTTACCATAGTTGTCAATATCACTGCTTTTGAGTAACTTGGATATAATTATAAATGAGTGCTATTTAAAGACCAGGCCTGTTTCATTTCTGCAAGAGACCTGCACCGTATCATTCTCTGAGCTTCTTCCCCATCCAGCTGTCTAGAGTCATGAGTCAATACATCCCTGTCAAATCATAGAGTTCATTCATATCATATGATTCAAAATCTATTTTAAACCAAAAACACTCTTATGTTGTCATATTTTATTTAGCGGCATGTTTATCCTGATTTATATCCCACTCAGAGAAGCAGCTTTGAATAGTCTGTAAGTATCCACAGCCCTGAAAGAACAGAAAATATACCACATAAATTTATTCGGGAATGAAAGAAAAGTGAGAGTAGCGAGATAGGAAAAGGCCCAGAAGTTTCAATGTTGACTCAGGGGAGAAAATAGCATATATTTCACTCCACTATGTTTATACATTTTAATGAGGGCAGTCTGTGTACCTAGTCTGGTTTATTTAAAGCCCACATTAATTAAACAGCAGAAAAACTGGGTGAGCTTACCTTGCTTTTATCGAGTAAGATAACAGAATAAGAGAACACGTAGAAAAGTGAATGAATTACACTTTGAGACACATGTTCTGAGAATAAGCATAGATCTTAGAAATGCTCATCTAAATGCATTAGATAGAATACATTTGTCATACTGTAAATACAAATAAAATCAAATTATCTTAAGGTTTATCTATCTGTATTAAGTATTATTATGTATAAATTATGGTCCTTTTGCTTTATAAGGAGAAAGATTTTTCTAAATCGCTGTAGTTTTTTAAATGATGAGCTCAACAAAACAAGGCAGGATTTCAAGTAAAGGAACTCACTAATCAGATGTTTTTTCCCCCACAATTCAATTGTTTGATTGTATTATTTTGTCTCTTATGATCTGAAACTCTTCCCAAGAAGGGACTTTACGTGAGATAGGAGCTTTGCAACAGGTTCATATGTGCACACACCTGGAGTCTAGTTCCATCTCCATAAAGTCTGATTTATGGCATGGGTCCCATCTTCCTTTCACCATACTGACACAGTCCAGCCAAAATGGGATGTCACAGGGCCGTCTGCTCAGACCAGCTGAGCCAAATGAGAACATGCCAGCAAGTTTGGTATTGTGATGGAGCTTTATGAATTTTAACACAGATGCCTTCAATGAAACCAGCCGAAAATAGCTCTGTGTGGCTCCAATTAAAGACATTTCTCAGTGCCTGAATTTTGAAGAGTATCTCTGTTGAAGGGGTTCAGGGCCTTCCTCACATCCAGAATGAATGAAGAGAAAGACAAGGAGATAGAAGCAGTGGATCAAGTACCCTCATGAAATGAAGTCTGCTAGGTGGTAAGCTGAAAATGGAAATAATAGGGGATAAAGAATTGAAAATATATGTGAGGAAATGATTTTGATATTGAATTAATGAATTAAAATATGAAATGGAAATTTATTTGAAGGATAGTGGAGTGGATAATAATTTGTGATATTAAATAAGAAAGTTGAAAATGTAAATATAATTATGTATAAATGTTGTAATCTGGAATCACATTGCTCACCTGAAGAGATGTGTAAAAAACAAAAATAAAAAACTTTTATTAAAGGCCCTGTCACACTGCCCAACGGATGCAAAACGGACACAACGGACGAGCAAAATGTTCCATCCGTTGTTATCCACTCTCAAAAGGGGCAAAAATTTGCATAACCGGAGCAGGTAACACAGACGAGGGGAGGACGCAGGGCGGATGGAAAGCGGATGCGGAATGGAAGCCCAGTGGATGGAAGTGGATGAGAGCGGATGGCACATCCGCTAGGCTTCCGGGGGGCCTCAGCAAAGCAGACGCGGAACGGAAAGAGCGGATGCAGAGCGGACACCGAGCAGATGCCGAGCGGATGAAGCGGATGCACAGCAGATGAAGCGGATGCAGAGCGGAAGCCTAGCGGATGCACAGCGGAAGCCTAATGGATGTTGGGCGTTAATTGCGCATGCGGGGGGATGCATTGCGTAAGCCACGCGGATATAAAGGGAGGCAGCTCGCACGTGGCCAGCATTTGGAGGAAAGACCTGCTGCAGGATACATCGAGTCCTTGCCTGCCCTGCCTGCATGCCTTCCTGCCAGCCTTCCTGCCAGCCTGCCTCCAAGCCTCCTGGCCAGCCTCCCTGCCAGCCTTGCTCTCTGCCTGCCTGCCAGCCTTGCTGCCAGCCTGCCTTCCAGCCTCCCTGCCAGCCAGTCTGCCTGCCAGCCTTGGTGCCTGCCTGCCTGCCTGCCTGCCTTCCTGCCAGCCTTGCTGCCAGCCTTCCTGCCAGCCTGCCTGCCTGCCTTGGTGCCTGCCTGCCAGGCTTCCTGCCAGCCTTGGTGCCAGCCTCCCTGCCAGCCTCCCTGCCAGCCTCCCTGCCAGCCAGCAACCCCACAACCATGGGGAAAAACCGAAAGCCTCAGCAACCTGCCACCATCCCTGCCAAGAGGGACAGGGCCACCCTCCCGCCCCCTGTCCTTGACTCTGCTTCTGCTGGGGCTTTTGGTGCTCAGGCTCGCTCTTCTGGTGCTGGAGCTTCTGCTGAAGCTGCTCCTGGCGGTGGTGCTTCTGCTGCTGCATACTCTGCTGAAGCTGCTCCTGGTCCTGCTGGTCCTGCTCGTGCTCCTGGACTTGCTCGTACTGCTTGTGCTCCTGGTCTTGCTCGTGCTCCTGGTCCTGCTCGTGCTCCTGGTCTTGCTGGCGCTGCTGGTGCTTACTCTGCTGCTGCTGATACTGGTCCTGCTGGTGCTGCTGGTGCTGCTGCTGCTGGTGCTGATCCTGCTGCTGCTGCTGATGATGATGATGATGATGATGATGATGATCCTGCTGGTGATGATGATGATGATGATGATGATGATGATGATGATGATCCTGCTGGTGCTGGTGCTGCTGCTGCTGGTGGTGTGGAGGAGCAGCCCCTACCACCTGGGAGCCCCACTGATGAGGGCCCATCTGGTCCTGCCAAAGGGAGGAAGAGGCGTATGCGGGGACGGGAGAGGAGGCAATACTTCATTGAGGAGGAACACAAGGATGAGGTGCTGGAGTGGCTGAGAGAGAATGACTGTCTGTGGCGGAAGGGACACCGGCTGTACAGGGACACCAAAAGGAAGCAGGCTGCTTGGAGAGAGAGGGCGGAGAGTATGGGTTACACTTTGGAGGTGCTCCTCGGCTAGTGGAAGCATATGCACACCTGGTACGGGAAGCTGCACCTGAAGAAATCTGGCCAGGCCACGGTTAAGCTGACGGACAGAGAGACCTACGTCACGGCCAGGTGCAGCTTCCTGGAGGGTGAGATCCACCACTGAGGAGCACCAGGAGCTCCTCTCACAACCCTCTCTCTCCGGCAGCCTGCTGAAAGCCAGTCCTCTTCCGGCCGAGAGTCAGTCCCTGTCTCCAGGCAGGTTTCTGTGGAGCGTGCCACGGCGGAGAACCCACGGACAGGTGTTGTAACCATGGTGGAGCGTGTGGAAGACTCCCTGGTGCGGTGGGAGAAAGGAGACATCGAGTACACCACAGTCGTACCCGCATCCACCACCCCCAGCTCCACCTCCACAGAAAGGCAGAGAGCCAGACAGCAGGAGGGGCAGAACCACACTGTCCTGCTGGAGATCAGGGACACCATCCGCACCAGCATAGATCTCCTCTCTCAGCTGGTCAACACCGACTCCTCATCCTCCAACCACAAGCCTTTCCTCACCTATCTCAACCAGTCCCTCAGGAACATGGAGGAACCCCAGTACCAGGTGGTGAAGGACCGGATCACCGAACTGCTTCACAACCCTCCAGATCCAGAGGAACCTGCTCCCACCCAGCCCAGGTCTGCTCCTCTACCCCAGAATGTCCCTCCCATTCCAAGGCTTTCCACAGCCCCTCACCTACCAGGGCTACGGCTACCAGGAGGTCCAGCAGCACAGGCAGCAGCCCTTCCCAGTCCAGGCACAGAGTCATCGGGCGACACCATTGCCATTCCACTGATGCCACCTATGCCACCCATGCCAATGATGCCACCAATGACAGCAATGCCACTAACGCCAGTCCTCACCCAGCTGCAAACCAGACAGCCCCACTATACTAATCCTTCCTCCACCCCACAGCCAAGCCCGGCCTCAGTACATCTCTCTGGGGGTTACACCCCATGGCATGGAGGAAGGACCTCTCAGCATCACGGGTCTGAGCCAGCTATCCGAGAGCTTTCTCAACACACCGTCACCTGTTGTCCTCTCGGGGCCAGGCACCCCAGTGGGGCTTCAGACCAGCACTGCAGCAGCAACCACCTCCACAGCACCTGGACCCTTCACCCCTGAGACTGGGCACACCTCCGAGTGACCGTGAAGAGTGACTGCCAGAGACTGGGTGTGGACTTTATTTGGACACTTGACTTGGGTCTTTTTCCTTTTACAGCTTGTTGTTCAATAAAGTTTATCTTTGATTCACACACTTGCTTCATTTCTTTTTTTTAATAAAGTCTTACTGGAAACTTTTAGAATTGGTTTCAGCCTTTGCATGCTTGTGGGATGGGTTAAGATAGCAGTGGGATGGGCAGGGATACCTTTGGGATGGGTAATAGCTGTGGGATAGATAAACCTCCAGTGCAAGCATAGTGGGACTGTATGGTCCACCCTCCCAGGTGCCACACCTATGGTCCTTTTTTATCAATAACAATGTAATCAATCATCCACACATGTCAACACAAACACAACTCTTTATTAAACGCCCTGTTCATTTTAGGCCCACCCAACATACATGGCACAATCTCATCCGTGTGATGAGACAGGTTGAAGGAAGCACCCATTAATCATCTATCATCCTGTCTTGCCACTCCACTGCTCCAGCTGGGGAGTTGCACCAGTGTTTCAGTAGGTTGCGCTGCTTCTTCCCTTCACGTGAGGCTCTGTTGGGGCCTTGCACATCCTCAGTGTCTATTAGTTTTTGCCCTTGCCTCCATTCCCCAGGATCCATGTCCCCATTGCCTTGCTGGAGGTCCACGAGCCTGTTCTGCAAGACTGGGTAGCGGGTGCGCATGAGATTGTGCAGGATGCAGCAAGCTTCCACGATCCTCCTCACGGTCTCTGGGCGATGCTGCACGGTGGTGAGGAGTACCTGGAACCTGTTGGCCAGGATGCCAAAGGCGTTCTCCTCCACCCGCCTTGCCCTGGACAGCCTGTAGTTGAAGATCCTCTCGTCACGGGCTTCATGAGGTAGGTTCTGAGGGAGAAGGCGTCATCCCCCACGATGAAGTAGGGTACATCTTGCGTGTCGTTGGGCAGGGGGTCTGGATCTGGGAAGCCCATGATGAGGTTGCCTTCCAGTCCCTCCTTGAGGTCACTGGCGTTGTATACCTGGGCATCTGAACATGAGCCGTTGCCTGAAGCATCGATGTACATGAACTTGTAGTCAGCATTGACCATGGCGAAGAGGACGATGCTGAAGAAGCCCTTGTAGTTGAAATAAGTGGACCCCGACTTGGGTGGTTCTTTGCAGGCCACGTGCTTGCCATTGATGGCTCCAACGATGTGGGGGAAGTTCCACCTCTGATACCACTGCTCTGCAACTTTCTTCCATCCTTCTTCAGTGGAGGGGCACTGGAGGAGCTCCTCCAGGTATTCTTTGATGATGGCCTGCACCACTTCTCTGACCACAATGCTGATGGTGTTGTGTGGCACCCTCCAGCTGTACTGCATGCTCCTGTAGATGGTCCCTGAGGCCAGGTGGCGCAGAGTGAGTGCCACCTTGAGCCCAGGTTCCAGGCTGGGCCGGAGGTTGGTGTTTGCCTTGGTCAACCTGGGTGTCAGCCACTGCACAACTTCGTCAAACATGGCTGGAGGCATCCTCATGAAGTTCTGGAATGCCCAAGTGTCTTCGTTCCTGAGCTCCACCATCAGCTTGTTGTACAGTCCGTACTCTGCTCTTCTCCCGATCCATCCTCGGACCCAGACGCTTCTTAGCCGCCTCCTTTTCTTCCTGTAGTAGAGTTCACAGAGCCTGTAGATGGCTTCACACTGTTGCAGAAGGATGGTGGGTGCCAAAAGGACTGCGTTACGATCCATGGTTGGCATGACTGGATGCTGTGGAAGAGCAAGAGTCAGATGAAGGCTGCAGAGGTCTGCACAGCTGGGCTGCTGGTCTGAAAGTGAGATGCAGACGAGTTGCTCCCCCTTTTTATAGGTAGTATAGGTGTCCCTTTGCATCCTCTAGGCATCCTCTAGGCATCCTCTAGACATCCTTAATATCCAAGATAGGTCCCCTCTGCAAACGTTTTTTCCGTTTTAAACGCTTTGTTTCCGTGCTGCATCCGTTCTGCGTCTGTTCCGCTTCCTCCCTGCGTCCAAGCGGATGCGAGTTGCGCGGATGCGCAGCGGATGCCTAGCGGATATAGCGGATGCGTAACGGATGCAGAACGGATGCGTAGCGGATGCAGAACGAACGAATTGGATACATTTTCCACGCAAAAGTTTTGAGCAGCTCAAAACTTTCTGAGCGGATGAAACGTCAATAAACGGATGCTGGACGGATAGAGAGGAAGCAAAACGGATGCAGTGAGTACATCACATTAACCAACGGATGGCAAGCTTTTTTGTCCGTTTTACATCCTCTTTGCATCCGTTGGTGCAGTGTGACAGGGTCTTAAAAAAGAAAAAAGAAATGAAGTTTGCTACTTCTGTTAACTTGTCTTTCTTTCCAACTCAGTCGCCCCTACGAAATGGAAATACCAGAGACTTCTAGGGGCAATGCTCTTCTTGGACATGCTGCTATCCCACTTGAGCTTTTAGGAAGGCTACAAAGCAGAATGTTCCATTGTGAACAACTGGCATGGGACTTCAGTAAAAAGCATCATGGATGCAGTAGCTCAGTTCAGAATCTTGGTCCAATTGTTTTGGTCTTTGTACAGAAGAAACATAGGAAACTTGTTTTCTGCTGATCCATCTAATTCAGTATTGTCAGAGCCAAAAATTACAGGGTCCATGTAGACATTCCTTCTTCCAACCATGTCATAAACATACATGACCTCTTGCAGGCAAAGCATATACTTTGTATGAACTCCACCCAGCACAATCTCTCTTCTGTTCCACAGTAACCATAAAGGACAAGATCAAGAAAATCAGACTCTTATGTGGTCTACTCATAGAGTACCAGTGCCTAAAAGAAGCACATCCTATCCTTCCCTAATATAAGCAGGGATCCCCAACCCCACGAGCCATGGACCAGTACTAGTCCATGGCCTGTTAGGAACCAGGCTTCACACCTGAAGGTGTGAAGTGAAGTGACAAGTGAGTGAACAAAGCTTCATCTATATTTGCAGCCACTACCCAGAGCTAGGTATCATCACTGCTTCAGCTCGACCTTAAATCATCAGGCATTAAATTCTCATAGGAGCATGAACCCTACTGTAAACTGTGTGTGGCTTTGGTCATTTTCATTCATGGGTCTCTTTAGCACTATTAGTTTCTGATCACAATGTCTGCAGAACCAAGGTGTTTGCAATGCAGCTATGCATTTTGGCCAGTGTAAAATATAGATCTTGTGCACCATTGGCAATTAACAAGAGATAGAAATATAATACTGTACTGTTGAACATTGAGCAAATAGTAATTGCTCAATGTTGATTTAATCTTTCAAACCAACACACATATTAAACAAATAAACAGATGTGAATAGGGTGATAGATAAGAGTCCACCAAATAAACTTTAAGTGCTGACTGAAACGAGGAGGGATCTTTTTAAAATAGATGCATGGAAACATCAATAAGAAAGATGCTAGAAAAAAAATCTCCTGGGGCAATGAACTACATGTATATAAATAGGGTGTACCCAAACATTCTTTTCCAAATATACTCTAGGGAGTACTCAACATACAACCACAATTGAGCCCAAAATTTTGTTTGCTAAGTGAGAAATGTGTTAAGTGAGCCTTGCTCCATTTGATGACTTTTCTGACCACATTTGTTAAGTGAATCACTGCTGTTCGTAAAGTATCACGATTAAGTCAATCTGGCTTCCCCATTGACTTTGCTTGCCTGAAGGTTGCAAAAGGAGATCACATGATCCTGGACATTGCAACCGCCGTAAATATGAACCAGCTGTTAAGTATCCAAATGTGTAAATCACATGACCACGAGAATGCTGCAACAGTTGCGAGTGTGAAAAATAGTCATAAGTCACTTCTCTCAGTGGCGTTGTAACTTCGGGCACTAAATGAAACTTCTGAAAGTCACAGACTATCTGCACGGATACAGATAGGCTACATGAGATTCCTTTGTTAATTAAAGCAGGGTCTCCAACCTTGGCAACTTCAAGCTTGGAAGATTTCAACTCCCAGAATTCCCTAGCCAGTTCTGAATTAAAGGACAGGCAAGTTTATTGAAGGTGGTAGTTGATTTGCATGCATTTGGCCACATTCCAAGTTCCAGGGTGCTATCAGACAACTTGGAGGGGAAGGGACACCCTCTCCGAATAATGAGCAGGAGGGACTCTACATAGCTTGTCTCACAACCTTTGATTTGAGTGATTTACAGGTTACAGTCCAAGTCGAAGATCTGGCATTTTGAATGGATCCAAATGACCATCAAAACCAAGAAGTCTCCAACCTTTTTTGGACCAGTAAGCGGATGTGATATTTGGGGAGTATATCCATTCACAAAACATACTAGTCACAGAATATCCATTTGCCAAAAGGCAACAGTTATCACATCCTCTAACCATCTACAATATTGTCATGCCCTTGCTGAAGTCTGATTCTGAGAGGGAGATTGAGGAGCTGACAGGAAGTGGGAGTGTGGCTCCAGTGACTGTGGAAGAAATGGGGGAAGAGCACAGTTCGGCTGGGCATTCAGAGGAAGACGTAGGGCCATCCCCTCTTCATCCTAGGGCACACAGGGAGGAATGGAGAAGGGAGCAACATGTCTTACGGGAGAGGAAAAGGCCCTGATCCCTTTCATTAGTTGCAGCTGGGAGAACAGGATATAAGTGGGGCATTTTAAATAGCTCTTTGCTGGAAGCAAAAGTGCTTTATCTTGGTCACAGCTTATCTGAGTTTTGGCATCTTCCCAACTGTGGTTGATGCATTATCTTGTGGAAGTCTGCAATTTATCATCCTGGCCTGCCATGTTAATGACTCCAGTGTGGTTTGTGTTGGGTTTTTTTATTTCTACTTATTTTTACTTTTGGTTCAGACTGCATTTACTGTCTTCGTAGACTGTTTTTGGAAGAATCTGATATCAAGTCGAGGATAATTGGACATCGAGGCCTAAGTTGGAGGCATTAAAGGGAATTTATTCTATTTTAATTCTCCTGACTGTGTTATTTTTGTGTCACGCCCTGGGTCATTCACAATTTTTTTTGTCTCCCCCCCCCTTTTTTTTTTCCCCAGGACCACTTTCACAAGCAAAACCAGGAGTATAACAACCTATTTTTTATTTTCTAACAATTCCTACAGGGTTGATACAGAAATCAATAGCACTATGGGAACAAAGACAGCTCTCAAACTGGTCTTTTGCTTTGCGTGTCATCTTCCTTTTTAGTTTTGTTTAAAACTTTAGTAATGTTTAAACAGTAAAATGGGGGCCAGAGGTTTGGAGAGCTGGTAAGGAAACTCTTCACCGCCCAACGGTACACTTAAGAGGCATGCTGGGGATTGCAGATTGTGAAAATGGGAGGTGAAGGGGCAGATAAAAACAGATCCAACATCAAGAATTAGCTTCTAGTTGTTTGTGTTATTACATTTACTTTAAAATAAGGGACTGAGCAGCACATATTCCCAAATAATGTAGCATGGATATTCATTGTCAATAATACTGATTCCTTGCTATTCTATGATGCTATCAGTCTGGTTTGTAGGCCAAAAAACCCAAACAAACCCTCACATCTCTTACCTTCAGAGCCCTGGCTTAACCATTGTTGACTGAATACTTCTCTCATGTGTATTTTGCGACTTTCTTTAACAATTCAAGGAAACAGATATAAGGAACCACTTTCTGCTGTTAAAACAGGTCAAGCAACTGTGTTCTCTTTGCTGATGATGTAAAGCTATTCAACACCCCAGACAATACTGCTACCCTTCAAAAAGATCTCGAGTATGTGTCAGAATGGTCAAACAAATGGCAACTTCAAATCTCAACAAACAAATGCTCTGTCTTACATATTGGCAAAAAAAAATCAGAAAATAAATACAGGCTGAATAGTCAAGACCTTGTTGATGATCCAAACTCTGTCAACGATCTTGGAATACTCATCTCTAATGATCTAAGTGCTAAAGCCCACTGTAACTACATAGCCAAAAAGGCATTAAGAGTTGTTAACCTAACCTTACATAGCTTTTTCTCTGGTAATATTACACTACTATCTAGAGCGTCCAAAACATTTGCTAAACCAATACTCTAATACAGCTCATCAGTCCGGAACCTGCATTACGTACCTGATATTAAGACAGTTGAGAAAGTCCAGAAATATTTCACCAGAAGAGTTCTCCACTCCTCTACTCGTTGCAGAATACCTTATGCCACCAGACTCGAAATTCTGGACCTAGAAAACCTAGAACTACACCGCCTTCGGTCCGATCTAAGTATAGTATATAAAATCATACATTGCAATGTCCTACCTGTCAATGAATACTTCAGCTTCAACCGTAACAATACAAGAGCAAACAATAGATACAAACTCAAGGTTAATAGCATCAAACTTGATTGCAGGAAATACGACTTCAACAACAGAGTAGTCAATGCCTGGAATACTCTACCTGACTCTCTGGTTTCTTCCCCAAACCCCCAAAACTTTAATCTTAGATTTTCTACCTCACCCCTTTCCAAAGAGGTCTGTAGGGGCGTGCATAAGCATACCAACGTGCCTACCGTCCCTGTCCTATTGTTTCTTTTATTTTTCTTATATGTATCCATGTATTCATAACTATGTTTTTTACTTACACCTATTATCTTGTAAGCAATTGACAAACCAAATAAAATAAAAATAAAAAAGAGACAAAAGTGATTTGCTTCAAATAAAGTAAATTCCAATATCCTTGACTACTGGCCAAGATAGCTGGTTAACAGCATCACTCTAATAAAGATCTGGAGAGTTCCCCATTTGCAACATGATATCAGTCAGGAGGGTAGTAGTATCCCAAAGGATAGCATTGCCAAGCAACTTCCATAGTGTTGCCAAGGAAACTACATGGCCATAAGGTCAGTAGGAGTCAAGGGCAAATCAAGAGGCACATTTCAGGTACAGCTTAGCGTTGTTAGCTCCCACAACACACTGGCCTCTCTTTGCCACAACCAAGAGCTAAGAAGGTGAGCTACAGCAATAGCTTATTGTGCTAAGATGTAATGTTTACTTTGTTTTGGGTTAGCAAGATGTGGCATGCGGTCAAGTTATTTGGATTTGTAAAACACAATTATGAAAATTAAACTCAACTGTTAATGGTTTCTAAATCATGATTCATATTTGTATTCAGCCACTAATTCATTGAACTACGATTCAAACCAAGTATGGGTTTGGAAGTGAAAAAAGCACAGGGATGGGTGGAAGAGACGATCCTGCTCTTTTCTCTTCTTTTTCCTCTCAGCTGATAGTCCCAGGCTTTTTCTCCTCCTCTCAGCTGATCGTGGGAGGCTTTATTTACAGATAGGAAATTCCCCCCCCCCCCATGACAGATCACCCTACACCATGATCTGTCTTCCTGGACCAAGCTGCACTGTCGATGCCTAGAGAGCCCAAAGTAGGTAGGCGCACTCAGAGGACAGCACTACTCGATGCAAGATGCTTCAGGACATAAAATGTGCAGCTACCAGCCAAGTACTCTGATGTTGTCAAGAAAGTCACCAAGTCAATCTGAGGCCACCTCTTCTAGCTTGCTCCCTTTCCTGGAACATTTTTATAGACCAACTTGTGTACCTATGCAGGTTTCATTGGGTAGTATCTTCAGGACTACAGAGCAGGGGCCTCCAACCTTGGCAACTTTAAAACTTGTGGACTTCAACTCCCAGAATTCCACAGCCAACTTTGAGTTGAAGTCCACAAGTTTTAAAGTTGCCAAGGTTGGAGACCCTTGCTACAGAGTATTTTTGCAGCCCATGAAAAATGACTTGGAATCTACTGTATATATTGCCTATGGACCACAAATTTGAGACCACTGCTGTCAATGGTACTTTAAAAAAAATAGCCACCAAAAGAATTCCCTGCTCCCAAGGCACTTACCATCAATACTTCAGTAAAGAGAGGGTGAACAAAGGAAGGATGTTCAAGGGAGACAAGTCAAAAAGAGTAACATAAACAAGATCTGAAAAGAACTGTGATGAGAGCAGTAGCCCTAGTATAAAGAGCAGAATTGCACTTAGGCCGTTTTGCGCTTGTTTTTAATGAAGGATGAGGAAAAACAACAAATCATCTGACTCACAAATGGAAGTTATGGATGTATGTGTGTATGAGCGAGCCAAATGTTCTTCTGATGAGCAGGTTCACTTTAGACCCACTGATTGGCAGGCAGGGGGAGAAGAAAATCAGCCTGGCGCGACAAGGCGGGCTGGCACACAGTACGAGGCTGGCCGCAGAATGCTGAGCCAACAGCCCCTTCTGTTCATTTTCATGCCAGGCCTGGCATCAGAGAGGCAGATGAGCCAGCCGGATCGAAGACTTAATTAGGTCCCTCTCAAGCAGTGGTCTCTGTTTTTTTAGCACTGTGCAGCGTCACCATCCTCCAAATGGCTACAGCAAGCTGGGGCACAGAAAACATTTTTATGCGCAAGCAACAACATTCTCAAATCCCCCCCTCCCGCCCACCCACGCACTACAGGGCGCTCGCAGATTCATGCATTCTTGTCACACTTGCATTCACGCCACTGAGAAACTTGCTGACATGGGGCTCCATGGGATCTTAAAAACACGCCCTGAAGATACTTCAATTCCTGTTTTAAATCAAATAAGATTCTTGTTGCTTTTTATGTTACGAAGCCCCAAGTAGCTGTAAAAGTGAAGGCTCAGTAGAGCAGACATTGCCTCCTGTGCTTCCCTTCCACTGCACAAACAAGTATCATTAACACTGGAATAACTTTGGTGGGACACAGCAAAGAAGGACATGAGGAGGTTTTTCACGATTTGGTGGGACCA
This sequence comes from Laticauda colubrina, assembly GCA_015471245.1. Taxonomy (NCBI): domain Eukaryota; kingdom Metazoa; phylum Chordata; class Lepidosauria; order Squamata; family Elapidae; genus Laticauda; species Laticauda colubrina. The sequence goes on along the minus strand of BLBF01000021.1, from coordinate 11,203,929 downwards.
AAATATTAAGCAAGCTCTTTCTCTCTCTCCCACTCCCTCTTCGTGCTTTATATTCTCTTACTTTCTCAGAATGCTACTAACAAAGCTCACTTTGCAGGGAACAAAAGAGCTATTTTAATACTACTCTTGTACAGGTAGGCCTCAACCTCAATCAGTTTGCTGTACTATGTTTTAAGAGGCCATCTTGGTCCATTCAGTAACAAGTAGGATTTTAAGAAGTATCAGATATTGACCAGATATTGGTTTAAAATCAATAATTTAGATTACTGACCAATTTATGCAATTTGAAGCAGATGGCAAAAACAATTTTTTGTTTGAAAGGCCTAAGAACAAAGTCAACACTTCAGTGCAGGCAAGCCACTGTTAGCTTTTTGCAAGCCATTGAAGATTTGGATGTTTCTCCAGCTATTTGACTCAGGCAGGTAGATGAGCTCTGTTATTAATGATGTGCATTTTTCATAAGTGGTGTTTATTTATTTAAGAAAATGTATACAGCCACCCACTCACTCTCAATGATTTTGAGCAGCTTACTAAAAAAGGGAGATTGTTATTACTGGGTGGGGGGGGGTGCTAGTCTTGTGAGATTCCAGACTAGAAACACACTCAGGATATTAGCAATATCTTTATTGTAAGGTTACATTGACAGAATCTTGCAGGCCTAAAATTATATCTCTCCACTTCCAAGAAACTAGGAAGGCTCCCTTCTGAGACCTTTGCCATCTTCCATTCATTTTCCCAGCTCGTCTGCCTATTATCTGACCATTGCCAAGTCTGTGGTTCTTCCTCCTACCTCCCAAGGTCATTCCCACATACCATTACTTTGAGGTAAGACAAGCTAATCTTTTTTATAAATAAATAAATTACAGGATTATATGTAGTGGGTTTTCTGTATTTTAATTTTTATAATTCACTTGTGAGAGATGGGTGGCTATATAAACCACATAAATACAAAAATAAAATTTGTCTCACTCCCTTGAATGCATATAGCACTGTATCGAACAGTGTAACACATGCAGGAATGGGGTGCTGGATAGAAGCTGTTTGCTGATCTATTTCTTTCAAAGATGCAATCCTAAAAGCGTTTTTCTCCCCTTCCCAGTCATCTAACATTATTGCAATATTTGACATGCTGTACTTTTATCTTTCAATCTACCTCCTTGATGTTTAACCAATCAAGTTATTCTTCTTCTTAGCATGGAAATACCGTAATGCATGAAGCTTCAGCTGTCTAAATTCTATTAATATGTCAGGCAAGTAGCAGTCCATCCCTTCCCCTCCCAACAGAAGTGGACAAGGTGGAACAGTAGCTAATCTATACACTAGACAGAGGAAGCGAGTGGGTTCATTTAAATGCCGAGGGGCCTTTTCTAACAGAATTTATCAATCAATTGTGATGTCAGGTACAACTGTTATATTTTTAATATCCTGGCCAACAGGTGAGCAAGCTAGTTAAAAGGTAACCCACTTGCCTGTGGCAGAAATTTCCAACAATTTGTCTGGAAATTGCTTTGGCAATACTCCAGAAAGAGAGAGGGTGCTTTCAGATGAGGCTTTTAATATCTAATCGCCCTCTCACATTCAGAGAATTTTATGGAGGCACGAATAGGGAAGAGGTGAGCTTTTATGCAACGTTATCCTCCTTTTTGTAAGCATTATTTTAGTCTTTCCTTTCCCGAAAATCTGTTATGGAGGAGGAGAAAAGGAATGCAGTAGGTACCCCTACATTTTGGTTAAGAGATTTAGAAATTGTTGGTCTAGAAGAGTAATGTTGACTCTGCTGGTATCCTCCCCTCTCTCTCCCCCCCTCCTCCCCCCACACATACACACTGAACAAAAGGAAAACAGTTCTCTTATCTCCACTCCAACCCATCGAGGCCACCCTGAACAATGGCACTCAGCAGCAACATAGATGCTGGGCATGAAGCAGAGGGCTGGGCCATGACTTCAGCCCTAGTAACATTGCTGCCATTCAAAAAAACTGCCACACAAACCTTAGGAAATGGTGTGATTGTGCCCACAACCTGGCAATCCCCAGGATTTGCTGTGTACCGCTTACCTTCAGCTGGTGTTCTCTTTCTATTGACAGGTTCCTAAGACTTACTTGAGGCTGCTCTGGACCGCACAAGGCCTTCATTCTGGAACAATTTTCGAGAATGTTCTTCCGCAATCTGTAGGTTTTGAAAATCACTCAAAAACACAACCTATTCTTTCACAATCTGATTGATAGGCACGAAAGGCTACTTTACTTATTCTTAAGATTTTTCAGGAGGCATGAAAAAAGAATTATACTAACCATTGTTGAAGTAGAGAAATTAAGGAACTGCACAATTGTGTAAATGATCAGAGTTCTTCCCTCAGAGAGATTTTTGCCGTGAAGGAAGATTGCATGTAGAGTTACAGGTAACCATCAGGAGAGGTAAGGAAATGAAGTTCGGAAGAGACAGAATGTTAGCATACAATATTGGCACAACTTACAGCAGGTTAAATACCACCCCTCTCTTGCTCTAACTTCAACCATGTAATGCAGACTGCAAGACCTGTATAGGTTTCCATGTGGGAACTGAAAGCAAATGGTTGATGAAGGTTGTCAAATTGTTTGCAGGGCAATAATTGTATCAGGATATGGGGGACAATAAAGGGGGCAACTTACACAAAAACCCAAAGAACTAGCAGGAATGGCTAGGATTAAGATGAAATAAATGTCATCAGGCTATGACAGTAAACAAAGGTTATCCATAATACATTACAAAAAAAAGTCTTCCTCCTCAAGATCCATTACTTAATTAATCTCAAATAAATATTGCCCTATCTCCAACTTCTCCTGCTGGGAAAGGTTGTGAAGATAATTCAATTAGGGAAAGCTCTGGGTGGAGTGGATAATCTTGGTCCTTGTCAGGTACAAGGAACTAAGAACAACACAAGGAGTTACTCTGGAGCTGTTTCTTTATTGCTTGCCTGTAGACAGGAATCTTGCCAGACTAAAGCACAATATTAGGAATACCCAGTGAAAAGGTAGGAGTGTCCTCACTGGCTTTCTTCCTGCCTACCAAAGACTCCATACTGATCTGCCTCTTTGCTTCTTAGCAACTCTGTATACATTCCACCTCAGTCTTTCTGGATTTAAGCCTTGGTACTGAATGAAAACTGCACTGATTGCTCTTGTGAAAGACTTATAGCAGGACTGGGGGTGGGTGGGTGTATTCCTCCTTCTCCCTCCATTTCCCATATATTAAAATATCTTTTTGGACCACTGCAAGGATTGGAGATTGGGACATTTTTTCAGAGGTTCTGCTTCTGCATGAGTGGGTGGTTCCAATTAGCACTGTTTGGGTGGGTAGACTGAACCACTGCACACCTCTATGTGAGTTCTGCAACCCTCCCTTTCTGCAACAAGTCATCATGGGGAGGTATCGTAAGTAAGCTGAAGTAGCTACCTGAAAATTTCTACCCCAAGCCAAGCAGGAGGTGAAGTGCAAGTTTTGATCTAGTTGTTTGAGTCTGGGACAGATTGGATGGGATTGGACGGGCTCAGAAAGAATCCCATCAGAATAGAGCTACTAGGCTGACTCCATCTTTAGTTTATGACTGAGTAAGATTCTCACTGAAGGACCATGCATGCAGTCTGGATATCCTAGCCAGCTTCAGCTGGTTCACCATTTGCAACCTTTCCAACTAACAAATCTTGGCTACCAAGATTTATGCCTTTGCACTTTCTTGGTTAGATTATTGCAGTGTACTTTATATGGACACAATGGAAATTATACCTGGTAAAGAGGATGGCTTTTTATTTTTATTTATTTGTCAAGCAAGTATTAGGTAACAGGTATAAGTGTAAGCATGGTTAGGAATACACAGATACATATAAGAAAAATAAAAGAAACAATAGGACAGGGACTGTAGGCACGTTGGTGCGCTTATGCATGCCCCCTACAGACTTCTTAGGAAAGGGCTGAGGTCAAAAGTAGACAGTCTTAGGTTAAAGTTTTTGGGGTTTGGGGAAGAAACCACAGTCAGGTAGAGTATTCCAGACACTGGCGACTCTGTTGCTGAAGTCGTAGTTCCTGCAATCAAGTTTGGTGCAGTTTACCTTGAGTTTGTATCTATTGTGTACTCTTTTATTGCTACTGACGATGGAACTTGGTACAGCGAAGATACATATTTATTTCCCGCTTTAATCGTTTTTACAAAAAACACAAGGCAGTAAACATATCCAACACACCTTCCTCCTCCAATTTTCCCCACAACAACCTGTGAGTTGGGTTGGACTGAGGTCACCCAACTGACATTGACACGCCTAAGGCAGGACTTGAATTGACAATCTTCCGTTTTCTAGCTGGTGAACCAAACTGGCCCTCATTAATTCAGATATTGTAACTGTGTTGGTTGATTTGAGGCTTCTGAGACTAATTCAAAGTACTAGTTGTTTCCTATAAAAATCTTTGATTCTATCCTCATTATCTTTAGGACCGTGGCTCCAACTATAATCTGCCTGTGCAATACGTGCTAAGAGGACATGTGCCACATTTCTACCCCCAGGGGTAAGGGAAGGACCTGGCTTTTTTTGATACATTTCCTTCACTCTAGAACAGTTTGCCTCCAAGGTTAAAATGGCCTGGTGTTCTTCTTGAAAGCAGTGCAACAGAGTAGTATAGTACTTGGAAAGGAAAGGGATCCATAACAATGGCAGCCCCTAATTGAGAGAGTGGCTGCTGGGATGACTTATTTGATACTGTTTAAATATTGTCTGTTTTGTGGCTTTCCAGGTGATTTATTCTTGTACTAGTATTAGGAGTTTGCAGCATATATTTGTATAATTGAAATATTTAAAATATTCACAACACAGCTCGGGACAAGTAGTGCTGTTTTGTACACAAAAATCTAGACTGTCGTTATTAAACCTGCAGTTGGACTTTTATAACAATGATGTAACAGAAAATAGAGATTTCCTCGATACATTTGCTCTCTATTCATGTATATGCATTTGAGATTGATTTCCTGACTTTAATGTTACCCACTGGAACATCTTTTTAGGCATGATGCCCATGATTAATTTCCTATTTTTATCTTTGGATCATGATCATTGCATACCATGTCTCTACATATTCATTGCCTTGTGTATATATTCAAATGTTCATGTGCATTTTATAGCCCTGTTGTTGTCATCTCTGAATTTTTTATGTAGTAGGTTTAGTCAGATCCCAGAGGATTTTGTGGGGAAAATCGCCTCAGAATATATTCTGAGACGAACTCTCAGAATCTTAGATTTATCACCTTGGCAACTTGAGCCCCCTGCTCAATAATTTATTTTTCTTCCCGGGAACTGCTTCCCATCTCCCTGAAACCCAGATGCTTTCTGGAACCTGGAGTCCCACTGACACTATTTCCCCTTGTCTCGCTGGGCCTCAGAACTACCAAACCCACAATTCCAGGCGTTCTCTCGCCCCCCCCCCCCCGTGGCAGCTTCTATCTTACCTCTTCGCTCATCTTTAATTTACGAGCCGGGAAAAAGAACTACAACTCCCGACAGCGCCTAGCGCTTCACCAGGCCTCCGCCTCTCTCAGCTGGCTTGAAGGCTGTTATTGTTGTTACTAAAAGATTAGTGGACCAGCTGGTTGCTCTCTGGGTAAGAGACGTCTTCGGTACTGGGGAAAAGGGCTTTTCTGTTTTCTCTCCTCCTTGCTTTATCCTTTGCTAAATTGCTCGGAAGCATCAGATTTGGGGTGTATTTGGGGAGGGGGACACCCCTCCCTTCTTCTCTCTTTTAAGTTCAGGAGTTTTTAATCAACTGTACTTCCCGTCGGGACACGAATCAAAATCCAAAAGGAGGCTGCGGATGCACAGGTTTTCACTTCTCCCGGCATGAAAGGGGAGAGAGAAATGTACGAAAGGCTTCAGTGGGCCTTGAAAGTCTGAACTTGCAGCACAAAAAGCAGGCAATTGGGAAGAGCACCCCTTGAAAAAGGGAATTTCTAACCCGCTTCGCGTGAAAACCCTAACCTCTGTTTCACATCGATCTCCCCGTTCCCTTTATCCAGACAAGCACTGTTCAGTGTTGGGACACCCCAAATCTTTTCTTCCTGTGTTTTAACTGCTGGAAATATTCGCTGCCTGTGATCTTTCGCTCCTTTCTACTAATTGTAACTTCGGGATCCATTTTGACTCCAAAAGTCGGGGGGGGGGGCCCCCCCCCCCCCCCCAAAACCCTAAACGTCATTGAGACGAAGCTTCGACATTCGTACAATTTGGTGGTGATGCGGGAGAAGGCAGGACGGGATGAGGCCTGGAGCTTCTTGCAAGCTTACGCTCATTTTCTTTGTTTGGCTTGAAGCTGCCCAAGTCTTTAAAGCCGTGAGACGTCAAGAGGGACGGCGCCTTTGCAGCAGAAGAGTGACAGCTCTCTTCCCACCCCACCCCAAAAAAGGAGAGGTGGGGATGAAGAGCCGCCTCCATTCCCTAAAAGTCCATCAGAAATCCGGGAAGGGAGGGAGGGAGGGAGGGCGGGTGGTGGTTGGTTTTTGCGCATCGGGGCCAGCGAGGCGCAGCATTTCTTCCCACGCCTCCCTCGGATCGTCTCTTCCCAGAAGCGTCTCCGCGGTCGCTGGTTTGTTTAGCTGGGCTCCCTTCTCGGTTTCTGATTGGCGTTTGCCTTGGAGAAGCCCCGCCCCGGGGTTCTAGTTGCTCCCGGGGAAAGGAACGGAGCAGCAAGCGCCGGGAGCTGCCAGGCTTGGGCCTCGTGCTCACGTAGCTCGTCTGGGTCACGCGGGGGGGGGTGGGGGGGGGGGGCGTGTTTCCTTGGCATGCGGCGGAGAGGAGAGACGGTCTAGTGCGGGCAGGCCCGGCTCCACCTGGTTTCATAACAGGCCTCTCTTGTGAGGGAGGTTTGCCACGTCCGAGCTCTCTTCCCTCACCCCCCCCCCAAACCACTTAGTTTACACTCGTCATATGGAAGCCCAAGAGGTCTTCAGAAGAACGCCTTTATTTATCTGAAAGGGGGGGGGGGGAACCTGAACCTTTAAGATTCCTCCGTCCCTCCGAAGATTAGATAAGACCAATATCTTCCCCCTTTGCTGTGTTCTCAGCCTGTGTAAGATCATCCCCCCCCCCTCCCCGTTGTAAATATAAATCGGCTGCAAAGGACAGCAGGAGCCCATTGGTTTTTTCAGCTGAATACTGCCGCTGAGGAGCTTGACACTTGAGCTCTTCCTTTTTGCCCGTTGAAATAAGACAAGAATCTCAACCTGAGGTGGAGGAGAGGTAGAAAGAAGCACCACTGCGGCATTTCCAAACGGGGCATTGGTTGTCACAAGATGTCATGAAACCTAGTAACTTGAGAAGGCAATTAAATTCAGGGAAGGTAATCATGAGTAATGAGGAAAAACATCTCCAGGCCGAGATTAATGTTAACATTCAAGAAAGACAGCGGAACAGTGAAACTGAGCCACCTAGAGTTGCGTATTGCGAGATGGGCAGCTGTACAAATTGAACTAATAAAAATGGAATAATAGAACCGATAAAATGATCAGTGGGCCCAAGTCATTATCGCTGAATGTCAAAAATGCCAATGTGAATAAATGTGAATGAAAATGATTTTTTCATTGTGCATCTTGACTCTAATAACAGGGAAAACCTCTAAAAGATGGACTGTTTCTCAGGATGGGAGTCTGAACAGAAAAGCCATTCTTCTTGATACCTAATAAATGTGCGTAGGATGCAACAGAACCAACAGCACATTATGGGATCATCATAGTACCCATTGGATTGGGCAGAATTCTTTGAGAGAAAACAGTTATCCTGATAAGGGGTGCATACACACACATATGCCTTGTCTATCATATACACGCACGCATACATACATATATACATACTTAAACACACACACACACAAATAATTTTAATGTGATTTGCTTTCAAAGCAATCAGTATTACGCAAAGTCCAGAAAAGGAATAAGCTGCAAACCAAATAAATTGAAAATATGAGATAAGAAAGATAGGTAAATAACTGCACATCTCTATCTTACAAAGCACCTTTGTTTTCGCCATATCCATACAATGCTTGGTTCGTAGTGCATTGTGTACTCTTACATCTCTCATCTCTTACCAGTTCTATCCAAATAACAGCTTTCTGGGTCTTCCCCTTGTCAACTCATTCTTCCTATATTAGTTTTTAATTTGATTCACTTTGATTCTTTCTATATAACCAAGCTACCACAATGTACTTCTTTCATACTGGTCACTTATTTTTGTATTTAGTCCACATTCATTTGTCACCTGTTTGATTAGTCATGTTTTCCTATACTGTACATGCTTCTTCAGGAAGTCGAATTCCCACAACATTAAACTTTTGTGTTTCTCCTCACCCGCCCTTCTCACTTCGGTGTTACTAAAATATTCCTAGGCCTGCCATTTTGTAGGTCAGGAAATTTCTGTAAATCATTTGGTACAGTAGTTAGCAATACGGCATCATTTGCATACCAGTCTATATATATTTCACATCCTCAACTAACATACTCCTGATGTCATCACATGCATTATTTATACATTTGTCCACAAATGTAATCAACCACTTTGTCTTAATCCATGCTCAATGTAGAATAAGTATTTCATATATTCTTCTATATTATTAGAAGTTTTACTTTATAATTGAAGTCTATTTATTGTATCATCCACTTTCTCTAAATCATCCATGGACATTCTAATTTTTTTTCTGTTTCAGACTTACATCACATATGCCTGGTTGATTTACAAGGAGTTTACTGGTGAGTAGTTTTGCATTAAATTACAAAGGTACAGTGTGGCCAGTGCAAGTGCATGCAGTGCTCCAGAAAATATAGGGAAGCATGGCCTTGTTTATGACTGCTCAGATTACAGCTCATCTTGGGACTGGATTTTTCCAGGATTTGACCTTCATCACCTGACTTCTTCAGCACCTGTTCCCACTGATTTTTCTGCTGATTCAGCCTTAGGTAACTGATTATCCACTGACTTCTGAGGCTGGTACTCCAATGACTCATACCTCTCTGCCCAAAACACATTCACACAATTCTGAATGACCTATCAAAGAGCAAAACATTGATCTATATGCCACCTGCAATGCATAAAGCTACATTGCATTTACAAATTTTTCTCAGTGACATTTCTCATATCTTTTCATTTAGAATTTTACTAAATGCCTTGCCCAGGCACGCTTAACAACGAATCCCCTTTACATCTTACAACCTATTTATGATATTTATTTACTACTACAATCTGATATGAACTATAAGTGAGTGATGAAAATAATAATAAAAATTCTGACATGCAAATTTCGGCACTGATTACTCCATACATATCAGTTCATATATGTTTTCTGAAAGAGAAAAGAGTTTTTCGAGAAAAGCATGAAATATTTCCAGTTACACCACCTACAGGCTGCAGTTTTTATCATTTTTAATACTTTCTCAGTCATATCATTTCTTTTTCCCTGTTTTTTAAAACATAGATTGTATCTATATTAATTCAATTCTGCAACATATTACCGTTTTCACTTAAGTCTGGCAAATATCCCTTCCAGTATTTTCTCACTTCAGTTTCTTCCCAAATTAATTCTTAATCTCAGTCATTCAGTTGTAGGCCCTTTGTTTAGCATTTTTAATTCATTTTCAAAAGACTATATTTTTAAATCAAAATTATTCTGCATTTTTTCTAACTCTTAACCATGTCTAGCTTTCTTTGGCTATATTCTTTGCACTATCTGATTTTCTGCATATGCATTATACAGCATATTTCTTTCATCTTCATTTTTGCAGCAATCACTCTCTTGTAAGTGGTTTTTCCAAAATACAGCCTCCTTTATGTCATAATTTTACCAGGTACTTTTCTTCATACTAATGTTAGCATAACTCCACCTGCTTCCATGATGCAGTACTCAGCAACAAATTTATTTTAAAGGACATTCCACATTCCTTACATCCAGATTCTGTTCATTCTACTGGGAAATTGATCAGTCTTCTTTTTCATAACGGATACTTTTTCATAATGGATTCTACATTCTCTTCCTACTATCTTATTTTCCATTCTTATTTCTTTCCCTTCTTTCATTGTTTTCCATATCTATTTTTCATCAAAATCTACTTTTAACTCTACCCCCAAAAATGCCTGTCACGCATTCTGAAGCCCTCATCACCCTTGTATCCTTCACTAATTTTCTCTCAATCCTTCATCATAACTGAATAATGTTTCAAGATTTATATTCATTTCCTGGATGTATAAACACAATTATGTTTCACACTTTCATTTGAAACAAGCTTATGCATTCAAAAGCAAATATGTTTAGTCCTTTTTCTAAGCAGCCATTTTCCAAGATCACCATTCTTCTCTGAATTGCACCATCCTTTTTTCTGTATTTTTTCCTTTTTCTGCCCAAAACATTAATGTCACCTAATGGAATGCTTTCTTTCCCCCTTCATTACTTTAAATCTGAATATTGCACAGGTTTTATTCAAATTTATCTTTAGTCCTTCCATTATCATAATTCATTGGAGCATGATATGCAGTTGTCACTAAACGCTGAAGTTTTACTTACATATGAAACCTGTAACATCCTAAATAGCACTATTTCATACTTTCTGACATATGTTTAGCTTTCATTCATAATTAACCAACACTTTTACTTGCATTTATTCATTATTCCATGGACCACTTCCTTATTCAGATCTATTGCATCCTTCCCCTTCCTTAAGTTTCACAGATATACACCATATATTGTTCCTTCCTTTTTATCATTCATTAATGTTCCTTAACATGTATCCCTTTACAGTCTGAGTTGCATTTTTCCTTTGCTATGGCCATGGCCTTCTACCCAACTTGTAGCTGTGACTTCTACCACCATGGCTTTGTACAACTCTGTACAACTATGGCTTTGCACAATATTTTTATTATATTTGACATAATGATTTCAGTAAATTTCACCTAAGATGTTAGCTTTAATCATATTTGTGCTACATGCATCATTCTCTGCTAACAGTAATGAAAGTATGGTACCAGTTAGTTTTGACACATTATGATTTTATCTCATAAACACAACCAACATTTTTTTCATCTCAGACATGCCCAGACTATTAGTACAAGCTCAAATCCCTAGTCCAGAGAGTACTTTGCAAATCAACATATTGTTGTCTGCATTCCACCAACTACAATGCACTGTACTGATCTACAAACAGGAAGTATTTTCAAGTGCCTTATTTATTAAAATTATATAGATTTCCCAATTTTGAGGCCTCCTGATTTTCTAAAACTACAACTTCTACCACTTCTAGCCAGCTTTTTGAACTATTCTGAAACATCTGGAGGTATATATGCTAACCACAAACACCAGATATCAACTCTGAATGCTAGTTGCCAGGAATTACAGCTGTCTTGTCATTACACGTTCTGATTTGGCTTCTTTCAAGCTCATTTCTTGCTTCAGATGGGGCAAGATATGTAGCTGGTTTCATCCAGGATGATTCCTCTTAATGCTCCAGAATTAATATAGAAAAAACTAAACAGAGTCAGGTCCACAAAGTTGTGGGCATACAGACAGGAGAATTACATTCTCCTATATCTAAGTTATAAATTCATTTCTCTGACAATAGCATATTGTTCAGATAAACAATCCCTAATCTTAAAGTACGGCCTCACTGGAAAAAGCCAAGGTTGTTATTCTTGTTTCTGCTTCCAAACTTTTATAATTGAATGCTTCTGGAAACTTGGGGTATGGGAGGTTCACTGTTTAGATACATGGATGTTCCAGTTTGTTTTATGTGTTTGATCTTGTGGTTTACCTAAACACCAAGAAAAGCCCCCATCCCCAATTTGGAGTTTATCCTATGTTTATAACCTTTAATCTCTTTGAGGGAAGGGGGCAGTTTAGAAATGTAAAATATAAATGGATGGATGAATAAATAAATTTATTTATTTATCTCATCTGCTCCAATCAGGATTTGCTGGGATAACGGTGATGCATGTTTGCATGCCAGGTAGGCTGATTTAATCTTTTTGTTAAAGAAGCAGCCATTGTGTTGTCTAGAGAAATTAATTTCACAAGTGGGTCTTGATGGAGATCACAGTTGGGATTATGGGTGGATTAGTCATGAAGGCTATAGGTCAGTTTGGCTTTCCTGGCGCTCCCATTAGCCAGATGTCTGTCCAGGTGCTCAGTCTGTGAGCTCATATGCTCTAGCCCTGTATTTCCTGCCTTGAGCAGAGAGTTGCCTCGATGGCCTAAAATGAGGGTGAGCAGAAGGTAGATTTGGCTCTGCCGGTAGACCTCTTAGCTAGAAGTAGAGTACCAAAAATTTCCAACTCCTGACTGGGCAACAGCAACAATAGTTTTCTGCTGTCATAAAACCAGGCAGCTGAAACAAAGGAAGTTGCATGGAAGTGGATTTTGTATAAGCAAAATTAATTCTAATGCAGTAGTGTCCTGGATCTGGCATGGTGCTGAGAAACATTTATTTTTGTGTACTTCATGCCTATCCCCACCATAATTTTGAACCTCTAGTCACTGGATTTGGGAACCTTGTAAAAATAAAAAATAAAATAAAAATACATCTGAAATCTTATTTTTCCTGCCACCTCCTTCATTCCTACTGATTTATAAAGCCAGTCATGTATTTCAAATGTACATGTCTTAAACACAAAGATGTGTGTTTGTGTGTGTGTGTTTAAACTTCCTTCCATATTTGTGATGGAGCTACGCTTTCTCCTTTTTGGGGGTGGAACACACACACACACACACACACACACACACACACCAGTATATCAACAGTGAAGTGCTCTGCTGTACTACAGAGTGGCAAATTGTCACATTAGGCTTGCTTGCTCCTAGATCTCCTGGGTTAAAGGAGGAGCAGGATTGTCAGACGCAGTTATACAACGCTAGTTGCCGTGACAGTTTCATGGCCAAACTTGTTTATACTTGTTGTGACCCTTTGCTTCTGTTGTAAATGCCAGAAACAAGCAGTTATTATCTAGGCCACATCCCATTGTGAGGGGCTGATCCCTTGCCTTGTTGATAGCCAATCTTTCTCATCCTGTCCTTGTAATATTATAGTGCTAAAATGCCAGGGCCACAGCTTGGTTGGCCTTCAAACAGATCTGCCCTTCAATGTGAGGTTCCAACAAAAAGTTTCATTTCCACTAAACCCTACATTAAAAAAAGCCTTGAAATTACATTGCAAGTGTATATTGAAAGACATAAGGAAAATCTCTTTTTAAAGCACTTTGTAAGGTTATGAACTGCTTGGGAAAAGCAACATCCTTTCTTGCCATATGTTGGTCTCTTAAGAAAAGTTTTCACAGATTCAGGATGCCCTATAACGAAGAAAGGTTTGCCTCTGAGTGCCTCTCACTTCATTTTTGATCCCGTAACAAATTTGAAGGAAGATCTTTCATGCATGCTATGTTCTGGTCCAACTCAAGCTTAAATTTATTGCCTGATGCCTTTATTTATTCACTTCCTAAATTAGTTCAGCATATTCCATTCACATTTCTGCAGGATTCTGCTTCTTCTGTTGATTTCTCTATGAAGGAAAGCCTCATGATTTTCCATAATTTATTTAGAAATTAGATGGGATTCAGACCTGTGCTGTGATTTCCCACCGAGATCATGGTAGGTGCGGGTGGGCTATTAGGTCTCTCTCTGTCCCTCCTTTTGAAACAGATATTGCACAAAAGCAGCAATAAGCAGTCTTTTGAGATGTGCTCATTTTCCTGAAGAGCTCAGTGAACTTGTAACATACACACACACACACACACACACACACAAAAGAGGGGAGACCCAGATGTAAAAGTGCTGGATCCTTAAGAGCAATTAAGCTTTGAAATAAAAAACAAAAAACTTTTTCATGTTCAAGATGAGGTTATAAAAGAAGTTATAAAAGAAGTGGTATTCAAGAACCGGTAGTGATGATTTGGCGTGCCTTGCCGAACCAGTAGCGACCCCTGGCTGCTCATGCCCCCGACCGGATCGCCCAGTCGCTCACTTGCCCCGGTCGCTCTCCTAGCTTTCCCTACTACATGGCGGCCGTGGCGCAGCTCAAGCGGATGTCCCAGGACTGCTGCACACACGCACTGTGTGTGCAGCTGCTACACACGCAGTGCGCATGTGTAGCAGCCCTGGAACATCCACCTGCCTGCCCGCCCGCCCTCCCAGAGCATGTTTTCTTTCTTCTCCTGGCAAACGCGCCTCTTCCAGCCGGGCCCCGCCAGCCAGGTGAGTGGGCAGATGTCCCGGGGCTTCTCACCCCCCTTGTCATGAGAGGCCTGCAGCTGCTGCATGCTTTTTTCCATGCAGCTGCAGTCCAGCAGCTGCACCAAAAAAAGCACACTCTGTTCTATGTGCTGGGCCCAGCAAGTCTGAACCGCCGGCACATAGAACAGGGCAGCATCAGACCATTGGAGAAGCAGAGCAAAGCCAGAAATCAGTAGCCGCCTCTTTCTCAGTGCAAGAAGCCTCCCCGAATTGGCCATTTTCGCTGGCAGAATGCTCAGACTACTACAGGAGGCCCCTGACAAGAGTGACATCGAGCTGGCCACACCTACCCTGACTACGGCCCCCCAGGTCAAACACAATCCTGATGTGACCCTCAGTGAAATCAAGTTTGATACCCCTGGTTTAGAGTTTCTTGTTTTTCCTCATCCCATCTACAGATAGGATTAGCCTACCTCCATAGATTCTGTGGCTGCTTCCATGCATAACATGTAAGCTGCCCAGAGTCATTGATTGAGATGAGTGGCTATAGAAAATGAATAAAGAAATAAAATAAATTCATGTTGTTCCAGGATCAGTTTTGTGTTCCCTTGTGACCCCACAATAATGCTCCTATTGAACAACTCATTCGTTCATTTCTGGCTCAAATGCAGTGCAGCTCAAAACTTATGAGTCCAGTTTTATCCCACGGAAATGCAGAGAAATGGGGAGACGGACGCCACGGGAGGTTCCCCCCTCCCAATCACTGGTTCCTCCTGATGCTTATACTTTATTCAAATATCATTTTAGGGTTCATGGATCAGTGAAATGGCGAGCACAAGAATGTTGCTAGGGTGGCCTTTCTGTTTAATGAATTTCTTCTATGTTTCTCTAAAGCACCAAATCAGTGAAATTTGGGGAGGTGGGCAGTTTTGCAGCTGTCATTTGTTATGCTGTCCTTATGGAGAGAGCCCTGGTTGCTTATCGGGTTTCTCAGTGTCTTGTGGCAGTAAGAATGATCACAAGCTCGGTATGAAAGTGTCCCTGAGGGCTTGGGGAGCGAAAATGATGACAGATCTATGTTCAGACTTTTTATGCAAACAAGAAAAAGAGGGTTCCAGAGCTTTTCTCTTTCAATTTTATTTTCTTTCCATCCCTTCTGCATCCATCCTCTGAACCGTTGGCTCTCCTGCTGCCTTTCCCTGAACCCTGCAACACTCCCTTTGCTGAAATTATGCCATTGTTCTTACAGCTCTGAACTGCATTGGCTGACATTTTTTTAAAAAAACCTTTTTCTCTCTCCTCCTTCTGCTGCTTCTTTCCATCATTAACTAGACTGTAAGTGCCTTGGGGAAAAGATTTTTCTTTTTTATGTGCCTACTGTATATATGCGCTGCAATGTACCATGTAAACTGACAGTGTGGTATAAATAAATCATTATAACAATCAATAATTAACTGAAGTATCCCAGTGATGGAAATACAATCTGCAAACATTAAGAAGGCCATCCTGGCTCTGTCCCTTCCTCCTGGCTTCCATCCATGTTCCATTGTACATACACTGCCACTCCTAATGCTTATTTATATTTCCTTTCCTGTCCCAAAAAAATCCCAACAACTCCTCAAAATTGTTAAATGCTCCTTGTTGTTTCAGAAATATATATATATATATACTTTAGGACCAGAGTATGTGGATTAAACTCATGCATGTGCAGTAAGCAGTTTAATGCAATTACATAATTTAATTTGTGGCTTCCATCTGTAAGCAATACGGTGCAAAAATGCCTGCAAATTTGAGGATAATGCCAGGGAAAATATTAAGCTGAATGACAAGTGGGTAGATATAGTAAACTCTTCCATATTTACTTTTGACACATGCATTTTTGCACATATCCATCCTATCCTTACCTATGCCCAGAAGGAATAGAATTAATTCTGCAGAAATAATATGAATTTCAGCTTTTTCCTGATTTTTTAAAAATCTATAGATACTATGTAGATAATAGCGACAGATATCCTGTTCTCATCCCTGATGAGAAGGTGATAATTTCATGTCCTAAGACAAATTCTTTTTTCCTTTATCCTGTATTTCTGCTCCAGTTAGCAGTGGCTGATAAGGATTTTCAGCAGAAAGAAAGTCTTTCTTCCATTCTGCTACATAAGATGGCAGGGCTTGAGAGGTGGCCTTTGTCAACACTGTTTTGGTGCGTAAAGTTAGCCTTGCTCATATTACAGGCCATGCCCTGAGATGCATTTCCAGGGAAGCCATAGAGCAAACCATATGGGGCAGAAATCTAGGATTCCCATCTTCAAAGAAAGAGCAGAGCTAATTAATTAACCAAAGGTGGTTTACCTTATGACATCATAAAGTAAATTAAGCAATATACATTGCTGTGCAAAAGATACCAGTTTCTCAACTAAGGGCAGAATCTAAAACAATCCACCTGCACAACAAGATGCCCATTAAGTGCCCATCTGGCTGATTTAGTTCCTTGAACTATCAACTACTTTCATTTACTTTACAGTCCAAGTTACTAAGATGGAGGAGGTGCAGTCCCACCCCAATGTAGTTTTCCTGAATGTGGCCTCAAGTTATGTACCCCACACCAAGGTGGAATGCCACTACAATCTGCCACCTGGCATGAAGCCATCAACTAGAGATTGGATTGGCATCTTTAAGGTACTGCAAATGGGGGACAAATGGGATGATTATGCTTGAATGCCTATGGTTGCATTTCAGGACATTTGGAGAAATTGTAATCAAGCCTATATGAACACCGCACATTTTGTTACCTATTATTTTTATTACTTGCAGTTTTGACAGCACTCAGGAACTGTACAGTAAAAACCTGAAGTCTCATTCAGATTTAACTCTACTTTTTGTAGTATCAAGGGATGGACATATCTTTTTCTAAACAACAGCATTCAAAGTAGGAAAAAAAGACCCAGACAAGATTTTCTGATGATCTCTCATCCAAGTACTAAACAAAGTCTAAACCTGTGTAAGCTTTCCTGGGTCCTTCATATTTACCAGGAGAATATATCTTATTTCAGTTAAGAAGATATATGTTGTTCTGCACACTTACCCTGCAAGTAGAAATGCAAATAATACCCTGCAGAATACCCTGCAAGTAGAATACCCTGCAAGTAGAAATGCAATTTTTAATATTCTGGTTGCTGTTGTCTTTGTAATTCATAAGGAATTCTATTTGTTTATTAAATGTATATACTACCCATTTCACTATCAAGCAACTGAGCAACTTTTCACGTGATAAAAACAACAATATAAAACATTAAAACATTAGATAATTAAAATTAACAACAGTTAGCTAGGATAGGAATTTTGTGTAAAGAGCAGCATTAAAAAAATACATTCTCACACTCAAGGGTGGTTCCATCCAAAATTGTTGCCTATGCAATGGACCTTCAGGGGGAGTTACAGAAGTACAACATCTTCTAATGCTACCTTTCCCATTCCTTACCTCAGGTGGATGCTTCTTCTGTACGTGACTATTATACTTTTGTGTGGGGCATAATGCCAGATGGTGGAGCTTCTGAAGGAACCCTCCATTGCAGTGTCCAATTCCAAGGTAGGTATGTTTCAAGTGATTCAGAGCAGATTCATCAAAGCATACATGGCTAAATGTTTTGAGTAATACTTGAAGAATGACTTCCTGCCCAAGCAGAATGGTGACACAAAATAAAGTAGGTAAACAGGACAACTGGTTTTATTGAACTTGGTTTCAGCAATCTATCTGGCCTGCCCTTTCAAAACAGCTGTTCAAAACAGCTTAGGGAAAAATTCATAGGAAACAATAAATGGTCCACAGTGCTCAAATCAATCCTATGCAGTGAATTAAAATAAAATGCCAATTTGTACTAAAAGCAAAGCAAAAAGATCTCTTAACAGTTCATTGGAAATTCAGAAAAGAGAATGTTAATCAAAACTGAGATCTTGATTTCCTACCTCTGGTTTTCCTTTTATCTGTGACTCATTAGGAGCCAAGCAATAAAATAAAGCCTCATATTCAGAAGTCAGAAAAGTAATACAATAAATACATTTGTCCTTTCACAGCTAGCTACTTACCTAAACCAGGTCCGCAGCAATATCACTTTCGTTATGTGGATCGCCATGGAGAGGTGCATGGCCAAAGTTCTTCTTTCCAGTTCAGTGAACCCCATCCCATGGATGAGCTCGTCACTCTAGAGGAGGCCAGCGATGACGGAGGTGGAACTGATATGCTGCTAGTGGTTCCCAAGGCCGCTGTACTTGAGGTAGGATATGCTAAGCAACCCTTGGTCCTCGCTGTCAGCCAACATTCTTGACCCTAAACCCACTTGAAGTATTTCCTTCTTTGAGTATAATTTTTTTGTATGACTAGTTGCTTGCTGCCTAACTATAGCATTCAACTTAGCTCAGGAAATTATAAATTCAGGCTTTCACTCAGCTATGAAATGCTCTAGATTTTAGTCCTGTTTACATTTTTTTTTCAACCCAACCTATTTTGTGAGGTTATTGTAGACATTCTTAGCACCCTTTAGAGAAGGGATGGCTTAGAAATAAACAGCGACAAACTCAAGCTTGCTGATTTTAATTCTGTTCCATATCATATCTAATACAAAGGGAATGTTATCATTCCTATATTAAATACACAATAACTTCTGCCATAATTAACGGTTAAGCAAAACCAGCAGTGAGAGAAAGGCCTTATCCCTGGTAATCATTAGTGGAAAATATACTGGTTGCTTCCTTTGAATCAGCATCTTCACTGTCCACATTCAAATTTGGAGGTACATCCTGGCACAAATTAAACTCTTGACCTATGACCTGACATTTTCCTCAGCATTGGTGTCACAAGTTGGTCTTTTTCATGCACCTGGCTCCAACGTCCATCCACCTCAGCTAACTTGGCTAGCAATCTAGAAAGCAGTCCAACAACATCTCTGTGCCCAGTCTGCCCTTCTAAATGAATGAGATGGAGCAAGAGTTTTAAGATGTCCTGGGCCATCCATCCAATATTAAATGGCTGACCTTATGCTTTCATCAAGCTAAGAGAGCAGAGCTTTTTGATCTTCTGGAACTATACCAGAACCATTAAGCTGCTACTGAGACATTCCTTATTTGGCTTCGCTGTATAAAAAATTAAGTATCTGAAGGCAGAGATAAATGCTTTTCCCTGGCATGTTGAGTTTTCCTCGTGCAAGCTGTTTTGTAAAAGCAATGGAGCATACAAATAACCTTGAAATATTTCAGCCTGGAAAGATTATATCGTGATTTAATTTTTAATCAGCTTTTAATCCTTGGATGGCAGTATAAAGACGTAAACCTCAGCCCCCTGAATGAATGTGTCCCCTGACTTTGTACTTCGATACAGTATCTCTCTCTGCTTCCCCACAGACTCAGCTGGAAGAGAGTCGTCAGGAACATGGAGCCTTGTTGCGTGAGTCCTGCCACCTGAAGGAAGAGGTTCAAGAGTTGAGAAACCGTGCAGCAGATCTAGAAGCAGCACTTAGCTCCTTACGTGATGAGCACACCAAGCTGGCTGCACAATATAAGGCAAGGCAGAAAGCAAGATTCTTCAGCAGGACTTGCCAGCTCTTTCAGATCCGACCTCTTTCCAAGCTTCAGGAAAGGGGTTGTGTTCCAATCATCTTACGAAGCAAAAAGCTCAGGTGGCCACAAAACTTGGTACAACACCTTGCCTCCAGAAGTTGTGAATTCTCCAACACTGGGAGTTTTTAAGAAGAGATTGAACAACCATTTGTCTGAAATGCTATAGGGTTTCCTGCCTGAGCAGCAGGTTGGACTAGAAGACCTCTAAGGTCCCTGTTATTCTGTTCTATTTTGTACAGCGGAATGCCCCTCTCCCTTAATGCTTGCATGATATTAGCTCATATGCATGCAGTGATTATTAAAATGTCTGCAAAGCATGCTCCCGTACACCAGGTTCAGGAGAACATTAGTAGAAAAGGAGTATGTCTCCATCTCATATTTTATGTCTGGTTGGGCATCATGAGAAATAACTATTCTGAATCAAAATGACCCTTACTTTCATCCAGTAGGATGAAACACACATATGTAGCTGTGTTCAATTTTGTCAGCAAAACTTGTAGCTGGGTTTTTAGATTTTATTCAAATGTTATAGACATCATTCACTTTTCTTCCTCTCTACCCTCAACCAGGAACTGTCAAATTCTTACACAGAAATCTCCAAGCAGAGAGATACTCTAAGCCTTCAAGACACTGAGCACGTGGCCCGAATCCAAGAACTGGAGGGCGATATCCAGGCGATGGGAGAGAAGATGCTTCAGAGGGAGACGGAATTAGACAGGTCAAGGCCATGTCAAACAAAGCACCTCAAGTACAGTCAAAAGGGAGAGGGATGGCAGGAGGGAAAAAGGGGTGGGAGGGAGGACAATATCTTCTGAGCTACCGATAGGCAATCAGTCCTGTTGATGTTCTGATTAGAACTCCTATTAACTCAGACTGTTGGAAGTTTCTAGGAGCAACACAACCAGAGGGTAT
Organism: Laticauda colubrina; assembly: GCA_015471245.1. Lineage (NCBI taxonomy): Eukaryota > Metazoa > Chordata > Lepidosauria > Squamata > Elapidae > Laticauda > Laticauda colubrina. The sequence continues at coordinate 11,183,194 of BLBF01000021.1, read as the reverse complement.
CTGATTGGGATGGACTGAATTATATCTTCTCTCATGCTAAAGTCAGAATCATCATAGAATCAGTTCTCTGTGCCATTCTAATTCAATCTCAAGGAATTGTCCCAGGATTTAATGTCTTGTGCCCTAGTTTCCATATCTTTGGTTTTATCAGAGGATGTCCACTACCATTCAAATCATGAATTAAACATAGATGGAGGAAGTATAGGAATGAAGGAAGTTTAGGGATCAATACTGATTTTTTACATTGTTTGTAACAAACCTACTCTCGGTGAATTAGATTATATTGGGGAATGTTTTCATACAGAGAAGCCAATCTATTTAAAAACCTAGTAATGCCTTGAAATTAATAGGTTGTGGCTAAAATATCATCTTGGAATTAGGCTGCTGGGCTAGTGGATGCTCATGCTATATTGAGGAAGATGCAAAGATGAATTAAAGGATAGTTTCTAAATATGTACGACAGATAGACAGACAGACCTATTTTAGAGATGCTCCTGAGTAGAAAGAGCACAGTGGATATTCCTCACATGTGCATATACTGTTTGGATCATTTCTGCTGCAGGGTGAAAGACACAGTGAAGTCACTTGTGAGGGAGCAGGAACACATCCACCATCAGCTCAGAGAAGAGAATGCTGAGAAAGAGCAGTACCAGGTGAGCTTGGAGCAACAGGTTTGAAAAGAGGGACACAAAGAGGAGCAGGAAACCAGAGCTGACATCGCTGGCCAAGCAGCTGGCATGTTGGAAACACGTCTTCTCTCCTCTCCAGGTCAAGCTGCAGGCTTCCAAGGAGGAGAGCCGTAGCCTGGCCTCTGACTTGCAAGAAGCCAAGACTCGTCACGGAGAGAAAATCTCCCAGGCTCTCATGCTGCAGGAGGATATTCAGAAGTTGCAGCAGAAACTGGCAGCTGCTAACCGCCGCACAGTAAGCACCTGAAGACAGGAAGCCTCTAAGAATATTACAATAAGGTTTATCAAGTCCAACATGCTGTCTCTAATGGGATGGTCTTGGTGTCCTCCCAGAACTTTTCAAGACACCCAATCTTGATAACCTATCTCCAGCACCTAATAATTTCTGTCCTTATGCAAAGAATCTCTTTTTGTGTGTCCTAAATGAAAGTAACCATCTCATTTCATTGAGTATGGAACCTTAAGTAGCCATCCAGTGGATATCTCTAATCCGGTAGTCTATGCCCACTTTTCATTACTAAAAGAAAGGTAGTAGTTTACAACAAGAAGGAATCCAGGATTTCAAAATGATATTTTAAACCAGGGGTGTCAAATTCAATTTCATTGAGGGCCGCATCAAGGCTGTGGTTGACCTTGGGGAGCCAGGTGGGCATGACCAACTGGGTGGGTGTGGTCAACTTGACACCACTCATTGGGTGTGGCTGCCTGGATGGGCGTGGTCAATTGGGTGGGTATGGCCAGCTTGCCACCACTCCCCAAACTGCTGGCATGTTTCATCTTCGTACTGGTAGACAAGGCCAAAGCCAGGCTGGCCCAATGTTTCCTCTTCACATTGGGTAGACTGGGCCAAAGCGATATGGGCCAGCCCCTTATATTTTCCAGGACAGCCCCCAGACCAGATCTGGCCTGGGGGCCTTGTGTTTGACACCCCTGTTTTAGACTGATAAAAAACAAAGCTGGACAAGGAAAGTTCAGATCAGAACATGTCATAGACAAAAAATGTAGGGTGATGTTCTTCAGGCCCAACCCTTTTTCTCCAAACATGTATTTTGTGGAAGAAGATTCATGTACAAAATGGCACCAGGTTCTACTCGGCACTTCATGAATTAGTTTTTTAAAATTCTAGAGAAATAAGGTATTTAATTATGGATGAAGTCCCTTAAACCCATGGGCTTTGTTTCATAAATAGCCTTGGAACAAAGTTAACAGACAACAGAGGTGGTTTCATGTTAGAGAATAAGAAAGAACTGACAAAAATTAGCCACCCCTGATTTAGGCAAAACCATTTGTTCTGTCAGGACTTGCAGGGCAGAGGAGTGGATGGGTGGGAACCAGAACCCAGGGATTTATTCTTGGCCCAAGGAAAGAAACCAGATCTCTCTCTCTCTCTATCTCTCTCTCTCTCGATCTCTCTCTCTTGATCTCTCTCTCTCTCTCTCTTTACGAAAATCAGGAAAAAAAAATTTTTTTTTGTACAAGAATTAGGTTAGAGCTTGAAAACCTAAAATACATCAAGTATTGGAAGACACTCCCATCCTCAATACTTGTACTTGCTGGGACTGGTTCCCACTTCAGGACTAGAAAGTGTACTGAATCCTAATGGCTAACATTGTAGACCACTTATTCTCTTCCTGGAGCTCTCCTAGTGCCATAAAGGTTGGACTTGGTCTCTCCACCTTCTCTTGGGCCTCTTCTTCTCATCCCTCTCTCTTTCCAGGCACAGATGGAGTCCTTGTGTGAACAATTACGCACCACACAGGACGTTCTGGCTGCCAGCCAGCAGAAAGTGGCTCTCTTAGGAGAAGAGCTAGCCAGTGTGGCCTCTATCCGAGACCGTACCATCTCTGATCTCCACAAGAGCCGCCTTGAGGCAGCTGAGGTCAACATCAAGCTTGCTGACATGACCCTCAAGTGGAAAGAAGGCAAAGGCCAATGGTGGAAGGAGAAAGCCATGCTGTTGCAGAATGTAGAGGTATGTGGGATACTTGTGCATGTAGTCCCCTAAGTCAGTTGAGCAAACTTCTATGTTTTTTTTCCTTTGTCATTTATGTTCTTTTTGTCTTGTGGGAAGAAACCATGTATGTGGAAGCCTCATCTCATTTACTTCTCAGCAATCCAGGACTGAGATCGGATTGAGAGGGAGAAAATGGTCTGGAATTATTTATAATAAAGTGGAATTTCAACACCAGAGCTCCTTCATCCTAGGCCAATATTTTCAGCACTGCTTTCCCCAATTCACATACACATTTCTTTGTAGTGGAGAGAGGGAATAAAGCAAAAGGATCCTGACATGCATTGATTTTTTGTTTTAGATTGAAATTAAACTCTGGGGAAATTTTTAAATCAGTTTTGCATGCAGAAAGAACAAAAATCCCCAAGCAGTTGAATGCCAAGAATGAATGTTTGGGAATTTCAAAAGAAAAAAGAACAATATGGCTTTGGAGCTAAATTAGTCTGTATTTTAAAGGGATAAAAGACAATATTAGTAACTCAGAGTTGAACTGTGAATCCTTGGTGCTTTCTAAGCTTGGTTGTTTTCTTACAAATGTATCATTACCAAAGTAGGTAACATCCTTAGTGCTGATGGTGTTACCTAGTTTGGTAATGAAAAGTCTGTGAGAAACCAACCAAGCTCGGAGTGCACCAAGGACTCCACAATATTTTGTTGTGCCCTCTCCAGATTCCCTTTCTGGGAAATGTTTCAAAGAAGGGATAAACTTTTTCTAGTATGCTGCACTAGATTATCTTCTATAAACTAAATAAAGCTAAGTCTTATTGAGAGGGATGCGTTAAAGGGTGCAGGTTTCCATCATTTCAGATTTTATGTGTAGGAATTTGGAACATTTGAATTTGAAAGTGGGTGTTTCGACTGTAGTGTTCTTCCAACCATTCTGAAAGTGTTCTGAACTTAAAGCAGTCCCATAGAATTGGCCTTCTGAGCTTAAAATGGGGCTAGTTTGAACTTCAAACACTTCTGGTAAGGTCAAAACAGTTCTGAAACATCCAGTGAAGTCTGAGTAGCTGTTCCAAACACCAGTTGCCTTGATGAATTTTCTTGAAAAGTTTCAAATATGAAGTGTTTTACTTACTATTTGAAAGAATTTCATTTTATGTTTGAATTTTGTACATGTGTTATTTTTTCCCAGTATGACCACAAACATAAATTTTCAACAATGTAGTTTGCTCTGTGGGATCCCTTTTATTAGTAGTGTGGATCTTGTGGAGAACTGTCATTATTGACTGTGTTGAGTCCTCCCCTCCTTGGGGTCTTTCCTTCCTTCCTTCCTTCCTTCCTTCCTTCCTTCCTTCCTTCCTTC
>BLBF01000021.1:11106253-11179178 GCA_015471245.1 Laticauda colubrina | reverse complement strand
TTCCTTCCTTCCTTCCTTCCTTCCTTCCTTCCTTCCTTCCTTCCTTCCTTCCTTCCTCCCTTCCTTTTTTCTTTTATTTCCTAACCTAGCTGCTCTTTAGAGTTGTAGATGTCCCTGAATTAAAACGTTTGCTATCTCTGACAACATGGTCATTGCTGAGGAGTTGATGGTTTTTTTATTTATGTGTTGAATTTATATTTACATAGTTGCCCATCTGACTTGCTTGTGATTCTGGGCAGCATACGCAATTAAAACAAAATTTACAAAGTTTACATAATTTATTAAAACCAACTAAAAACTGTAATAAGAACCATTACTGTCGTTAAGTAGCATCTAGGCTTCCTTGGGTTCTCCAACCCTGCATATTTCATGAAGAATCCGACCTTGCCAAGTTCTTGAATGGCTTTCCATAGAGCAGATGGGTGGGTGGGGAGTAATCTTATTCTGCACTGACCCTTCCTTTCAAATGTATGTTTTGTTAGGCAGAGAAAGATAAGATCCTGAAGCTGAGTGCTGAGGTTCTCCGCCTTGAAAACAGCTTGCAAGAAGAACGGGCACAGCGCCAGGTGTTGCGTATGGACCTGGCACAGGAACGGGATGCCAGTCTGGTAAACTATCTCCCCTGGAAAAAAAAAAAAAGGATTCCATCATTCAAGGCGGGAGGGAAAACAGAGACTTTGGGCTATTATTTCTGTCCTCTCACAAGTAGAAGCTGTTTGCAGATTAAGATTGCCAAGCTTCCAACACCTTGCCTGCTGTCTAGATGGGTTGCAAGGCATCTTTATCTTGCAAGGATCACCAGCAGAGAAAGTTTTGAAAAGAGCTCTTGGGGCTTTCTCTCCATTGCAAGATAAATGGTTCTTTCTGAGACTTTTTGAAATATCAGCTAAAGGCTAACAGAGCCCATCCTTCCATTTCATTTCTCTTTTTCGATTTGCCAGTCACTATCCTGTTATCATCCTTACATTTTTTGTTCTCACTGAGAATTTTTTTTTGCACAGACCTTCACAGTCCTGTATACCCAATTATTTGGTTAGATGCATCTACAGAATAGGTCTTCCTAACTTGGGTGCTCTCTAGACTGCAACTCCTTTAGATCTGTCTTGACCATCCTGGCCTGGAGGTCAAAGAACTGTTGTCTCACTGTATCTGGAGACCACCATTAAAGTTAGGAAAGACTTAAAATGGATCCAGCATGCCAGTTCTCTTATCCTGGCCCTGCCAACTCTCACGGTTCTGCCGCGAGTCTCACAATTTTTTGTCATGTCTCACGGTCTCACGACAAGGCTCCTCAATCTCACGCCAAATTTAAAACACTTTTTTTTTTTTTTTCAAAATTTGGGGGTCGGCTTATATGCGCATAAATCTGATTCTCACACAAACGACATGACGCCACTTCTCAGATCACGCAATATCGATATTACCATACAGTCATATATACATACAGCACATTTCTTTTTACTCTGGGTGCCTCCATTTTGTTTTTTTCTACCACCGGATATAACACGCTCTGATTGGTTAGTTATTCGCGTGACCGTGAATCTCACTATTTTTTATAGAATCTCCAGATTTTTTTTCATGGGTCTCCAGATTTTCCTTTATCAGGGGTTGGCAGGTCTGTGAATAAACCTTTGCTAGCGCAGATTCTAAGACAAAGCTGGACCACATGGACTACACTAGGCTCATCAAACAGCCAGGGGTAGGATTCTACTGATTCAGACCGGTTCAGGCGAACCATAGTTCCAGTGATCATTTGGCCCCACCCACCCGCCCCTGCCCTTTTCCTGTGCTTTATTTCCTTGTTTTTGAGCACAGCTGATTTGCGCAGCAGAGCAGTTTGCCGCGCATCAGCTGTTTTACTCACTGCAGCAGAAGGTAAGTATTATAGCTAAAAGTGGTTTTTTCTAAATTCTGCGCACACAAAGCATGCGCTCATTGAAACAGTTGTTACACCGGTTGAATCGCACCACTGGAAACCTCCCTGTCTGATTTGATGCTGCTTATTAAAAAGTCTTTAAATTCACTACCACTCAAAAAAAGGTGTGCTTCTGAGTATCTCTGGCTTCACTACTGCCCCTTGTTCCAGCACTGCCTCCTCTCAACTAGCAGCTGATTGAGCCTCCAGGTATTGCTTTGCAGCGCACAATTATTTTTAATTCATCAGTGTGGCCTTTTCCCCTCTCCGGGTTATGCAGGCCTGCTCTAAGAGGTGAGTGACAAGGTAACAATAAAGGGGCAAAAAAAGAAGCCTAAAAGTCCTTTAGGGCAGGGGTCCCCAGCCACCGGGTCCCGGACCGCTCCCGGTCCATGGATCATTTTGTACCGGGCCGCAAAGAATGAATAATCATAATTAAAATATATATATAAATATGTTTTTAGTAAAGAAATAGTGAAGAAGCCCTTTACTATTGAGGAAGAATTGATTTTGCCGGTCCTTGAAAAAGTGTTTCTGCGTGAAACTGGTCCCTGGTACAAAAAAGGTTGGGGACCACTGCTTTAGGGAATGGAGTTGGCCAGTGATGAAGGGGAGGCTCTGCTCCACGTTAAGTGAATCACTGCATTTGCTAAGTTAGTAACACAGTTGTTAAGTGAATCTGAATTCCCCATTGACTGTACTGCTCAGAAGGTTGCAGAAGCTGATCACATGACCCTTAAGACACTGCAACCTTCATAAATATGAACCAGATGCCAAGTGTCTTTGAGTTTTGATTGTGTGACCATGGGGATGCTCCAGTGGTCATAAGTGTGAAAAAATACTCCTAAGTCACTTTTTTTCAGTGCCATTGTAACTTTGAACAGTCATTAAATGAACTGTTTTAAGTCGAGGACTACCTGTATTTTGTTCTCTAGTGGGATTCATAACTATATATGTTATTCTAAAATTCTGCTTTGGCCAATGTCACTTTTGATCTCATCAGGTTCAAGTCTCTGAGAACCGTCGCGAGCTACGGGAGCTAAGGGCTGCCCTGCAGGTTGGCCAGAAGGAGAAAGAGCAACTGCAGTCTGAAAAACAGGTCAGTGTGGCATCCAAAGGGAGAGAAGAAAAGCTGACCATAGCCTGAATTTAGTATGAGAAGAAGACACTACTGTTCAGGGCTTAATGCTGATATGTTGCCCATTCCCTGCCTTCAGGAGCTGCTGGTGTATATACGCCGCCTTGAAGAACGTTTGGAGAAAGTAGCAGATGAGAAATGGAGCGAATCAGTTCTGATTGATGAAGAGGAGAGAGCTCTGGATACTCCTGGTTAGTTCCACTACTATCAGCTGGCAGCCTGGCCAATTATATTTAATGACCCCGGTCCATGCTATCAGTGACAAAGATACACATGCACACAAAAAATGTAAGGATCAACAGACTTTGCTGAGTTCTGAAACAAGCCTTGTGAATCAAAATGTTCAGGCATCCTTAAACTTATTCAGAACGGAACGGTAAGGGGTCTTGATGGAATTTACCTTGAGATTTAAGCTGCTTCTCCAGAATGATGTTTAGATAAATCTTTTCTTCCCGTATTTAATCTGAAATGGGCAATATAGGGTTGATGGATTTTAATTCCTATGAGTCCGTGGCCAACAGTGAGGAATGATGGGAGCTGCAGTGCAGCAATATCTTTGTCAGTTTTGGAATCCTTCTTAAAAGCTGCCACACAGCTGCGGAGGATGGAAGGGGGGCTACTGTTGTTTGAGTAGCTTTCAGTAGACAAAATAGATATATTACACCGTCAAGGTCATTCTCTATGGCGCAGCAAGAATTATAGCTAAAAGGTGATTGGTTCACGTGATTTATGATGTGATAAAAAGGGGTGGGGGCAGGCTATGTCTTGTGGGAAGTTGGGAGGAAACTTTAGTTCCGGAATTCCACAGACATGCCAAGTTTCTGTTCTAATAAAACACTTTGAGATTATGTTTGTCTCGGAGTCATTGATTGGAATGGATAATTTCTGGAACCCTGACATTATTCCAGAACTCCACTAAAGGGGCTGCTGAAACCCCAAGGGCCTTTTTTTTCCCCAGCGATGGAGAAAGTCCAATAATCAGCCAACACTGAAGGTGAGACAGAAGGAGTTGGGGAGGGCCCTCCGGAGCATTAGCTGAATCCCTGAGCCACCCCTTGCAGGAGATGATGCAAGCCTTCAGAAATGCAGAGGAAAGACAGGATTTAGGAGCCCAGGCCAAGACGTTCCAACTCATGGGAGAGTTGTCAGATGGTGTTAAACAGACTGCCTGGGGAAAAATCCTTTTTGAGCCCTCTGCATACAGCAAAGGAGGCAGACTGGAAGGATAAGACCCAAATTGAATCGGAACTCTCTCAAGATGACAACCCCCAGGTTTATTCTGGAAGCCAATCGTTAGCAGAATTACCACAACAATTCCAGCAATTAAAAGTGGAAAGTTTTGTCTCAAAGCCACAATCTATCTGGCCAAGTTGCAGCCTGGCACAGCCTATCTTCTCGTTCCCAAGTGTTATGAGGGAAGAGGAAATTACCCAGATGCCAAGTGGAGAGGCCCAGCGTGGCAGTCCACGGTGATGAGGTGCTGACTAGAAGAGGTATGTTGCAACCTCTAAGTTCTACTCAACAGCCAGAAAGGAGTTTACCCCCTGCAGAAAATATCCCTCCAGGGTGGGGATTTTATCCAGGCCAGGGGTGGATTCAGTGCCAGTGGATGCCAGCGCCAACAAAGCCCTGGTCCAAAAGGGAGTCAGAAATCCCTGTCCCACAAGGGGATATACACAGACAGCAGTCACTCCCCCTCCACCCAGGCAGAGATCAAGGCAATACCCATCTTCCTCATGGCAACCACCAATTCAAATCCCACTTGGAGCAACCTTGCAGAAGCCTCACTCCCAGAGAGACACAACCCAGCCAGGCCTCAGAAGACCTTCCCAATCTAGATACACGCCTCATCAGGCTCCTTTCATTCCAGCTCAACCTGCAGATGCCAGGCCAGTACCACCTCCCCAACCACGACCCAGGCCAGAGCAGATACAGTTCAAGGCCATTTTCGATGGGTGCTGTGAACATTTTAATTATTTCCTCACCCAAATCTGGTCCCACATAGACCAATTTGGAGACCAGTACACGACAGACTGCAATTTGGTTACTGCAATAACGGATGGGATTAATGAAGGGGATGCTTCTGACTGGGTGGCCCAGCTACACAATGAACAAGCCCCAGAATTACAAGATGTCAATGGATTTATTCAATTATTGAGACTCAGATTTGAAAATCCAGACAGGGTGGAAAATGAAGAGAAGTTAATGAAAATGAAACAGGACAAGCGACCCTTATCAGATTTTATTTGGGACTTTAGAAGGGTCATGAGCCATCTCATAGATTGGCCTGAAAGAATGAACTTACACTATTTTAAGAATGCCATTGACCCAGAAGTAAAAAAAGCCTGTAACATTAGAGGAATATCAGAGACTCTGCAAGCGTGGTATGTCACCACCCTCAAATTAGACTGTGACATCAACCCACATAAAAAATCCTGACCGGAAGGCCCATCTAAGAGAACTGTGGCCAGACAATCGCTGGCCAAACCTGCTAGAGCTACTCACATCCAACCCAACAGGATGATAAAATGTTACCGTTGTGGCCAGGATGGCCATAGAGCATCAGACTGTCTGGCTCCCACACCTGTTCCACAAGCACCACAATCAAGGTCTAGCATGGCTATCAGAGGTCGGAAAAATCAAGGAAAACCTCCTGACACTAGCTGGTTTGCTAGACACATCCCAGAAGATCCTCTCTATGCAGAAGGGAACAACAAACTTCCAGACCAACACTACCTCCCCAAAAACCCAACTGATGAAGACGACCCAATGGTGAGTGCTCCCATCATACCTTTCACTGTCAAAGTCAAATTAGTGGTACCTAACACAGGAGAGGTTAGGGAGTTAGAAGCTGTCATTGATACTGGATGCTCTAGATGCCTTATTGGACTTCCTATCGTTGAACAATCGAGCATAAAGACTAACCCACTAAAACACCCAATTAGATTTGTGCAAGTAGATGGGACATTAATTGGAGAGACCCCAGCAACCCAAATGACAAGAGTTGATCAAAATGGAAATGGGTCGTCACTGCGAACTCATATGCTTTATAGTGGCTCCAAGAATGTCAGAATCGGTCATATTGGGACTTGCTTGGCTAGATAATAGGCCCCTACCATCAAGTGGGAGGATGGATTCAGGAAAATCATTATTGGGTTGGGCCCATTGCCCCCCCTTCCTCCCACTAAGAAAACACCACCCGACTTGAATCCAAAACCTGAAGTAGCAGCCACAGCCTCAAACCTTCTTCCAGGTACTCCCCAAGTGCCCAGACAATATAGAGACTTGGCTGAGACATTCAGTGAAGAGGAATGTAATGTTTTACCTCCCCATCGATCTACGGATTGTGCCATAGAATTGGCAAAACTGCCAAAACCAAAGATGTATTCCATGACACCAGCTGAAATGACTGAACTGAGGAAATACATCGATAGTAATTTGGAAAGAGGTTTCATTGAACCTGCCAAATCTAAATTGGCTGCTCCAGTGCTGTTCAAAGAAAAGAAAGATGGGCTGATACTATGTGTTGATTTTAGGGACATGAACACCATGTGCATCAAAAACATGTATCCTCTCTCCCTTATGAAGGACTTATTAAACCACCTGTCAAAAGGCAAGGACTTCACCAAGCTAGACCTGAGAGAAGCTTACTACTGAGTCCGCATAACAGAGGGAGATGAATGGAAAACAGCCTTTAATTGCCCTTTGGGTAGTTTCCAATTCAGAGTCATGCCTTTCGGACTTCAGGGGGCCCCTGCAATATTTATACAATTCCTCAATGAAGTGTTACATTTGCACCTGTACCGGGGGGGTCCTCGTATACCTGAAAGACATCCTTATATTCAGCGAAACCATTGAGGAACATATCAAATTGGTCAGACAAGTCCTGAAAAAACTTCTAACTGCCAAGTTGTATGTAAAACTGTCAAAATGCGAATTCCACAGGGAGTTGCTGGATTAATTCAGCTACTGAATTTCCAACCAGGGAATTGAGATGGACCCTGGAAAAGTGAAAGCCATGCTGGTCTAGCAACCTCCCAAACACGAAAGCAACTTCAAAGTTTTTTGGGTTTTGCCAATGTCTATAGACAATTCATTCCTTCATTTGCAGAGACTGCTTATAGTAATGCAATACATAGCAGCACAGGATTGACTCCATTCCAAATCAACACTGGCATGGAATTTGTCCCTATGCCAGAATGATCTAGAGAACCTCCTACATCCATGTCTGTAACAGAATGGATGAACTCATTAAAAAAAAAGGTTGGGAGAAAACAAAAAAAGATTTAACTGAAGCTGCAAAGGATTACAAAAAGCAAGTGGACAAAAGTAGATCCTTTCAGCCATCATTTAAAGTAGGAGACAAAGTATATTTGTCAACCAAATATCTTAGATTGAAACTTTCTAGTAGGAAGTTAGGACCTAAATTCTTAGATCCATTCCCAATTTCAAAAATAATCAATCCGGTCATGGTACAATTAAGTCTTCCCTGGCTATTGGGGAAAATCCACCCAGTGTTCCATAGTAGTTTATTAAAACCAGCTGTTACATCAATGCTAAGACCAATACCAATTGCTCCCCCTAAACCTTTAATCATACAGGCTGAGACACATTATGAAATCAAAAAAATCCTTGATTCAAAATTACACTGAGGTCAGTTGCAATATTTGGTCTTATGGAAAGGTTACCCTATATCAGATGCTACTTGGGTAAAAAGTTGGAATGTACATGCAGATAGATTGGTTAACCAATTTCATCAGGAATTTCCCAACAAACCAAGTGGTCCTCTTGGGGGGGGGGGTGTTAAGACATAAGATTAACCCGTTTGTATTTGTTCCTTATGTGTTTTTTTTAGGAGGTGAAATTTTCAAGGGGGGATGCCTGTCAGCTTTGGAATCCTTATTAAAAGCTGCCACATAGCTGCGGAGGATGGAAGGGGGGCTACTGTTGTTTGAGTAGCTTTCAGTAGACAAAATAGATATATTAAACCATCAAGGTCATTCTCTCTGGTGCAGCAAAAATTATAGCTAAAGGGTGATTGGTTCACATGATTTATGATGTGATAAAAAGGGGTGGGGGTAGGCTAAGTCTTGTGGGAAGTTGGGAGGAAACTTTAGTTCTGGAATTCCACATATGTGCCAAGTTTCTGTTCTAATAAAGCACTTTGAGATTATATTTGTCTCGGAGTCATTGATTGGAATGGATAATTTCTGGAACCCTGACAATCTTGAGTACTAAATGTTTACTACCCTGGTGGGTAGGGCCACAACTGAGAAAAACTATCTCTGTTGGTGCAGTTTGTAATTCTTCCATTTTTTTCTCACTCTGTGGGAACTCTATGGAGTATTCCATAATGAAGCTGTAATGTCAGAATTTAGATTTTGTGAGATATTTCTTCTGGGTGGATGGAACATCCTTTCCTCGGAACTTTCAAAAGGGGAACCTTATGCTTCCCTTCCCCAAATCCATGCCAAGCACATTAGGAAATTTTTACTGTCTCCCGTTCTTGCCTTCAAGTCAGCATTGACTCCTGAGGACTGCCCAGCCAAGTCCCTGCAGATTTTTTTGGGCAAGGTTTTTCAGAAATGGTTTGTCATTATCTCCTTAGGACTGAGAAAGAAGGACTGGCCCAAGGACACCCAGCTTCTATGTCTGTGGCAGGACTAGAACTCATGATTTCCTGGTTTCTAGCCTGATATCCTAACCACTTACACCAGACTGGTTCACTATCTTCTTATCTGAAATCAATTCAGTTCTGATGAAAGGAAAATAGGAGGGAGGAGGCAACCAAAGAAGGAAATGTCAGATAAATTTCTGGTTGTTTGGGTGTGAAGTAGAGGAAGGAAGAATTGTGATGAAACAAAAAAGGCCAATATGCAGAGCCTAGCAATGACTGTGTGAAAAGCCCTTATTTTTCAACTTTTAGAGAGCCCCAGCCTTCTTGTGTCTGCATTCTGAGTAATGCATCTGCTAAAAGCAGAACTCCGAGGCAGGTAGATTCCTCAAAGAACATGTTTATTGGATACAACTTATCGGCACAGCAAGTAAAAACCAACTCTAAAAGTTCCTATGGATTTTGGCCTAATTAAAAGAGCAAATGTTTCCTTCCCCAGATGTCCAATGAAAGTAGCTGGCAGGCTGATTGGTCCCTTCTCATTCAACTGCCACTTGTTGGGATAACCTTGGTTCCCACAAGAAAACTTTCTGTTTTGACTGTTAACCAGTCTATCTACTTCCCCTTCCCTTCACCCCTTCAGAGTTCGTGGCAATTATGAGATAGCAAAAGATGGCTTCAGCCAGGTTTGCTTCAGAGTTGACATCTTGTTCTTCAGAGCACCTTCCTTTTAAGCTCCTTTTTGAGGGCAGGAATTGGAAGTATCCGCAACCCTGGATTAACCATTAACAAAATAAACATGTGCTTGGAGCACCAATGCATAGGAGGGCAGATTTACCTCCTAGACAGACATCCAGTTTCAAGCCCCACTAGGAGGCTAACTAGAGCAAACTGAGCAATGTTTTTCTCTGCAAGGTGAGTCTCTACTGGGAGCATCATTGCTTTCTAGGAGAGATTTGTTTTTACACAGACACATCTAATGCCATCTCCTCCATTTTCATCTTCCAGGCTCCCTGGACTCCCCGCTGTCTGATTCTGAAGATGAATGCCCTGAGGACATGCGTCTGCCTGCCCAGCTCAGTTCTTACAGCCTGTGTGACACCCGGGCAGTGACCACCAAGCCTCCTTGTGCCCATGGCTCATCTCACACAGTGGTGATCAGCCAGCCTGCTCCTATTGCTAGTCAGATCAAACAGCTACCCGAGGATTCCAGTTCTGACTCGGTGAGGCCCTGAGAAGCAAGGAAGGACCAGCTCAGCCCAAGTAGAGCTGTCCAAGGCAAAGGACAAGAGTTGCTTTGGGGATCCAGCCAAAGAGATGATCTGGCCCAGGGATAGCACAGCTGTTTTGAGGTTTTGAAACACTGTGAGTGCCTTCATGCCATGGAATCCTCGAAGGAGGCCTGGCACTTTCACAAAATGTTTGCTATTGGAGCACAACCACTAGGAAGACAGCGGGTTAAAGATGCTCCCCATCAACTCACTAGCCTCTCCTAAAGGATGCTTCCTATCATCCTGGTTTGTTTTGTATCTGTTTCGGGAGGCAGGAAGATAGCAGGACAATAGCTACTCATCATTTTTATTTTCTCAGTGTCTGTCAGATCCAGGAGCAATGTGGGTTTTCTGTGTTATTGTGTATATGTGCTCGTGCGTATACACACGCATGGACATCTGGATTAAAGTTTGATGTGCTTACTTTCCATGATACCAGCTTCCAATTTTGTAAATTCAGAGAAACAATAATATCCCAAAGGAACAAGAAATGTGATTAGCACCAAGAGAAGTGCCTACTGACCTGGGTCTGTACCCATCGTCCGAAGCCATTTAGCCTTATTAGCTACAGCTCTCCAGAATTTTAGGCAAGGACTCTTTCCTTCATCTGCTTCCCATAATTCTTCTAGTTGGAGAGATTGAATCTAGATCTTTTCTGTGCAAATCAGGTGTCCTGAAAGGAGGATTCTTTATGCATGTATATACCAGAGATAACTTGAGACATAGGAGTTGTTGTGCCCTCTCCAGCATAGGAAAAACAGGCCGGTTGTCGTGAGCCTGAGCCAAAGTCAAACATACTGAAAACATGCCTCTCTTTCTATTTGTAGGAAGCTGAAGATGAGAAGGCAGTTCTGATGGCAGCTGCCCAGAGTGGTGGTGAAGAAACCAATCTACTCCTTCCAGAATTGGGCAATGGCTTCTGTGAAGTGGCCAGGTGAGGGGAAGTTATTCCATTTGCACTTCATTTCCTTGTCCTCTCTCAGATGTATTGGACTATACCTCTAATCACTCCCGGCAACCAGCTTCTGGGCAAGTGCCAAATTTGGGAGTATGCCAAAGAATAAGCTGAAAACACAGAAACTGCAATTATTTATGTAAGAAATCTTGGCTTTCTTCATGGGTGGGCAGGGCAGGGGGAAAAGTGTTACCTGCAACATCTGAACATTTTCTAGGTGGTACCTATCAAAAGCTCAGAACCCAGGGACTTGGCCAAATTAGGGTTCCGGTAATTTGGTAATCTAAAGTGCTCCCTAGCCACTTTGTAAATATTCCAAAGCCAGATAGGTCATGGTTTGAAAAGAAGAAAGCAAATGCTGATTATGCAAAATACGAAAAGCATGCAAATGTATCCATTTTAATTAGGGTTTCATCTTCCAGTTGCCCATAGTGCCAGACTGTATTGTGTTTACAGCCAAACTGTATATATAATGACACAGAGAATATACACAGCCTTAGCTGTGGAGCCCCGAGATCAAAGTTTCTCATATTTTTTTCAGAATAAAAGCTGACTCCTGTTTGGTATCTAAGCTCCTTTCTCCTCTGCACATTTTTCCCTCTTGTAAATTCATCATGTCTCTGTATCCTCTTCCTTCCCATCCTTTCTGCACCTCTAAGCCTCACATAGGTGTCTCTTTCCCCCTCCATTGCTTTTCTTCTGTCTCCTTGCTGAGTCTGATTGCCACAGGTGTTAGCTATATGCTTAGTGAAGGACTTGTTTAGCTTAAGGGGCCCCATGTGTCTGGTAGGATGAAGCTTTTTCCCTGCCTTCATTTGTGATGAATGTATCTTGGCCTATACTGGAGATCAAGTCTCACTGACCTTAATTCTGTGACCCTAGGCATCTTGGGCCTTGTCTGCCTGAGCGATTCTTCATTCTACTCTGGTTTTGCACAGTGAATCTTGTGGGAGAATGTTCGGCACCATTTCAGAAGATCAATTTATTAAATTTAGATTTTTGAGCATCCTTTTTACTTTTTCTCTCTCTCTCTCTCTTTTTTTCCTCCATGCTCAGTGGGCTGACAGGGCGACAGATGTCAGAACCAAACGGAATGGGCGTATCTCCCTTGGACCTGCCCTCTCCAGGCTTTTGGAAGGAGTGTCCCATTTGCCATGAGCGCTTCCCACCTGAGAGTGACAAGGAAACTGTTGATACGCATGTTGACGGTCACTTCTTTTTCAGCACCCATGACCCCTTTACTTTTGAATAAGCTTCTTGCCTCCATCACCACCACCATGTCCCCTTGTTTTTCCCCTCTGTCATTTCAGTAGGATTCAGGCTGGTTCCTTCCCTCTCTACTTGCTTCCATAGAGAGCTTCTTAAGAAGAATGAATTATCCTAGCACAATTCTATCATTGGTTTGGTGGCTGTAAAAAAAATGTTGTCTTCCAGGGACCCTTTCCAAGGGAGAACAGTCAGAACCATCTTGCATCAGGGATGGGAATTACGTGGTGTTAAACTGTTATCGGGATGGGCTGTGTATCGCCATAGAGTGGTAGTTGTTCAGGCATTTTGGGTGATCTTTTACAGATATCCACCATGACTTTGCCTTCTTGTTTGCCTGACAATGTGCTGCAAAATTCTTGAAAATGCTTGTATCAGCAAAACCCACCAAATTATATGTAGGCCCTCCCTGCGCATATGCCCAGAAGCTTTATGGTCCCTATGCTGTGCAAGGAAATCACCTGTTTTCACACTATCCAGTGACCATCAAATCTCCTGACTACGGAAGGTAATGATACTCTGACCTTTGCCCTGAAAGGACTCTGTAGACTAGGGCTGTCAAACTCAAGTCCTGTGGGCTGGATGTGTCACCTGCTGGCCGTGCCCACGCCTGGTTTAGCGAAGTGTGGGGGAGGAAGTTCCAATATGTCATGTGATGCTGTGACAATGTGAGTTTGACACCCCTGCTGTAAACTTTATAGAAAATCAGGAGCAACTGCAACTGAGATATGATAATAGCACTTAGCACGTAGACTTATATGTCGCCCCATAGTGCTTTACTGCTATTATAGCACTCTCTTGGGCTGTTTGCAATGTCAGCATACTGCCCCCAACAATCTTTGTCCTCATTTTACCAACCTCTGAAGGAAGGAAGCCTGAGTCAACCTTGAGCCCGCTCAGGATCGAACTCCAGGCTATGGGCAGAATTTGTGTGCAATACTGCCCCCTAAGCACTGGACCACCACAATTGCTCATTAACAGGTAGACGGAGACAGAGAAGAAGAGGTTTCAGTTTCCTTATCAGTAGCAGCTGTATTGAGATCAATGGGAAAGGAAGGCCTTTAAAAGTTGTGTAAGTATTAAGGCTCCAGTCAAACATGCAGCACCATATCTGGTTCTCCTATTACAAAGACTGCTGATTCCTGGCCTCCTGGTATAATAAGATTCCTTGTGGCTGGTTTCAGCTGGAATCCAGTCATACCTGGGGAGGTATAGACTCTGTACTTCTGGAATAAACCAAAAGTCAGTATTTGAGAAGTTCTCAAATTAAGGATATAAATTCTTTGGTTATAAATAGTTGGGTGAATTTATATCTACAACACAAATGTTTGGGGAAAAGAGTCTGGGGGCAAAAATGTCCATGTTTAGAGGAGACTTCCCTCTCTTCTCAGTGTTAAAAATAGAACAGTTCAGTAGCCCACCTATTGTTTAACTCCTCAATATGTAAAAAGAGAGAAAACAAATGAAATGCAAATGAACGGATTGTCTGTTTATTGGTTTAGCTACTGGTAACCCTTCCAACAAAAACCTCAAAGGATTTTATTGCTTATATTTATATATTATTTGGCATTGTATGTGGGCTTTTTAAAATAAAAGCTAAAGCCACCAGACTCGCAGACATGTAAATTAGAATGAAATTGAGAAGAGATTCCATAAAATCTCTTTTCTGCATGTCTCCTCATTACAAGGGAACAAAATCATACAAATTCACAGGCAAGGTTGTTTTTCTCCCTTAAACATGATCAATAACTTTCCTAAATGTGACTGTTACCTTTACATAAATAGCAAAAGGCAAGATTATTCCAATATAATTCCTGTTCTCACGTATTCCAATGATATTATTTAAACTGGAAAAGGACAAGGACGTTACAGTAATGTACAGTAACTGCCATTTCTCTGAAGGAATGGGAAATGGTGAGGAAGGATATTCATGAGAGGTATCTTTAAATTAGAAATTAATTCAAGTTATTTTCATCAAGTTAACTTTCTTTATCTCCCACCAGAACAGCAATTGGTGCATTTTCCTTCCAAAAGGAACCAAAATGAATAAAGAGCAGAAAAAATAGCATTGGCTATTGCAGGAGAATCTTGCAGCAGATAATTCACTTAAAGAATTAGCAACAGGAATAGCATTTTGCCATGACATTAGTATTAAGCAGAAATACACATATTTTTGAGCTAGGAACAATGCATCTGCAGAAAACATTGAAGCATGCTTATCTCGATGCTTTTGATCATAGCTGTGTGTAAATGTACTTTGGCCCCAGATTTCCATTTTCTCACCACAGAATAAATTAGGCCCATTAAACAAGTCAGCTCATACTAAAATAAATTATGATTCCAGAATAAAAGATAGCAAACATATCTATTTCAGAAGAAAAACCAAATTAAATTACTATAAGATAAAGAGTCCCAGATTAGCTTAATTACTCAATTTATATTTAGCACAAATATATATATGATGCATTGTATTAGCACAAATATATACAAAAGATTTATATTAGCACAAAATCTCATCAGAAATAACACAAATCCAATGTAGCAAAGAATGTCAATAGCAGGAAAAGGCAGAAACTGGAGTTAGATGATGTGAAGAGCAGGGATGTTCTACAAACAGCCAAAGATAAAGTTATTAAGAGTGCCAACACCAACTGCATGGTGTGCAGAACCATTGTATCTGCAGCTCTGAACTATGGGAATGTGAAGTTACTCCCTGACACATGATTTACAATTCAAGGCTTCCTCCCCCACTCAGATCGTTTGCATGAGGGCCCCGCCTGAACATGTCTCCCTCTGTGCAAAAAATAATCATGGCAATTCACAGTGGGACAGTGGGAAAGGTTCCAGGATAATGCACCTAACCTGAGACATGGCATCCGTAATTTGGTTCTTCGTAGAAGAAGCTGACAATCATGATAGGGCTGTGTGAGTAAATGAGATCCAAGACATACCAGAAGAGACAAGGATTCACAGATTTACATTTTGGAATGAATTGGTGCAAGGGGGCAAATGTGAAGGTGGTTCTCAACCAGCAACAGTTCCTTAAGTAGACTTGGTGTTTTGTTTTTGTCTTCACCTTTTTTCTTAAGTTGCTCTTTCCCAGTGCTGTGCTGAATCTACTGCTTCTTTCTCAACTTGCTGCCTGGTGTCTACTGATGCATGTGTGTCTCCTTTCTGTGAGATTGCTCCTTTGGCTTTAGTTGCCTTTCCTTTGACATCATAGCCCGTGTGTGTGTGTATTAAAACATATATATTGAAACATATATATATATATATATATATATATATATATATATATATATATATATATATATTTATATTTGCATTTGCATTTGCATTTGCATTTGCATTTGCTTCCTTCCAATTGTGAGTTGGAATGGGTGGATTGCAGTTTCTTCTTGCTTCTGCCTTTTGACTTCTCATTTGAGTCACAAGAGAGGAATGTTAGATCCAGGTCCTCCTGTATCGATACAGAAGGAGAGAGACAATACCTCTCTAGGGACTGTGCCTTTTGAAGATATAATGCTACAAAATGCCTCCTCATACCTGAACAGCTATCAGATCCAGGATGGAAGTCAGAATGACCACTAGATGGTAGCAAAGAGTTAGAGGGTGTTTTTTTTTTTTTTGTATCTTTGCTGCCATCTATCAGACAACTAAACACTCACAGCACAGGTCTGATAGCTATATATTCACTTATTTTTTAGAAATCCTTTACATTGTTACCTGCATTTGTGGCTTTATGTTCTCATCTGTTTTTTTTTCTTTCCCTGAACAGTTGAGGGTTTTCCCCCCCACTAAATATAATAGCCGCTCAGAGCAATAATCACCCTTTCCCCCAGCCTTGACCTTTCCCAAGTCTATGTATAGGGTGTATATATATATATGTATATATTTATATTTATATGACATGTTGCAGCTATTCTAATAAAATGCGGTCTTTCTGCAACCCACTGGTTTTTGTTGTTTGTTGAGTTGAGCAAATTATGATTTGGAAAACGTGATTTTTTTTTTCTCTTTGAGGGTCCTACTGCACATTGCTGATGGCAATTGGCAGTGGTGGGATTCAAAAGTTCCAACCACTGCTTCTGTGGGCGTGGCTTGGTGGGCGTGGCTGCAGGAGGGGTCAACACTACTCGCCCAACACTTGCACACCGGTTAAAAACAGTAAAAACTAAGCTATTGCACCTCTCAACTGTTTAGTTCAGCAATCTGCTCTGCTGCACCAAACAGCTGAGAGGTTAAAAAGGACCTACGAGCAGGGCAGGTGGGTGGGTCCAACTGCAGAGTGTCGGAGAGGCTCGGAGGGAACTGGTTTTCTGCCAGCTGATCTTTGGTGCTACCGGTATGCCAGAACCAGGCCAAACTGGTAGAATACCACCACAAATGAGTGAAATTGAAGGAAGCTTGGGGGGTGTTGAGCATCAACTTTTTTTTTTCTTTTTGGCATTCCTTTTCCTTCTCATAAACCCAGACAGAAAACTATGATTGCCAATAGACTTTGGTTCAAATGAAGGCTGCTTGAATTTGGAACCTAATGAACAATCCTGTCCTCCTCATGCTGGCAGAGACAGTCTACTTCGGATCGATTTGTTCAAAAGAACTCCCAACTATCAGAATCGAGAAGAAGAGCCTTCTCTGCTGCATCGCCTGCCCTTTGGAACATCTTACCTTTTGAGGTAATATCTGACCCCATCCTTCTATCCTTCTGCAAGAGCCTGAAAACTTGGCTCTGATTATTGTCCTGAGGACCAAATGGGGGAGTTCCACCCCAAAAGTGGCTGCTGGATTGATGGCAAACTTCACTTCCTCTACACACTCTCTGCTCTCCACCCATCCATCCCTTTGGTTATCATCTTGATTTATTCTCGTTGTGTTCTATTTCATTGTTTATTCTATCGCTCTGTTATTTTACTTCTGTTTACACTCATTTGTTTCTTTTTGTTGTAAGCCACCTCAAGTAGCCCCACGCTGAGGCCAGGTGGCAAGTAAATTAAGCAAGTGAGTAAAATTATTCTGTATTACTCATTCTTGCAGATTGCCCACTTCAATGTTTCCCAACCTTGGGAAACTTGGACTCCAAATCTATGCCTTGTCTTACAATCCAAGCTAGGTGAAGTGGATGGGGTAGATCAACCCTGGGGAAGCCTGTATATCTTCAGGAAGGCCACTCCTACCTCCAGAGCCCTGGTCAGTGTGTTTCTGCATGAGACAAACATAGAAAAAACAGATGAGCTGAGAATGGCAGCCAACAGATCTCAATAGTAGCATCCCCTCTTTTCTCCTCTCCCACAGGGAAAAAAAGAAAAACAAGAGGCAGGATGACAAGAGTAAAGAAGGGCAGCCCTCCCTTAGGGGAAAATGATGCCCATGGCATAGTCCATAGCCTGCAATCCCATCTAATATATCTGATGAGGTTAGAAAGCGGAGCTTAAGTGAGGTAAATCCTACTTCTCTCAGGAAGTCACTTTCCATGCAAAAAGAAGGAGGCAAAGAATCAGGGAATGTCCTGCAGGGAATCTAGTACACCCAGGATCATCTCCATCCTGGGCAGCAGCACATATAAAATCCCTCTTAGTAAAGCCAATCATTGCATTCTGTTCAGTATGGATTTGCTCTTTCATCTGTGCAGTTCACATCTATGCAACATCAGTGCATTCTACCATCTCTCCTCCCTGGTATTTTGAGAAACCCACAGCAGTATTTCTGGCCTAGTCCAGAAAAACTACTTCAGCCATGCCTGTTAATTCCTACCAGTAAGTCCCAGTTTGCTGTAACTCCTCACCATAGCCAAATCCCAGCTGGGGAAACCAGCATGCCTGGGAAGGAGGGAACAGCTTTTCCTGTTCCAGCACTGGAGCAGATAACGACAAAATCAATTTTTATCACCATTGGCTTTTATGGACCCTTTAAAATATAACAGCAAATCATTGAGGAATTCATTATCCCTCCGCCCTTTCTTTCCCAGTGTGTGTCTGTCTCGGGTGTCTGTGTGTGTAATTTTATTTAATTAGAAATGTAAAATACAAAAGACCCACAGGCAGGTGAAGATGGACAGGCAGAGTGCGGCTGAGTGATGGCCCAACTAGGCTAGATTTATGGCTGTACGGATGGAAGCTCTGCCCTTGTATAGCCAATAGTAATGGAGTGTTGCAATCCAAGTCTTAAGCGCAATGGGTGACCTGGGATCTATAGATCATTAATACAACCTGACTCATGGCTGCTGCAATTATCTGGGGTGAACAAGATGGAAACTGAGCTGGGCAGGAGGGGTAGTCAGCTGGCTTCAGAGAGGCCAGGTGTTGTGTTAAGAAATTTCTACAAGGATGATCCAGTGGTTGGAAAATATGGATGAATAAGAAATGGGTGCCAAACATTGGATTTGTAAGAGAATTCCCTCAGAAATAGATTCAGATTTATTTACAAACAGAGTCAAGGGTTTACCTGCCTGCTCCTTGATTTAATTTGTTATCTTGCTCTTTGGGTATTTGGGTGGTTCAGGAATGTACCAGCTGCTTTCTAAACTAGGAAGAGGGAGAAGACAGGAATATAATTTACAAATAATTTATCACTACAGTGTGCTTTTCTAAAAGTCCCTTAATGCCACTGAAACACAAAACAATTATAGTGAAGGCCACTAATTTCAAAAGGAGAAAGGCACTTAAGCATACTTGCTTGGAAGTTGGACTCTGGGACCCGGTCAATACCAAATCAATACATTCAAAATTCAGTTCTCCCCATAGGTTAAATATTAAACAAGTGGATGACCTTACAGAATGCCTTTACATAGAATGAATTAGATGAGATTGTGAAATAATACAATTCTGCAATGAGTAGAAGTATCTTCCTTTTTATTATTTGTTCTGAAACAAAGTGAAGGTGGTGGGCAGCCTCTTAGAGGTAAATTCAGTACTCCAATAGCTAAAGGTGATAGCGCTGGAGACTTGCATCCCCAGGATAGTCTAAAAATCAAACAATTGTTTATATTATAAGCCAACCAGAGCTGGCTGTGGTGAGATGGGAAGCAAATTAATAAATAAATAGAAATTGTGCAAATCTATTATGTCTAATTATGTCTATTATGTCTATTATGTCTGTATGTCTAAACTAGAGGGGAAAGGGAGAATGTCCCTTTTCTCCCAGTCATTCTTGTCCACTTTGATGTGAAAGGATGAGCTTTCAAAAATATTTTAAAGAAAAAGAATATTTCAGAGAAATTCTCACAGATGTATGCAGGGCTCCTGAACTTAACATTGTGACCAAGTAGTATGTATGAATGCCCTTTATTTCATATCCTTTCTTTTATCGTATAATCATCTCTCTCTCTTGTCACCTTCAGATACAAAATCAATTCAATTCCAAAGGAATCATGTGGGAATTGTTCCCTTTGAGTTTTACCAGCTTAAGAAAGGCATAAGCAACAGCATTTTCCATCTCTTTGCAAGAATAAAGTTGGTTCTGAAACACTCAGAGAAATTAAACAAAACTATTTTTGATTAGGGAAAACCCCTGAAAATTGAAGGGCATACTTTGACAAAGATTTAATCTGAAGCAAAAGAGCAGAAATACATATCGTAATATCCAATTTATTAGCTTCTGCACTTTCCAGTGTTCCTGCTCCATTACACCACTACTTAACAGCTCAAAGTGTAAGCCTTTGAGAGTCAGGTTAATGGCCATGCTAGCTGGAAGATTATGGAAGCTGAAACCCAAAGTATCTGAAGGTGAACTTGAGCAAATCTGGCCAAGATGCTTTTGCAATCCTATCTGTAGATACTTGGTATATTCTCTGTGTTCAAATCCCCAAGTAAACTGGACTGAAATGGTAGTTTTAAGTAATTTCTTTCGTCTCCTCTGTCCCCAGGGGTGGGATTCAATTTTTTTAACAACCAGTTCTGCAGGCGTGGCTTAGTTGGTGGGCATGGCTTGGTGGTCATGTGACTGGCTGGGTGTGGCCAACTCAACATCACTCACATCGAGGCACGCATCTCCTCGCCTGGCCTCTTGTGATTGTGGGGATGCTGCAACAGTCGTAAGTGTGAAAAATGGTCATAAGTCACTTTTCTCAGTGGCATTGTAACTTTGAATGGTCACTCCACACAAGCAAAGTACCCGCAAAGGAGGGGAAAAAAACTCCAGAGAGGTTCCAGAGATAGGAAGTCTAGTCCTGCCAAGAATGTAATAAGGGATAATGGAGAGGCAGTTTCTGTAAGCAACACCAGAATGTTTCCTTCCTGCCTTCCTTACAGGATTAGGCCAGGAATTTCTTCAAACAATTGGTTCTTCGAACTGCTTAGAATGTTAACAACCGGTTTTAGCAAATAGGTGCGAACCTGTAGAATCCCACCCCTGTCTGTCCCCAATATCACATGATATAAGAAAAATAGTGCTAGCTAAACAAGATCTACCTTAAAATCTAATTCTGAAGATACACCACTAAATATTATCAATTGCAAAAGGCAGTTGCACTGAAAATGACATTTGATTGATCCTAGTCTTAGTGATCATAAAGTTCCAGGACAACCAGTATGGTTGTTCAGGTTGTCCAAAAGTGTCCCCATCATTCCTATAGTTGGTGATATAATTTTTAAAAAGCCAATTCAGTTTAAGAGACTGAGTTCTAGTCCTGCATTGGGCATGAAAGCTGGTTGTCTAATCTTGGGCCAGTCACACTTTCTCTCAAACTAGGAGAAATATTAATATGTTCACTGCCTTGAGTTATTTATAAAAATAAAGAGATATAAATAAATGTAAATATTTGAGTCCATTTTTCTTGCTGCAACTTATCCTCATTTTCTCTTTCCTAATTCCCAGTATTAAAATCTTCAGAGAATTAGGTGTTCTTACCTATTGTATGATCATTCGAGTCTGAGCTTTTGTGTTTTGAGTAAGGCATGAACTATGTGCCTCACTCGTAGTAAGTATTCTGTAAGTACGTATCACGGACTGATTTGTTCACTTATGAATGTATTTGTTTTCTTGGCTATGTGTGCTATTCTCAGCTACATATTCTAATCTTTTCCAATACCAAAGTTCAAAAGTGTCACTACTCTTGAGATATTGGTGGAACATAAAATGATTACAGGGTACCAATGTGGCACAAATTAAAAAGATCTTTCCATAAGATCCCAATGTAGAAGTACGTATGTACTGTAAGACTTTTTTTATATTCCTTGTATTTTATTAATCCCAGAAGGTACTGGAACAGTACACTCGGTTGTCATCAGCTGTGACTATGAAGCATGGTTTATAACAGTTCTTAGAAGACACTTGAATGAAGGACAATTTTAATAAAATATAGCAGCATTCCTCAGCTTGAAAATAACTCTAGAGGTCTGAATTTCAACTTTGAAAAAATTCTCAGAAAGGAGATTTCTAGGAATGGAAAGCAATACTCCTAGGCAAACCAAAATGACACAAAAATAATGACATGTATGTGGTAATGTCATCATGCACATCTGGCTTTCAATCTCTGGTGCAAATATGTGCATAATGACACTTGCCCCTCCCGCATATCTTTGCATATCTAGACGGTGCTCCATTTGGGGAGCGGTGGAGTATATATTGTCACTTTATAATCACTTACCTAAAGCCCATGTCACACTGCACCAATGGATGGAAAGAGGATGTAAAACGGAGAAAAACGCTTGCCATCCACTGGTTAACGCAATGCATCCGTTCTGTACTCACTGCGTGCGTGATTCATACATTCTATCCGTCCAGCATCTGTCTACTGAGATTTCATCCGCTCAAAAAGTTTTGAGCTGCACAAAGCTTTTTGAGCAGATGAACTTTCTGCCACGTCCGTTCTACATCCGCGACACATACTGGGAACAAACGTTCTATATCCGTCATCATCCGTTACACGTCTGCTGTATCTGCTTGGCATCCGCTGTGCATCCGCGCAACTCGCATCCACTCCAGCGGAAAACGGAAAGAGGGAGGAAGCGAAATGGACACGGAACGTCCGCGCAGCGTTAGTAGCACGGACATAGAAAGGATGAAAGCGGATGCAGCTCGCATATAAAGCATTAAAACGGAAAAAACGTTTGTATAGGGGACGTATCTTGGATATTTAGGATGTCTGGAGGATGTCTAGACGATGCAGAAGGACACCTAGTGGAAAACTGATATTTCCTACAAAAACGGGAAGGAAATCACCTGGATCTCACTTTCAGTCCAGCAGCCCTGGTGTGCAGACCTCTTCAGTCTTGCTGTTGCTGTTGCTCTTCCACATCATCCAGTCATCTCCACCATGGATCGTCGCACACTCCTTTTGGTAGCCGCCATCATTCTACAGCAGTACCAAGCCCTCTTCAGGCTCTTTCACCTGTTCTATGCAAGGAAAAGGAGGCGGCCAAGAAGTGTCTGGGTCCGAAGATGGATTGCGAGAAGAGCGGAGTACGGACTGTATGACAAGCTGATGGTGGAGCTGAGGAACGAAGACCCTCATGCATTCCAGCACTTCATGAGGATGCCACCAGCCATGTTTGACGAAGTTGTGAAGTGGCTGAGACCCAGGTTGACCAAGGCAAACACCAACTTCCGGCCCAGCCTGGACCCTGGTCTGAAGGTGGCACTGACTCTGCGCCACCTGGCCTCAGGGACCACGTACAGGAACATGCAGTACGCCTGGAGGGTGCCACACAACACCATCAGCATTGTGGTCAGAGAAGTGGTGCAGGCCATCATCGAAGAATACCTAGAGGAGCTCCTCCAGTGCCCCACCACTGAAGAAGGCTGAAAGAAAGTTGCAGAACAGTGGTATCAGAAGTGGAACTTCCCCCACACTGTTGGAGCCATAGATGGGAAGCACGTGGCCTGCAAAGCTCCAGCCAACTCAGAGTCCACTTATCACAACTCCAAGGGCTTCTTCAGCATCATCCTCTTTGCCATGGTTGATGCTGACTACAAGTTCATGTACATCGATGCTTCAGGCAACGGGTCAGCTTCAGATACCCAGGTATACAGTGCCAGTGACCTCAAGGAGGGGCTGGAACACAACTTCATCATAAGCTACCCAGATCCAGACACACAAGATGTGCCCTACTTCATCGTGGGTGATGATGCCTTCTCCCTCAGAACCTACCTCATGAAGCCCTACACTTCCAGATACCTCACCCGTGAAGAGAGGATCTTCAACTACAGGCTGTCCAGGGCAAGACGGGTGGTGGAGAACGCCTTTGGCATCCTGGCCAACAGGTTCCAGGTATTTCTCACCACCATGCAGCATCGCCCACAGACTGTGAGAAACATCGTGGAAGCTTGCTGCATCCTGCACAATCTCATGCGCACCTGCTACCCAGTGTTGCAGAACAGGCTCGTGGACCGCCAACAAGGCAATGGGGACATGGAGCCTGGTGAATGGAGGCAAGGGCGAAACCTGATAGACACTGTGGATGTGCAAGGCCCCAACAGAGCTTCATGTGAAGGGAAGAAGCAGCGCAACTTCCTGAAACACTGGTGCAACTCCCCAGCTGGAGCAGTGGAGTGGCAAGACAGGATGGTAGATGCTTAATGGATGCTTCCTTCAGCCTGTCTCATCACACTGATGAGATTGTGCTATGTATGTTGAGTGGCCCTACAGTGAACAGGGCATTTAATAAAGAGTTGTGTTTATCTTGAAATGTGTTGATGAATGGTTAAATTGTTATTGATAATAAAGGGCCATAGGTATGGCACCTGGGAGGGTGGACCATACAGTCCCACTATGCTTGCACTGGAGGCTTATCTATCCCACAGCTATTACTCATCCCACAGCTATTACTCATCCCACAGCTATTACCCATACCACAGGTATCCCTGCCCATCCCATTGCTATCCATCCCACTGCTATCCTTTCCCATCCCACAGCTATCCTTACCCATCCCTCAAGCATGCAGAGGCTTAAACCATTTCTAAAAGTTTCCAGCAAGACTTTATTAAGTAAAAGAACTGAACCAAGTGTGTGAAGCAAAGATAACCTTTATTAATAACAAATTGTAGGAC
Organism: Laticauda colubrina; assembly: GCA_015471245.1. Classification (NCBI taxonomy): domain Eukaryota; kingdom Metazoa; phylum Chordata; class Lepidosauria; order Squamata; family Elapidae; genus Laticauda; species Laticauda colubrina. The sequence goes on along the minus strand of BLBF01000021.1, from coordinate 11,155,031 downwards.
TTTATTAAAAAAGCAAAATGAACTAAGAAAAGTGTCCCAAGCAAAGATAAAGTCAACATGTAACAACCCAGTCTCTGGCACTCTTCTCAGTCACTCTGAGGCATGCCCATGATCTCAGGGGTGAAGGGTCCAGGGGCTGTGGAGGTGGCAGTGGCTGGAGTGCTGGTCTGAGGCGCCATTGGGGTGCCTGGCCCTGAGAGGACAACAGGGGATGATGTGTGCAGGAAGCTCTCAGAGAGCTGGCTCAGTCCCGTGATGTTGAGAGGCCCTTCCTCCAGGACATGGGATGTCAGTCCCAACACCGATGACAGATGTTCTGAGGTCGGGCTTGCTGGGCGGTGGAGGAAGGAGGAGTGTTGTCTGGTCTGGACTGTCTGGGCTTCAGCTGAGTGAGGTGAGGCGTCAGTGGCATCTGTAGCTTCAGTGGCATTGGTGGCATCTGTGGCGTCGGTGGCATCTGTGGCGTCGGTGGCATCTGTGGCAGGCAAGGAACCTGTGCCTGGACTAGGAAGGGCTGTCTGTGCTGCTGGAAGTCCTGGTATCTGTAGCCTTGGTAGGTGAGGGGCTGTTGAAAGCCTTGGAAGGGCCGTGACATTGGCTGGGGTGGAGGAGCAGACCTGGAGTGGGTCAGAGCAGGTTCAGCTGGGCCTGGAGGTGGTGCAGAAGACCTGTGATCCTCTCCTTGATCACCTGGTACTGGGCTTCAGGCATTTCCATGAGGGTCTGGTTCACGTAGGTGAGGAAGGGCTTTCTGTTAGAGGATGGAATCTCGAAGTGTACCAGCTGAGAGAGGAGATCTATGCTGCTCTTGATGGTGTCCCTGATCTCTAAGAGGACAGTGTGGCTCTGTCCCTCCGGTTTGCCTCTCTGCCTGCTTTCTGTGGAGATGGAGCTGGGGGTGGGGGTGGGTTGGTCTCTGGTGGCCGCGGCCTCTTCTTGCTCCTTATGCGTCAGGGGATCCTCCATGTGCTCCGGCATGGGGTGTGCAGCTGTTGGGGGGGTCTCCATCGTGGGGCGCTCCAAAGATACCTGCCTGGACTCAGGAGCTGACTCTTGGCCAGAAGAGGACTGGTTGTCTGTGGGCTGCCTGAGAGAGAGGGTTGACAGAGGGGCTGCTCCTCGGTGGTGGATCTCACCCTCCAAGAAGCTGCACTTGGCCATCACGTAGGTCTCCCAGTCCGTCAGCTTGACCACGGCCTGGCCAGACTTCTTCAGGTGCAGCTTCCCGTACCAGGTGTGCATGTGCTTCCACCAGCCGAGGAGGACCTCTGAAGTGTAGCTCAGGCTCTCCGCCTTCTCTCTCCAAGCCTCCTGCTTCCGCTTGGTGTCTCGATAGAGCCTGTGTCCCTTCCTCCAGAGGTACTCATTCTCCCTCAGCCATTCGAGCACCTCCTCCTCATGTTCCTCTGCAATGGAGTACTGTCTCCTCTCCCCCTTTCCGTGTGATTGCCTCTTCCTCCCTCTGGCAGGGCCTTCTGGGCCCTCATCAGCAGGGCTTTGAGGTTCTAGGGGCTGGTCCACCACACCACCACCAGCAGCAGCAGCAGCAGCAGAAGCAGCAGTAGCACCACCAGCAGCAGCAGCAGAGTCAGCAGCAGCAGTAGCAGCAGCAGTAGCAGCAGCAGAGTCAGCACCAGCAGAAGCACCAGCACCAGGAGCAGCACCAGCAGAGTAAGCACCAGCACAAGCAGCACCAGGAGCACCAGCAGTAGCAGCAGCACCAGCAGCACCAGCAGAGTCAGCACCAGCAGAAGCACCAGCACCAGGAGCAGCACCAGCAGAAGCACCAGCACCAGCAGAGTCAGCACCAACAGCAGAAAAAGCAGCAGAAGCAGCAGAAGCCCCAGCAGAAGCAGAGTCAGCGCCAGGGGGTGGGATGGTGGTCCTGTCCCTCTTGCCAGGGCTGGTAGGAGTAGGCACAGGCTTCCTCTTCTTCCCCATGGTTGTTGGCTGAAGATGTGTCTGGCAGCAGGTCTTTCCTCTGAATGGTGACCTGCTTGTGAGCTGCTTCCCTTTATATCCACGGGGCTGACGCAATGCATCCTCCCCGCATGCGCAGTGAACGCTTTGCATCTGCTAGGCATCCACTATGCATCCGCTAGGCGTCCGTGATGCATCCGCATCATCCACTAGGCATCTGCTATGCATCCGCTCCTTCCTCTACACGTCCGCTTCGCTGTTCTCCCACGGAAGCCCTGTAGATGTGTCATCCGCTTCCATCCGCTTCCATCCACTAGGCTTCCATTGAGCATCCGCTTAACATCCTCGCTACGTCCTCCCCCCATCCGTTCCTTTCCGTTGTCGTCTGTTCTCTTTATGCAAATTTGGGGCACTTTTGAGAGCGGATAACAACGGATGGAAAATTTGCTCGTCCGCTGTGTCCTTTTTACATACGTTTTGCATCCGTCGGCCAATGTGACCTAGCCTTAAGACTCAGGTAAGACTCAGTTGGATTTAAAAGCATGAGTCTTACTGTCAGACTTTAACCCCAAACCTATTTATCTTTATGTTCCGTTCGGAAATAAGTTGCGCGAGACTGGGTTCCAACAACAACTCTTTTATTTTATTCAGTAAAGCAATGGTAACTGAACAACAGCCCAAGCCGTGGCAGCCCTTTTTATAGTGTCTTGCTTGACTATTTTAAGTGTTCCCACCATCAGGTGGGCCAATCAGATTGGTTTTCTAATAGCCAATCTGAGAATGGCATTTTTGGCCAATCAGAATAGGAAACTTGGAGCCTACCAAGTTCCATACACAATACTTTAGGTATATCTCCTTGAATGGAACTGACTTCTGAAAGTATAAGGAAAAGATTGCACTACCATCTTTTCAGGTGGGGTTTAGAGGGAGTGATATAACCACAGATTACAGCTACCCTTTCTAGAACAATAAAATAGGAAAAAAATGGAGAAAGGATTCAAGGCCATTTTATAAAGGAAGCCAAACTTCATTGCTGTTTAAATGGTATCAGGTGACATATTTATGTGAAGGAAATCTAGCAGTGGACAAGCATATTTGCAGTAATCCTTGTGAAAAAATATCCTTGAGAAAAACACTTTTTCTTTTCTTAAAACACATACATAACTTCATCTCTTAAAAATCCCTTACCTTTACTACCTCTAAATCTTGATTGCCTCTTCATAAGCAAATGCATCTTTTACCTAAAATCCAGTAAATTCAGCACATTGTCCTCTAGCGCATCCTGGGAAAATTTCATCTTTCAATTCTTTGGTCCTCTCATTGAGTGAAACCAGAAGTATGCTCTGTTCTCTCCTACTTTCTCTATTGCCACCTTTGATTCTGTAGAATTCCCATCAGTTCCATTGATAAGTGGCATTTTCCCCTCACCCCACTTCCCTCCTCCATCCAGCTGCGCTGCACCCCAATGTGAATTTTTCTGGCATGTTTTTTTCTCTGCGAAGCATAGTGCCTCAGGTGGGAGGAGATGGCTACAAGGGGAGAAGGATATATGATGTCGTCAGTACCCTGTGACACTCCTATTTGTCAGGGGAGCAGAGAAACACTTTGCCTGGGTGATGAAAAAGCTTTTCTAATGAGAAGTGATCAATATCACTCCTGCTGCATCATCCATCAGGGGCTGTTAAGGAGCCAGCGTGTCCATTCCTGGCTAACTCCCAATGTTGAGGGGTTGCAGAATGGAGGATGGAAAGAATAAAGAAAAAGGAAGGAGAGCCTGATATCTGGGAAGGAATTGGAGCTGCAGTGATGTCAAAAATGCTGATCAGATCCATGGTTGGAAAGGGAGGAAAGATTGATGGGGTTGCAGAAGTTGCATTCTCCATTAGGGCAAGAATCTGCTCTAATGAGTTCAATTTTAAACAAATAACACTGTTAACTAGTGTCTGTAAAGGCATCCCCAAACATTGTGGTCCTGAGTAGCTCAACAAGCTTTCTCCAAATACAGTTTCCACTTTCTACAATATCTTGCGACTAAATTGAACTTGGCCTAAATCTGGAAGTTTTCCTTTCTTGCAACTCACTGGGTCATAAATATGACCCAGCAACTTTCTGTTTCCCACTGACTGTCCCCTCCAGAGACTGCTTCAACTGGATCCCCAGCCAATAGCTTGAGCTTGTTTTAATTTGGGGGGGGGGGGGAGAGGGAGGGAGGGAGAAGGAGAGGGAGAAACCACTACAGATTCAAAGTCTTTTGTAGCATGTGAGTTTATGGGGCAAGCTATCAATTAGCCTATACTTAGAATAATTGAAAGACCATTTAAATTGACATTCTTCAACATTCTTCATCTGGATAGTGATACTGTCCATATGAAATTCAACATTTAAGACAGACAGTTCACCACATGCAGACAAGCATAGTTTGATGTGAAATATAGAAAATTGTGATCTAGCATTTTTAAAGAATATGAGGTTGGACAAAACTGGCAACCAACCTCTGACATGGAAGATTCCTCTCTGTTTAGAGAAGTTTCTGCAACAATCTTCCCTAAAGCCCAAATTAGATTTTATTGTCTTCTCTGTGTTGTGACTTCAAATTTTATTTTTTCCTGTTTTGCTTAAAAAAAATCATTTGGTCTTTTTAGATCATTCTTAACTAGTGAAATGGGAAGGCACATTCAAAAATTTTCTGGGTTGAGAAATCATTTTAACACATTTTTCTTTTTTTAATAAAGTGATATTTGCTCGCCATAAAGGAGTATGATTAATAATAGTAAATGAAAGCACACTTTCTTCAAACCCCACTTAAACTAAACATAACTGAATTTGATAGCAAGCATGCAGCAACTGATACAATAAGAAAAATGATCAGAGTAGTTCCTGAAAACCAAACTGTTAGCATCACTACTTTTTTTAGTATCAGGGCTTCCGTAGTTGCACAAAGGAGAAAAACTGCTGTGCAGATTTTCTTGAGAATGAAAACAGTGATACGAACTGTTTTTGCCAAAGATTTTTTCTCTCTGTTCAATTATCCAAAGGTCAAGAGCCCCAATGACAAATGCTGATACTGTCAGTGCCAAATAGTCAAAGCGGCAACAAACTGCAAACTCTGTCTATCTATCTAATTTTCTACAACATGAGTTATTAGTTGTCATTATGCACATTATCTCACCTACTTGTTTATTCATCAGCTTTAGCATTATATTTGAGGTCAAAAAGTAAGTCTAGAGATTGTGATGTAGCTTCCATTTATGTTGTAAGATTACAACACTCCTTGTCTCCCAGCCAGCATAATTACAGTCGGAGGATTGATTACATGCAACCCTCCATATTCCAATTTAAATAGCAGCCTTATAACTGGGAAAGTCACTCGCTCTTTCACCTATGAAGCTGTTCTTGATTGATGGGTTGATTTCCCATCTTTCAGTCTTCCAAATAATATTAGAACTGCAATTTCCAGAATTCAGTCAGCATGGTTGAGAATTTGGGTTTTTCTTCTTCCCACAAAAGGATACCACTAAGTGGAGAAGACTACTCTATATATGCCCCCCTGCCCTCATCTTTGAAGGCAGAAATGTTTTCTGAAGTAATGGAAATTTTCTTTCTCCAGTGAAAGGGAATCCTGGGCTGTGTAGTCCTGGAAAGATTGCAAGCCACTTACCAACCCATTCTAAGGTTCGATAGTTGTTAATTATTATTAACCTGATGTAAAATTGATTTAGGTTTACATTGTGGGCATATACAATGATTAAAGAAGTGAAGAAGTGAGATGAAGAGGGAAATAAATGTGCTGTGAAGCTTTCATCCATACAGCTTGATGTGTGGGGGATGTGATAATGAAATAGGAGTCAGAGTGAGAGAAATGTGTTCTTTTTCTATACTGGCTAGGGGCAGGGGCAGGCAAGGGACATGTTTTTTTTATAATCTGTGATTTATAATACTACTGAAGTGAACTAAGAAGCCTTGACCCTTACTAGTAATATTACTACTACAGCAGCTTCTTATTTATTCAATTTATATCTCACCTTACCACCCAGAGAACATTTTTCCTATTACTGCATCTTCTTCATCCAAGGAAAACAAATTTATTTAACCTATTTTAAAAGTGGATCAATGGATATACAGTAACATGGAATACACTTTATGTCATAATCTTATTTCAAGGCCACTTCTTGACCTTTTATAGAGTTAGTCTTATCAGTTCTAGAATCTTCAGTTCCCAATCTAGTATTAATTATTGTTGCTATTGCTGCTGTTGTTACTACCGTACATCCTGTTTTTCCCTTATTTGGAAGTACATCTTTCTATACAGAAGCATCTTCTCACCATTAAGCTTCAAACAACCTTCATATGCAAATCTTCTTCCACTGAGTTCCTGTGCCAGAACCATTCCTCACAACTGTGGTCTGCTGTAAAATTAGTATGGTTATCAAGGTCATTGATTATAGCTATTTGTTTTGTTCAGTTGGCACAAATATAATTCTGTGAAGGTTTATGTAACTGGATTAAACCCTCCTGGCATCCTGCAACTCACAGAATTTATTGGCCATCCTAGCTAAGAATTCTGGAAGTTGAAGGCCCAAAGTATTTTAATGACCCAAATTTGAGAGAAGGCTGGTCTAAAAATCTGTGTATGTGTATGTGGGAAACAGATCCTATGAAATCAAGGTTACTTATTCCAGAGAGGATTGGGAGCCAAGATAAAAAAGTGCACAAATATTCCCAATATTCCAGCCTCCTATTTTCCCCACTACAACAAACCTGTGAGGTTGGTTGGGCTGAGATAGAATGACTGGCCAAAGTCACCCCACCAACTTTCATGCCTAAAACAGGCCTAAAATTCACATTAGATCTTTTAATGTTATTTAGCATTGATTATTAGTACAGTATCTTCAGTTCTAGACAGTACCAGTACTAACCTGTAGTCAAAGAATGTGTGTTTTGCTTAATCTCATATAAAAATATTCGGTCGAAGCCATTCATGTTTCAGTATCTGAAACAGTTAAACATCTATATAAAAAGAAAAGATAGATAGATATAGTATTTTATGAGAATAGATTTTCCAAGGGGTCTAGTCCCTGTTAGCTTGTTGCATTGATTGAAAAGATAGCAACCAATTACTCATGTTGAAAAAAAAAAAACCCAGATAAATAGCTAGATGGTGTTGATATTTTAGAAGGGCTGCATTACATTATACACAATTACACACATTGTGATTCCTATGGTATGTAATTTTTCATTACTTATCTTTCTGAGAGTACTTTCTAAATCTTTGTGAGATTTAAAGAGGAAGAAGCATGATTAATATACACTACATTTTCTGCAATGTATTTATAGGCTGGATTTGCACAACACCTGTTGTGCAAACTCAGCCAACAGGATTCAGCCAACTAGATTAATTCTTCAGTTAGTCACTGATAAGCATGCAATGAGATTGTGACCTTAGTATCTACTCAAAGCTAGGAGCTTTGAATTTCTGATTTTTTTTTATCTGCAGATCTGGACCGTAAAAGTCCCCATTTGTGTTGGATAGCAGCAAAAAAGCATGCAGAAAATTCCAACTAGTGATTATTCTGAAATCTGCAGACCTAATCTAATTTATGGCAGTTCCAGAGTACTTTTGTCCTACTTATGTAAACATCATCTCCCAATAATTCCACACCTTCAGAACTGATGAGCAGATTTTCTTTTAGTTGCAGCCCAGTTCCAACGGCAAAATTTGCAATGCTGGAGCTCATGTTTTTGGTGGGGGAGCTGCAATCTCTCCCTGCCAATCCTGATCTTTTGGTGCTTTGATCTCTCCCTCTGCCCCCAGCTATTAAGCCACCATAACACCCCAAAGTCCATGCAGCTAGCAACCTGCATATTTTACATTTTTCTATCATGAAAGACAAAAGCAAGGGTGGGGACAAGGGCATGGGGATAACCGGAGGGAGCGCTGGTCACCTTTGGTAGGCATGTCCTGAGTTCCCACAATAGCTATGAGTTATTTTATTTTTTTAAATTATGTTTTACTTGTTTTATAACCTGTAAACTGCCCAGAGTCACCTTGTAGGGGAGATGGGTGGGATAAAAAATTTGATTAAAAAAATGAAATAAAAGGACAGGCTCTGAGAGTGAGAGTTTAGTAAATGATGATGGCCTCTATGTGAAAGTGCTTTTAATATGGAAATGAGTAGTTTCGTCTCAATCAACTCAAAAAATCCTTAGGCAGAAGAGGACCCATTTCTCCTGCAAAAAAAGCCTCTGGTTTAATCCATAGACAGGATTAGGAAAACCCTTGCCTGAAAACCAGAGGAATTTGTACAAATTCCTACAGGCAATGTTGCATTAAATAAGCCAGGGCTCCAACTGAGGAGCAGGCAGCTTCCCATCCCTATTGTGGAATAAGGGGACCCTTTTCCAGACAAATCATTTGGTAAGTATAGGAGTCGTAGAGCCAGACTAGGGTGGTAGAGGGAAAACCTGGGAGCAGTAATATCTCATATTGGGGTTTTTACAACCTCATGAATCAAATCATTTCATCATTTCCCTGAATACTCCCCAGAGGCCTTTGAATCTCTCTGTGAATGTCGCCCTCCTATCTGCCTTCAGGTGGGGGAGGGGAATCTCTCCTTCCCCTCACATAAAATGGCTTCTCACATGGAAGGCCATATTGGAATCGTACACGAGAAGTAAAATATGTTTTCTTTTTCTTTCATACACACACACACACACACACACACACACAGGTGCAATAAAAATATAGTTATTATGCACACCCTTGGGGGGAGAGGGGAATTCCAGCTTTTGCTGCCACCTCTTCTGGTCCCATTCATCATTCCGGGCCCAGAGAGAGAGAGAGAGAGAGAGACCCAGGAAGGGGCGGCCAAAAGGACCCTCTTTTAATGAGAGAGAGACTTTATTTGTTCCTGAGATGGAGCATCCACTAGTTATGGCTGAGACTTTTATGAGGATCTCAGCAGTGGTAATAAAGGAGGAGGAGGGCTCCCTCCTCCCACTTCCCTCTTTTTTTAAAAAAAAATGAGCAAGCAGTAACCCAAGGGTTTTTTTTTTTTTTCCTCCCGCCTTTCCAAAACAAAGCTTTTATTTCCTGGCCGGTGTAACAGCCCACTAGCCTCTCATCAAGCTTGCCTGCTGGCATAAAACACATACACACACATTTTTCATGTCCCCCTCCTTCCCCCTATAATGTCCGTATTGCCTTGCAAAATTGCACCTGCAGCATTGAACCTCTTTTTTGGGGGGGCCAAGCCTGAACTTTGGGTGCCTCCTGACTGCTGCCACCCGAACCCCCTTTGAAGGGTAGCTGTTCCCCCCTTCCTTCCTCCCTCCTCTTCCATCGTTCTCTTCAGATCCCATTTGTCTTCTGCCTTATAGGCTGTTGGTGAGTCCTTTTTATTACCGGCCTGGCGGAGTCCTCCTTGTTAGATTGAATTACATGATTCACTGTTTGATGGTGCTTTTCTATTACCTTATAAATTTTGTTTATTCCTTCTCTGACCCTTTATTCACAGCCTGGGATTTCTCGCAAGATACAAAATAAATTTATAAACAAATCAATTAAATATTTCTTCACAATTTGTCAGCCCCCCTCCACAAAAGACACACAATATCGCCAAGAGTTATGGGCCATGTGGCAACGCAATGCAGCTCCTGCCTGACGAGAGGAGGAAAGGGGAAAAGGTGGGTGGGAGAGAAAAGGCTATGAAAAAGCTCGGCTGATCATTGTCTTGCCATCTTGATTGCCGTGCTAAGGGCCATCCCTGTTACCTCCCTATGCCTCTGTTATTTTTAATTGTTCTCCTAGCTATTCTTAAACTGCCAAGGGACTTCAGCAGCTGGGTGGTATATTAGCAAATCAATCCATCAATGTCCTTTACTTAGTTGTCCATCACAGTTAGGACCTCTGTCTGATGCATGAACCTCCAAGGTTACCCCGACACTGAGAGTCCCTTGGACTGCAAGGAGATCAAACCAGTCAACCCTAAAAGAAACCAACCCTGACTGTGAGATCCTGAAGCTGAAGCTCAAATTCTTTGGCCGCCAGATGAGAAGAGAGGACTCATTGGAAAAGACCCTGATGTTGGGAAAAATCAAAGGCAAAAAGAGAAGGGGATGGCAGAGGATGAGATGGTTAAATGGTGTCATTGACGTGATGGTCATGGGTTTGGGCGAACTATCGGAGACAATGGAGGACAATGGGGCCTGATGTGCTGTGGACCGTGGGGTCATGAAGAGTAGGGCACAACTTAATGACTGAACAACAAGTCCTCCTTCCTATTCTCACATTCATCAATTTGCTGGTATTGGAGGATTGCCAACTGATGTGAGCAACTGACCTGGGTAGGTTTTGCATGTTACCCTGTTTGCCAAATTCAACAGTGAACTTTCCTAGAACATGGAGGACAACATTACCACCTGCCCTCAACAAAGATCAAATTACTGCCAAATGTACAGCTGAAGGAGTTGCTTCAAAAGCAATGCAATGTATATCACATATCATTCTACTCTATAAGAAGAGAAGAAATGAAGTAGGGGGGGGGGGAGCAGCTATTTGTCTTGCTGGAATTTTTAAAGAATAGATATTAAGTGTGATATATTTTTCTATCCCCAATAATTTTGCCATGGAAAGCCTCTTTGCTCAAAACCTATCTTGAGAGGTAGAACATTCAAATATAAGTACTGTACAAACTGCAAATTATGAGGATTGGGAACAATTTCAGGTGGAAAAACAACATGGAGAAGATGATTACAAAATCTTCCCCAATGCCATGAACCTGTCCTTTCTTCTATAAAACTACTCTAATCTCCAGTAAACAAGAAAAAAAATCCAGATGTTTTGTTTCTATTTAGTTGTTGTGTGCATTTACATCAAAAGGGATGGAGAAAGTTGTATTCATGGCTATTGCCATGTTTAATCCTTATAATTGCCCTGCGTGATAGATTAAGTGAAGTGAAACTAGCCAAGATTTTCCAATCAGTTTTATGGTTAAATTTAGAAGGAAACCTACATCTTTCTTGATTCAAGAATCAAGAACCATGAGAGGTGACATCATTTTAGTTGGCCAACCTTATATTATGCTGCACTCTTTATTAACATTACCTCAGTAACCCAAACAAGGACTTACTAAGTAGGTCAACTTTATAATATCCATTTTGCAGTTAGCATTAAACCTAACAAAACTTTGGATTGCTTAAGGCTGCTTATGGAGCTCATAACAAGAAGCAAAACTGAACCTGCAACTTCCCCATTCAGCATAATATTATCAATGTATATATTTTTTGTGTTATAATCAGAAGCACATTAAGGGGTTAGGATTGTAAATTTAGTTCTGGTGACTTTTTCATCACTATATGGCAAACAAGAGGGCAATCAAAGTAAAAAGAAATTTCTTGAGCAAATATTCTAGTTCCATATAGTGCAGAGAACAGCAGTGCAACCGACTACAAAATTACAGCAGACCCAAATTAAATGATCATATGTGGAAATTAATCCCCATAAAAAACTGTCAACAGTTGAAATACTCATTCATTTCAATTTGTCAATAACTCCATAAGAAACCACACCTGGAGTAGGGACTATGTATATCTTTAAATATAAAATCACATGCACTAGCTTTCACTTCAAAGGAAAAAAGAAATTGGGCCAGCTGTGCACCTTTTGTAATCCAACTTTCTTCTTCTGTCCAGTTTACTGAATTATTCCATGCATTTGGTTTTTACTGTAAAGTGTAACTGAGGCTGCAGTTTAGGGATCTGGATTTGCACCCAGCCAAATAATGAACCAATATGACAAAGATGGCTTTACATATTTCAAGGCACAAACATTTTTTAAATGAAAAAAACCTTATTGTTTATTGCTTGAGATTTTTATGTGGACTTTAGTCTTTTTTAATTTAAAGTAAATTTGGATTAGGCTTTTAATATCATACATTACCTTGGGTGCCTTCAGGCAGAGGAGCAACACCTAAGTGCAATCAGCAGGAAAATAAATTAGGTAAGAAGAGGATAGCAAAGAGGTCTTAAAGTTAAAAGAGACGTGCCCAGTCCAGAAAATAGTCTAGAAGAAGTAAGAGGGATGTATGGGCTCATCCATATTCTGGGGCACAAAATTCTCATCAACCCCCAACCAGCATCTTCAACAACCACTGGAGGATTCCAGATTTTCGTGCAATAAAAGTGCTTTTTTATTTACTACCAGATCTATTCCTGAATGTAAGCTCGAAATTTCTAATGAACATTTCCTAAAGCACATTTATAAAATACTCTCCTGTGTAGCATCTTTATCTTCCAATGAAAGATACGGATGAACATAGCTTGCTTTTACAGACATGCCATCTCCCCAGGAAATTCTGGGATTTGAATTCCCTGCAGAATTCCAAAGATTCTCTTTACTAAACAGTCAACACACTCAGAAAGACTAGATATCCTTATTTCAAATTAATGTAATTCATAACAGTTAACATGAAATTCTGGAAATTCTGAATGTTAATATTGAAAGTCCAGAAAGTCCAATTGTCTTTTGAAAAAGCACCTTTGGGGACAACCATGACCTGGATGACTGAGAAACATCATAGATGTAAATTTTGAGCACATTAAAAAGAATAGGAAGAAAGGAAAATAAAGGACCCTTGACATTCTCCTCTTCTGACTGGCATAAAGAACTGTCATGCTTCTGCCACTTTTCAGATATAATAAAAGTCTATGATAGCGCAATTACCAACATTCCTTCATGCATATACTATTATGTTTTTCTTGCTATTAACCCTTTAGCAACATGTTTTTCAACTTTATGATATTCTGTCAAAATAAATGCAAGAGCCCACCACTTTCCTAATCCAATATGATCCAGAAAATTAGTGGAATAGGAACCAGCAGAAAAGGTTGTTTATACCTAGGTTACCATATTGGCTCTCCCACAGAGAGAGGCTGTCTTCTGACTTAGAGCAATATAATGATCATCCTTGAGATAGTCTCTTCGCTCATGTCTTAATCTCTAAAGAAAGGACACTGAGGATAAAGGGAGTGCTAAAGCAAGAGCATTAATGAACAGCATGTAGCTCTTGTAGGCAAGAATTTAATGAAGATCTTCTTTACTTTTCTTAAGATCTTCAAGCATCTCTGGAGGCCTTAGAGCCTGGTCCATGGACAGCATCAGGCCATGGCATGCCAGAAACCAGGCCACACAAACTAGCGAAGCCCCATCCTCAGAATGCAGGCAGCACACAAAACCACACCCCTTGTAGTCTGTGGAAAAAACTTTTCTCCATTGAACCAGTCCCTGGGGCCCAAAAGGTTGGGGGCCACCACCTTAAAGGACAAGGGACAGCTGAATAGTATCATCAGGGCAGACAACAGTGTAGTGGGTAGGAGACTGTCCGATGTTGACAGGACTCAGGTGATGGATGGTATTTCTTCCGATTTAATGACAGGCAACTGAGGGCCATCAGGATGAATTACGGCAGCTTTACAATTGCATTTCTCCAGCTCCTGGTATTTGCAACAATTCCCCCAGCCGCCATTTTGCTAAGGGATACAAGACACATTCAACATTGGAGACCATTTTTAACAGCTATGCCAATCCCTTCCCAATTGCCCTGGTGGGGCTCTTCAATCTCAGCTACATACCAAGTTCTCCGAGCTGGTTGGGTACAGATCATGGAAAACCACCAAGTCTCATTAATAATGTATTTTTATAGCAACAGAGAAAGAAAATGATAACAACAAAAGAGTGCATTAGAAATATCGTGGTGTTTTTTGCAAGCAGGCACTGCACCTTATATAGAGCTGACTCTGGGACAGTGTCTCCAGGACAAGGGTGCTAAGTCCACACAAGTGAGGTTTCTGAAACATTATGCCAAGTTCGAGCTAGGCTCACCTGTAATATATAAATGCACTTTTTACTTGACATATTTTTTTTAAAAAAGCTTTTCTCACAGAATGTCAAACAAACCACTTGAAGTACTTGGAGATAGTTAATATACATAGGCAGAATTCACAGATAATGCAAAATAATGGTGGGCTCATGATTGGTTGGGTTCACTCCAACATGCTAAGACAAACCAATGTAGTGGAGAAAATAAATCTAACAAACGAAATAGAGACTACATGTCCACCTGCTCCTATTCCCCCTTCTCCGATCTTTTGGATATGACTAGGGTCAAACCCATTTGTTTTTTGGCTTAATCCCATCATATCCAAACTGACTCTACCTGACCCCAGATGAAGCCTCCTACCATCCCATCTAAACCAAAGAATAGAGGCTTCTCACCTGCTCCATAGCACAGTTCAAGGGTGGCCCTTACAAGGGAGTTACAACCTAGAGAAATTCCAATCTTTCACCTCCTGATCAGCTGATGACCTCAACATTCCATTGTTTTAACAATGGGCTTTCTCAGCTCAGCTGCTCTCCTGAAAGGCCCATTTTGCCTAAAAGTAGAACTCACTCCAGGTACAGAGACAAGGACCTGCCTTGTTCCTCCAAATTGGCCAGCAGATCTATAGGATTTCTCACCATGTGTCTCTCAACATAACTATTGTACACTAACCAGAGTCACTTCTTTTGAGAAGGGCAGTTATATACAGTACATTAGATTGATAGATGATAGATAGAGATCGATAGATATCAGACAAACTCCTATAAAAATCTTGGCTTTTCCACTGTTTGGGTTCCTCTTTCTTGTAAAGCAAGTACCCAAAGATGCTTATTCTCCTCAATGGTGTGCTCCATTTTCAGTCTAAAATCCATAACACGAAACAGCCTACATGATGGCTTAGCACAATGCATGATCCCTGCCTTAATCTGGTCAAGGAGTTAAGGTGGCTTTCTGCAGTCTGGTGCTCAACAATATCGTTGGAATCTGACCTAGGAGGAAACAGGAAAAGAGAGTATAGTGACTCCTGAATCCTAAAATATCTTTTTGGGGACAAATCATGGGAAGGAGTTGGGTCTGCAGTAGTTGATTGTGTGTAGGGATGTGCTGTAATATAGTGCAATCTTATTGCATCAACTCAGCCATGTACAAATGAGTTTAAGAGTCTTATACCTGGATAAAAAGTATATTTTTATTCATTTCCTTAAATGGCTCAGCTCTGAGGTGAATTGTTAAACCTATAAAAAGTAGTAAAACATAGCTACTGTATTTAATTAAAAATGATTTTATTCCAGCAATGCTATAAAACCAGAATTTGTAAAGAAAAACAGAAATCACATAATTTTGAAAAACCAGCGATGATGAAAAATAATACGCATCTAGTGTCCATTAAGACAACAGAAAAGTCAGTTGTGCCTTTCTATGTAGAATATGGCACAATGGAGAGGTTGCCACTGAAAAGGTCTGGCACCTATGTGGCCTCTCTATCTTTCTCACCTCATTGGTTGAGAAGAACTCAGAAGTTGTCGGGTTCTGTGTAGGTCTTGGGCTCCCACAGTGGTCCCCAACCTTTTTTGTACCAGGGACCAGTTTCACGCAGAAACACTTTTTCAAGGACCGGCAAAATCAATTCTTCCCCAATAGTAAAGGGCTTCTTAGCTTTAGCAATATATTTTAATCACAATTATTCATTCTTTGCGGCCCGGTACAAAATGATCCACGAACCGGTCCCGGTCCAGGGCCTGGTGGTTGGGGACCCCTGGGCTACCAGATCTTGACTGCAAAAATGAACACCACCACTGGGTGGCAGAAATGAGTTAGACCTGTTGCTGCCATTCATAGTTCTGCAGTCCAGGCCTGATCTACAGTATATAGCTACAAAGGCAGAGGGTGGCAGCCATGTCAGTAAAGCATAGCAAGGGTACCTGTAGAACAATAAAATCAACAATAAATAACATGAAGTAAGAGAAAAATGGTGAAAAACACCGATAAGCAGCACTGAAATGGTATATCAGGAACTCACTCTTGTTTAGCAAATTTCTTAAATGTGCCAGCAAACTTTAACTAAAAGCAGCTGGATATTTCTAAGCACACTGCTACAAGCAACAATTCATTTGAATATGAAACTTGTATGCAGGGATGGGCTTCAAAAATGTTAGCAATGGGTTCTCTGCCCAATTGCTGGGTGAACGTGGCTATGATGGGCGTGGCCTATTCAGCATCCTGTATCACAGCTGGGGGGGGCATTTTTGCCCTCCCAGGTATCAGGAAGCTTTCATCGAGCCTCTGGGAGGGTGAAAATGGCCTCCCCAGGAAGGAACTTTCAGAGGGGAGGGCATTTTTTGTCCACGCCAAGCCTTCGTGCATGCCCTGCACTTACCTGCATCCAAAACAGGCCACGTAGGGACTCCTGGGAGGGGTGGTGGGGTGGGCAGAGCCAGCCAGGAGTGGGATTTGAGGGTTCTCCAAACTGTGCAGAATCTTAGCTAGAGGATCTCTCGAACCCCTGCGAACTCCCAGCAGCCCATCCCTGCTTATATGCGGATTGTGATTGAGTATTTAGCACTGTCTCGCAGAAATGTTCCAGGTACATGATCAATGGCAAGGAATGCAGGAAGATATATGTCTGCAAGATTCTTCAACTCTAAACAAGCTGTTGCAAGTCGAAGACTACCTGTACAGGAGATGAGGGAGTAGGAGAACAACTCAAAACACACTGACAACGTCTCCTCAAATGGTGACGAAACATTTGCAACCAAATTGTTGAGCTTGGAGCTCAAACCAACAGCCTAACTACCAACCCGAGCTACTAATATTCAAACACGTTTCAAGTGGAGAATACATTGACAGAGCAAATCCTGAATCTGCAGCAGATCAAGACAATACACTGTAAAAGATAGAGAACATGATCCATGATCAACTAGGGCCACCATATCTCAGCTCTCCGAGGCACAACAATGTCCTTTACATTGGCCTACAGCTTGAGAGGTAGAGCTCTCATCTCTCAGCTTGTGTCTGCAGGGGATCAGGTAAATTATGATTTTTTTTCCAGATCAACATTTGAGAGATATTCTAGCTCCTGGAAACTCTTAAGTTTAAATCTGCTCTTTGCTTTCATTTTTTTTTTTTAATATTAAGCTCCTGTCCATATAGCAGAGACATTTGTATCTCTGGGTCAAGATTCCACAAAAACTGTACTTTTCATGGATTGGTCATAAAATGTGCTTTCCACCAGTGGTGGGATTCATTTTTTTTTTAATACTGGTTCTGTGGGTGTGGCTTGGTGGGCATGGCAGGGGAAGAATACTGCAAAATTCCAATTCCCTCCCCACCCCACTAACCTGCTTTCCAGCTCCGTTCTCTTGTGTAGGGCAACAAAAGAAGACCCAGCCAATCAGCTGGGACTCGGGAGGCAGAGAATAGATGGAGGCGGGGCCAGAGGTGGTATTTGCCAGTTCTCTGAACTACTCAAAATTTCTGCTACCGGTTCTCTAGAACTGGTCAGAGCCTGCTGAATACCATCTCTGTACTCAAAGCACAATTGCATAGTAATCTTAAAATGCTCAAGTTTACATCTGCACACCTATCTCTATTATGGAAGGGCATGCCTCTTACATATACCATATCTGAACATCCAGACCCATAGAGATAGAGAAGGGTCCTTTAAATCATTTGGCTGTGACATGGCCCTCTTTTTGCAGCTTTGCTACCACTCACTATCCATCCGCCCAACCTGCCACTTCTGTAATATATGGCAGGCCCTGAATGCATTCCAGTAAAATCAGCCATAATGGATGGGCACTATTTCAGTCGTGGCTCCTCTTTATTGATTTTCCTTTAATGAAAGTTAATTATAACAATGATTTAATTAATAGAATTTCTCTCTTCCTTTATTGCTTCCCGCATTAGGACTATTAATAAATATGACCCAGACTGACAGCAGAATGAATCACAGCTGTGGAGTCCCATCCGATGGCCGTGCCTCCAATTCCCCCCTCCCCATAGCTCCCAGCCCATAAAATTTACAAGGGTGGGAGGGTTAATAATACAGGAGTTATTATCAAACTTTTACATTCGTAAGTAGGTTTATGGAATTGTTTGTTGAGTTATATGTAATGGCATCTAGGATGGCCAGGTAGGAAGGTCAGTGTTTGGAGGTATGTTTGTGTGTGCTTGTGCACAAGTGTAAAATACAACCTACCTACACCTGCCTTACTTGACATTTGCTAGATCTTCCCTGGATAATTCTTTTTATTTGAAGCATTATGTAAAGCTTATTCAAACTCCCGCTAGGCATTTTCAATTTAAAAACCCCTGAGAAAACAAATACAGTAACAATTGGCTAGATTCTAGCTGCTAGAAATCATATTTCCTTTACAATGCTCTCCCCATTCCCCGCATCTAGCCAGACAAACATATTTGCATACTCTATTATTGATTTCTTAATTACATCATTTATTCAGCATCGCTACACAAGAGTTATCAATGCTGAATTAAGAGGGAATTACTTTTGAGTCAAGATGCCTTGATCCTCTACCATCAAGCTATGAACTAAAGAGGTGATAATGACCAAATGTTGATATTTCTCTTCTGCAATTACACACAGAGAAATATATAAAAATACATTAAAAAGCAACAATAAAAGACCATAAAACAATAGGTTAAAATTAGTAATCCATCCCCATTGCATGCCTAGGCCAGGAGTCGAGTGGAAAAAACACATAATCAAGAAATATAAAAGAAGCATTAAACTGATTCCAGCCCATCAGTTAGGAGTTGTATCAGTAATAATGTCTATATACCACTCACACTCTGGAGGAACCAATGAACTTACTATGAGGGCAATGTTCTCCCAGCAGGTGCCTCCACATACCCATACATTCAACATGAATAACGATGCCTTGGAGTTCTAACTCATTCAACCAACGCGGAACAGCCAGCTACAATCCTACTATTGAATAATTCCAGGAGTATCATGGACTGTACACAACACTGTTTTAAAGCCAAAGACAAAGGAGGTGAGAAAGAACAAGAAAGCACATGATGCACCATCTCCATGGTTGCCAGGACACTGGAAGAGGGCACACAAGAACAAGAACATCCCACAACTCATATGCCAATTATTCCAGCAGATTTCCTTCTGTGGTATCTGAGCATCCCAAGATTGCTGTGCCAAAATCTGGTTGCAGCAGCATGATTGCCCAATGATTTCCATAGGCAACCAAAAGGGGAAAGTTTCCCTTATTGTAATACCTTGAGTGTAAAGTTTTCTCCACAGAAAGACTTGTTGGAACCTCCTAAATATCTTTTTCAGTGACCAGCTACTTTTTATTTTGTACGCTTTATTCAGAAAGAGATTTCATGAGGGAATTTTACTGCACTTTTGTTTCTGTCGGTGTTAGTCTTGCTGGAGTTTTCTTCAGTTTGCCTTTTTTTGAACTGTTAACCAAAGCTGCCTGAATAACTGAATACAAAGCAAAGTAAGAATGTACACCCAGAAGGAGATAATAATTTTTCTGCTTGTTTTCCCATTTCTTTAAACTTTTAATTCAGACTTAACCATGATTCTCTGTCATAGTGACAGGATGATGCAAGAAGCTAATGTTCCCAAGTGCTGAAACCCAGATCCTTCCTTTCTCCAAGGAGCTCAGGGGATCTATTCTATACCATTGGTCTCCTTTCCCCATTGGATAGATCTATAAGGTATGGTAGGCTGAGAGAACAATGTTTTGAAAAATGAAGTATTTATGTACATCTTTTTAAAATTATACTTTAAATTTCTGTAAATAAAATATTTTTAAAAGGGGTAAAATATAGAGCAGAGTAAGGTGCAGGTAAAAAGGGGAAAACATGAAAGAAAGAAAATAAGAAGAGACTAACTTCCAACTTTCTCTAATAATTACAAATATAAATGTGTTAACTGTTTGGTCTGAAATTCAGTAATATACAGTATTTTTGTAATCACAAACCATTCTGATTGTCACATCCCAAAATGAATACAGCATTTCTTTTAAAGCCCATGTCACACTGGCCAACGGATGCAAAAAGGACACAGCGGACGAACAAAATGTTGCATCCGTTGTTATCCGCTCTCAAAAGGGGCAAAAATTTGCATAACCGGAGCGGATAACATGGACGCGGGGAGGACGCAGGGCGGATGCAAAGCGGATGCGGAATGGAAGCCTAGCGGATGGAAGCGGATGGGAGTAGGTGGCACATCTGCAGGGCTTCCGGGGGGCCTCAGCAAAGCGGACGCGGAATGGATACAGCGGATGCAGAGTGGATGCAGAGCGGATGAAGCGGATGCAGAGCGGATGCACAGCGGATGCACAGCGGAAGCCTAATGGATGCCTGGCGTTAATTGCGCATGCGGGGAGGATGCATTGCATCAGCCCTGCAGATATAACAGAAGCAGCTCGGAAGCAGGTCGCCATTCAGAGGAAAGACCTGCTTCCAGACACATCGACTGCCTTGCCTGCCCTGCCTGCATGTCTGCCTGCCAGCCTTGCTGCCAGCCTTGCTACCAGCCTTGCTGCCAGCATCCCTGCCAGCCTTGCTGCCAGCCTGCCTGCAAGCCTTGCTACCAGCCGGTCTGCAAGCCTTGCTGCCAGCCGGTCTGCCTGCCAGCCGTGCTGCCTGCCTTCCTGCCAGCCTTGGTTCATGTCTGCCTGCCAGCCTTCCTGCCAGCCTTGGTTCATATCTGCCTGCCAGCCTTCCTGCCAGGCTTGGTGCCAGCCTCCCTGCCAGCCTGCCTGCCTGCCTTGGTTCATGTCTGCCTGCCAGCCTGCCTCCCTGCCAGCCTTTCTGCCAGCCTTGGTTCCTGCCAGCCTCCCTGCCAGCCAGCAACCCCACAACCATGCGGAAGCACAGCAAGCCTCAGACATCTGCTGCCAGCCCTGGCAAGAGGGACAGGGCTACCATCCCATCCCTGGCCCTCACTCTGGTTCTGCTGGGGCTTCTGCAGCACAGGCTCACTCTTCTGGGGCTGGCGCTTCTGCTGCTTCTGCTTTTGGAGGAGCTGATGACAAGCACTCCAGCACCAGCCACCTCCACAGCACCTGGACCCTTCACCCATGAGACTGAGCGACCCAGAGGAGTGCCAGAGACTCATTTTTGTTTTATAGCTTCTTGTTAATAAAGTATATTTTTGATTCATACACTTGCTTCGTTTCTTTTTTTTAATAAAGTCTTGCTGGAAACTGTTAGAAATGGTTTAAGCCTTTGCATGCTTGTGGGATGGGTAAGGATAGCTTTGGGATGGGTTAGGATACCTGTGGGATGGGTAATAGCTGTGGGATGGGTTAGGATAGCAGTGGGATAGATAAACCTCCATTGCAAGCTTAGTGGGACTGTATGGTCCATCCTCCCAGGTGCCACACCTACGGCTCTTTATTATCAATAATAATGTAATAATTATCCACACATGTCAACATAAACACAACTCTTTATTAAACTCCCTGTTCATTGTAGGCCAACCAAACATACATGGCCCAATCTCATCTGTGTGATGAGACAGGCTGAAGGAAGCATCCATTAAGCATCTACAATCCTGTCTTGCCACTCTACTACTCCAGCTGGGGAGTTGCACCATTGTCTCAGGAGGTTGCGCTGCTTCTTTGCTTCATTTGAGGCTCTGTTGGGGCCTTGCACATCCTCAGTGTCTATCAGGTTTCGCCCTTGCCTCCATTCACCAGGCTCCATGTCCCCATTGCCTTGTTGGAGGTCCACGAGCCTGTTCTGCAACACTGGGTAGCGGGTGCGCATGAGATTGTGCAGGATGCAGCAAGCTTCCACGATCCTCCTCACGGTCTCTGGGCAATGCTGCATGGTGGTGAGAAGTACCTGGAACCTGTTGGCCAGGATGCCAAAGGCGTTCTCCACCACCTACCTTGCCCTGGACAGCCTGTAGTTGAAGATCCTCTCTTCACGGGTGAGGAGTCTGGAGGTGTAGGGCTTCATGAGGTAGGTTCTGAGGGAGAAGTTGTCATCCCTGACGATGAAGTAGGGCACATCTTGTGTGTCGTTGGGCAGGGGGTCTGGATCTGGGAAGCCCACCATGAGGGTGCGTTCCAGCCCCTCCTTGAGGTGACTGGCATTGTATACCTGGGCATCCGAAGATGAGCCGTTGCCTGAAGCATCGATGTACATGTACTTGTAGTCAGCATCGACCATGGCGAAGAGGATGATGCTGAAGAAGCCCTTGGAGTTGAAATAAGTGGACCCCGACTTGGCTGGAGATTTGCAGGCCACGTGCTTGCCATCTATGACTCCAACGGTGTGTGGTAAGTTCCACTTCTGATACCACTGCTCTGCAACTTTCTTCCATCCTTCTTCAGTGGAGGGGTACTGGAGGAGTTCCTCCTTGTATTCTTCGATGATGGCCTGCACCACTTCTCTGACCACAATGCTGATGGTGTTGGATGGCACCCTCCAGCCATTCTGCATGCTCCTGTAGGAGGTCCCTGAGGCCAGGTGGCGCAGAGTGAGTGCCACCTTGAGCTGAGGGTCCAGGCTGGGCCAGAAGCTGGTGTTTGCATTGGTCAACCTGGGTGTCAGCCGCTGCACAACTTCGTCAAACATGGCTGGAGGCATCCTCATGAAGTTCTGGAACGCCCGAGTGTCTTTGCTCCTGAGCTCCACCATCAGCTTGTTGTACAGTCCTTCCTCCGCTCTACTGGTGAACCATCTTCGGACCCAGACTCTTTTTGGGTGGCTCCTTTTCTTCTTGCAGTAGTGTTCACAGAGCCTGTAGATGGCTTCGCACTGTTGCAGAACGATGGTGGCTGCTGAAAGGACTTTGTTACAATCCACGGTGGACATGACTGGATGCTGTGGAAGAGGAAGAGCCAGACGAAGGCTGCAGAGGTCTACACCGCTGGGCTGCTGTTCTGAAAGTGAGATGCAGGCGAGTTGCTCCCCCTTTTTAAAGGCAGTACAGGTTTTCCGCTAGGCATCCTCTAGGCATCCTCTAGGCATCCTCTAGACATCCTTAATATCCGAGATAGGTCCCCTCTGCGAATGTTTTTTCCGTTTTAAACGCTTTCTTTCCGTGCTGCATCTGCTAGGCATCCGTTCTGCATCCGTTCTGCATCCGTTCCACTTCCTCCCTGCGTCCGGGCGGATGCGAGTTGCGCGGATGCGCAGCGGACGCCAAGCGGATATAGCGGATGCATAATGGATGCGTAACGGATGCGTAGCGGATGCAGAATGGACGAACTGGATACATTTTCCGCGCAAAAGTTTTAGGCAGCCCAAAACTTTTGGAGCGGATGAAACGTCCATAAACGGATGCTGGACGGATAGAGAGGAAGCAAAACGGAAGCAGTGAGTACAGAACGGATACATCGCATTAACCAACGGATGGCAAGGTTTTTTGTCCGTTTTACATCCTCTTTGCATCCGTTGGTTCAGTGTGACATGGGCTTAATCTCAAGCAAAAAGTCCAAGAATTGTTACCATGTATCCTGTTTCTCCAACAATACGGCCTCCCCCAATAGAAAGTCCCAGCATGTTTATAGGCATAAAATCAAATTAAGCCCCTCCCCCAAATTAAGGCCTATATTAAAACATGCAAAATGGGGGGGAATGGTGGGGGGTTTTGCTGTTAGGAAGTACTTTTGTTGCATACCCGAATATGTGTTGACTTCTTCGTTGGTGGGGCATTTCATATCAGGAGACCTTCTGCCACCGTTGCTTTTCCTTCTCTCCATGCTGCTGCAGGAAGAAGTTTGGCGCAGCCATGCGCGGCCAGTTAAGGCTCCTCCCTGCAACTGGAGCCCGGTGGAGACATTCAGCTTCAGGCACTCCTATCGCCGCCTTCCTTTCACCTTCGAAGGCAAAGCCAATTCTTTTAAAAATGACACCCTACTACCGGTACGACAAAGCCTGCCCTGTCCAAGAGAGCAGCCCAACCCCATGTGGGGAGGTGAATCTCCCTGGGCCGCATCGCAGGATCGCCCCCCCCAGGAGAAGCACCCGGCCGCCATCCCTGCCTGGCGCTGGGCAGAGCATGAAGAGCTCCACCTGGGGCACCCAGCACAGCTGATAGGCGGGCCCTCCTGCCCGGTGGTGCAGCTCTCGCCAAGGTAGCGAGCGCCTCCCTGCCGGGCCCTCCGCTCATCCTGCCAGGGCCACATCAGAGCCATGAGGGCTGGGCAGAGCCAGGAAAGTTAGCCAAGGGTGCGCGTCTGCCTGCCAAGCAAAAGAGCCTGGCCGACCCAAGCTTGGCTTCCTTCCCAAGTCCCTTCAGCCCAAACCCGAAGGGGCCACCGGGAGAGGCTGCCTGAGACAGAGATAGCACCCACCTATCCATGGACAGGGAGGCAAGGCGTTAGCAGCACTGCTTCTCTGGCCGGCGGGTCTGGCGGAGAAAGCATGAAGCCGCCCATCTTTTCCACCCCTTGCCCAGCCTGTCCCCGTCCCTACGCATCTCCAAATGCGCATCTCCTACCAGCAGCTCCAAACACTGCAGCGGCATGGGCATCGAGAAGAGGCGCTCACTCAGTGGGGCTCAGCTCGGAGGAGGATGCAGCGCAGGCCGTCGCCTTGCCTCCCTGTCCACGGATGGGTGGCCGCTATCACTGCCTTGGGCGGCCTCTCCTAGTGGTCCCTTCCAGTTTGGGCTGGAGGGACTTGAGGAGGAAACCAAGCTCAGGTTGGCCCGGCTCTTTCACTTGGCAGGTGGACGCGCACCTGCAGCTCGCTTTCCCGTCTCTGCCCAGCCCGCACGGCTCTGGCGCAGCCCTGGCAGGATGAATGGAGGGCTTGGCAGGGAGGAGCTCACTGCCTTGGTGAGAGCTCTGCCGCTGGGCAGGAGGGGCCACCTGTCAGCTGTGCTGGGCGCTCCAGGTAAAGCTCTTAATGCTCTGCCTGGTGCCAGGCAGGGATGGTGGCTGGGCGCTTCTCCCGGGGGGGCGATCCTGCGCTGCGGCCCTGGGAGATTCACTTCCCCACATGGGGTTGGGCTGCTCTCTTGGGCAGAGGAGGCTTTGTCGTACCGGTATTAGAGCATCATTTTTAAAAGAATTGGCTTTGCCTTTGAAGGCGAAGGGAAGGCGGCGACAGGAGCACCTGAAGCTGAGTGTCTCCACCGGGCTCTGGTTGTAGGGAGAAGCCCTGGCTGTCTGCACGTGGCTGCGCCAAACACCGCGGCATTACTCTAAACACTGCGGCAGCACGGGGAGAGGGGAAAGCAATGGTGGCGGAAGGTCTCCCGATACGAAGTGCCCCACCAACACCGAGGTCAACATCCAAGCCATCGCCACCCGCCTGCCTGAGGATGCAAGGGGGGGGGGGAAATTAAGTCACCCCTGAAAAGACGGCCCAGCCATTTTTTTGGGTAAAAAAAAAATAAGGCCCAGCCTTCTTTTGTGAAAAACACAGTAGAAACAAAACTAGGCAAAATCTTTTTTAAAAAAAATTTGAATAGTTTTGCCCTGTCAGCCAATTCCATTAATTTCATCATCCATTTCTCCATAGTGGGACTCTGTAAACTTTTCCATCTCTGTGTATACAAATGTCTTGCTGCTGTTTTCTTATATAAAAGCAAAGCTCCATTTTTTTCTTCAACTGTTTATCCATCACACCTAGAAGAAAAACCTCTGGTTTCATCATGCCGGAGGGCATGGTGAAAATGCATCATCCGTCTGGTGTCCCTACATCCCGCAAAAGAGATTTAAATCCAGCCCCCCCTTCAAGTCCATTGACTCTTAGCTAGCACCACTTTGCCTTGACCATTAATAGATCAGATTCTTGGGTATAGATTGGATGGAATAAACTCATGGTGCTTTTGAATTCTGTCCTGACTCCTGGTTTCTTGCACCTAACATTACACTCATTTTAACAATTGTCTGAATTAAAATATATATTTGATCTCAGTAACGTTTAGGTGCCTTCAGACTGATTGTATTTCCAATATATATTTGATACACCATTGTGCATCTTTACGTTTATGCATAACCCTCATGAAATTGCTGTTTCCGGGTTGGTCATAAGAAAGCTACCCTTCTGGATTTGGAACCTTGGAGCAATGAAAATGAGATGTACAGGAGGGGAAAAATGTGTTCAGCAATAAAGATGCTAAGTGCCAAATGGAAATGCTCTTCCACTATCAAATTGAATCCAGAGAAATTTGCATTTTTCTAGTTAAAAATTGTAAATCATGTATTCCTTAAACGGCGAAGTTAAATTTGCTTGAGTGATTACTACCATTTACGATAGTTTATGAACTTGGTGGGACCAGCCTCTCAAATTCAAAAGGGGATGAAAGCCACTGGCACCTTGCTGTTGTTGGAAGGATCCTGAATAGCTTTGCTTGTTACTTAGACAATGCCTTTATTCTTTTCTCGGTGTTACTTTCAAATGTTATAGGTACAGTGTAGAAATATGATAAATGATCTTTTAAAATGCAAAATGGTTTTCTATAGCTCAATATTTTATTTATTTATTTAAAACAAAACAGTTATATAGCCGGCCAGCTTTCAGCCAGTTTTGGGTGGTTCCCAATCAAGGATTAAAAGGGCATGTAAAATCATTAATTAAAAAAAAAAACCCTATAAAACACAACCAGCAGCATAAAGCATAAAACATTAAAAACAATAAAAGCCTGGTGTCAATCCGTTCTCAAGTGCCATCAATTTAATTTTCTCTCAACCCTTGGAGGGAAAGCCAGGTCTTTAAAGCTTTAAGAGTAAAAGGGTAGAGGACTGCCAAACTTCAGGGGGCAAGATTTTCCATTAATATGTATATGTTTCTGTATTTTTTTTTATTTTTCCTTTTTAAAAGATATAGTAATATAATGGACAGAAATCACACATAGTTTTAATGCTATATCTGATGCTTATAAATGTGTTTTAAAGAATTTAACACTGCCAACTGAGGTTTTCCTCAAAATAATTCAACTCAAGAGTAAAATAGTACATAAATCCTCATATGGTTTACTAGTATGTTGGGCATCTAAAACTAAGAATAATGATAGCAAAAACCACAAGAGTACAGAGTAGTTCAAGCAATACTCAATACATATTAATGAAAAAACATATGATTTTTTTTTTTTAGTAAATTTAAAAACAAGTAAAATATAATTTGTATCCTCTTGCAAAACAAAAACTTGTCTAAATATGAGGCCACACTGAAAAAAATCTGTCAGTGCTATCTACCACTCTAAAATAGTTCAAATGAGATGCTTTAGCACCTAAGATATTTAAGCTGTTTTCCTCTCCAGAATCAGAATTGGAAACATGGTGCTGGCAGTCAAATCAATCCTGTTCTATTTTACTGCAGGGCCCAGTAAAATTACCCTCATTCTTGAACCATTGCTAGTCAACCAATGGGAATTCAGCACCAAAAAAAAAAAAGCTTTTTGCTCAACAAGCAAAAGTCTTTGGGAATCACATTTTTTAAAAAAGTGTCACAGTAACGTGTTGTTATTGCGATCCTTTTTTTCCTACCATTACCTGAAATTTCCAAGCTAGGCAGTTACTACCTTGGAATCCTATTAATTACAGCAATGGTCAGTGAAGTTAGAAGAAAAAGACCTTGAAAGCCAATATGGTATATAGATTAGAATTAAGGTACTGAACTAGGATTGGGCATACCAAACTTCACACCCACTCTCAACCACAGAAGATCACTGATCAATTTTGGGCCAGACACTATCTCTCAACCCAGTTCATCTACCAAGTTGTTGTGGGGGGTTAAATAAGGGGAAATCCCTTTGTAAACTGCCCTGAGCTCAAGGAAGAAAGATGAAATAGAAATCTAACAAATACATTAAATAATGAATCTTTTCTAATAGGCCTTGCCTCCGTGAGTTTGACTTAAGTGAAAAACTGGGCTTGAACTTAAAAGTAGGAGGTCATCATGCTTGTTTACCATTGTGAACAAGCTGTATCTTTAGATGATTCTCATATTACTTTTTATTTACATAGCTGGAATATCCATTCTGGAAAATGTCAGAAAACATGTCTGCTGTAAATTGAGAATCTGGATATGATTTCCCCAAGGCCAGGATGAGTTAAGGACATGTCTGTGTAGTCATTCTAATGATTAAAGACTGATGGGCATGTTAAATTCTTCATTCTGAACCATTTCTCTTCCCCACATGAGCCATAATCAGAATAGATGTTAAGCCCCTGTCACACAGCACCAACGGATGCAAAGAGGATGTAAAATGGAGAGAAACACTTGCCATCCGTTGCTTAATGCGATGCTTCCGTTCTGTACTCACTGCGTCCGTTTTTCATCCTCTCTATCCATCCAGCATCCATCTACTGACATTTCATCCGCTCAAAAAGTTTTGAGCTGCACAAAACTTTTTTAGCAGAAAATGTATCCAACGCGTCTGTTAGACATCCGCTACGCATAAGGGGAGCATCTGTTAGACGTCCGTTGTCATCCGTTACGCGTCCGCTATATCCACTAGGAATCCGCTGCGCATCCGCGCAACTCGCATCCGCTCCAGTGGAAAACGGGCAAAGGGAGGAAGCGAAACGGACGTGGAATGGACACGCAGCATTAGTAGCACGGACGGAGAAAGGATGAAAGCGGATACAGCTCGCATACAAAGCATTAAAACAGAAAAAACGTTCGCAGAGGGGACGTATCTCAGATATTTAGGATGCCTGCAGGATGTCTGGAGGATGCAAAAGGACACCTAGCGAAAAGCCTATATTTCCTATAAAAAGGGGGAGGAACTCACCTGGATCTCACTTTCAGTCCAGCAGCCCTGCTGTGCAGACCTCCTCAGCCTTCATCTGGCTCTTGCTCTTCCACAGCATCCAGTCATCTCCACTATGGATCGTCACACACTCCTTTTGGAAGCCACCATCGTTCTACAACAGTGCGAAGCCATCTACAGGCTCTTTCACCTGTTCTACGTGAAGAAAAGGAGGCGGCCAAGAAGTATCTGGGTCCAAAGATGGATCGCCTGAAGAGCAGAGTACAGACTGTATGACAAGCTGATAGTGGAGCTGAGGAACGAAGACCCTCGTGCATTCCAGAACTTCATGAGGATGCCGCCAGCCATGTTTGACGAAGTTGTGGAGCAGCTGAGACCCAGGTTGACCAAGCAGAGCACCAACTTCCGGCCCAGCCTGGACCCTGGTCTGAAGATGGCACTGACTCTGTGCCACCTGGCCTCAGGGACCACGTACAGGAGCATGCAGTACGCCTGGAGGGTGCCACACAACACCATCAGCATTGTGGTCAAAGAAGTGGTGCAGGCCATCATTGAAGAATGATGGAGGAGCTCCTCCAGTGCCTCTCCACTGAAGAAGGATGGAAGAAAGTTGCAAAGCAGTGGTATCAGAAGTAGAACTTCCCCCACACCGTTGGAGCGATAGATGGCAAGCACGTGGCCTGCAAAGCTCCAGCCAACTCAGAGTCCGCTAATCACAACTACAAGGGCTTCTCCAGCATCATCCTCTTCACCATGGTCGATGCTGACTACAAGTTCATGTACATCGATGCTTCAGGCAGCGGGTCATCTTCAGATGCCCAGGTATACAATGCCAGTCACTTCAAGGAGGGGCTGGAACGCAACCTCATCATGGGCTTCCCAGATCCAGACCCCCTGCCCAACAACACACAAGATGTGCCCTACTTCATCGTGGGGGATGACACCTTCTCCCTCAGAACCTACCTCATGAAGCCCTACACTTCCAGATGCCTAACCCGTGAAGAGAGGATCTTCAAATACAGGCTGTCCAGGGCAAGGCAGGTGGTGGAGAACACCTTTGGCATCCTGGCCAACAGGTTCCAGGTACTTCTCACCACCATGCAGCATCGCCCAGAGACCATGAGGAGGATCATGGAAGCTTGCTGCATCCTGCACAATCTCATGCGCACCCGCTACCCAGTGTTGCAGAACAGGCTCGTGGACC
The DNA here is from genome assembly GCA_015471245.1 of Laticauda colubrina. Classification (NCBI taxonomy): domain Eukaryota; kingdom Metazoa; phylum Chordata; class Lepidosauria; order Squamata; family Elapidae; genus Laticauda; species Laticauda colubrina. The sequence goes on along the minus strand of BLBF01000021.1, from coordinate 11,125,357 downwards.
TCCAACAAGGCAATGGGGACATGGAGCCTGGTGAATGGAGGCAAGGGCAAAACCTGATAGACACTGTGGATGTGCAAGGCCCCAACAGAGCTTCATGTGAAGGGAAGAAGCAGCGCAACCTCCTGAAACACTGGTGCAACTCCCCAGCTGGAGCAGTGGAGTGGCAAGACAGGATGATAGATGCTTAATGGATGCTTCCTTCAGCCTGTCTCATTATACTGATGAGATTGGGCCATGTATGTTGAGTGGCCCTACAATGAATAGGGCATTTAATAAAGAGTTGTGTTTATGTTGAAATGTGTGGATCAATGATTAAATTGTTATTGATAATAAAGGGCCAAAGGTGTGGCACCTGGGAGGGTGGACCATACAGTCCCACTATGCTTGCACTGGAGGTTTATCTATCCCACAGCTATTACCCATTCCACAGATATCCTAACCCATCCCACAGCTATTACCCATCCCACAGGTATCCCTGCCCATCCCACAGGTTTTCCTGCCCATCCCACAGCTATTACCCATCCCACAGGTATCCCTGCCCATCCCACAGCTATTACCCATCCCAAAGGTATCCCTGCCCATCCCACAGCTATTACCCATCCCAAAGGTATCCCTGCCCATCCCACTGCTATGTTAACCCATCCCACAAGCATGCAAAGGCTTAAACCATTTCTAAAAGTTTCCACCAAGACTTTATTGACTAAAAGAACTCAACCAAGTGTGTGAAGCAAAGATAATCTTTATTAATAACAAACTGTAAAAGAAAATGACCCAAGTGTCCCAAGCAAAGATAAAGTCATCAGGTAGCAACCCAGTCTCTGGCACTCTTCTCAGTCACTCTGAGGCATGCCCATAGTCTCAGGGGTGAAGGGTCCAGGTGCTGTGGAGGTGGTTGCTGCTGGAGTGCTGGTCTGAGGTGCCATTGGGATGCCTGGCCCCGAGAGGACAACAGGGGACGATGTGTGGAGGAAGCTCTCAGAGAACTGGCTCAGTCCTGTGATGTTGAGAGCCCCTTCCTCCAGGACATGGGGTGTCAGTCCCAAGACCGATGACAGATGTTCTGAGGCCGGGCTTGGCTGTGGAGTGGAGGAAGGAGGAGTGTAGTGGGGATGTCTGCTCTGCAGGTGAGCGAGGTGAGGTGTAGGTGGCATCTGTGGCATCGGGGGCATCTGTGGCATGGGTGGCATCTGTGGCATGGGTGGCATCGGTGGCGTTGGTGGCATCGGTGGCGTTGGTGGCATCGGTGGCGTTGGTGGCATCGGTGGCACCGGTGGCATTTGATGTACCTGTGCCTGGACTGGGAAGGGCTGGCTGTGCTGCTGGGGCTCCTGGTAGCCATAGCCGGGTAGGTGAGGGCCTGTGGAAAGCCTTGGAAGGGCAGTGACATCACCTGGGGTGGAGGAACAGACCTGGACTGGGTCGGAGCAGGTTCAGCTGGGCCTGGAGGGTTGTGCTGAAGACCTGTGATCCTCTCCTTGATCACCTGGTACTGTGATTCGGACATGTCCATGAGGGTCTGGTTGACATAGGTGAGGAAGGGCTTGCGGTTTGAGGATGGTATGTCGGTGTGTACCAGCTGAGAGAGAAGATCTACGCTGCTTCTGATGGTGTCCCTGATCTCCAGCAGGACAGTGTGGCTCTGCCCCTCCGGTCTGCCTCTCTGCCTGCTTTCTGTGGAGGTGGAGCTGGGGGTGGATGTGGGTTGGTCTCTGGTGGAAGTGCCCTCTCCTTGCTCCCACTGTGTCAGGGGGTCCTCCACGCGCTCCACCACGGGGAGTGCGGCTGTCGGGGGGTCTCCATCGTGGCACGCTCCACAGATACCTGCCTGGACACAGGAGCTGACTCTTGGCCAGAAGAGGACTGGCTCTCTGCGGGCTGTCTGAGAGAGAGGGTTGTGAGAGGGGCTGCTCCTCGGTGGCGGATCTCACCCTCCAAGAAGCCGCACTTGGCCATCATGTAGGTCTCTCGGTCCATCAGTTTGACCATGGCCTGGCCAGATTTCTTGAGGTGCAGCTTCCCGTACCAGGTGTGCATGTGCTTCCACCAGCCGAGGAGGACCTCCGAAGTGTAGCCCAGGCTCTCCATCTTCTCTCTCCAAGCAGCCTGCTTCCTTTTGGTGTCTTGATAGAGCCTGTGTCCCTTCTGCCATAGATACTCGTTCTCCCTCAGCCATTTGAGCACCTTATCCTCATGTTCCTCTTTGATGGAGTATTGCCTCCACTCCCGTTCTCACGTATGCCTCTTCCTCCCTCTGGCAGGGCCATCTGGGCCCTCATCAGAAGGGCTTCGAGGTTGTAGGGGCTGCTCCACCACACCACCACCAGCAGCAGCAGCAACAACAATAGCAGCAAAAGCAGGACCAGCAGCACCAGCAGCACCAGCAGGACCAGCAGGACCAACAGCACCAGCAGGACCAGCAGGACCAGGATCAGCAGCAGCAGAGTAAGCACCAGCAGAAGCACCAGCAGGACCAGGAGCAGCAGGACCAGGAGCACCAGCAGGACCAGCAGGACCAGGAGCACCAGCAGCACCAGCAGGACCAGCAGGACCAGCGCCAGCAGAGTAAGCACCAGCAGAAGCACCAGCACCAGGAGCAGCGCCAGCAGAGTAAGCACTAGCAGAAGCACCAGCACCAGGAGCAGCGCCAGCAGAGTAAGCACCAGCAGAAGCACCAGCACCAGGAGCAGCGCCAGCAGAAGCTCCAGCACCAGAAGAGTCAGCCCGAGCAGCAGAAGCCCCAGCAAAAGCAGAGTCAGGGCCAGGGGGTGGGATGGTGGCCCTGTCCCTCTTGCCAGGGCTGGCAGCAGATGGCAGAGGCTTTCTCTTCTTCCCCATGGTTGTTAGCTTGCTGGCTGGCTGGCTGGCTGGCTGGCTGGCTGGAGCTGTGTCTGGCAGCAGGTCTTTCCTCTGAATGGTGACCTGCTTGCAAGCTGCTTCCCTTTATATCCACGGGGCTGACACAATGCATCCTCCCCGCATGTGCAGTGAACGCTTTGATCCGCTAGGCTTCCGCTCTGCATCCTCTTCATCCGCTCAGCATTCGCTCTGCATCCGTTCCTTCCGTTGCGCGTCTGCTTTGGTGAGGTCCCCCAGAAGCCTTGCGGATGTGCCATCCGCTCCCATCCGCTTCCATCCGCTAGGCTTCCATGGAGCATCCGCTTAACATCCTGGCTACGTCCTCCCCCCATCTATTCCTTTCCGTTGTTGTCCGCTCTGCTTATGCAAATTCGGGGCACTTTTGAGAGCGGATAACAATGGATGGAACATTTTCTCATCCGCTGTGTCCTTTTTACATACGTTTTGCATCCGTCGGCCTATATGACAGGCCCTTTAAGTTGTGATTTAAAGCAAGGGGGGAGAAGCTGCAATCCCAATAGTTGTTGGAACTACAACTCCCAGCAGCCCCAGTCAGTATGCCGAATCATATGGGATATTGAGAGAGAGAGGGTTTGGCGATATCTCTACATCTTCCTGTGGTTGGTTTAAAAACTGAATTCCAAAGGACTCTAAAGTCTTCTGCAAATTTATTAGAGGCCCCACAATAAAAATATCTGCAAGGATTAATTGATGAACTCCTCTTTCGGAGTGGATCTTCTTAGTTTCAATTATCTAATGCCAAGAACAAGACTGGCTCAAACCAGGATATCAGTAATTAAGAATCCGTGCCATCATCATTGTGTAGCTGGCTCTATAAAAACCGACTAACAAAATGCTTCAGTGCAAAACTGCCATCTAGGCAGCCCTAAGAGGCTGTTGACAATGTAGGCCAAGTCTGAGTCATTTATTATGTCTCCCCAGTGGGAGAGAGGGGGAACTCATAAACAAATGAGTTACAGCCTCCTGCCTCACACTGGCTCTCCAAACCTTGGCACCAGAATTTGGGACACCTCAGATTCAGAATTTTTTCCAGGGATAGTTCTAGTTTTGATGGGACTCTTGTAAGAGTGATTGTTTCCTCACTCCCAAGGGCCTTACTGTTATTTTGAATTTCTTACTATCCCCCAGAATTTCAGAGTCATTATTTTTCCAAATGGTTGTGAGAAAAATGCTGGTCAGCTTTTCATTCCCTTTCATTAAGAGGGAAGAGCAATAATCATTTATTTTATTCTCTGTGTAGAAAGGGGAAGAAGGTTTTTAATTTGTCCAAGACTCACAGGAGTTTAGGGTACAGATCTCTGATTAAATGGAATTTTGGTCAGTTGGAAAGGTCACTAGTTAGCTTAGGGAGATCTCTACATATTCCCTGCCTTTTAAGCTATGGGCAGAACTAGGGTTTGTTTTGCAATTTCTTGGAGAAAAGAAAGTTTCACAGAATTTACACAGATATGATACAGGCATCCGAACTGGAGGTGTATATGCTTAGCCCACTCTCAGGTTAATTAAAAATGTTTTGCAGGTTTTGATGGTGCTTTAGAAACCTACCTGACCTTTTTTATTGGGGGAAAATGGTAGGCTGCAACAAAAGAAGCAAAAGAAAAGATTTCATCATGGTACCTTCAGCTGTCTCAAATTGCAATCTGTCCCAAGGCTAAAACCTGTGAGGAAAATTCTATTATAGACTTAAGGAGAAAAAACATCAACTATCCATCCTCTTTTATTACATTGGCTTTTTGGCTGTTTAAAATTTTGTTGGCTCAAATTGTCACATCCTTCCTTCACACAAGGCCATAGTTCTTCTTCACACAACACATATACACAAAGCCAATTTTAATACGCTGCAGAGTTTAGAAATTGTGTATGCATGTCAGTATAAGATTGCTTCTTGGGAACACTTCCGTGTGTCTGAAAGTCTGGAAGAGAGTGCCCCCACTACCCCACCCCCATCATTGGGCAGAGTGAGGCATCTGCCTCTGGCAACATCTATGTGGAAGTAGTAAGCGCAAGGTGTTGAAAGACAAGGCTATGTGGCAGTGGTGGGATTCAAAAATTTTTACTACTGGTTCTGTTGGAGTGGGTTGGCAGGGGAAAGGATACCATAAAATCTCCATTCTTACCCCACTCCAGGAGGAGTGGGATTTTTACTACAAAATCTCATTCCATCTCCATCTCAATAACCTGTTTTCCAGCTCCGTGCTTCTGTGCAGGGCAACCAAAGAAGATCCAGCCAATCAGTTGGGACTTGGAAGGCAGGGAATAGATGGGGCGGGGCCAGTCGGAGGTGGCATTTGCCGGTTCTCCGAAATACTCAAAATTTCCGCTACCGGTTCTCCAGAACTGGTCAGAACCTGCTGAATACCACCTCTACTACATGGGTCCCATCCTACATGCCTGCACCATTTAAGTTAGTCTGCCTCCTTCCAGAGTCCCATCATCAGCACTGTACTGAAGAAAGAGTCCAGTACCAGTTGGGCCAGCTTCTTTACCCAGAATAAAGTAATTGAATAGAAGAAGAAGCAACCGTTACTCAAGGGGAAGAAAACTTGGATATCCTCAAGGCATATTGCTGTGATTAATCTGCAGATAAAGAAAACAATCATTTGAGTTGCAGTTGGGCAGTAGTATCCTGTGGTGGGCTGCAACCAGTTTAACAGTCGGTTCTGTGAGTGGGCGCTTCGCAGCAACCTTGAAACAAATGTTGCCAGAGAGCACAGTCCTCAAACTAGGATATCCCCAAACCAAGCAAGACAAGTGCTACTTTTGTCTTTTTTGCCGATGGTTAACATGATTAGTTGCTCAGAATATTTGTCATCCAATCTTGCTGTACATCAAGGTTCTTGTCAATAACAAGCTGTCATCAATAGCTATTGCCTTAAGAAACATGCAAGCACACAGAGCCCAGTATAACCAACATCAGCTGCATTCGTTGTTATAATTGAGATTCAGAACTCAGGGGATTTTCAGCAAAGCCCCCCTCCCCCTCCCCGTCCCTTCCCTTCACCTGGGGAAATTTGGCAGACAACCTTAGAGTAGCAACAGGAACCGTTCCCCAATAGGTGCAGAATAATTGGCATCCATTTTTGTCATTCCCCCCCTGCAATGTCCCTGGGGTGCCATTCTCCTGCAACTTAAATCACAAGGGCTGTTTTTAGATGAGGAAAGCAATGTATGTTCCACTGATGACATGAACACTACCCAATAATGCCACCTGGTATTATGGCAACCTACAATAAGAGTCAGTTTTTACTTACAATTTACCATGCCCTTTGACTGAGCTGGTAACTTCAGTTTAGCCCCTTTAAACATGATCCAGTCTCACCCTGAATCCATGACAGTTCCTAAGGCATGGCACTGCTAAAATTTGCTAGTTCAGGTTTTACCTGTTCTAACTTCATTTCCTCCCTCCTGCATTTCAGGAAGTGGAGAAGCACCAACTTCCTCTGAATTTAAAAGGATGCTTTGTGTAAAGACTCCATTGGTGTCCAATAAAAATTCTAGGCTAGTGTTTCTCAAAGTACAATTTGAGGAACCCCATGACCCTCTGGGGGGGGTCTACAAAATCAAAACTTTTTGCAAGATATTGAAGATACTTGCAAATATTTTAAACAATGTCTCTCTTCCTAACAGTATTTCATGTTTGTTAAAAGTAATGCAGGTTTTCAATGAAATGTTCTATTTAATATCTAATGGGTTCAATATTGTTATGTTTACATGGTTCATTAAATAATACTACACGTACATCTACTTTAATTTTTAATATATTAGAATATCCATAAAGAGAACCCACATGAAAAAAAACTTTTTGGGGGTCCTCCCTAGCTTTTAAAAGTAGGAAGGGTCCTGAGAGAAAAAATCTTGCCCTAAGCAAAGAAAATAGAACATAGAATAATAGAGTTGGTTGATCTGGAATCGAAAGCCGTCTGGGTAGACTCCTGCGCTCGTCAGCCCCCTAAGGATTGCCCCAAGGAACCATACTGCTGGAGGAAATTCTAAGAAGGCACCGGTCACTTTTAGGCCTGTCTGAAGCTTCGTCTTGGGATGGAAACCTCCCCTCCTTGCTTTTCTCCCCAAAATATCCTGAATTTCTAGTGAGTCAAACAAACCATATTTCTCCTGCCAAATGGCTTGCCCGCTCAAAACTACACGAAGTATCTGGATTCACCGTTAAAAGATTTAGGATCTCTTGGCCAGATTTTGCTCAGCTAAGAGGCTTTGTTTCTGTAACTGAGACCCCAAAATCTTGGAAAGGGTGGGGAGGATGGTGCCAACCCTCTTTCCCTTCAGGGCCCTGAGTGACATGTGGCAGCCCCCCCCCCCCCCGGGAAAAGGCTATCCAGTGGAAGGAAACAGTTAGCACCAGAATAAATCTTTTCCCTTAATAATTGCTTGAAGTGTCGGAAAACGGCAAGCGGGAAGCCAACTTACTTCTGTTCCATTTTTTTCTAGACTTTGGAAAAGACTTGATATGTAAAGTTGTGCCTTACCTGCTTTCTTATTTAAATAAAGCAGCCTTTGGAAGACCCTAAAAAAAAAAAAGAATAATAGAGTTGGAATGGACCTCGACCAACCCCCTGCTCAAGCAGGAGAGACTATACCAGGGGTGGGATTCAAATTTTTTAACAACTGGTTCTGTGGGCGTAGCTTAAGTGGTGGCCATGGCTTGGTCATGTGACTGGATGGTTTATGGCTTGGTGGTCATGTTATTGGCTGGATGTGGCCAACTCAATATCACTCACATCGAGGCATGCATCTTCTTGCCTGGCCTCTCAAGACTGTGGGGATGCTGTAAGTGTGAAAAAGGGTCATAAGTGACTTTTTTTAGTGCCATTGTAACTTTGAATGGTCACTCCACATAAGCGAAGTACCAGCAAAGGAGGTGAAAAAAACTTCAGAGAAGTTTCTGAGACAGGAAGTCTAGTGCTGCCAAGAATGTAATAAGGGTTAATGGAGAGGCAGTTTCTGTAAGCAACACCAGAATGTTTCCTTCCTGCCTTCCTTACAGGATTAGGCCAGGAATTTCTTCTCACAACCGGTTCTCCAAGCTGCTTAGAATGTTAACCGGTTCTAGCGAATAGGTGCGAACTGGTAGAATCCCACCCCATTTCAGACATATGGTTGTCCAGTCTCTTTTTGAAACCTCCAGTGATGGAGCACCCACAACTTCTGGAGCAGCACAACTTATCTTAGAGAGAAGCTACCTAGGACTAAGAAGAACTGAGAATAATTAAGAACTGAAGAATAACTGGTTGCATTTTGATGAAGCAGCCAAGTCTTGGCTTGTAACCAGAAGCGAGTGAAAGTTTCTGGAGAAGGATAAAATTCAGGTTGGCTTAATTGCCCCTTTCCAAACCATTGTTTCTGAAAGGATTGTCTGAACTGGACCATTAACAGCAAAAAGCAGGGAAAAAAGGTCCTAGAACCATGGGAAAAACTCAGTATCCTTCTACATCCATTTCTACCCTTCCTCGACTTTCTAGCTCTGGTACTTCTTTTTTCTTTTTATGTTATACATCATTGTCACTGTAAATCTGCAGACAAGCTGTGTGTGTGTGTGTGTGTGTGTGTGTGTGTGTGTGTGTGTGTTAATTTCTTACGGTATTTATCTTTTTCATAGCATTTTGTGCAGTGCCTTGAGTCACTCAGTCTTTCATAAATAATGGTTGTTGTTATTTATTAAAAAGGCACTTTTGGATGCGGCTGAAACACTTCTGAAGGATGCTCACAAAGGTGAGCAGTTCCCAGCATGCTACTCAGTCAAGGTCAGGTAGCTCGAATAACAGCAAAGCTAGTTTGGGTGTGCAAGAGAGAAGCAAAGAAAATAAAAGGATTCCCCCCCACCACTTTTTTTGAATTTCTGGGTTGGTTTTAACTACAATTCTTGATGTGCTAGAGACCCCTGCTGGTCACTACTCAGATGCTCAGAGCAAAACTATATTTCATCGCAACTTTGCTTTCTTCATAAACAACCCTAGGATAATCTATAGGGGCTAGGTGATTTTCTGCAGAAGAGTGAAAACTGGGAGTGCCTGTGTAGCCCATCACACCTCAGCACCATATATAGCAGCCTGCAAAAAATAAAAATAAATCCGTGCTGGAAATTAACAAAAGCAGAGTTGATAAGAGTCATGAGAAGCATACAGAACTCTAAAGCTTTTGTTGCCTCCTCTTTATATGAACCACCATTTTTCAGTGACAGTTTCTGAATATCATCAGTGGCAAATTCATTGAAGGGACACCCGCTGTGGTTTGAGGTGGTTAGCATCATTTCTCTTTTCAAATGATTTTGGCAAGAGATTAAACCAGCATTCAGTTCAATCTGTGACTCTCCATTTGAGTACTGACAGTCCGGAGCAAGCCAACTGAGAAGTTCAGCCAGGAGTTCTGGCTTAATGATTGGTTTTCAATAGGTAGTTATCTAGTTTCACATGCTGATTTCCAGCCAACTCAATGCATGAGTACAATGGAACCATCAGGGCAGGACATTAGAGCAGAAGTCCAGCCAAATGAGCAGCAGGGCTAGCTTACCACCTCCTAAAACCAATGAAGTAATATATGGGATGAGGAACGGAATAGGCACACATAAAATCCTATGCCTAAAATCTAAAACAATCCAATACACAATTGCATGGATAACAAATATATTGAGGGCTGTCAGCGTGGATCATCTGTAATTGTAACAGGGGGGCTGAAAGAATGTACAATACACCAGCCATTTGGAAGGTTGGTGCTATAATTCTATGACAGCCTATTGAATACAGCAAATTTATTTATTTGGAAGGTTAGTGGTGCAATTGTGTGACAGCCTACCGAATACAGTAAACTTACAGTGAATAGCATGTGCTGTTGGTAGTTATTTTTCAGTTGGAACAATGTTCTGTCTAGATTTTATTGCCTGGCAAACAGTGTTTTTTAACCCAAAAGCTCTTCCTTTTCCTTAATAATGCATGCATGAAGGGCTGGTTTTCATTTACACAGTTGTGGGGCAAAAAACACTTTGTAGCTTTTTCAAACCACTCTTTATTCATGTGTTCTAGCATTCCTGGGAAGTGTCATTTTCGTTTATTTCTGCCAAGCTTACTCAAATATCACAGCCAGCCTTGCATCTTTATTTTCAGACCCTACTTCTTCTATAAAATATTTAGATTACCCTTTATAATGTCAGTTCAATGTTTGTCCTCGTTCTATAGCTAGAGTGAAATTTGCGTCAACAAGTCATATTCTTACATTACTCTGTTAAGTGCACCATGTGTATCAGCAACAAAAGCTTTGCATTACACATATAGGAGCTTTGACTTGCTCCATTCTGTTGCATCTTCCACTTCTACATTGATTATTCATTCCCCTTTTCCATGAGCTCTTCCCATTCTCCTTGTAGCCTTCTCCAATTTGATGCCTTCCAGATGTATTGGATACCCACTGGTACCATAATTCTCACTGGACTAGAGAGGATGAGAATTGCAGGATCCAATCTGGGTCAATCACTTCCACACATTCTGGTGAGAAATAAATTATCTGGGGATTGGCTCCAGTATGAGCCTGAAAGCTTGGAAGATTTAATCTCTGGTCCTGATGACCAACCCAGATTGGGTTATTCTAAAATACGTATATTTGCCTTCATTCATGATGATGGGAATTGTCATCTAACACAACTGGAGATTGCTTAGCTAGGGAAATCAAGGCTCAGTGATCTTCCTTATATTCTTCATGTGATAAATGGAGGAACATTATGGTCCCTTACTCTTAAGTATAAACCATAAAAAGCAGGGATAAAAAGGTAGATTAGGAAAGGATTGCTAAAAGAAAGTGATGCAATTCAGACATTTTGGATAACTATTTCCAGTCACTCCTATCCAGCAATCCAGTCACAATTATTAAGTAAGATGGCAGTTGTAATCCATCTCTGAAGGACCCCAGCATGTAGGAAACTTCCAAAGAACTCCTAAGGTCAAAGGAAACAATTTCTCAAAATCCTTTGAAGGTAATCAATTGGAACAGACAGTAAGAAGAGGGGGCCAAGCCAGAGATCCTAACATGCCCAGTATTCTACGTTCTACAGAATAATATATGTAGTTATCATCTTTTCATGGTGTTGTTGTATAGATCTTTCCTTTCCCAATGGGGAAATGTTTCTGTGGCATTGGATGGTCATGAAACCTCCCCCAGCTGGACTTCTTAATTAGCAGATATTTCTTCTCAGCAGTTTCTTGACTCAGACTAAAAAAGGTGTATTAGAGGCTCTGAAGTCCAGATAAAACAAGAAAGGAGAAAGAAATAGCATGTCAGAGCAAGTATGCCCCTGAATAGTTTGGTAAAAAAGAATTTAGTCTTCCTGTAGTCCCAGGAGTTGTATTTCACTGATCTAAGAAATTACTTCTAGGCTACAAGGTTTTCTACATTTTCACAGTTTCTTGAACAAGAATTCCAATTTTATATTGCCTCAAGATTACAGAATCTATGATGCAGGATAGCTGGAGATTAAAGATGCTTGTATAGTAATTGCTACACATATTTAAAGCTATAGAGTGCATAAGTTGTGACTCTAAGCAAAATGCACAAATAGGAAAACTGGGGTCTCTAGCTGACATGAAAAAAGATTAATAGGAAAAGGATAACCTGGAGGCCATAAGGCATGGTTTTATTTCCCATATCATTATTCTGAACCATATTTAAAAGTTGAATGTGATATATTTATTTCACACCAGCCTACATTTTGTATGTAGAAATTCCCACAGCAAGTCCTATACATTGTCATTTAAAAGGAAAAGAGAGCAAGGAATGAGGAAGGATACCCCTCAGCCTGAGACTTCTGAATTAGAATAGACAATATTGGACTAGATGAAAAGCAGCCTGCACTGAAAGAGCAGCCTGCCCTTTGTTTGCCATACCTTCTCTTCAGAAACCTAGAAAATCAACTTTCTGTTCTTAGATGTCAGCACAAAAGTAATTTTATCATCTATTTTCTTGGATTCCTTGCCTCAGCTTCTGCCCACCTAGCAATTGAAAGCACTGCCCTCTAGAATCGGACCCAACTGGGCAGGGGAAACCATTAGCATCCTGTCAGTCTGTTGGTAGCAAAAATTCCCTAAGACCCCAAGGATCCTTTATTTCTCCATCAGGGACTCACAACCGAAGCCCCACAGCCCCAACAGCACAAGAGATATATGTCCTTGCATTCTCCTCCCCCTTCTCCTTGCCTGCCTTTTGGGACACCTTCCTCAACAGGCCCTCGCTACACCTTCCTGCACAAACAAAAGCCCCACAATTATCACACCCTTCCATGAATTCTCATATATCAATATTCACATGCAGGGTCGCATGTTTCAGCAAAAACATCGAGGGCAGCTTCAATATAACATCTTGTAAAGCACCATAAAAAAGCCATAAACCACCAGGATAAAGACAACGCTTAACGCAGGGAGTTAATGAAACAAACAGAGGCACAGCTCTGGCTTGGCTACAGGTAGGGATATAACATAAACCCAGCCACAGAGTTTTATGGGAATGGATTTTCAAGATCAGTCAAAAGAGATTGCACTTGTGATACAGATGGCAATGTTGAGTAAAAACTCATAAGCATCTGCCTGGCTTGTTCTGCAGGGGGGGGGGGGGAACCATTTAAAACCAGTTATCTTCTCTCTGCCATTCTAACCCCCTTTTTTATTCATCACATATTTTCTACTCTGCCACCCACTGTGTAAACTGTTGTCCCCACAAATCTGCCTTGTATTCTCTGACCCCAGCTCAGGCTATGAGGAAGAAATTGATATAATTTAGGAAGTGGGGTGGGGTTTTATCTTTTTTGACAGCATGACTACTGTTTCAGGTTTTTTTTTCTTCATGAGTGTAAAACATAGAGATCCATTCAGTCCCAATGTACATGGGAATGCTTTTAAACCAGCCAGGATGAAATTATTTCAGCTTCATCAAGGGTGAAGAATAGACCACTCTAAAACAGATTGCTTCCATGCTCATCAGGTTTGCTGAAACTAGAAGGGAGCCAGGAGAAGAAGAAGAAATGTCAATACCGCTTTTGTGTAGTTCACAGGAAGAATATTTTCAGATCTACCACTACTCCGTCATTTTCTGGCTGTCTCTGAAGAGCAGAGAGGCAGGCAAGAGAAGGAGTCTCTTCTACACAATTGGACAGGGCCACAGTGACATTTAAAGCATGGAAAGGTGAATGATGGCAATGCATATTAATTGAAACCAGAGGATATTCCCAAATGATCACTAAAGTGCTTGAAAATGTACATGTATTTCCAGGTTCATGTCACGGGAAGGCTTACAGAATGCAGCTGAGACAGATTTCTGAGTAAACACCCTCCAGACCAGGCTATAAATATGTGACAAGCCATTTTTCTACATTCTTTCCATTAGGTTTGTCTGCAGGTGTTTCATAAGGTATGAATGTACTGGGGAGAGGAAGCCCCCCACCCCCACTTCATGTTCTCATACTTGCTTTCCAGGTCAAAACAAGGAAACAGCCTTCCACTCCTTCACACCTTTGCCAACGGTGCCTAAAAATCCAGGCAACCAAATCTTTCTTGGCTTCATCTGAGAGGCCATTGTGATGTCAGATCTTCTTCTGATCTGTGGAGTGCAGAACCAGGGCTTATAGGGGAAACATGCAATGAAGCTTGGAGAAAGACTTTGGAATTTACTTTACACCCACGAGAAATGTCCATTTAAAGGCTTCCAGGACCTACCTCCAAACAAGGTCAAAGCATAATTTAAAAACACACTCCAAATCCAAACAAATTGAATTAGCTTTCTTTAAGATGGGAGGGTGGGTGTGGGGGGGAATCAGAGGAAAGTCCAAACCAGCAGATTTGTAGTACTTTGCTGTCAGGGAGACAATTCAAAGATGAATGGATAGAAAGTATAAATTACCTGCAGAGAATTTGAAGAGGGGCTGAGAAGGAGAATCACTGTGAGTGCAGATGTCTGTCCACCCACCCACATATGTCACACTGGATGCAGTAGAGGAGGACAGTGGGAGTTTCCATGCATTGTATTCTGGGAAGGCTGAGATGTTGACTATATCTGGCTTATATTGCTGAGGGACACCAGAAGATTAGATTAGACTGATACTCTCCCTGTCTCCCAGCTGCCAGCTGGATTGGTACCTTTCTGATATTTTCCAGCCTTTGGACTCGACTAGCTGACGAAGTGGGGGAAGCTGTAATTCAAGAAATAGCCCCACATAGCCTCCCCTGATAAATTAGCCAGGAAAAGTTTATGGAGATGAATTCTCCACCATTACTTCAGCTCCAACCAATTACCCATCTAGAGAAGTTCACTCTCCTCAAAGCATAAACCCTTGGCAGCTGCATAATTCCTATCCACACTTTTTATGCACATGTACAGTATATGTATATTTACTTAGTTGATAGCCTTTTTATGATCAAGGTTGTAAAGGACCTTCTATGCAGCTTTTGCTGTGCAGCCTGGTAAATCCAGGTCAGAGGGAGGTGTGAGAAGGAGAGAGACAAGAAGATTGGACAAAAGAAGAAGCCTTTTTAAAAACTTAAATAACCTTCCCTTCTTCCTCTTTCCTTCTCTCTTTCCCTCTTTCTCTTTCTCTCTCTGACACATCTTGGTAAACCAAGAGATAGTTAATGGTTAAGGACAAGTTATTCTCTTCACCGAAAAAAATCTTCTTTAGGATGTTATTTTTAAGAATTAGTGTATCCTATGTTAAGCCCATGTCACACTGAACCAATGGATGCAAAGAGGATGTAAAATGGACAAAAAACCTTGCCATCCGTTCGAAAACGCGATGTACTCACTGCCTCCGTTTGGCTTCCTCTCAATCCATTCAGCATCCGTTTATTGACGTTTCATCCGCTCCGAAAGTTTTGGGCTGCCTAAAACTTTTGCATGGAAAATGTATCCAGTTCGTCCGTTCTGCATCCGCTACGCATCCGCTACGCATCCGCTACGCATCCGTTACGCATCCGTTACGCATCCGCTATATCCACTAGGAATCCGCTGCGCATCCGCGCAACTCGCATCCGCCCGGACGCAGGGAGGAAGCGGAACGGACACGGAACGGATGCAGAATGGATGCCTAGCAGATGCAGAATGGAAACAAAGCATTTAAAGCGGAAAAAACATTCGCAGAGGGGACCTATCTCGGATATTAAGGATGTCTACAGGATGTCTAGAGGATGCCTAGAGGATGCCTAGCGGAAAGCCTATACTGCCTATAAAAAGGGGGAGCAACTCGCCTGCATCTCACTTTCAGAACAGCAGCCCAGCGGTGCAGACCTCTGCAGCCTTCATCTGGCTCTTCCTCTTCCACAGTATCCAGTCATGTCCACCGTGGATTGTGACAAAGTCCTTTCGGCAGCCACCATCCTTCTGCAACAGTGCGAAACCATCTACAGGCTCTGTGAACTCTACTACGGGAAGAAAAGGAGGCACCCAAAAAAAGTCTGGGTCCAAAGATGGTTCACCAGAAGAGCAGAGGACGGAGTGTACAACAAGCTGATGGTGGAGCTCAGGAGCGAAGACACTCGGGCGTTCCAGAACTTCATGAGGATGCCTCCAGCCATGTTTGACGAAGTTGTGCAGTGCCTGACACCCAGGTTGAGCAAGACAAACACCAACTTCCGGCCCAGCCTGGAACCTGGGCTCAAGGTGGCACTCACTCTGCGCCACCTGGCCTCAGGGACCTCCTACAGGAGCATGCAGAATGGCTGGAGGGTGCGACCCAGCACCCTCAGCTTTGTGGTCAGAGAAGTGGTGCAGGCCATCATCGAAGAATACAAGGAGGAGCTCCTCCAGTGCCCCTCCACTGAAGAAGGATGGAAGAAAGTTGCAGAGCAGTGATATCAGAAGTGAATTTCCCCCACACCGTTGGAGCCATAGATGGCAAGCACGTGGCCTGCAAAGCGCCAGCCAAGTCAGGGTCCACTTATTTCAACTCCAAGGGCTTCTTCAGCATCATCCTCTTCTCCATGGTCGATGCTGACTACAAGTTCATGTACATCGATGCTTCAGGCAACGGCTCATCTTCAGATGCCCAGGTATACAACGCCAGTCACCTCAAGGAGGGGCTGGAACGCAACCTCATCGTGGGCTTCCCAGATCCAGACCCCCTGCCCAATGACACACAAGATGTGCCCTACTTCATCGTGGGGGATGACGCCTTCTCCCTCACAACCTACCTCATGAAGCCCTACACCTCCAAATACCTCACCTGTGAAGAGAGGATCTTCAACTACAGGCTGTTCAGGGCAAGACGGGTGGTGGAGAACGCCTTTGGCATCCTGGCCAACAGGTTCCAGGTACTTCTCACCACCATGCAGCATAGCCCAGAGACCATGAGGAGGATCGTGGAAGCTTGCTGCATCCTGCACAATCTCATGCACACCCGCTACCCAGTCTTGCAGAACAGGCTTGTGGACCTCCAACAAGGCAATGGGGACATGGAGCCTGGGGAATGGAGGCAAGGGCAAAACCTGATTGACACTCAGGATGTGCAAGGCCCCAACAGAGCCTTACATGAGGTGAAGAAGCAGCGCAACCTCCTGAGACACTGGTGCAACTCCCCAGCTGGAGCAGTGGAGTGGCAAGACAGGATGGTAAATACTTAATGGATGCTTCCTTCAGCCTGTCTCATCACATGGATGAGATTGGGCCGTGTATGTTGGGTTGGCCTACAATGAACAGGGCGTTTAATAAAGAGTTGTGTTTATGTTGGCATGTGTGGATAATTATTACATTATTATTGATAATAAAGGGCTGTAGGTGTGGCACTTGGGAGGGTGGACCATACAGTCCCACTATGCTTGCACTGGAGGTTTATCTGTCCCACTGCTATCCTAACCCATCCCAAAGGTATACCTGCCCATCCCACAGGTATCCCTGCCCATCCCACAGCTATCTTAACCCATCCCACAGCTATCTTAACCCATCCCACAAGCATGCAAAGGCTTAAACCATTTCTAAAAGTTTCCATCAAGACTTTATTAAAAAAAAGAAATGAAGCAAGCATGTGAATCAAAAATAGACTTTATTAACAACAAGCTATAAGACAAAAATGAGTCTCTGGCACTCCTCTTGGTCGCTCAGTCTCAGGGGTGAAGGGTGCAGGTGCTGTGGAGGTGGCTGATGCTGGAGTGCTTGTCATCAGCTCCTCCAGAAGCAGAAGCAGCAGAAGCGCCAGCCCCAGAAGAGTGAGCCCGTGCTGCAGAAGCCCCAGCAGAACCAGAGTGAGGGCCAGGGGGCGGGATGGTAGCCCTGTCCCTCTTGCCAGGGCTGGCAGCAGATGGCTGAGGCCTGCTGTGCTTCCGCATGGTTGTGGGGTTGCTGGCTGGCAGGGAGGCTGGCAGGAACCAAGGCTGGCAGCAAGGCAGGCACCAAGGCTGGCAGGCAGACATGAACCAAAGCTGGCAGCAAGGCTGGCAGACATGCAGGCAGGGCAGGCAAGGCAGTCGATGTGTCCAGCAGCAGGTCTTTCCTCTGAATGGCGACCTGCTTCTGAGCTGCTTCCGTTATATCCGCGGGGCTGACGCAATGCATCCTCCCCGCATGCGCAATTAACGCCAGGCTTCCGCTGTGCATCCGCTGTGCATCCGCTGTGCATCCACTTCATCCGTTCGGCGACCGCTCTGCATCCGTTGTATCCATTCCGCATCCGCTTCGCTGAGGCCCCCGAAGCCCTGCGGATGTGCCATCCACTTCCATCCGCTAGGCTTCTGTTCCGCATCCGCTTTGCATCCGCCCTGCATCCTCCCCGCGTCCGTGTTATCCCCTCCGGTTATGCAAATTTTTGCCCCTTTTGAGAGCGGATAACAACGGATGAAACATTTTGCTCGCCCGCTGTGTCCTTTTTGCATCCGTTGGCCAGTGTGACATGGGCTTTAACTAAGATATGTTATCATATACTATTTCAGCACGTACAAGAAAGCAATTTATGTGCATTAAGTACTGTTGGAAGAAATATCCTTCTGGGTTCAGTTCCAAGTGGGGAAAAAGACACTGGAACCATGGAGGGTGTTTGGAAGGTGGTTTAATGGTGGATAGTAGGACCACATGGCTTGAAGCTTCAAAGAAGGATGATCATATGCTCCAAGGTGAAGGAAAAGAGAAGGAAGGGATATGATATGCTGAGAGTGCCTGGGTTTTATAACCTTTGTTGGGATTTGAATTGCAGCTTGTTTCTAATTGATTGTCAGATTCCCATGCAGGGGCAACTCTGTTGGCTGTCCTGAGTTCCAGGCTTGGTTGAGCCTTGCTTGGATGATGATGCACTGAAAAGGGCTTTTGGCAATTCCTATAGCTTTACCTGGAGATCTTTGTTATATAGTGTTCTGCCCCAGGTCTTAATGGCCCACCCATTAACAAAGGTGGGGGTGAGCTTCTGGGGTGAGTTTCTGCTTCTGAGTTTCTATTCTTTTTAGGGGAAATATGTGTCTTTAGGGGAAATATTTAGGGGAAATATTTAGGGGAAATATTAGTACCTTTTAATATTTCTTAGGATATTTCAATTTTCTGGGAGAGGGGTGGATGCTAACTTCCTACAGGACTAGTATGTAGAAATCAGACATGCTGGTACGTGCTTATGTTTCAGTAGAGCATCTACTGGTCAGAATAAATTTCATTCATATATATATATATATATGTTTTTTTAAGCTTTCGCGGGTACTTACATGTGTGCTGTTTAGCATCCTTCGGGTATTATCCCACGTCATTGTAGTTCTGTTAAAGTTGTAGCAACGTTTCAGCAGAATCTCATCTGCCATCCTCAGGCTTCTGTATAGAGTTAGTTCCTGGTTTCAAATTTGAGGCTGGTCTTTTTTCTACGTGGAAGTGTGGTGGTAGCATACTCCTTGGTTTTCTATACGAAATCCCTTGCACTGCCTGTCCCACCACAAACATCGGACAAACTAACAGAAGAATAAGTGCACGCATTGAAGAACACAAGAACTCAATCAAAAAAGAACTGACCTCTTCCCTGGTCCAATGCGGTATCTGCTATCCCGCATCAGATGGGCGTCTCATGATAGGGAGCGAAGGAGAGAGAAACGACAGGAGACGAAGTTCCTCGCGATGAGTGCGCTCCGAATGTCCGCTCTTTTACACGCTCTTTTATTATGCTCATTCAAAAGGGGGTGATTGTTTATTCAGAACCTAGGTTAAGCCGAGGTCAGACGGAATGTACAGATTTAACAATGGCTCAAACAAAAGCAAGATATCAGGACAGACAGGATGGCAAGA
>BLBF01000021.1:11084259-11101253 GCA_015471245.1 Laticauda colubrina | reverse complement strand
AACAAGTTACATCTCTCACGCAGAAATATAATTGTATATATATATATATGTGTGTGTGTGTGTGTGTGTGTGTGTGTGTGTGTAAAACCCAGTGATACAGCATGCACAATGGTGCATATATAATAGTGAATATGCAACATTGTGCAATATCCTGTATGTTTTACTGTATGTTGTTTACATCAAGTATTTATAACTAGTAATGAGTATTGGAAAATAATCTCTTCTAAATCAGAAAAACTTGGGATAATATGCAATGTTTTCAAAATCTGATCTTTAACACATTATATAATTATCAGTATTGTAATTTTTTAAGCCGCCTGGGAAAGCCAAGAAAAATCATCAAAACCATAAAAAAAGCAAAAGTTAGAATATTTTGGACATGTAATGCAACACCCAGAAAAATACAGCATACTTCATTTAATCCTCAAGGAAAGATTAAAGGCAAATGAGATCCAGGCAGAAGAAGAACATCATGGCTTCAAATTCTAAGAGACTGGTTTGGACAAAACTCAACAGCACTGTTGCATGCAGTTGTTGATAAAAATAGAATCACCAATGTCTGATGATGGATATGGCACAAGAAGAAGAATTTTTAAAAGCTATTCAGTTGTGTTGCTTTGCTGTTTTTAAGTTTAGATTCATTATTAGCTGCCTAGGTTGGCAATAGAAAGACGGGCAGCCATATAAATTGTTTTAAAAAATAAAGTACTGTAGTAAAATAAAATCTCTGCTGTATCAGAAAATGTTTGACTAACAAATAGTGGAATATTTTTTTTTCTATTTCTGACAACTACACACCCTTGTGGCCCTTAACTTTAAAAACCCAAATACCTTCTGGCAAACCTCAGATACTTCATATGACTTTTCAGATGGTAATTCTTAGAATTACAAAGTTGAGCAGTAACATTCCAAATTGTGAGGCTATGAAGTAGTGTTGTTTCCAAATTGTTGTTTCTTCCTGTCATTGCTGCCATTGCTGCTAGCTGGAATCAAGAAAAATGGCAGAAAGCAAAATATTTTAGATGTATAAATATCTAAAAAGTAAATATTATATTATACATATAATATTATAAATATTAAAAAGTAAGAGGCAGAAATTTAAGATCCAAAAATTAAAATCCAATATACACTGATTATCCAATATTTTTTTTAAAGTACCAAATCTTGAGAGAAAATTCCTTGCAAACCACCTAAATTTAATAACTTTCTTTGTTAATATAAAGAATATTGCATTATATTTTATTTCTTCTTCATCTCCCAAAGGATTGGATTTTTTTTATTATTAAAGCTAGAGACAGCCAAAAAATAGGTGATCTGCAGTTTTTCAGATTCAGTCAAACTTAACTTCAGTGAAGTTTGCCTGTTCTCAGTGACTGTAAAATTTAAGAGTTTTAAGAAGATGCATAGGTAGTCTAGAAATTTCTCCCACTTGGTCATGTTAGATGCAAAAAAGATGGATTATAGAGAGAGAAAGGGTAACAAGGATTATTCTTCTATTTTGGAACATAAAACATAAGATTAATTTGTGACTTTCCCAGGCAGCTCATAGCAAGTAAATGCATTCAATATGGAGAAGCTGGATTTTAGTTTAGTTTACTTTATTGTCATTGCACCTCATACAACAAAATCAAACACCATCTTCAGTGCACATCATGACCATGAAAATAAACACAAACACACATCCTTCACCCTTCACACATTGAACCGGAAACCCCTGAGATCACACCAACACTGCACTATACAGCAGAATTCAAAAGAGCTACTGCCCTGGGATAGAAGCTGTTTTTCAGCCTATTTGTCCTTGTTTTTATTATTCTGTACCGTCTACCAGATGGTCATAGTTCAAAAAAAGGGTTCCCAGGATGAGATGGATCTTTGAGAATGTTTTGAACTTTCTTAAGGCAGCAGGAGCTATGAAGCTCTTCCAAAGAGGGGAGAGGGCAACCAGTGATCTTCTGGGCAATGGCATTAACCCTCTGGAGTGGTTTCCTATCTGCCGCATGCAATTGGCAAAACATACAGAGGTGCAGTGAGTTAAGATACTCTCTATGGTGCAGCGGTAGAAGGTCACCAGCAGTTTCTCATTCAGATGTTGTTTTCTGAGAGGTCTCAGGTAGTATAATATCTGCTGGGCCCTTTTGACCAGGGCTGCAATGTGGACACCCCAGATCAGGTCCTCTTTTAGGGTAACACCCAGAAACTTGCTGGCCACTTGCTCCACTCGGTCACTTGCTCCACTCAGTCTCCATTGCTAAGCAAGGGCTGGATGTCTGATCTGTTCCCTCTATAGTCCACTATAAGCTCCTTGGTATTAACAACCACGTGATTCACTTAACGATCATGATGAAAAAAAAGGTTGTAAAATCAGGTGTGACTCACTTAATAGCACCCTTGCTTAAAAACATAAATCCTGGCTTCAACTGTAGTCATAAGTTGGATGCTACCTGTAATTCATGGACATTAAAAGTATTTATATACAAGTCGGTAGAAAGGAATATTTCTGCGCATCCCAGTCAATGTTCCAAAAGTGACTTCACTGGTGTTTGCTTATTACAGGTGCGCTCAATGTCCTGGAGGAAAAGCCACATCAAAAATGCAAACTTAGCATAATAATTGTTGTTAAAGAACAACAACGGTAGAAGAAAAGATGTGTGCCTTTGAGCCAGCAAAGATACTTTTGAGTGAAACCTCTCTTCCATCTTCCCAAGTATGAGCATATTTCTGAGTCCAGATCATACCTATTAGTGTTTGTGAAGACTGGTTGTGGGATCACTCTAGTACTGCCCCTTTTCCATATCTAATTACCCAGAAATTACTGGTGAGAAAAATTATTTTCTTGTATGGTTGCAGGAGCTAAGACTGATAGAGAGGAAAGGTTTGAGGAGCGGGTTTTTGCCCCAAGACAAAAAGGAATCACTGGTCCCTGAATTGCCCTGACTGGTGTGCCATTTGGGCAGTGGTGGGATTCAAATTTTTTCACTACCGGTTCTGGTGGGCATGGCAGGAGAAGGATAGTGTAAAATCTCCAGTCAGAGGGGGTATTTGCCATTCTCTGGACTACTCAAAATTTGAACTACCACTTCTCCAGAACTGGTCAGAACCTGCTGAATACCACCTCTGCATTTCGGATGAGGTGGCATTTTCTGTTTCTTCCTAACCAGCTCTCATGTTCTATTCATTAATGATGGTGACTGAGGGTGCCTTTGTGAAAGAGAAGGAAGATGGTCCTTTGCTTAAAACATAACAGAATAACAAAGTTGGAAGGGACCTTGGAGGTCTTCTAGTCCAACCTTCTGCTCAAGTAGGAAAACCTATACCATTTCAGACAAATCAATGTCCAATCTCTTCTTGAAAACCTCCAGTGTTGGAACACCCACAAATTCTGGAGGTAAAGTCATTCCACTGTTTGTTCTGTCAGGAAATGTATTTTTCGTTCTACGTTGCTTCTTTCCTTGATTAGCTTCCATCCATTTCATTGACATGGGGGATTTGGCTCCTAGAGCAACTTTAAACAGGAGGAACTTCTTCTAGAAACATTCCCACCCTACTAAAGGCACCCTTTTCTGCAGCGATTTTTGTCTCTCTGGCTTCAGCATCAATTGCCAACTGAGCAGGAGGCCAGAATCTCTTATCCTCACTCTCTTTAGCTTGTCAGTATCATTGCCCTATAAAAGGAGACTTGATAACATTCATCCAGAGGTTTGGGATGTGTGTGGCTTTTTGTTTGTTTTTAATGTGCTGATTGTGACAACAAAGAAGCAGGAACAAGCAGACCTACTTGTAATTCTTATTGATGCATTTATTATGTGTTTATGGTGTTTTGTGGTTTTAAATTTAATTGATTTTATATTGTGAATGTATATATTGGAAGGCATCTTGGGAATATTTTCCTAAGAAGCAGCCTAATAAATATTTCAAATAAATGAAGAAATATTGCCTGGCCTCGTCCAGAATCTGAAATGGGGCTCCTGTCTCCACAATGTGTCCACATGGAGAATTTATGTTGGGGGATTTTCAGAATATCAGCTTTGAGGTTTATTCTCTTTTGACGTGAGGAGGGGGGAAAAGAGATGACTTTCTCTAAGCCGTGAATCTTGCTACCCATATAGAAAGCTGGATATTTGTCAGAAATAGTGTAGGGTCTCCTGCTTGGGTGGGGAGTTGGACTAGATGACCTATAAGGTCCCTTCCAACTCTGATTATCTGTTGTCTGATATGAAAAATTCTCTGATCTGACCATGAGGTGAATCAGTGGGCTTCAGAGGTGATTATTCAGCAGGTTCTGACCAGTTCTGGAGAACCGGTAACAGACATTTTGAGTAGTTCAGAGAATCAGCAAATCCCACCTCTGACTGGCCACACCCTCATCTATCCTCTGCCTCCCAAGTCCCAGCTGATTGGCTAGGTCTTCTTTCGTTGCCCTGCACAGGAGAAAGGAGCTGGAAAGCAGGTTAGTGGAGGATTTTGCAGTCAGCTTTCCCCAGGAGTGTTATTCAGCAGGTTCTGAACCAGTTCTGGAGAACCGGTAGTGGAAATTTTGAGTAGTTCAGAGAACCCGGAAAATCCCACCTCTGACTGGAGATTTTAGAGTATCCTTCCCCTGCCACGCCCTCCAAGCCATGCCCACAGAACCGGTAGTAAAAAAAAATTTGAATCCCACCACTGGTGGGCTTCCTTCTCTTTTCTAAGCTTGAACCATTGAGGGTTTATTTGTTTGTTTTCCTTTTGGTTGGTTGGTTGTTTTCTCAGAAATAAGCTCCATTAACTTGATAAGCTCCAAGTTAATGGAGCTTATTTCTAAAGAGGTGTGAATAAACTGTTCATCCAGTCTTTTTTTAGAACCCCTACAATATGAGCATCTAATCTGTGCTTCCTCTCCTCCAGTATTTTCTCTACAGCCCTCAATCCCTTACTGTATTTCATTTTTGTCCAATAAAATTAGAAGAACCGTTTTGAGACTGGGTAGCATGAGAGAATGTGGAAATCAACAGATCAAGAAAAGGGATGTATTTTCAAGGAAATTATGATTTTTTTCCCCTCTTGCATGCACTCAATCCTTGTTATTCTTGCATTTTGTCTCTGTGGATTCACATACAGCCTTCCATAAAAGTGTAACCAGTTTTTCATCAAGAAGGCCTCAACACAGCTATATGCAGCCATGTGCAATGGTGGAGGGGGGAGTTTGAGAGCCTGACCATGCAGCATTGACACCCTTGCATTGACCAAGTTACATTATAGTGTTGATTGCAGTAACAAGTCTCAATGTCTTTCTTCAATAACCAGAGTTTCCATTTCCATGGGGGTTTTCAAGAATATAACCCCTGTGAATAATGAGGTTTGAGTGTACCTATTTAAAGCTTTATCTGTATCACTTTCCTTGCCTCCCTCATCCATACTAACTCTCAAACAGTTTGTGCAAGACCCACATCAGGCCTCCTCCACCAAAATTCACATATGCAATCACATCCCAAAGTAAATGAGACCTGACACCTTAAGTTGATCCATTTCCTATCTTACCTCCATTCTTTCCCAAATCAGTTGGATATTATTGTCTCAGAAGCCATAAGTACAATTTCATCTTCTTAGTTTGACATGAATTGGTTACTTAAAAGCTGGTTTGGTTGTATCCTTACTGGTTTCAGAACATATACCCTTTTTTCAACACTTCAAGGACTAAACTCTAACAAAGCAATTTTTATAGTGGTAGTTCTGGACTAACAATTGAGCCCCAAATTTCTGTTGCTAAGCAAGACAGTTGTTAAGTGAGTTTTACTCCATTTTACCATCTTTTTCCTGACAGTTCTTAAGTGAATCGCTACAGCTGTTGTGTGAATCATGCAATCACAAAGCAAATCTAGCTTCCAACATTGGCTTTGCTTGTTGAAAGTTGGCTGGGAAGATTACAATGGTGATCACATGACTTCAGGACGTGCAACTGTCATAAATACATGCCAGGTGCCAAGGGTCTGAATTCTGATCACGACCACGGGGATGCAGCAATGGTCATAAGTGTGAAAATCAACCATAAGTCACTTGTTTCATTTACCTTCTAATCTTAACCATAAACAAACCAGAGTTGCCTGGACACAGAAGCCTTTGGAGCAACAACTCTTTCTCTCCACTACCATGACAGCTTGCTTCGCTCCGATCAAACATAGCTGGTTCAGAAAACTTCATAACCCATCTGATTCCTTGCCTGCTCTTCTCATTTCCCCAGCAGTAGGAAATAACATCATACCAGCTCAACGGAGAAAGGAACACTGGAAATTTGTTCCCCAAACAAGCAGTTGTGTATTTATTGATAATGGTTAAGCCTCAGGAAAGCAGCAGAGCAACTAAACAAGCGATATTAATCTTGAAAGAACATCCATTTCCAGATGTTCTTGCAGCTTCTTCCCAACATTATTTCTTGCTAGTTAGCTGCAAAAATTCAGTCACTTTTTTCCCGACTCCAAACTTGAAAAATGACACTGTTTCCTGTATCTATGGGCACATAGACACATATCCCAGAATTGATAACACTGAAGTTTCAGATCCTTAAAAGAGCCACCAGCTATCAAAGGATATTAAATCAAAATAGGTTTAAAAAGACATGGAACAGGTTTTACATGTGGTTGACTAATCATGATTTCCTGGATAAATTACCAAGTACTAAATTTGCACAATACCCTAAACCGTGAACTATGTTTTACAAATTGCAGTGTCTGGGTATAAGCTTCTATAAACTTGGGTATAACCTATATACCCAATGCCTGGATATAAACCAAGGACACTTATGCTTCCATGGGTTCAGCATGCTGTATGAACACATGAATCACTGACTTAAAACAAATTCAGAGGTCCATCCAGTTGATAGAGTTCTTTTTTTTAACATTTTTATTAGAAATCTTTTAGTTAGAACTGTGTGGAATCTTTTGCCTTGCTAAATATATGGTCTTTTCATAGAGCTGCTGCTTTTTCTCAAAGATCTTCTTATCAAACTCTGCCAAGAAATTAAGAACTCTTACAGAACAGGGATGAGGCTCTCCAGATGCTAAAGAACTACAATTCCCAAGAACCCTTTCTACTAGCAATAAGCACAGTGATGAGGAATAGCTGGCAGTTATAGTTCAGCTGAGATCCCCATCTCTAGATTAGTGAAAAAGCTGAAGTTATGGCCCAGTGCACATATTATAGGCAAGGGGTCCCAGGATCAATCTGTGATATTGTTAAATAGGTCTTGTAAATTTCCATAGCCAGTCAATACAAACAGGGGCTAGGCCAGCAATGACATTTCAGATGCCGCTGAATTACAATTGCTCATCGTTTGCATGCTTCATAAGGATATTGGGAGCTATAATCCCACATTAGACCCAATCTGGGTCTGAATCAAGTAGTTTTGTATCCTTGTATGGATACAAGCCATAAAGGAATAGTTGTTGTTCCTTTTCTGATTCTTTCAACAATATTCCCATTCTTTTCTCCCAGCTCCATCACTTTGCCCCTCTGAAAAATTCTGAGAAAAATTTACATATCTTTGAGACATGGTATAGCACATGCTTATTGTCATGTAGATGTATGACATTTAATGTCAAAAATGTGTCTTCCGTTACTAATTCACTTAATGACTGTGGCAAGAATGGTTGTAAAATGGGGGGGGGATTCATTTAAGAAATGTCCCATTTAACAACAGAATTTTGGGGCTTAATTATGGCCATAAGTCAAGGACTACCTGTATATGAACCCTGATATTGTGGATGACAGAATTAGATCCTGCAGCAGAGTTGCCAGATTAGACACAGGAGAAACTAGGTAATAAGATCTACCACCAAAGTGCCGAATCCAGTGGTATTTACAGAGGGAGGGATCAAAATTATCAGGCTGGTGGGAATTATGGTGCAATTAAAGCCTTGCCCTTTTTTAATACAGTATGTACTTCACATTTTTAAAAAGACTAGATTCAACCACATACGCACACATGCTATCTTCACTTTTTCTGATCACCTCACCCCAACATCCGTGGCTGAATCTCTCTCCTACATGGTCTTTTGCTAGTACTCTGTGTGTGCAGGGTCCACCTGCAACTTCAGGCACCCCACCAAGGTCTGAAAGGGATCAAGATGTGTTGTAGATCACTGATGTGAATACACACCTGTCTTTTCCCTTTATAGACTTTACCCCTGCGCAGAAGGCCAGGTAAATGTCTTCACGAATCCAGGCAAATCTTCCTCATGCAAAAGGAGCACTGAAAAGAATACCTGGAAAACACCCAATTATATCTGCCATGATTCCAACAGGTGGTTTTTAATTTCCCCTCCTAAATTAATTCATTCCACCCCCCACCCCCCTAGAGGTTGAAATTGATCTTTGTCTACAAACAGCTCACATGGAGGAAAGGCCAGGTTATGTGGTAAAGTTACATCTATTTTATTGGTTCATTTACTCAGCTTGTATACCACTCCAGTTATAACTGACTGAGCAACTCATTTCCCTATTCCATAAAAATAAGGTTTAAAAATGTACATAAAAATGAAACAAGTAACAAATAACTCACAGTTCTATGCCAGGGACAATAAACAAACTCAATTCAAACATAACACCACACTCCAAAAGGAACACTTCATAACAAATCAATCCCCTAGGCCTGCTGGAAAAGCTAGGTTTTAATTGCTTTTCTAAAGCCCAATGAGTTTGGGGACATATGGATCTCAGAACAGTGTTATTCTAAAGAAAGGCGGGGTAGCAATTGAAAAGGCCCACCACTGAGGCCCCTAAAGATGACATTCCCTGAATGTGAGGAGAACCTGTTCTACCAGGTGTCTGCAGAAACAATTGGAAGGAATCAGAAGGTAAGGGGTCCTAGGTATTCTCTGAACTTGGTTGTTTTCTTGAAGACCTTTCATTACCCAAACTAGGTAACTTCATCATCATGCTCTCTAGTTGTTATCTGTTACCTGTTTTGGGTAATGAAATATCTGCAAGAAAACAACCAAGCTCAGAGAACACCAGGGACCCCGCATTTCAACCCTGAGCTACAAATATTCTCCTTCATTGGAATCTGAAGGTATTTAAGCACACAGGGCCTTAAAGGGAATAACTGGCATCTTGAATTGCAAACTGGTCACCTTTTGGTGAAATGTGCCCCATCCATAACTCCCTGTCGGCCCTCTGAGATAGACCAAAGTAGGAAACCAAAGATACTAATGCTACTTTTATTATTGTGCTACAATAACAGAATTGTACAAATCTGAAAACATCTACCTCCTCTCTGTTTTTATCTAAAAGAGAACTAGAGAGGATTAAATCTGAGGGGTTTTTTTTCAAATTACTTTTCTCCCCTGGATTCACATTCCCTTATCTGATTGTTGCCTTGGTAGTGACTCTTCCTCCTATTCCTTAAAGTTATTCTCATAGCCCATTACACTACCTGAGCAGCTGTAGTATAAGCTGTACAGCATAAGCTGTAGCATCTGGGTGTTAAATGAATTCTTAGACCCTGCTACCCCCTTGTGCAACTACAACAGAAGAAAAGAAGCTTTCCTGTTCCAGGCCAAATTATTTGTCCTTATTCACAATTGAGTATACTTATTGGTAGTATTTTCCCACCATTTCAGATATAGTTATCTGATTCATTTTATGCTGCCAGTGCCAGGAATGGAAGGTAAAACTTTCTATTTGATACAGATGCCAGATTAGTTCAGATCATGTTTTTCACTGGAACTCTTCATTCAGGCAAATGTTGACTCCTCAGAGTGGTGGGATTCAAATATTTTTACTACAGGTTCTGTGGGCATGGCTTGATGGGCGTGGCAGGGGAAGGATACTGCAGAATCCCATTCCCTCCCCACCCCACTAACCTGCTTTCCAGCTCCCTTTTTCTGTGCAGGGCAACAAAAAAAGACCCAGCCAATCAGCTGGGTCTCAGGAGCAGAGAATAGATGGGGGTGGGGCCACTCAGAGGTGCTATTTGTCGCTTCTCTGAACTACTCAAAATTTCCACTACCGGTTCTTCAGAACTAGTCAGAACCAGCTGAATACCACCTCTGCTCCTCAGCAAATTAACAACTGGCAAGATGTTGAATGATGGCCTTACCTGTCAAACAGAATATCAGTTCCTCACTTGGAAGGGAAACAGAATTAGGATGGTTTCAGAGTATCATACATTTGACAACTCTATCCTTTTTCACCGTCAGATCTCTGACCGAAGGGTGTTTCTAGGTTCTACAACCACTGCCTGAATGGAAATTGCTAAATGGAGTGCACACCGGAGTAGGAAGATCAAAGGACAATCTAAAAAATTTGGGACTTCCCAGTAGAAAAAATTTTGTATGACTGTGGAGAAGAATTATTCATCTCATGTATGCTGCAATGTGTATGATGTTCTTCACTTCTACAGAGGAAGACCTCATGCTGGCAATAGAAAATGTTGTCAATGTGACCTAATACTGAGTAAATGTCATTTAATTTTAATCCTACTTATTTTACATATTTTTTACATGTGCTATATTTTCATGATCTACTTTATATCTATCTTATTTGCTCAGTGTTTAATGTTATATGTTTATAATCCAAAATGCCACTAATAAAGGATTGTCAGATTTTCAGTTGCCTTCAATACTGTGGTATTGTAGGAGATGACCAAGCTGAGCCAGAGGGAGGGGTCAAGTGTGTCATCAGTCTTGAGTTCCTTTGTGCCCACAAGAGATCTAAGTTCAGTCCAACCTGAATTCCATTGATTCTTATCTACCACCAATTTGCTTTGACAGTTGGTATTTCAGGTTCTTGTACAGCGTATAAGTTTGCAATAAACCTGTATTCATTTGAACCATCTTGACTCTGGATTTCTTGCACTAGACATGTATAAGAGGTTAGGATAGGAAGTTGTGAAAATGTCACAAAGGAGCAAATGTGTTTCACTGAAGGAGGAACCCACGCAATGGAGAACAGTCAGGAGAGGATTAGCATTTGAGAGACTCTTACCCAATGGAAGATCTTCCCCAATGGATCATTTTCCATCTGTGCTGGGTCTGCAATTCATATGAGATTCTGTAGCTTCAATTCTGATCCATATCCTGGGAGACTTTGGATTAGAACATAATTGGGTTGACAAAATTATTTTCTCTCCACTTCCACTGAGAGAAATGCTTCATTGATTAATTTGATATTTTTTTTAAAGTGCCTGCTTGCCTCCAAAGCAAAAGTTTTCCCAAGACAGTTTACCACAGACTAATTCTAAACTCATAAAAAACTATGATACAGATATGCTTACAATACAATAAAGCAATAGCTCAAATAAAAAGTTTCTGAACAGTGACGGGCTCCCAAACAACACAACCATGAATAACTGAATCTTGTCCAATTTGCTGGGTCAGTGCAATCTGTAATTGTAAACCACTCTCACAGCTATAGTTTGAGGAAAATGTGGTTGGTTAATACGCAGTTCGATGTGTGATGGGAATGCAACCACCTCATCTCCCATCTGCACCAGAAATGCAGGTCAAAGGAGGGAAGAAGCCTTTTGACCGAAAGTTTGGATGATGAAAAAGCCAGAGGCTGCAATTTTCTAAAGAAATCCAGACTCAAGCTTCCTTCATTCTCCCACCTGTGCTTTGTTCAACATCTGTCCTTCATTTCTTTCATGTGCACACACCTGCCTTTTCCTGCTAGGGGTCCAGCCAAGCATCAGTAAAGGCCCTGTCACACTGCCCAACGGATGCAAAACGTTTGTAAAAAGGACACAGCAGACAAGAAAAATGTTCCATCCGTTGTTATCCGCTCTCAAAAGGGGCAAAAATTTGCATAAGCAGAGCGGATAACACGGAAAGGAACAGACGGGGGGAGGACGCAGAGCGAATGGAAAACAGATGCAGAGCGGAAGCCTAGCGGATGGAAGTGGATGGAAGCGGATGCATAGCGGATGCAGAGCGGATGTGTAGAGGATGCGTAGAGGATGCATAGAGGATGCGTAGAGGATGCAGAACGGATGCGTAGAGGATGCAGAGCGGATGCGTAGAGGATGCAGAGTGGATGCGTAGAGGATGCAGAGCGGATGCAGAGTGGATGCGTAGTGGATGACGCGGATGCGTAGTTGCATCCGCTTTCATCCTTTCTCCATCCGTGCTACTAACGCTGCGCATCCGTTCCGCTTCCTCCCTGCGTCCGTTTACTGCTGGAACGGATTTGAGTTGT
Organism: Laticauda colubrina; assembly: GCA_015471245.1. Lineage (NCBI taxonomy): Eukaryota > Metazoa > Chordata > Lepidosauria > Squamata > Elapidae > Laticauda > Laticauda colubrina. The sequence continues at coordinate 11,089,085 of BLBF01000021.1, read as the reverse complement.
GCGGATGTGCAGCGGATGCCTAGCGGATATAACGGATGCGTAACAGATGCAGAATGGAAGTCCCCCGTATGCCTAGCGGATGCAGAACGGACACATTGGATACATTTTCTGCTCAAAAGTTTTGAGCAGCTCAAAACCTTCTGAGCGGATGAAATGTCAATAGACGGATGCTGGATGGATAGAGAGGAAGCAAAACGGAGGCAGTGAGTACAGAACAGAAGCATTGTGTTAACCAACGGATGGCAAGTGTTTTTCTCCGTTTTACATAGTCTTTCCATCCGTTGGTGCAGTGTGACAGGGGCTTAACTCTGTACTTTCTCATTGATTCTTGTCTTCCGCACACTGTGGCAATGAGTTGATCTAACTCTATACGGAATTTTTGTGCAATACGAGCACATCCAAACTGCAAGTTACCTAGTTTAAGCACATTAAACTGGAAGGAATAACAAAACCCTTCAAACCTCTCCCACCTCCCCACTCCCATTGCTGCCATGCCATCTTCTTTTCCCCTTTTCTCATGAGAGAAAGATTTCTCCCACCCCATTTATCCCCTGTCCCAGACAGTTGTAGGTAACTGTTTTGTCTGCATTCAAATGCAGCTTGTTTTCTTTGTGATAAGCAAGGAGAGAGCACAGCGAGCACATGAATGGCAACTGGGGGACAAATGCCTAAATATCAGGGAAGAGAAATAGGTAGGAGATAGGTGCTCCGCATTCATAAGAAAAGGAGACAACACAGAGACCCAACCTATTCAGGAAAAGTCCCTGCTGGAGCTGCCCACTAAAAAAACCCACAGGGCTCCTGGAGAGCTTGACTGGCTGAGCACAAAAAGCACCCAGCCTCAGACACTGAAGTCAGTCCTGTCTTTCAAAGGCTGCTTAGCATTCTGACAACGCAGGAGCTCCCTGGGCTGAGTCCACTCAGATTGCACAGCACGTCCACACGGCCCTGGCAGCTTTAAGGCTCAGCAAGGCAAAGAGAGAGAGAGTTGGAGAGCAGAGCCATACATGCCTGTGCATACATAGAGGGCACAAGTGACCCACGCAGAGCACACTTCTGTAATGAGCTCATGCAGGCTCACATCACAGGTTCCTTTCAGGTGTGGGAAAGGAGATGAGCCTGTCTTGCAAAGGCTGAAATCTCACTAATTGATCTGGTAATTTAAGCCCAGGGAGATCCAGCTTTGTCTGGAGCTAAACTGATTCCCTGCTGACCAGTTAATCCCATCATGCACATCACTGGCCAAGGACTAAGTTGTTTCTTCCTCTGCCAATCCAAATAACATCCACACACACAAAAAATGGGCCTGTGCAGGCATTCTAACTCCTGTGCTTAGTTTGATTTTCACTCATTCCCTCAAGCCACGCAGTGGGACAGAAAATGGCAGGACAGGTATCCCTCCCCTCCAATTCATGTGTAGGGCGCCCTCCCCAATAACTTCATTCCAGCATTATAGTTTCATTTACTTGGAACCACAGACAACAAAGGCAGGAGGTAGCAAATCTCAGCCTCTGTGGCAATTGGGAGGATTGATCAGACAACATCTCCTCTAATGTGCTGCTGGCAGATGGTGGATCTTTTGGCCAGGAAAGGGGAAACATTAAATCAAGCATGTTTCACAAAGAAGCCAAGAAGCAAAGAAGGAAAGAAATGCAGACAACATCCCCCCATAAATCTAGTTAACAGTAAGTTCATTTGGAATTAATTTTAATGGGGTCAGCCCTGCCATAAGTTAAAGAAAGGCTATAACTTAAGAAAACAGATGTGGACAACAGCAGCAGGAACCTTCATGACTCTCAGGACCGTTGAAGGCTGGAATTGTTTATTTATTCACTCCTAGGCTCTCCAGCCAATCTATTGCAAGGTTGGGCAGCCTGTGAGGAAGAAGGAGAAGATCTCACTTGAGCGGCCCAGGAAGGACAACTGCTTCTGTTCGTGGTTCTTACTCTCTTTTTCTCCTCTCCTATGGGGACTAAACTAACTCCATCGTCCAGCAGTCAACCATGTTATCTAAATAGGGGTGAGTGAGTTAAAGGAGAGTAACACTCTTGTCCAGCTGTCCAAACAGACAAAATCCTAGAGTAGCTCCAGAAAAAGAAGGCTTCTTTGCAGAATCCATTTTGATTTCCATTTTACTCCTCTTTTGCTCACTCATTTGGCTAAAAATGGGGTGTGGGAGAAAATTAAGTTCCTCCTGGCTGCTATTCTCACTTGGCACAATGGACTTTTCTTCTCCCTTGTGGTAAAAGAATAACCGCTAGGAAGTGGTACTCTCAAAGCTTCAGCTGCGATTACTATGAAGGCATCAAAAGTGCAACTGGAACAATGGCAATAGTCAGAGCTGGTTCTGATGGGTAAGTTTTTATCCAAGACTGGTGAAAAGCCACCCCTCTGGATGTTTAATCTGGATTTCTATAGGGAACAGGGGGTTGAACTTGATTGCCTTTATGGCTTCCAACTAAGATTCTATGGAAAATGCTGTTTCCTTTAAAGTCTCCTGTCCAGTCATGAACGACTCAAGGAGGCAGTGCTCATCTCCAATACTCAGCTGAAGGAGCTTGCGTTGTCTGAGAGATGCTTCCATCAACATGTGGCCAGCATGAAAATACAGAACGCAGTAAACTTTCCCGCTAAAGGGGTACCTATTAATCTACTTATATGTGGCATGCTTTTGAACTGCTGGATTGGCAGGAGCTGGGGCAAGTAATGGGAGGTCACCGTCGCTTGGCACTTGGGTCTCAAAACTGGGCTTTGGCTTTCCAGATTACAACAGATGTCTTTGCCACTGAGCCATCATGCCACCCCGCTATTTCCTTTATGCTGTGAAAAATATGACGCAACTCTGTTTGCTTCCACATGAAAAATGGAAGGAAGTGGGGTGCCATCTTGCACTCAAGGCTGCAAATTATCTTGAGCAGGTCCTCTATTTTATATTTTGAGTCTGAATAAGATGTAATTGTTCTTTGGTTTCTGTGAGAGTTCCCTGCTTTTAAATCTGACAGCCAACATTCTTTGAAAAATCACCACACCATGCTGTGCATGCATCCACACCGTAAATCTAAAAGGACTTGTGTATCAATTATATTCTCATCCAGTCCTTTAAAAAAGGGATTATAACAGCCAGTTTCATTGCAAAATAGGACTTATGATAATTCATCAAGAACATGAACTCTTTTTCCAGTGATTTAAAGTAACAATACCAAGGGTGTATATAGGAAGCAGTATCTAATTAATCTTGGCTTATAGTTAAGCAGGGTCAGACTTAGTTAATACATGGATAGAAAATGACCAGGTAATGCAGTTCCATAATTGAAGACTATACTGAGAAATTAAAAAACTATTCCAAAAGGTGGCAAAAGCAATCACTTTCATATGACATGTTAAAGGAGAGTTTCCCTCAATTTATTTCAAATATCCTCAACAGTTCACCAATGTAAAAACGTACTTTGTTCTCACACATTGTTTTGTGAATGGCCATTGTTAATAAGTAGTTATCACAGTCTGTAGCTTGCATTGATCTTTATCATCCTTGTCGCTCAAGCAAAAATGTTCTTTTAGTTCAGGATAATGCTTTATGTATAGGATAAGGTTGACTTTAATCCCCAAAGCTTATATGAAAATAAATTTGCTAGTGTTTTTAATGCCATATTGCTATTTGATATTATGGCAAGATTTAATGTGGTTATCCCTCTGGAAACATTTGAACTATGCAGTATTTATTTTGTTGTCAAGACATAATATCACAGCTCCATTTTACATAATGCTTAATAGAGTAACGGATTATTAATACTTAAATGATTTAAAAGATAAATCCACACCTTATAGCTATCTTTTAGAAGAGAAAGGACAAGATAGCAACAGAAAGGAAACCGAGAGGCATATAATTTTGTTACCGAATGGCTTATCAACTCTATTTTGGTGATTGCGTGTTGCAGCTAACCAAGGGAGAATGCAGTAATTGTACTTCTATATTCCAGTAATACCTTGGATCAATATTGCCCTCTCATGCTCCCTTGATGGCATGTTTATGTTTGCCCAACACACCTAAACCCCCGTTAAAGCATGGAGTATGTCAGGCACACCCATCATGTACAAAGTAAGTAGATAGTCCTCGACTTACAACAGTTTAGTGATTGTTCAAAGTTACAACAATACCGAAAAATGTGACATGACTGTTTTTCATAGTTACGACCTTTCCAGCATCTCCATGATAGTCTGATCAAAATTCAGATGCTTGACCACTGGTTCATATTGAGGACCATTGCTGTTTCCCAAGGTCACACGATTACCTTTTGTAATCTTCTGACAAGCAAAGTCAATGGGGAAGCCAGACTCAGTTAACAACCGGGTCACTAACTTATCAACTGCAGTGATTCACTTAACAACTGTAGCAAGAAAGGTCATAAAATGGGGCAAAACTCACTTAACAACAGAAATTTGGACTCAGTTGTAGTCAAAAGTCAATGTCTACCCATAATACTTAAGTCCAAAACATGCATGTTTAGAGATATACTATACATACTGAGGTAGATAGGTATAATATTGCAGGCAAAGTGAATAGGTAAAGGGTAGAGGGGAGAAATGGATGAATAGAATAAAATATTTTAATAAGGAGTATTAAAAATTATATAGGAACAAAGACTAGAAAATGAAGTGGAAAGGGGAGAAGAGGAATGTTCAGGATAATATGCCAACTAGAGCAGTTAATGCAAGACTGTTGTGATTACATGCCATTAAGTTGCTAATTAAGTTAGTGACCACATAGGTAGATTTTCTCTATGATGATCTGTCCCAACGTGGTCCTTATTACTCTAGCAACTGAGACA